>OY728157.1:1725729035-1726979035 GCA_963277665.1 Viscum album
CCATATACACAAATGATAATTTCATAACCAATTTGATTTATGTGTGTATATTTGTAGATACTATCATTAGAATGACAACACAATGTGTATGGAATATATATTTGTTATTATTTATTGATTTTATTATAATAATTTAAGGATGTGGATATGAAAATTAAATAAAAACTCTTTTAAAAGAACATTTCATATTCATAAGGTGTATTTCATAGGTTTTCACTCAATCATTCCTAAGTTTAACTTTTTAACAAGATAAGGAATATAGAAATGGGCGAGGGAATTTAGAGAGTTATTTGGGTTTGGATTTTTTGAACTTATGTGGTTTTATAGATTAACGTGGAGAGGAGATGGGGAGGACTTTATATGCATGGGAGATGAAACATGTGGCATTTTTGAAGATATGTTAGTTGTACCTAAATTTTTACCCAAAAAAGGCATAAATAATTCTTTAAATTCAACCCATGATGAATTAAGGTATATGTTTTTCCATTTTATGGGGTTTGGAAATTTTTTGGTTTTTTATTACAACTTATATACTATGATTAAGAACCAATTAAACTTGTTATTATCATAAACATTGTAATTAATTTTATATAATTTCAATAAAAAATATTGTAAAAAATAATGTTTTAAAAATTATACATTATAAATTTTTCATATTTAAAATATGGAATCCATTTTTTCTAAAAAACATATATTATGTGTTATAATTTAATAAAAATTATCCCATTGACATTGAGAGAATTGTGGTTTTTAAATTGAAAACGTCAAAATATTATGATGTTCATATATCAAAATATAAAATGAAAAGGACAAAAATGACCTAAATTTGATTAATAGACGTATAATTTAACAATTTTGACTATAATATAAAAATCAAATATAATTTAGCATTGTTAATTATTGAAATGAATTATTTATTTTCAATTAAATTTCTATATTTTTTACTATTCGAACAAATAAAACTTATTAGAAAAATACAAAAAAATTCACAATAAAATAATTTTGAAATTATTCTTCCACAAATGATATATACTTTCTATAATAAAATTTATTAAAGTGTCAAAATTTAATATTAAAATGAGAGTTTTACAAAAAAGAGACAAAAATCCTTTTAGAACAATAGAACTTTTCAGTAAAATTTGATTTGACCTTTTCTTATACATATTTAATATAGTAAATTTAAATAAAAAAAATTATTGGACATAAAATATATAAATACAATTAATATCTTCCAAAACTATAATTAGCTAATTTTATTATGATAAAACTCCATTATATTATAAATTTTTCTTTCATAAAAACATTTTCCTTTATATTCAATTGGTTATTATTTGTATCTAAATAATTTGTAACTAATGAATTCAATTCATAAATTTTTAAAAATATATTTTTGAAATTTTCTTATTACTCTTTATACTCACCAATTTAATATCTTATTGATAATTTTCATTTAAAAAATGGTATTAATATTTTTTGGTAAAACACAGTCTTTCGTGTAATGAGTGTTGTTGAATAATGTTATTGGTTCATGTAACACATTCTCAATCAGTGTTGTGACCATTTCAGTATATATAATGGATTTAACAGTAAATATATCAAAATGTTCTAGTATATTAAATTTTATTCCTCTGATGGTGTTTCATTTCATACACTCTATCAAATATAATGTTCATATTTGAAATTTTCATGTTGATACATTTTGAAACGGGTGAAATAATATGACAATCCATGTTTTAATTAGAAATATTTTAAAAATAAAATTGATATATTTTAAGGATATATTTTAAAAATTATATTTAATAGTATATTATTTTATAAAACAAAAAAGGGTTCAAATAAATTTATATTATAACATAACATTAAAAATGAATGATGAACTTATTCAGGTTGTGTTTCAGGTTTTAATCTCCATAGGGAACACTCAGATCATAATCTATTAATTTTTGATGTTTTTTCACAATTTAAAAGGGTTTTACCCCTGCCCATCATAATCAATAATGGATGTATTGTAATCCTTGTGTGCATGGAAATGGTTTAGGAATCCAAGGATATTCATTTTTATTATATCCTGATACATGTGTCGACATGTAAATTGAAATCCATTATATGGAAATTAAATGGTTGGAGTAGGAAATCATTTTTCATCCTTGATGATAAATTAAAATCTTATAAAAATAGAATTTTATGATTTCCAATGACTAATTAAGATAATGGTACAACTTCAAGGGATGAGATGAATTCATTATCCATGTTGGTTTATTTGTTCACCATTCTAAAATGATTGAGGAGAAATCAGTTAAATGCGAGGAGGATGAAAAATGGGGATATGAATACCAATCTATTTCATAGAATGCATATGGAAAAGATAATCAGGTGAGGTATTAATGTCATCTGTTATAATGATTGTATTTTAACAATTAACAATGAAATCTCAATTACAAAGATTGAGTATTTTTGAAATATTTATTTTTATGATGGTTCTGAAATAACTCAATGGATCACTAATGTTATTACTAATTCTACTAGGGAGAAGACAAACCAAGAGATTACATTCGTTCCCTCTCATGGGGAGGTTTGGGACCTATATTTTTCTCTTAACAATGATAGTTTGACAAGTCTAGGTGGGTTTTCCAAGTAGTTATTTAGAAATTTTTGGGAAATTATTCATAATGAGGTGGTTAATGTTGTCATAAAATTATTCATTCATTCTCACATGCCTTATGGTATCAATTCCAATATCATTTATTTTATTCCAAAAAAAAGATAATTCTATTGACAGTAGTTTTTTCCATCCTGTTACTATTTTTAATATAATTCCTAATAAAATTTTAAAATCATTACCATTAGGTTCGGTAAATTGGAAAATGGGTTTCTCACTATGAATCTGTATGGGTTCATCCCTAGTCTGAATATTCATAACATCTGTTTTACTACATATGATAGTGTGAAACTCATGTAGAAGACAACTATAGATATAAATTTTACATTAAGGATTAATAACACCAAATATTTTCATACATTAAAATGTAATTTAATTTTTAAAGTAATCATGCAATATGGGTTATCCACATTTTTTGATAGGATGATTAATAAAATCCTATATTCATTGAATCTATCCATGCTTATTAACGGTTCCCCGAATATATTTTTCAAATTCTCCATGGTATTTAGATCGGGTGGCCCCTAATCTGGCCTTCTAATTGCACTGTATGAAGTCTATCTTAGAATATGCAGGAATGAAATGGTTAATATTGGATTATTCAAATTGATCACCGTTGGGATATGTATGTTCAATCCTTCTCATTTATTATACAGTGATAATATCCTTCTCCTTATAATGGAAGACAATGAAATTTTAAATTCTGTAAGGGCTATTTTTTGTCATTATGATGATTTGGAGGTGCAATGTATTTGTTAGAAGAAACCATCAATTTTATTTGGTAATTGGGTTTGTTGGCATGGCAGAACATGATTTCCAGAATGATTGTTGTCAAGAGGGGAAACCATCATTTTATTTATCATGGATTTCTTTAATTTTTGTTGAAGGATCGAAGATATCATCATCAAGGCACTTTTTCTGATATTCTTAATCAGCTTACTAAATGGAAAGGTAAATATATGTCTGATGTGGAAATGGTGTGTTTGGATAATTCTTTTACACCCCATAATTTCATAGTAAGTTACATAATTCAAGAAATTCAATAACTCATACTGCACACAACATTGAAAGGGCTTACATTATATTGAAGATTGATTTTTTTGAAATAAAACATTCATTATGAAAATGTTATTTTTATAACATAATAATTAAATATAGAATTATTAATTGTATCAAATAAATTTTGAATGAAATTTATAATTATATCACATAAATAAGCAATATTTATTAGGAAATTTTTATGTTTCATTAAAATATAAGTACTATTTTGATAAAGGAACTAGTTGTTATTTACTTCTGTAATCAATAATATAACTATTTTTATACCCTATTATAAATTAAATATGGTTAAATTGACATAATTTTCTAATTCAGAATACCATTATTAGATAAGGGTGAAAGATTGGTAATTTCTATGAAAACATTCAATTTTTGATGAATAGAGAAATACACTATGTTATTTTTTAAAATATAATTTTATTTAAATAATAATTGTATTTATATAAATTTATTTTTAATTCGAAATAGATAAATGATTCCTATATTAGTTTTTTGTAATTAATTGGATTCATTTTATAATAATATTTGATGTATACAATTTTATTGATCTTTTTAACATCTTTTTCTAACTTTCTAGGAAAATTTGTAAATTTCCATAAAACATAATATTACCACTTCTATGAATTGAATTTTAAAAATATAAGATAAATGGTTGAAATAAGTAAGTAAAACTATGTTCAATAGGATGGAAATTTTTTTGGTGAATGGTAACTTTTGAATTTTATTTACTATGAAAAAATAAGGAAATTTAATGTAAAAATGATATTATAATTAACCAATCACATATCCAATTTTAATTGGAAATTTTTTTTATAACTAAATCAACCTTAGGAATATATTATGATCCTATTTGATCCAATTTGATTAGATTTGGACGTTTATTATTATTTAATTTAAACATGAGTTATAAGTGTAAAATTCAATGATTATTAAGTAAATTGTTTTTATACAGTGTTATACAAAAGATAAATTTGACAATAAATATTCATTAGATACATTAAAATATTTATAAAATCATGGAATTTTATTAATAATTTTTAGACATTATATAATTAAATTTATTTATGACATAATGATGATGCAGAAATTTTCTATATTAATAAAAGATTAAAAATTTGATATTAAAATTATTAAATTAAATTTAATTGAATATTTTGATGCATTAGACGAATTTTTTAGGTTAATATGAGGTGTTTTTATTTATTTAATTTATTTTTTCTATGTAATAATGTTTGGATGAAATTCCCAAAAACCAAATACTAAATAGTTTCAAAATTGACATAAATTAGTATTTAAAACAAATATTATATTATTAGTTGATTTAATATTCTTAAAAATATAATTTTCATACAAAAGACTTATATATAGTTTTATATTTCAATAATAAACCACTTGGGGTTCTTTTTACATTTTATAGTATGTTTATTAACCATTTATTATATTAATACAAGAATACATGGTTAAAACTAAACTGTTTATCTAAGAGTGAAATGTAAAAGATATGGTTAATATGGTGACATAAACCATTATAAAACCTATTGGATGAGATTTTTTCCACCCAAAACCATCATATCATCTAAATAAATTCATTTGGAGCCGTTATAACCTGAATATGATTGCATAATAAATTAATATTTCAAGCTTTTCCTGAAGTGACCCTCACCTCTCTTATAAAATGGTACTTCACATTCTCTAAGAATCACACCTCCAATGCCATTTGGATCAGCCAAAACCTACTCAAATATCTTCTTAACTACCCTCTATTAAACCTATATCCATTAATTTGATCATAATGACATCAAAAGGGTCCATTTAAATCAAATCAAAATGAAGCACCTCAAGAAGAGGTAATTATTTCATCACCTCTTTCAATGTTCTATTATTGTTACACTTAATTTTTCATTGTTGTTTCCATTCCAAAATAATATATCCAGTACCTTCTATATACTATGATTTTATTATAAAAATGGTACAACCATATTCATTATTCAATGCATCCTATGAATGACAATATCATTATACATGTGAACGCACGACGTACCGTCTCTCCATCACGGTACAATTAATTATTCATCAATTCATTATTTGGAGGAGTATAATAATGAGTATAATTAATTTAAATAATAAATAGATTATGTTAATGATTATTTATATATTATATATCATCAAATTACATACTATTTCAACATAAATAGAATGATATTGTCACGCGTGCATATGTACAGATTACCGTCTCCATGAACGAAATGAGATTCATTACCCATCGTAACCATTGTAGAATAAATATCATTTTATAATTAAAAATAATGTTTAATAATAGAATATCATTACGAATGTGAATAGAATACAACCTTTCCATAACAAATGTAACTTACATAACAAATCAAATAAAGGAAAAAATCAGTTAACATATAAAACGATGATACTATAGAAATATAATTAACAAAGAAATATTAGAAGACCATATATGATAGCATATTTATGTATGTGGTTATTTTATAATTTAATAACATTTATTTCACCATTATTCAAGAGTTTAACCTACCATCGACTAAGGAAAATTACGATGTAAAGGTCAATTTTACAATTTCTTTATTTATATAAGGTTGTTTATAGGTATCCATCTATTGGGACTTCTTTATCATCCACATCTGTGTTTCTCAAAAATGTATTTCAAAACATTTTTAATATTTCCTAGAATATGGGTTAATGTAATTTATACATTTTTTTACAATCTATAAATTTTTTTGAAAGGAATCTTTCCATCATTTTCCAGACAAGGTACTTTATGACCTTATCGAAAAATTAAGGTAACAATGTTGTTTTAACTTATACGACAGGTGTAGTTATTTTCCACCATTATAACACCTTCGAAAATACCCTTAAAATCATATGAGAATATTTTAAAATTAAATGTTTAGTTTAATAATTAGATGAAATTTAAATGAATATAAAGTAGAAAGAGATATTTCACTCAAATTGTTTTTGGATTGATTTCATATATGTCAACATCCTTCATAGGATTTTATGTTTATTTGAAGTTGATTTATTATGATAAAATCCTCCATAATGTATTGAAGGATTTGTGATTTTTTTTATTGTGGATGTTCTATTATTATACCATTCATGGTTTGTGGTTAATGTATTGAAATTTCATATGTTAGTTTCAATACGAATGTTTATCTTAAGTTTCAAACTTTTAATATGAGGAATGCATTGGACTTAGTAAGTGATGGGTGGAGCCCGCTATATCTCCTCTATGAATTATTATGTCTCCTGAGACATACTAGTGTCTTGGAAGAAGGCCTTGAAAAAATCTTATTGGTACTCTAGGCACAAGCCCTTCACTATTTGGTTATGATGTCCAGCATTATGCATTCCATCATTATGAAATTCTTTATTAATATTACATGTGATTATTATACTAGTATAATATCCATGTGAATAAATAAATGTCATTATGAGATTTATATTTTCTATATTATGCTAATGTTTATGTTTAAAAATCTTGTTCATTAGTATTATACATTACCTTAAATGTTTATTCATATTTAAGATAGTTTCTGATATATTTTTATCCGTAGTGAGCAACTAAGCTCACCCATTTATTATGTTTTCTTTTTCCGAGGATGTGAAAAAGTATTTTACGATTAACCTTCTGGAATATGTTACAGGATATGAGTGCGTTCAAAGGGGACACATTGATTTTCTTTTTCCCATTTCAAAATTTAATATAATATTTATGTATGTATCTAGTAATTCCATGGCTACTAAACTAATCAGTATTTCGAGACATGATCTCTTGTGATCATGACTATGTTATGTAATAATGCACTGGCTCTGGATAACTAGCGTTAGGGCATTAAAAATTCGATGATCAGTTCAATTTTTTTGTTCATGTTCTTTTTAAAAATTGCATAATGGTCATAGTAAGAAGGTTAAAGTAATTATCATGAATTTAATTTGGATAGTGTCAGTTTATGAGAGAAAAAATTATATGGTTTCATGGAAGGATTGTATAAATCAAAGGGTAGTAGAGGTCTTGGAAGTAAGGATATTATAATTTTTAATTATGCCTTACATACTATGTTCACTTGGAATCTATGTTCCCTAAATAATCCCTCTATAAAAAATATTTTCGGGCAGGTTTATTTAAAATCTGATGAATAGGTACTCCCATTATATGATCTCATCCACATGTCATTATATAAAGGAATAATTCAATATGTTAATGATTTAAAAAATGTGTATTGTTTTTATGTTGTCCCACCTTAATTCTTGGACAACACATTGGATGGATAATCCCATTAGTGAGGGCATGATTATCCCCCTCAGTAATAGACACATGAACAAATTTCATCATCTTATCAATAGGCATAGACATGACATGATTTTTCCTAGTTATATTTATGCTGATATTATGAGATACTTATTTGTCGATAGGAACATTGTCGTTTGGCTCTCGAATAGGTGTGGTGTTTTAAATAGTATGGTTTTTTATAATATGAATAATTGAGGATGTAATGTATTGGAATGACTTTTCTCATTCAGGATGCCTTCCATTTAGCCTAACACAAAAATTTATCTTTAAAAAATCTAGAAAAAATGACACCCAATAATGATCAAATTAAGGGGGTGGGAATTTCCATGTATTATGCATGTCACAAGTGTATGAGATCGACCCAGTTCATGTATCATCTATTTTTTATTTTCCATTCATTTTTATCGTCATGTATTATATTAAGGATATTTTTTGAATTATAGTGGACTGGAGGAGCACATTTGAGTTGATGTTTTCCAATCTCAACGTTTGTAGACATCACAAAAAGGGGGTTCAAAATCTACATTTGTTGTTGTCGTGTCGGTTATTTCGTTCACATTGAAAACCATACATTTTGTTCTATTTGATAAGGTTAATCCCTCAGTTCATGATGGAATGATGTCTATTCATAGGGACATGTTAGCAGCTTCTATGGTACAAATTGGAATGAGGAATGACAATATATATGTCCTTTTCACTATTATATTATTTGGAGTGTAATGATTAATAAAAAGATCTATTGAATTGAAATTTATTAGATAGATTCCCCCAATTAGTCTATGGATTATGGTTTTTATTGATGGAACTTATTTTGGGTCACTAGGGATGTTAGGTTATGGTGGGGTTTCCTTCAGCTATTGTGGCTTTGGGAAAAGATATTTTAATTATCACAGTGGATTTGAAACTACGTATGTGGCCGAGTTATGGGATTTAATTTTATCCTTTAAGCATGATATCTAGAATAATTGGAATCAATTATTTATTGAGTCTAACTCCTAGATGGATGTTGATACTCTAATGTCACATTCGGAAAATGTTACATGATGAATTTTTGAACATTATATTCCTTGCTTCAATGATATGGAGCAAATCAGGTATAGGGTTTATCATGCTTATAGAGAGGCCAACAATGCTTCGGTTGCTTTTTCAATGATGGAAATTTATGAGACGAGCTCTATGTGGTATTTTAGATCTCCTTATTGTTATTGAAATATGGTTGATGTTTATATTAGAGGTGTTTTACATTACTATGTTTCTAATAACTCCTTGTAATGCACTTCTCTTTTCTTTTATTCTATTAATAATTTATTTCCAACCAGGGATTCCTAGATTTTTTAAGTAATTAATTCAATTAAGTCAATAAATTCTTATTGGGAAAATAAAAACATGTCAAAAAAATACTAAAATTACAAATTAAGATGACTAATAGTCTCCTAGAAAAACAAAAACATGGATGAAACATTGAAAATAAATATATTTATAATAATAATTTTTATTTTGATAAAAAAATAATCAACCTTTTGGAAAAATTGATTTAACAAATATATGACCGAATAAGAGTTTTTCATATAAGACATTTTGATTTTATGAATATTGGAATTCTAATAAAAAGATGAAATTGTTAACTGATATTTTGTATTATTTAATTTTGTACTTATTAGTTTTTAACTTGAAAAAAATAATTAGATAAAAATTTTACTATAAATTATAATTATTTCACAAATTATATATCCTAATTTATATATATGTGATAATTATCAATAACATATGATTTAACATATCAATAAATTAATGACATTGTTTTTACTAATTATATATTCAAATTATCTAATTTAGAAGTTTATTTTGATAAAATGGATCCCATTTTAGGAAAAGACATTTTAAAATTATTTAAGAGTGAATATTAATTTTTTTAAAAATCAATTTAAGATGATTAGTAAAAATAGTGTTGTGGAACACATTCTAAATTTTAATACAACAATATGATATATAAACTTTCTGATAATTCAAAAAATATATTTCAAAAAAAATGAGAATAATCATTAATATAGTATTTTTAAATATAATATATTGAAATTTAAAAAAAATTCAATTATATTCAAAATTCCAGAATATATTTTTTTTAAAAAAATATGCCTCATTCATAATTGTGAATTAATATTGAATTAAATTTTTCAAATATACCACATTTTAATTATTCATTATTCTCAATTAAAATTAAAAAACATTCAAACCATTCATTTATGATTCTACATATTTATTATCTTTGATATAATAATAGTAATTACCTAGTGTTTATAAGTTTATCTTCTCAAATTTAGATAAATACTTACATCTCTACTTACAGTAATACTTTTACTCATTCTTGTTAATTTCTTTTCTTAACATCATAGCCTCATCATCAACAGATTCATCGTCTTTCATCGATATAATATTTTATATGAAATATAGAATAACCCCTTAAAAACACATCAAATATAAAATTATATGAAAAATAACAATTTATTTTTACAATCATTTTCATTTGATTGTTACTTGTTTGTGAATTTTCACATCTACATATTCATTTAAATATTAATATTATAAGTCAACAAAAAATTAATTCTTACTATTATATTTCTTTAATGTCTCCATCTATATCTTTCAATTATCATTGATCTTATTAATTAAAACACTTCTTTATTGCATTTGATAAAAATATATTAAAGTTACAGTGATCATCTTATGGATATTTACCCCGATCAGGTAATTTGAGTGATGAAACATCCCCATCCATACAATCTAGACTGATATATATTTTCATATCAATAACCCTTCAATTATATTTTTTCTCACAAAAAAAATGGGCCCCATAGTTTCATATTCTCTAAAAATGAATTCATTAATTGAATCATTTCTCTTCATCTAGATATTTTTAAATCTTAGAATCAATACTTGTAGCGTAGATTTATTCAATTCTAAATATCCTTTATAAATTCATTCAAATTTATCCAAAATTCTTTCATTGACCCGGGACCCAATAAAATTAATTAATTCCTTATCTAATAGAAATAAAAAAAATATTCATAGAAAACCCATTATTGACCAACAACCTAAAATAAACATTTTTCATATTAGTACCATTATATTGTGGTATAAAACCATCAAACAAAGCCTCCAATACATCTAGAATAATAGAAAATGTTATGAAAATTTCTCTATTTACATATATCATAATTGTTCCTGTTTTAGTTGTCATACCAATATTGTAAACTAAATTCATGATGTCCCCATTCTATTTAAACAAAATTGGAATAGTTTTTGTATTTAGATATATTTTTAGGGTTATTTAATTATCATTGTTTTGAACATAATAGTTATTATTGAGACCCATATAGTATTTTTTGGAATTTTTTTCATGATGATTCCCCTAGAATAGTGTTACTTTTTTATGGAATAAGAAATGAAGAACTATAATTTTATGTTATTACATGGCTGGATTATTTTTTCAATATAATCAAGTGAAATTTAAATTATTTTGTAATGTTATTTGAAGGATGTTATGGATTTTAAAATATTTTTGGGATTTTTTAAACATATTATTGATTTATTTGAAGATAAAAAATTGCTCTGAATTTAATACATATGTAGAATGTGTATGAAGTTTTTTATAGATATACATTCAGTTTTATATTTAGTATATAATCTTTTTATTATGTATTTATTTAGAATCACTATAAATAATCCAATTGAAGAATCTCATGTGGAACATGTGGTATTTTGAATTTAAATATTTTTTTTATACGTGAGACAAAAATTTAAAAGCTCATCATTCAAATGTTTAATAAGTAATGTTTTATTAATATTATGTGAAATAAAATTTATTTGAGAAAAATAATTTTTTATGTTGTTATAAATAATATTACATTATTCTATTTGATATTCCGCAGGGGAAAAATATATATTACTAGAAGATAAAAACAATATTTTCACAATGATTATACGAAATCATGAAATTGTATAGGTGTTAAAAAAGATTTATTTTTATTTGTTAAAGATAATTTTTAATAATAAATATGTTGATGAATAAATTTTTTTGTTGAATAATATATACCATAAAAGTAATTTGGGATTTATGTATTAAAAATCAAGAGCTAGATAATAATGATGAAAATAAAATTTTGTAGGATAAAATATGGTGATGGGGGTTTGGTGTGGTGTTTGGAATTGAATGAAAATAACAATATAAGTCATGGAATATTTCATTAATCTATGTCATAGATAAATAGAATAAGGAAAC
Organism: Viscum album; assembly: GCA_963277665.1. Lineage (NCBI taxonomy): Eukaryota > Viridiplantae > Streptophyta > Magnoliopsida > Santalales > Viscaceae > Viscum > Viscum album. The sequence continues at coordinate 1,725,741,354 of OY728157.1, forward strand.
ATTCCAAGAGGAAATATATAAATCCATGAAAGTATGATGAATTCAGTAGAATTATTTTATTTGGAATCAACTTGAAATATATTTTTGTGAAGTCATAGATAGTACCAATGAATTAAAAACGGTGGGAAAAATTTTTAAAATATTTTTGAGTATATCGATGATTGAATAAAATAATTAAATAAAAATAAAAATAAAAATTTGATTATTTTTGTACTATTATGATAGATAAATGAAGAATATATTATACCACGAAATTTTATATTATAGAAAATATTATGTGTTGAATTGAAGAGATACAGTGCCACAAGAAATAAAGGGTATGGTATAGAATTGTTTTCATATAAAGAGGGAGGATGAAAGTAGAAAAATAAATAACGATTATTTAGAATATAAAGGAAAGGAAATGGTTTATGTATTTTATATGGAATAGGAAGAATATAAATAATGCACAATTTATTTGTGTATGTGACCATTACAGCAGTTCATCTATTGAAGAAGAGGAAGACACACGCATTCCATACAGTGAATAATTGAGTGGGAAATATAATATTTATGTGAATCAATCATTTGAAGAATAAGGATAATCCATGTCATAAAATTATAAGACATGTTTTCATATTATCATGTTAATTGTTAGGATAATTTTTTCTTATATTCTCAAATATTGGTTAGAAGAAATTCAATTCTGGATTGTTTCCACATTGGCAGTTCTAGTAAATTTTATAGTTCCATATGAGTTTGTATCATTCCATATGTTATAAAAATTCATTATGTTTTAATATTTTAATATCAAGTGTAGTTTTTTAATTTATTTTATTATTTTTTGTGAGTTAAGATGTTATATCACTCACTTTTACAAGACATTGAGGATTATTTATAATGATCCTATAAAAGATGAAAATATACTATTGTTCACATATTCACCACCAATCAGTAAACCACAATATTCATGGGGAAACCAAAAATATCGATATCATCATGTAGTAAATTTAGAACTTCAAATAATGAGGTTAATGTCACAAATTTATTAATTTGAAATCCTTTCACATCATTTAACATGTCAAAATATTATCCATGTAAATTTAGTAACACATTCACATTATTTAAGAATAATTTTATATCACATTCATATATATCTCCACATTAGCCTCTCAAATTATCTACCATGTCTTTTTAAGTGATTAATGAAATAAATTTACTTAATTAATATACTTAATATTTAATTTGTGACTTTTAAGTAAGTTCATCCCCACAAAAGTAATCCATATGGTTTCCAAATTGGAAAAGATTTAAAAATATATAAAAGTTTAGTAATTGAAGAATTAATTAGTAATAAATTATTTTCCATCATTTATCATTCACCAAATTGCAAAAAGGCTTCCCCATCACTATAAGATTTCATCATCAAAACAATTTTTGAATTATGTTCTTAATAGAGGACCTTTTTTGACATTCAACATGAGATTAAATCAAATTGGTCTCATAATTCTTATTCAATATCAATTTATAAAACAATAAATGTAATATTAACAAAAATTATATAAAATATAGTAGTTTTTGTAAAAAAATCCTAAAATGAGAATATTTTTTCAATAGATTGAATTGTGGTCTCCAATAGCTCCAGGCTCTATAATTTTTTTTATCAACATTTTGGTGACATATGAATGTTGTGGAGAAATAAATAAATAAATAATACATCATTTTAAATTAATATTTTTTACATTTATGAATAATATACTGTAAAAAAAGTCACTGATTGAAAAAAAAAATTCATTTGTATATTTTAATTAAATAGTATGACTGAAAATAAAATATTAATTATATTAAAAAAACTTTTAATCAGTAAGAGGTAACATAACGAGACATCAATGACTTTAGACTTAAAACAATGTCCCAAAGGTCTATAAACCATAAAAGATGATCATATAAATATTGGAACCCCCCCCCCCCCAATTGAATAAAAAGCATTAATTCCAATGTCCAACTTCTCACCCCTTTATATCTAGCTGTCTCTTATAGAGATGTAGTAGATTGGTACCATTTTATGAATCCATACTCTCTAAAACATACAATTATAGATGGCAATGATCTGGTGAAGAAACCCAGCTCTAAAATTATCAAGAGCATCACCTAAAGAATACCTAAAAATAAAAACCCTTAAACCACAGAACTCTATATACATAGCATATCACACCATTATAATGGAATCACACACCATAACAGAATCACTTTACACAAATTATTCATAAGAAATAAGAAAGACAATCCAGTCGAGAATTAGAAGGAAAAACATGATCCATTACCATAATTTTAGCCTCTCGGATTCTAGAACCAACTCCACAAGAAGTACCCACTGCAAAAATAACCGAACAACCAAAATGTGTCGCCACTATCATGCCCACTACTGGAGACTAAATCACTGCCCCAAAAGAACACACAACTGACAGAGAGCACAATGGAATCACTCCAACAACATCAGGATGAATATTTGATGGAGCTCAAACACTCGATGTTGTAGTAGATCTTGAACCCTCGACACACACTTTGCCACTATGTATGCTAAGGCCATTAACAGTGTACCTTCAATTTCTCCATAGATAGGGGAACTGCATGGTAGGAGCTACCGAGAAGCATCACTGACGATATGTTTTATGTCCAACCCAAGATAAGGTCAAGGATGGTGCTGTCGGGGAGAAAAACTACCACATATGATCTCCTTATGGTCTAATTTCCTATTCTGATCCTTATATTTGAATGAAATAGAAATGTTAATTTTATATATGTTATATAATTCATAAAATTAAAATATATTATTACTAAAATCTTTCTTATAATTTTATAATTTAAAATATTATCTCTAAAATTATATAATTTTAATTTGATAAATTAATCTCATTTTTTAATTCATCATTTAAATATAATCTTATAATTAATTTAATAGAAATTTTTGAATATATCTATTTCTCTAGAAATAGCGAAAATTCTGATTTTGATTAAGTAGTATATTATCTTTTAGAATATTTACATGATAAAATTATGTTCTGTATTACATTTAAATTTCAATTAATTCATTATTATTTAAATTAAACCAATTATATATTTTGAAATTTATTTTATAGTTTAATTTAGTTTAAAAAAATATATATGAAAAAGTAATATCTTCCAAATGTTGTTTTTTAATGCGTTTTCGGGATTTTTTTAACGTAAAATTTTAAATTACAAGTTTTGAATTATGATAAATAGATTTTATATTTGTAATCATTAGTTAATTTTTTTTAAAAAATACCTTTTATTTTAGGTCAATAATAATAGTAACATTAGAAAATGTAGCTACCAAAATATTGGGTATTTCAGGTAATTTAGGTTAAAAATAAATGGATAAGAATATTTAATTGACCAGAACATATATAAATCTTATTGGATAAGTACCAAATCCAAATCATGAATTATTAATTTTTAACATGAACCATTAATTATCATTGGGAATATGTTACTTTAATTACATTTTGCTTGATAATTGATCACAACACATGTTTCAGGGAATCACTGTAAACCCAAAACCCTTCTATACTATAGCCTAGTGTTAGAATTTTTACACTGACTAAAAATATATTCATTTCTAAAAAAAATATCTCACTCATCGATCCAATGAATCATGGATAAATTTCATTTCAAAATTGATATTGTATTATATACCCATACAAAATTTCACAAAACTCATCAGTAGTATCTAACCATCCTATAAAAATTATATATCTCAATCAATATGTTATTCTCAGAGAATTTAAAAATATATTTTCCTTTGAATAATCTTCCAATGTAACCTCACATGAGATTGTATAACTAATAAATTAAACATTATTATTAAATAATTATATATCTTTAATGTTTATATATATATATATTATACATTCATAGTTTCCTTATTAAATCCAAAAAATATCTTCATTCTCTTACATTATCTTTATATATATAAAAATAATGTCCATTAACACTACCAAAAATTGATAGAGTGAATCTAAAATGAATATATTCATTAGATACATGATGATATTGTCTTAATTTTTATGTCCAAATGGAATAATAAGAAATTTATCATGCCTATACATATCATAGAAGGTAATCATAAGGTTATACCCACTATTAACCTCAAATATTGATATCTAGAATAATGGTAAATATTTCAAATGTATTTATCTACATATTGTTGTTAAAATATGTCACAGATATGTTTTAGGTGATAATTTTTCATGATAATAATCATATTATGTTCTCAAAAATCCAAGTAAAGATTTATTGAACCATATTTCATAATAATAAAATAAATAGGTGCACCCCAATCTGATGCACTTGTGTGTATATATTTTCCCATATTTCTTTATTTTTTTACTAAATCTCAATTATGGAAATTCAATAAGTTGTATATTAAATAGGTGCACCACTAGATATGAGATATATTTGTAACTAAACATCATGGTTTAGTAAAATTCTAGGTAAGTATTCATGAAATACATATACACTCTCCTAAAAAATTGAATATCTTCATTGATGAGTTTATACAAAACCATTTGAGATAAATATTCCTCATAAATATGTAGTTTGAGATAAATTGTTACTGTAATTCATATTATATTTTTGTATTCCTCCTCACACATATATATTTCATATGTTTATTTGAATTATCAAATTTGGCTACATATCCCTATAAATTGAAATGTGTTCCATATATCAAATTTCAATCCATTCCCAAACTAACATCCAATAGAACTAGAGGGAGAAAAATAATATTTTATGGAATCAAATTCCATGAAAATTATATCGTATTTTTAAAACTCCAAGATTCTAAAATATATTTTCCTTTTATATAACATCAATATCATCGATGGAATGTGATTCATAAAACATCAGGTTTAAACGAAATGTGTTAATCTATTGAAATATTATTCTTTAAACATGTATAATATGAAATATTTGTTAAGATGGATAGTATGAATAAGAATAACTACATGTTGAAATTTAAAAGTCTTTCAAATGTATTAAAATAAGTAAATCATAATATACTGTTTATGAATAAAATAATATCCATTAAAATGTAAAATGATCAATATCTAAAAAACTATAGTTTTTCTAAAAGGTGTTTTTAGTTCATTGAGAATGTAATTTAAATATAATTTTATCCAATTTTATTACATGTATCTTAAAAAATATTATCATTAAAATCATTATAATTTTGATAACTTATTGATAATTTTGGGGTTTTTACATTTATATTATTTTTTCACTGAATATTGAAAATTACATATTTTTATAGAATTGTCATTTATTTTTGATAAATTTATTCTTAGTAATAGTTTAAATTATTTTTAAATTATTATATGTATTATTTAGATATGATAAATTTATTTATATAAATTTTATTCTTCTTTATAAATTATTTCTTTATATGTTTATTTTTAGGCATTAGAATACATTTTTATGGAAACTATTTTATTGCTTGTAAGGCTTAAAAATTAAATAATTAAATAAAAAAAATTTGAGGAACCATTAAAATAATTTTTTTACATTATATATCTACACATCTGAATAAATATATATTATTTTGAGTTATTTCCATATATATAATATGAGATCATATTTTTCTTAAAAATGATTGTCTTGAAAATCCATTTTTCAAACGTTTGTGGGATTAATATTAAATTAAATTCCAATAAATCCATTAGCATAATTTGGAATTATTTATTTTTTATATGTAATACACATAAATTTTTTTATATAATGTCTTCATTTTTATTTTTGACCACAATGAATAGAGAAAATGGTAACTATTCTTTAATATCGGTAAGGTAAAAATGGGTTTAGATAAGGTTGAACTAAAATTATAATAGCTAAAAATAACCCAAAACCTGTATAATTCAAAAAAAAAATAGTCATATTATGACCTTATAAATTCTAATGATCTATAATGATAAATTGTCTTCCCATTTTCTAGATAAATACATTAGTGAAATTTATTTTTTACAAAAATTTAATGTATTCCCTCTCCTCCACATAAAAAAGGCCACCCCCTCCTATCAATTATGATCCTCAAAAATAAATATATTTGGATAATAAATACTAAAATAAATTCAATAACCTCTTACAAAAAAACATAAAACCCTTGATTTGGAAAAAATTCTTACGTCGGTAGGATTTTCTGCAAAAAACTAGAATTTTTCTGAAGAAGTGGTATTGTTATTAACTGAGAGGTTTATTTTATTTACTCTGTCACCACCTACAAGTATTTTGACTGAATTATGAAATAATATTCTCATATTATTCTATATATTAATATGTTTTATGTCAAGGAAATTAAATAAAATCACATCCACCTTCTTCAAATTGGAAATGAAATCATAGTTCACTTGTACGGCAGACTACACTCTCACGATGTGGTCATATTCATTCTTCATATAAATATTTTCTGGTGATATCCAAACTATGTTAAATGACCAAAGGGTGTTGAATCAGAGTATGATATATTAAAACAATTACCCCTTAATATTTTGTTTCCTCATTAAACAAAAAAATATTCTCTCCCTTTCCTATAGAAATGACTGAACATAAATTAAATAATACACAAGACATAGATATTATATTTGGATCAACCTAATTGGACTTAATCTAATAAGAATACATTGGAAATGTGTCTACATTTCAAATACACTAATTATCACTAATGAAAAATGATTGAGTTGGATCACTTCAATGCCTAAGATATCTTCCTTTATAATGTTTGGAATAGACTTACTGGCCCTCCTAGAAATCAACCAATTACAATTTGAAAGATCACTGCTCTATCATATTATTTGTGCCCAAAGATACAAAAAAATGTTCATATATTTATCACTTTAATTAATATATTTTACACATCATTTGGTGCATTAGTATGATTGACTATAATACAATTTATTAATACCACATTACCACATATTTACTAATAAAATAATTATAGGTTCAGTAAACATTTTCATCTAAACACAATTTTCATGAATTTCATTAAACTATACTAACATGGGAAAAAGATTTGTCTATTTCTATGAAACTTCCAAATATCAAGATTCTTTTATATTTTCATTTTACTTCACCATTCATGAAACATTAAAACATTTGGTGAAACTCTATTGTTTATGAAGAAACACATTATTTTCTTTTTGAAAATAAAATTTGAGTTGATCATTTAAAAAAATAAAATTTCATGATTCATTTAAAAATTTTAAACATATATTTTTCAATTCATATAAATGATATTATATAATGGATTAGCTTATATAAAGTGGGGGGATTATAGCTACAAATTTATAGACCCAAACAACCCTATGTGAAAAATACTTATGCTCCTTCCACAATGCCCACAAGTTTTATGAATGTACAAAACATCTCTGCTTGACATCGTATTTTGATCATAACTCTCTTTTGCTGGTGCACCCAACTATATAGCATATGTCACACAAAAGAATATATCGTGCACTTTCAAAAAATATACGCAATATCTTCTTTTTTCTTATCTTGATGTGATAATCCATAATTTTTAGTTTCTCACAAATTTTTTAATCATTATCACCCTTTCTAGTGTCTTTTTACATTTATGAATGAATACTTATATTTCATAAATACCAATTTTTCCACCCACAATATTTTCAACCCTAGATAATTGGATAACATTTAGAAACATCACCAAGTAAAATACATAATTTTTTTACCACATCCATATCATCCATTACTTATTATTATGTCTTTGTAAATTTACCATTTTTAATATCTCTCTGGAACACAATAATCTTCCATGGAACCCATCTTTATCAGCAAAAAAGTCTACCTATTAACACTTCAATGTTGCGTTACGATATTCTATCCCATAACATGGAATTTAATGAAGTCATGTTAATATATGTTATTAAATAAATATTTTATTCTACCAAAAATTATTATAAAATATACTTTCTTACCTTTATATCATTTTAAAATTATATTTTTTATCATGAGGGTGGTGCATTACTGCTTTGTGACGCATTTTAATTAATTTTTTAAATTTATTTATTAACGGATCAAATTTATGATATGTGTAAGGTTATTTAAATTAGTAATATGATATTTCTAATATTATTATCATGTTTTAGAAATAAAATGATTTTAACCTTCTTTCCATAACATTCATTGAATAATGGAAATGTTACTAATGTGTGTGTACGACCTACTGCCACCATGCTTGTAATGTAGATCATTTATCATATCCATATATAATTGTTTGTTGAAAAAGTATAATTAATGTAAAAAAATTATAATTATACCATTTCTTCCAATCATTAAAATACGAATTAATAATCCATTTGACCTTACTCAACTTATCAATGATATTTTAGACATATTACATATTTATTGAAAAAATGTACGAAATTGAATTGGTGGATAAATTATTTTAATATGAAATGGAAACAATTAAAATAAAATTAATAATAAGAATGAATAAGTTTCATAAAAATTTTAATAATAATATTTGGATCATTATTAATTGGAATATTGAATTCATGTAACAAATTGGGCACGATAAAATGGATGTATAAAAACCACACCTTCCATTAGGTTATGAACATTATGTCTCTCTAACTCACATTATCTATATCTTAATGTAATTTAATGGTTCTATAATATGTATATATGTCAACCACTATATTCCTAAATAATTCATGCTTCCTTTTACGTTGTAATACATTCATTTTGATGATTTTTAAAGTGACTACATTATAGAATTTCCTATTTTTATTATATAAAATTGGATTATGCAACACATTTTCATTCCATTGGTAACTAATTTGTTATTATAAAATTATTTATTCCTTTATGTTGCAAACATAGATAATAATCATGTTATAATGGGTGAGCCCTGATAGAGGTCTATTTCATTGGGTAAATATTTAGTCTCATTAGGCATCTTGTATAAGATTAGGGAGAAAAACTAATCCATTATGAGATGTTTCCAAACATTCAAATTGAATAAGAAATTAGATATGACTATTTTTTATATCAATTTTTAATTTTTTTACACATTTCATATGCTTCCATGAATATATGATTCCTTTTCTTTTATGATATGCTTCCAATGAAAAACTCATTAGCCTTCTCTTTTATGATATCTGAATATACCATTAACATACACATTATGATTCAAAATCCTAAATACTACCTTATATGGAATTTTAATAAATCCATTTATTTATGTATTCCATAGTTTTTCCCATGATGTTTTTGAAGATTAACAACATTTAAGGATCTCACTATAGATTATATAATAGAGATTCCATTTTAAAATTGTATTTTAGTTTACAAGAAAATAGTATTTTAACAATAGAAGGAAATTATGATACATGTGTTGTTATAAAGAATATTTATTTTTAGGAATAATTAAATAATATGTGTGGTGGTAATGGGTCTCCATATTTGATATCATTGAAAAGGATAAGTCAAATTTTATAACATGGATGAGAAAAAATTTGTATGAAACCTAGAGTTAAGTCCACAGATAAGAATAATTATAGAAAAGTATAATATAATCATGGATTAGTGTAGAGAGTGTGGTTTTTTTAATTTACATCTCTTTCTAAAAAATACAAGTTGATGTTTATGGAACAGATTTACCAAGTTTTAATAGAACCCAAAAATCCTGTTAATCATTACTACATTGTTACATCATACATGACACTAGGACATAGTTCACTCATAGTTTTAAATTCATGGGAGATATTATTATAAAAATAATAAAATATCACAGAAACATTATGAAGGACATGAAAACATTATAATCTTAGAAATCCTACTAGGGAAATAAGTATGTATAAACATTATTTAAACATATAGAATCGTATTTTAAACTTTACATATAAATTAAACATTGTTATTATAATTTTTGTATGATTCCCTTGGTTTTGAATATTAGTTAATGTATTATAATTATTTTTTTCATCTAGATAATGTCAGGAAATATGTGAAATATACTAAAAACAAACATGATAGAGAATGTTTGGATCTCCCCAATGATGTTCCTAAAATCAAGGTTGTGGGAGTTAATAAATTAATGGATGTAATGGATCAAATAACTAATGTAATGAATAATAACAAGAATCATGTAAAGTACACTACTACAATAATGGATTAATATGTAGTCAAATATATTATGCAACAATAGACCACTACCTTTATTGGAATTTTTGACCACCTCATTAGTGAAAAAAAGAAAAAAATTCCTTAATAAGATATTAAATGTCTACAAATTCAAAGAATTAGTGAATGTGTTTCTTGGTATTTATCAAATTTAGGGATAATTTAATTAGTAATCTACATTGATCACTGAAAAAAATTAAAAAGATAATATTGATTCCACGTAATGGTTATAATTCAGGAATATATTTCTCAAAATACATTTTTCTTGAATTATATGTCTTTAATATAGAGGGAGTTCTAAAATCCAATGGAAAGTGAAGAAGGATCTATCAATCCATATGAGAAAGACTACATATTCTTATTAATAGTATGTATATAGATCTATCATAAATAAGTAATGTAATGTGGATAATTTTTAATTATGATAAAGTTGTGTCTATGAAAAAATTATAATTTGAGTATTTTATAATTATGAAGAAGTTTTACATTCTACTATTATTGTTAATATAGATATTGGTGACTATCATTTGTCTTGTGGGGTCGGAGAAAAAAATGTGAAATGGAGTTTTCTTCAATTGTATCGACAAATAAATCACCTATAGGATAGAAAACCCAAAGTCTCTCTTGTTAATAGTGTGGGATAAAGATTCGTATAAATTTATTAAGGGGAACAATTAGATGATCCATGTATTGAAGAATGGAGCATGAGTATAATCTATGCTATAAGACAATTATGAATCCCACTAATATGGAAGATGAAAATAAGTTCTAGGTCAATACATTATCATCCTTACAATATTTTAACTATATAGAACATGATCATTTTGTAATCACATTCCCTGTAAAATAGGTTTTTTGAGACAATCATCGACAAAAACCACCACAGTATAATGGAATGGAGTATACTATCACTATAACTAAGTTGAAATTTAAAAATGAGGTGGCTACATGAATTGTAGTTATTCAATCCAGAATAGAGAATGTAAATTTTTATTTTGGTTCTACGAATTCATTCATGTTTTTTCCTAAATAGTATATATTTTAAAGTATAACCTTAAAACATGGTGGTTGAGGTATCTGTGAGAATAGAAATATAGGTATGATTTCATACCATGTATATAACTCCTCCACCATAAATATTTTTGGAATTAATCTTTCAAAAAATACATTCATAGTTATTTTAGTAGAGTTTGATGTTATTTTTCGCTTGGATTTGATATCCTTTTATAAATCCTACATCAGTTGGAAAGTGTTTGAGATGACTATTCACATTTTAATAATCCATTGATTTATTTCATATGTATGGTGGAATAAGAGTCTACAATGTAATATTTTGTTTAATAATAGATATTATTGGATTATATGAATTATATCTCGCCAAAATGATTCAGAAAAAAGAGAGAATCATTTTTGAAGACATTCCAATTGTGAGGGTTTATACTAATGTATCCCCTAAAGATATTCCCTGTATTCCTCTTAACCAAGTGTCTAATTTCTCAACAAAACATATTATCAAATCTCATCCCATATACAATAGTCCATATATAATGGTAAATATTGTGTAAGAATAACAGAAGTAGTAGTTACAAGATAATCTAAAGAAGGGTTTTATATGCTCAAGTACATAACTATAGGGTGTATCAGTCCTCCACATCAAATAGATGTATGGGTTAATATGCTTCTTTATTGACTATGGTGACATCAAAAAAATCATGATAATGAACTTTTATCCCATCCCATGGATTAACTACATTTCCAATAAATTACATAAATCTCATTACTAATTTAAGGAGAATCTTATATTGGGATAACATCAAATAAGGGAGATGAAGGATTATATTCTCAAAGGTGATTTTTGAACAATTAAAGAACACTATATGTTTATAGTGATTCCATTCAGACCAATAATGATCTTTTAATATTTATGGAAATGGTTAATAGAGATTATATATGATTCCTTGGAATATTTTTTGTGGTAATTAGATATTATATTGTAATTTACTCCAAATGAATACAAGAACATGAGGAGCATTAAAATAATATGATAATGATTTTTAGAAATGATAATCTACATGAAAAGAACAATGATGTTTTTTTGGTTGGAGGATGTAGAATTCATTTGTATTATTTTCACTTTAAAAGGGATATTAGTGGAACCTTCTATGAAAATGGTGATTGAGGACTATCCGAGAATATAATCTGTAATAGAGATTCTTAGTTTACACGTATCATCTATGAAAAAATAATGAATTATATTTTAAAACATACTAACCAATACAACATAGAATGGAGGGAAATTTTTATGGACCAGGGATTAACATGGTTTCATTAGAGAGTTGAAAATTTGGCTTATGAATACAACACTACTAACATGGAACCAAGTGGGGAATTTTTTTTTGTATTTTTGATTTGGATCAAAGTCGGTATTGGGTTGCGTATAAATGAATAATGATTATATGGCTTACTAATCCATTAATAAATTGAATGTTCCTGAGTATAACTACACCAAAGTAGACATAAAATTAGTTATTGTAATTTTTTCATTGAATACCTAGAGACATTATCTTTATATGGAGAAGTGTGTAATATATATATGTCACAAGATACACCAAAATATATTTACATATAGAGAGAAAAAATGAACTATAAAATATGGTTATAAATGATCATGGACTGTGATTTATTAATTCATTACTATCACAACAAATCTATAAATTTGGCAGATTATCAAAAAATAAATGATCGAGAAATTTTAATAAGAATGAACATTAAGAAGGATCCATCCTTCATATACTTCCAATGAATGTATATATGAATTTTAAAAGTATATACACCATACCTTTATCAAATAACATCGTATCCAACCATTCTGTAATTGATCACAGAGTCGTAGAATATGGATGAGTTTCTATAGAGAGGCCTAGTGAATATTCCTAATTTCATAATTTCAAAAGATGACTATGTATGTTTTGGAAGCCATATTTTATGGTATATCTAAAACATAGTTGAAGTGGGTGAGGTTTTAAAAAAATGAATTACTCATTCTTCCCTATTCGTTAAGAGAGAAAAAAGATATATAGAGATCTAATGAAAATATTATGGTTGGATAAAATAAAGAGGGGGATTCCAGAATTTGTATCTTGATGATTGGCATAAAACAATTCAATGCAAAAGGATAGGTATATAATGGTATACTGAAATTTATTCCCATTTAGTATGTTAATGGGAATTCATAACCATGGATTTCATTATAGGACTCTACAGAATTCTCAGAGTCAATAATAATATATCGATTTTTGTTGACCACCTTATAATGTTTTAATATTTCACTACTATTAAGGAATATTTATATATTTACCAACATGAAATGATATACAAAATGGAGTTGTACTATTTTATGTATTTCCACTATCTGTTGAATCTGATTGATGTACATGGTTTACCTCAAGGTTCTTGTGAACCATTCACCAAAAATTGGATATAGAGCACAATTTTAGTAATATTTTCACCCATAGAAGGATGGTCAATCCAAAAGAAACATAAAAACTATAATGGATAATATGTGTTCTCGTTCAATTGATTTCCACATATTTGGGTATCAGCTACTCCCCTTAGTAGAGTTCTTATATAAAAATAGTTCACATTCTAGTATTAAAATGGAAAATTTGTAGGGTTTGTGTGCGAAGCGTTGTCAAATTCCAACATGATAGGATGATATAGGAGAGAGAAATTTAATTTTAACTGATCATTCCAATTAGATTATTTAGAAGTCATAAACCATTTAGAAACACACTAAATCCATGAACATTTAATATAAAATCCATGCAGTCAATCATCTGTGTGACCATGAGTTTTATGTTGGATATAAAGTGTTCCTCTTTATTTCACCATGCAACAAATCCATGATGTTATAAAAGAAGGTAAAAATTATTCTTTGAAAAGCAACATATTTTTTTATCATTGATGTCAATAGATTTATGAATTACTATCAAGATCTCACACCTAACTTATCACACTTAAATTTTATACACAATGTATCCTCCTTAAAGAAGTATGTGTCAGAAACCCTTGCATGTACTAAATTTTAATAATCTACCACTATAGAATGTCCATTAATGTGAGGAGTACTTGATGATGATCAGTTATTGTGGATAAAATGTACTATGAGGAAATATAACTCTTCATGCGAATGCTATATAAAATAAACAATAGTCCGAGGATGTAACATGGGAACGAGAGAAGGATATAATGTAGATAGACCCTCAGATGTTTCCATCTTAGTATGTTTAATGAAAATTAATGTGATAAATTATTTAAGTTAAGAAAAAATTAAAACCCCATGTAATTATTATTTTTTAAATATATTTAATCCCTTCAATAGCTTGGTGTATACATAACACTATGAAAATGATACATTCTACTCGGTAAGATAACATTTATTGAGACATAACCATTATAACCAAGTTGTTAATTTAGAGGGTTTGAATAAGACTAACTAAATAATGAAAATTATATGTTTTAAAAATATATAGGATAATTTAAATGGTTATATATTTATTAAAATTAAAAAAAATAATCATTTGATATATTTGTTTTTATTTTTGAAAAAACAGTACTTTTCCTAAAAGACTATTTAACAGCGTTGTGCACACATAATTTAAATTTATTATTATATTTTTTTTAAAAAAATATATTAAAAATGGAACATCTTTTTTTAGCCACAATATCAATATTAACATAATGTAAATTGTTTTATTTTTTAGAAAATAATAATTTTTTTGTTAATTAAGAAAAATATAAATTTGTAAAAAATTGTTATTTATTTTAAATGAATCAGGACCTATTATTACTTTATTTTAATTTTAGATTAAAAAATATATTTTTTATTCATAAAAATTCCAATTAATTAAATTGAATTCATCATTATTGTTTATTTTTGATTAAAACTAAATTTAGGCTTTATAACACCATTTTTTCTTGAAACTATTTTAAACTATATAACATTTATCAATTTTATATAATTAAATAAAATCAATTGAATAATTATTTAAATTAAATTTTTTGATACATATATATATATTAATTTAAATTAATCAAATTATTACTAATTTTCATAGAGATATAATGATATCATCTTTTCATTAAAAATGCATTTCTTGAGAGACATATTTTTAACATGCTTTACAGATTAATTTTTTATTAAATTCAGCCACATAAAAAGAGTATACTTTTGAAAAATTTATTAAATATTTTGAGTAAAAATTATTTTTTTGATATAATATTTAAAAAAAAGTTCTACAGTAATGAATACTAATAATAATATAAATTATTTACCACTTTGTGGTAAAAAAGGTTTAATATGGGTTTAACTAATCAGATAAGGATAAATATTAAACAAATACTTGTATAATTTATATTATATAGCCATAATGATAAATTATATCAGAGAAATTTATAATATTGTACATTTTTTCCTTTTTTCATGATAAAAATGTGGGTGGAATTCTTTCTATTCAAAATTTGCAAGTGTGTCCGCTCCCAAAATTATAAAAACCCACCACATTCCTCCAGTTTATAAATTTAAAAAACGTTTTTATAGGACATTACCTTAAAATATAACTTACCCAATTAACCTAACATAACTTAAAATCATTATTTTGGTCTGAAATCTAACCTAGGATGTCTTATGTGGTGAACCAAAAGATATTTTTTTGAATAAAAGGTAACATTCTTCCCCAATAATTTTTTATTTTTAATTCCTCAACATCATATAAATATTCTAAAACCAATATGATATAAAAAATTATAATTATCGATATAAAAACATTTTTTTAATGTAACTACCTAGGACCATATCCCCCTCCCTTAAAATAAAATTGTAACCATTATTTAGGTGTAGGGAGGACCACCACCTCATGAACCCACGTAATTCATTTTCCATAACCACATTTAATGGTGGGATATAATTATGTGTTTCATGTTTATATATGATAATTATGATATACTTATTCCTCTATAATTATTATATTATATATTACTTCTTCTATTATTATCTATAATGAATTTGATAACGTTGCTCGTATAAATGGCTGGCTATTGCCTCCTGATGCATTGTAATACATTCGTCAATTATGATTTAAATGGAAGGAAATAAAGATTAATTAAAATTTTAATGTTTTATAATCATGAAATATTAAATATTCTTGAAAATTAATATGTCATATACATTCATACATTACGATCTATTATAAATGATAATATTGTTCGTGTGCATGGCAGACAACCATCACATAAAGCATTGCGACTCATTTTTTAAATTTCATTGTCCCCACTCCACATAGACGTTATGGGTAAGGATATTTAAATAAATAATAATATATTGATGATATATTGATCATCCTTGAATGATAAAATATCACATTCCTTCATTCAATCATGATCTTCATAAAATTGAAATGTTAATCATACACACATACGACCTACCATCTCAATGATTTTATCATAGTTCATTTTTTATCAATATTACATGGATGGATGAAAAAATAAAATTTATGTATAAAAATTATAATTTATTCATGATTAACATTATGAAAATTTTTAATTAGAAATATATTTGACCTTATTCAACTTACCAATGTTTTTTTACAAATTAATCATTTATCAATAAGAAGGTGTTTGTGGAGTTAATGGGTTTAATATTTGAATAATACATATAAAAACTAAAATTAAAATAATAATAACAATGAAAAATATTTCATAACAAATAAATTATTAAATTAAACATATTATTAAGTTATAAAAATAATAAAAGTGAAAAATCAGTCTAGATCTAAGGTGTCACTCAAAACCACTCTTTTTAGGTTTTGAAATTTCTTTCTATAAATCACTTTATCAATATCTTAATGTTATGGAATGATTCAAAATTATTTATATATGTCTATAAAAAATATAACTATTTTATTCTCCCATACATTGATTGTGTAATATATTCGTTTTTATCATTTCTCAAATTTATTTGTTATGAAATTTCATTTTTAATCTGAAGAATGATATTGAAACCAATTTTTTCATCAACAATTCTTATCTTATACATTATGTTTTAATCCATTATGTGGAATACCTAGATTCAAAACATGAATTCATGTGAATGCCTAAATATCTCTCTATTGGATCGGGTAATTTTTTAGTCTCATGTGGCGTCATGTATTTGATAAGGGAGTAAACCTAATCCCTTAAGGGATATTTTGTACCATGTGATATTTTGTTTGAATTTATCCTTGATTCATGTTTATTAAATTTTATATATTTTTTCAACATTTAATATGATATATTTTTCTTATTATACCACGTTATTTATAGTATTATTCAATTTAATTTCTCATAATCCTTTCTTCTTATGAAATCATTTTATACCGTTGACAGACATGATTTGTTTCCTTATCATGATTATTCCCTTACTGGGTGTTTTAGCTCAACCGTTTCATTATGTTTTCCCATGTTATCACATATTGTTTTAGGATATTAAATTAATGTTAGGACATCATAATATATAATAAAATAAATCTTACATGTTTAGGATTCCTTTTATATAATATGAAGCTAGTCTTCTAAATACAACATGACATTAAAATAATTTGTTTTATTAATGGTTATTTATGTTCAATAATCATGTTATAATATGTGTAAAAGGATTGGGTCACCATATTAGTGAATCTATCTACGTTAGATGAAGTAATCATACCATTATATTTTCTTTCAATACAAAAAATATCTAATTGTTGTGGGTTATAATAAAAAACCTGATAGATTTTTCATGATACAATGGTGTTCAAGTCACATGTCTCAAATAAAATAATTTAAAATATAAGAATATATTAAATATACTAAAATAATAATTCTATATTAAATCCCATACTAAATCTATAATGACTAGTATAGTCAATAGGAATCAATAATTAGAGTGGGAAATTTTATGAAAAATAAAATCATTTCTAAAATTTCTAAATGTATGGTACATATCATCAAACTATTTAACTATTGGTTCATTATATATCACAATAAATTAATTATATGGTTTATTTGATTATATAATTTCGATAATCATAAGTTTTTATAATGTGATTTATAACTAACCAAATCATATCCCATCGTATTTCCAAACCTAGTATGTAGTTAGGAGTATTTATTGTGTATCTTGAAATGATTGAGTTAATTCCCAACCAACCTTTTTAGAATTATTAACACTAGGTTCATCAAATACATATGTTTTATCACTTTTTTGAAACCAAGAATTTGTTTCGTTTCTATAAAACCATGAAATATATAAATTTTCAAAGAAAAATAATATTTCTTTATTTGTAGTGTTATCTCATAGGGGTTTCACCAATGTTTTCTAACAATTATCTCCAAAAATAAAAAACCTTTATTAGATAAAAAACGAGGTAATCATGGGATTATATATATAAATATAATTTAATTTTAAAAGTAAATTCAATGATTCTCATTATAATACATACCCAAGAGTAATACATATTTTGTGTTATTACTAAAGGTATACATAATAAAATTATTTCATAAAATATATTGGCCATCTTTTTTATGACTCCTTACCCAAAATAGTGACCCTCCAGGGTTATAAATAATGGGAGGGAGAGAAAGATTCCCATATCTTTCCCCCAATATGATATAGGTTAGTGATAGGAACTAAATGTATATCATACATAAAAATTAGAGTTATTAACCGCTATGAAGAATGTGAATGGAGTGGTAAGATTAGAATACTGAATAAATCGTACTAAAAAGAATAAAACATCCAAACAGAAACACATATTTTGATTATAAATAACATCTTCCAAATATACGACATGATCTAATAGATAATCTTCATAAGTGTCATAAAATCCTAAACAACTTCAATGTTACTCCATGAGCATTCAACTACTATCTTGATCTCCAAAAAGATAATGTGGACCTAAAATAGTTTATATATGTTTAAGATTAACATAATATGTATACTCAGTAAGATCTCTAACCATGTATCTCGTGTTATAGTTAAATAAATCATAGTAAATCTAGGTGAATAATTAGAGGAAACTAACTCATAACCTAAATATATATACTATTTTCTCTAACTATCATAGGTTATCTAACTAAGAATCACAATTAAGAGAAAATATAATAATATATATATATATATATATATATATATATATATATATATCATGAAGATAACCTGGTAGTTTACATCCATACCCTAACAGTTAACATAGTATTATATCTCTCCCGAAAAAAATCATGCTTGAAAACAACAAGGAAACTATAAGCAATAATAAACCATGTGAATCATTGTTCCTCATCATCAACATCCACATCTCTATACAGTTTCCTTTTTTCTTTTGTGAGCTACCATAATCAATAATTCCTATTTCATAACTCAATCCATCACAACCCAGACATGAAATACCTATAATAATATAGAGAATGTTATATCATGAGAAACATGTTTGTGAAAGAACCATAAGCCGTTATATAACTCTACATACATATATGTTCGAAAAATAGGAACTATGTATATCATCACACAATACCTCTATGAGAAGGGAGAGTGGAAATAAATGGTAGTCTACCATCTATTCATCACTAAAATTGACTTTGGGGAAAAGAACATCTAGAGTTCCTTGGTGTCTAATTCCCTACCAACATGAATGGGGTACCATAATAAATCACATTATAAAGGTATATTTATATATATGACAATCCACACTATTATAAATAATCATGAATTTGACACACTTAAATTATCATCTATTATAAATATTAAATCCACTACTGTGGACTATTTATCCTATATGAAAAAACAATTCAATATTAATTCATTTAATATAATATATTAAATATATCAAATTACATTATTCACTATTATAATTATATATACTTCAGGTTTAATTACACATATTCCATGGTTCGTTAAGATTTATCTTCATTTATTATTCAATTCATTCCCAATCCCCAAGGGTTTAAAAATTTATTTTCATTACATTAATCATGGTAATGTATGACTAGTCTTAAGATGTCATAAATATTGAATAAACCATGAGTAAGCTGTTTCATCAAGTTTTGGGGATGAAATGCAGTAACAAGAACCAAGAACTTCAGACCTATAAAACAGAATCATTATCAATATATCATTATTAATACAGTAAAAAAAGTAATGTTAAATCCTTGAATTAACCAATTCCATCAGTCCATGTTCCACCCTAAAGACCATTGTGTATATATTTATCCATATAACAAATACATGCATTAATGATTTTCAAATCCCCTAGCATGTTTGAGTCATTTTCTCACGGTGATTATCTATAAAAAGATTTTTTTACTAGGTGAGGTTTTAATTCTTCTTTATTAGTTACCCATGATCATTTATTTTAATGATTATAAATTAGATCCAATCTAATTGGGTTATATTAATCAAGTATCCATTGAATCATCCTTCATTTATGGTGGGATTTGATCCTTGATTTTCTGTTCATTCATGAGGATTATTGAGTTTCTAAATCACATCAGGGGATTCATTGATTCTAATTATTTCTATGTTTAATTGTTATTTATCATACTATACCTTTATTGGTAATGTTCTAATTAAAATTAATGAATATATCACCATAAATAAAGGAATATTTTTTTGATGTCGTAGAGATTGGATTTGTTTATATAATATAAACGTGATATCTTTTAATTAGTTGTTGATTTTTCTCTCTGTTATTCATTCTATGGTTTAGAATTTTTTTATGTTATAATTTAATAATGAATGTAAATTGGGTAATTATTATTGGATAAATAATAATGAGAAATTTTTACCAATTTCAATCCATATAGTATTTAACGAAACTAAATGTTATGATTGAAAAATGATTAAATAATTAATTTATATTTTTAGTGAATGACTCGAGTTTCAAGTGATTAGACTCTTTAATAAATATATTATGTAATTGATGACTCTAAATAAATGGATTTTTGATAAATGTATTTTTTTTCTTCATATAATGAAAATATTATTGTGAATGATGGATTCCATTTCTCTGTGTTCGAGTTTCCCTATTAAGCACATTCTCTTACGTGATTCTTTTATATATTTTTCTGGACGAAGATACTCATTTTTCTATGTAAATTATGCCTAGTATTTCTAATGGTTTTGGATGAAATGGTTAGGGAATCATGTGTTTCTGATAATAGTTTATATTAGTGATGGTTGGATAGATATGGAATATATATAGTTTAATGAGGGGTCGAAACAGAAATGACGTAATGGGTTGAAGATATGCTTACCTATTTTTAACATAGGATGTTGGTATACTTGACATGTCTAGTTTTAAATGGTTTATATATATTTTTTATGAATATTAGGATGACTCATAGAGTAATGATAATTAAGTAATGATAAAAAATATTTTTTCCCATGCTCTTAGAGACATAGTAAATGTTTAATAATGATAAATCGTGAGGAATCATGAGATATGATAGATATTTACTAATGTGTATGGAATTATTAGTGTAATAAATATAAAATAAAATATTTAATGGAATGAATAAAATTAATGTGTCTCATAATTCTTGTGAACGTATAAGATAAATAGTGCTTAGTAGCAGTACTTGTGTGTCTGAGAGGAGATAGGTGTAGTTGAGTCTAAGGATTTGATCTTTCCCATAGTGTGTCTTGTGGAACTATAATTATGTTATTTTTTATGTGATTATCAAAACCAAAAATGCTAGAAAAGGAGAAAGTTACTTTTTATAAGCACTAATCAGAATGCGCTGATATAAGGGTGTCGTTTATCAGTGCTAGAGAAAAGCGTTGATAAATCTACCCTTTATTAGCACTACTATTATCACTAATAAATGTCCCCATTTATCAACGGTAACCAAAAGCACTTATAAAAAGGATTGTTTACCAGTGCCAAGAGCAGTGCTGATAATTTTTTTTATATAAACTTATAATAAATTAAATTAAATTATTTTCATTATATTCAAAAAATAATGTTTATTTGTATACATTAAATAAAAAATACATGTTTATAAATAATCATTATTAATTAATAATTTAATTTTTTTTAAATTTTCTTAAATAATAATAATATTTATTATATTTATTATAAATATTATGTTTATTATGTTTATTATGTTTATTATGATTATTAATTTTATTCGGTTTATAATGTTTACTTGGTTTATTTTGTTTATTTTGTTTATTATTTCTGTTATATTTATTGTGTTTTATATGTTTTATTATGTTTTATTATGTTTATTTTTTTTATTATCTATATATCTGTTTATGTATTTATGTTTATTATTATTATTATGTTTATTATTTTTATGATTTATTTACGTTTATGAAGTTTTTTAGTTTATTATCATTGTTATATTAATATATTATATGTTTATACATAAATAAATTAATATAAATGTATTTATCTATATACTTATTAAATATATATATATATATATAATTTTTTATAATGGATGTAGTCAATTAATTGATGCATAATGGATGTTTATATTCATCATGAATATAATTAATTTGATGGATAATAGTAATTAGGAATAATTTTAGAGGTTATCACCTTGATGTTTTATTGTGGTAAAAAGTATCATCTGTGTTAAACACTGATGCATTTTTATTGATGAAATAAATATTATTAGTTATCTATATGGTCCACACCTTGGTGAGAATATTGGGCATCGTGGTAAATTTATTTTTACAAATACATTTATTGAGACATAATTGGGTACCCACAATTACATTCTAATGATACCTAGGGTATACATATGGATTATAAGGAGTTGTAGAAGAATCTCAATCATAAATATCGAATTCATAAATTATGTTTTGAAATAATCCATTAAAGATATTTAATCCCACATTATCCATTATCAATGAGTAAAATATGTAGTATATGAACATTATCTATGATATACAAGAGAAAACTAAATGATCAAATGTGTTGGGGTTGTATTGATAGAATTACCATTAGTGAAATCCCACATAATTGAGAGGGTGGTTAGGGAAAGACCCCACAATAATGAAATGATTTATTGGTATCTATAATTACTTGAGGATGTAAGACTGAGGGGATATGTATTCTAGTAGAATTATTGTGAGTTTAAAAATGACACCACTATAAATAGGTAACATCATGCGGCATGTTAGTATAAATGGGGGATACAAATTTAGATAAGATCACAATGATAGTGTTAAGAATGCGGAGGGAAACCAATAAATGGGGATTTAACATAATGTATCATGTATGGTTGTGAAGTTAGGAATAGAGTTTTCTAGTTTAACATAATGTCTAAAGTGTCTCTCTTGGGATTTATGTCTTTGTGAAAATTTATAAGTGTATCAATAAAAATAATTCAACTATTTTGAAATGTTTCTGAAATAATTATATGTATTCAACATACCGATTTTTTGGTTTTAAATTGTTGAAAAATGGATTAAAAAAGAAATTTGTTTTTAAGAAAATATGTTTGAAACTAATTGTATTATTTTAAAAAATAGTTTTTTTAGAGTGGATATATTTAAATGGTTGGTTTTGAAATGATATTTTATCTATGATTTTTAATGGAATTTCAACTATTATGTTCAATGAGTGCGATTTTTATTAAATAGTTTTTGTAATTGGATTTCAAATGTGTAAATGGTTTGTCTAAATTATCTCATTTTTAATTAATAAATATTTTAAAAAATGTGTGTTATTTTATCCATGATGAATTTTTATATCAATGATTTCAATATTTAATTTGTTAAATATTAATATCACGAAATAAAATTTAATATATATGAATAAATAATTGATGAATGCCAATCAGCTGAAAAAGTGTACGAAGATGGAGTGAAAGATTTCATCAAGTATGAAAAATTTCTTATATGTGACATTTCTCAAATCCTTTTCCCATGTTTAAGCTATTTTTATTCAAGAAAATGTAGTCTAAACGAGTTGGAAGAACACTTGATCTATCATAGAATAGATCAATTCTATAAATGATGGAATAAGCATAGGGAAAAGGATAATGTACCTAGTGGATGGGATATAGCCATGTGTTTTTGATCATGTGATACGATTATAAGCACAGACAATGAATAAGACCGTATTAAGGATGTGATTACATATGTGAATGAATATAGAGATTATGTTGAAGAAATGGGAAGGATAGTTGAAGATGAATTTTTTGACTGCCCAGAATTGATTGAGCAGTTAAAGAGTTGTGAAAAGACTCGGTTGTATGGTTGTTGCATTAAATATACAACATTGTCAGCTGTAATAAAGCTTTGTAATTAGAATGTAGGAAATATTTAGAATGAATCCAATTTTATAGAATTAAATTCTCTCTTTAATGAAATTATCCAACAAGATAATGATCTATCGAGCTGATTATACAATACCACACGAATGTTACACTCAATGGGTATGATCTCTGAATAAATATGCGCCTAACCGAATGACAGCACACAATTTTTTGTGGACTAGGAATGATATAGGTAATTTCCAAAGAGTGGTGCTTCTCGATACATGAAATATGAATTCATTCCAACGAATGTTACCTAGTACATTCCAATCATTTCATGGATTAGGATCCTTTAGGGAAGTGAGGAAACTAAGGGGAAATTTATGTGGTTTGCAGATAAAAGAAATAAATATAGAAAACTAGGGAACCCAACTCATTCTCCTCAGTGGAAGATAATTGAAAATGATTATCCTAACTTTGGGAATGATCCAAGAAACCTTCATCTTGCGTTAGCTATAGATGGTGTGAATCATATTGGTTTTTGTCACGAACCAGGCCGGATCGTCATCCGACCCAACGCCCGACCCGGTCCGCGACATGGCCCGAAGGGCGTTCCCGATCCCTACGGGCTGGCAACTAGTGCCGGACATCAAAACAAACCAGTTGGGAACAGTTTGGCCCATGAAAATGATTAATAACATAAACTGAACAAGCAGATAAATAAAGGAAAATAAACTGAACAACGTGGCAGCGGAAAAAGGAATAAACAAAGAAACATGGAATACCTCAGGTGACCCCATGGATCACCACGGTACGACAACCACACTCGCTCCCAAGAGCGATCCAAGACTGAAACCTGCAACTGAAAAGTAAAGTAGGCGTGAGCACCGAGATGCTCAGTAGGAAAGCCAAAAATGTAACCACGTCATATGCCCTAGCCTTTAGTAAGAAATCCATTCATGCCAGTTTGAAAAATAAGATATAATAAAATAATGTTTTCCCTTCTTTTCAAATTCAAGTAATGAGTTTTCATTTTCAAATAAAGAATTTCACTCTCACTACATTTTCAAAATAGGTTCCAAGCATTCACTAATATTTTAAAATGAAAAGAAACCAGTTTGGAATAAAATGTGATATTTACAAACAAGACACTAGGTATGAAACAACTGAAAAGAAAGTTAGATCACAAGCAGCATGTCACAAATGAGCACTATGGGTAATCCCTATAGGTATCTATAACAAGTGGGAACCTAGAGACCTCATACCTCGGTGAAACGTGGCTTAGAAGACCACGAACCTTAGAAAACGTGGCTTAGAAGGCCACGACCCTTAGAAAACATGGCTTAGAAGGCCACGAACCTGAAAAATTCATATCTGTAGTTAGTGTTGTTGCGTCAATCCTGCTAGAAAAACTGGGATGCACCCCTGCCATGTCATCTAGCATACTAGTCCTGGTCACCCACCTAGATACTCGGGTTTCCCATTGTGCTCTATTTCAAATGGTGGTGAGTTTTCTTTATCAAGCAATCATACAAGTACATTACACTTTCTTTATCTAAAACTCATATAACCTCTCACCACCGCAATCCCTACTTAAGTGAATTCCCCCTCTTTACATCACACAATCACGCACAAGCCTTTAAACTAGGCACATATATCACAAACCGCTCATAAACACTTGCATCACATTTTATTTCTAAATTTAGGGGAATGACTCAGAAGGGGTTTTCTATTTTCACAAACCAAATCTTAAAGTACCAAACGGGCCTCAATAGAGGTTTTTTACATTTCATAGAACATTCTTTAGATGCCAAACATGCTTAATTACATAGAGGGAACACTTTTACAATCAACCGGACAAAAGGCCAAACACCTTTGGAAATACACTTCACCAGTTCAAAACCACTTAAGAAATCATTTTTTTCCAAAAAAGACACTTAAGACCAACGGCTTTGAAATACATTTCAATTTTTCAATACAAGGCATAATAGTTTCTAGCAACCGCAATCAGATTCCATAGAATGTGTATATAACATAGTGTAAAACATATTTTTAAAACAATCAAGCAATTATGAATTTCAAATCAAAAGCTTAGGCATAGGGGACCTACCTCAAACTTGTCTCTATTTGCCGATGGCCACTCGAATCGACACTAGGTGCATACACACACATTCATTTATACATATATATATACACACCACTAGCTGTATTGCACATATTCCCCGTGCCATGAGGGAATATGTACAAAGAGGGCACATATATATATATGTCTTACCCTATGCATGTACATGTAGGATGTCTCAACATGCGCGGCCCAACACCAACGAAGCAAGGCGCAACGCACTACGCATATAATTTAATAAAACCATTAAACACTTAAACAATCCATAAAGTGTTTCAAATTAACACATCAAGGGTTTTCACCAATGACGTGCCACTTACATAACTCATAAAACTCATTGAGAATATTAAAAGGAAAGCACAAAAAAATGTAACCATTTCCAAAGTCCATTTCAAATCGTCAGATAAACCAGAGCCAATTCCAAAACATGCATTCCATTGTTTGAACCATTTCCAAAACATGTTTTCACCATCCAAACAATTTAAATAAACCATTATGCAATTTATAAAATAACCCAAGGAAACCCCTCACTGCCTCACACCGAGAAAATACCCAAAATACCCTCTTTAGAAACAAACGCACACTAAAAACCTTTACAAAATTTAATTAAAACAATTTCAAATCCTAAAAAATTATTTAAGGTATCGCTCTAAATTTTCACAAACCAATTTTTTAAAAGATTATAACACAGCTTCCCACACAAAACCAACTTCAACCTTCTTTCATTACCACATGCACACAACGCCACATTAGGAACACAAAATTTACCAATTATACAAAATAATAAACTAACTACAGAACTTACAAAACACTATCATTTGACTAGATACAATGTTCTCAACAGAAACACACTCATACCATAATAACACACCGCCAAACAAAACAAACGCAAACTAAATTATTTTAAAAACTAGTTTCTCACCAAACAAAATTAGTAAGGAACGTGAAAAATTAATTAAACATGGAAACTAGTTCATCAATAAACATAATTCGCACTAAAAAATTAATTAAAGAACATCCTAAATTAATTAAACAAGAAAATTAATTGATCAAACAAAACATATAGGGGGAAACACTTACCATCGGTGTCGATTCCTCGAATTCCAATGCAAATGTTGATCGCGTGCCAATCGCACTACAAGCAACCACCAATTGACCCTAATTCAAGCATTAGGACCAAAAACAACACAATCAATCCAAAATAGTGACCCTAAAAACATAAAACCCCAGGTCTAAAATCCAACCCGCTCAAAACCAAACATGAAACAAGGAAAGAACTAAAACATAATGGAAGGAGGGAGAGGGGGGCGCAAGAACAGGCTGCGTAGGAGGAGGCCACGCCGGAAGGGGGCTGCGCGCGGCGGCTGCTGGACGGGGGAGAGAACAGTGGATCGAGGAGGGGGGTGTGCCTCGGCGGTCTCATCTAGGTGAGTGGCGTGTGTCGGAGGCAAGCCGTGGTAGGGAGGCCGGATGAAGGGGGTGTCACCGGAGAAGGAGGGGCGTGCCGGCTAGGGTTTGAGAGGGGGGGGGGGGGGTAGGGTCGCGAGCCGGGAGAAGATAGGAGGGGGTTAGGGTTCAGTGCTAGGGAGATGAGTAGCGCGACGAGGGAGGGTGAGGGAGAAGGAAAAAAAGCAAAATAAATAAATAAAATAATGGAGGGAGAGGGGAAAAAAAGAAAAAAAAGAAAATGAATTCAATTAAAATGAAATAAAAATAAATAAATAAAATGAAATAAAAATTGATAAATAAAATGAAATAAAAAGAAATAGATATAATGAAATAAAAATAACTGAATAAAATGAATAAAATGAAATAAAATAAATAAATGAAATTTGAAAGAATAAAAAAATTCCTAATTAATAATAACAAAATAATATTATATTATTTATTAATGTTAGACACCACCCATGGTCACGTATGCGGTCGCTCGCCTAGCCACGCTCTAAAAAAACTAACAAATTTAATTCAAAAACATTATCTTACCAAGGATGGGCACTACGCACGGTCACGCACACAGCCGCGCGCCATATAACAACCCAAGTGTGTGTATATATATATATATATAAACCGGTTCAAACTGCAAATTTAAAAACGAGACCCAAATTAATTAAAATAAAGTATCAGGCATTGCTAAGTCAATACGCACATTTATCAGCAACGCAAAACTCAAGTTGAGTCCATCACGCATCTCGACATAACAAATTTAATGCCAAATAAAAATTATAGAATAAGAATAAAATTAAAAGTCATTGCCATAGTGCGGAGTCTGGGTGTGACAATTCTCCCCACCATGACACTTTTTGCCCCCAGATAGTTACCCAGCCCAATGAGGAATCAAACTCGAGTTTGAAATTGAATGAGGCGAACAAAATCATGAACATCGTATGACTTTTCACTCCATCAGTCACACCAGACCAACTCTGAGGGGAACTGAGAAGAGAAGAACCATCAGGAAAAGAGGAGGGTTCTCCCCACCGCAAGAACCCGACTAGCACAACCTACATTGAGACTCTTAGCATGAACTAACTCTGGAACTGCTAACTTGATCCAAGAGGGAGCCGCCACACAGCGAGAAAATCAAAAAAGGCACCACAAGATTCATGGTGAGTCTCCCCACCATTTAAGAACCGACTAGCTTAAACTAACCAGTATAAACTGACATGAGAACTTCCAACCAAAACCATAAACCACTGCGACATGAGAAAACCCACAGAAGAATTCTACAAAATAACAAACTTAACCAAGACTCATCACTTCCACAAGAGATGAGAAACTCCACAACATGCATGCACTAAAACAAAATGGGTCACACTTGAGGAGGTGCAACTACTGGAATTACAAGAAAACAAGATCAACATGCCTTTTTACAACCACAGTGGGGTATTAAAAGAACAAAGACCAGAATGAAAAAAATAGAGCTTTGCACCTCTTACAGAAAAACAGAACCTTCAAAGACGAGGAAGCTTGAACCGAGAAACTTAAACCATCCCTATTTTAGCACTGGAGACAATAGTTAGACCAATGTGACCCACACCCAACGATTCCTGACTGTGTGAAAGGATTCACTCCAAGACCTGTGGCTGGAGCTCTGATGTCTTAAAGAATCTGTTGCCCTGCAGTCAGGAGCTGACATCCTTCGGTCGAGACTCCAGCTAACGATGCCGCTAGCTAAACCTCTCCAATTGTCCCAAATGGCCATACCGACGGCAAGCCTTCGGAGGATGATGACAAGGCAACTTAAAGTACCCAAACTGAGCACACTAGGAGGAAACAAGGGGTGGCCCAACTAATATAAGATGGAATTGACAATAAGACTTGTCTAAGACAGGTTCCTTCGATTCCCTCTCGTCACCAGATGGGGAACCTTCTCGAGCACCGAAAATAAATGGTCCTGGAACCCTGGATGAAAACCCCACATAAGAGAAACTTTAACTGATTCCATGACGCTACCTCTGGAGAAAATGGAATCAACCCCTTGTCATTTCCCACGTAGGCCTTCACAGCTTGTTGGCCTTACCCGACACCCACTAGTTCTGCCGCTTTCCTTTCCTTTACATCCTCAGGTATAAACCATAGGACGAGCGTCTCCTTAAACACCTTCCAAGACGCACCATCATGCATCGACACTGGGATTATTTCCTCCACCAATCCAAAGTTTCAGCTTTAAACGGACCCGAACCAACACGGAATCTCATAGCTTTGGGAGTTCCCAATAACCTAAAAACACCCATGACTTCACCATGCCAGTCTACTACCTTCGATAGATCATGATCACCACGGAATATGAACAACAACCTAAAATAATTCAATTCCACCACCCCGCTAAGAGTCTTGGTAGAACCAACAACTAGAAGAGGCTCACTAGAAACTTCAGGGACTTTTCTGGGAAACATACTCAAAAACAAAAGGCAAAAATCCGAATCAAAACTCATCATAAATAAAAATTCCACACCTCAATCAAAAACGGAAGCTCAAACTCAAATCACTATTCCAACCACAATTCAATATGTCAAAACCAAGAACCCACGAAAAAGAATACCCAACACGAAAAGAGAATGCTAAACAATTTCTCACTCACTTTTCTAAACATCTAAAAAAACCTTCTTGAAAAAAAAATTTCAGCAACCAAAACCACTTAAATATCCACCATTGATATTCCATGAAGTCTCACACATACAAATCCAGTGCTAGCTCAAGCACCCATCCACTCACATCACCAATTTCACCACTTGCCACATGTGCACCTCAATGTATGTGATCACTCATAGGAATACCAAGGGTTAATTCAAGACACATCTCATTTTCAAAACAGATCATTCAACACAAAGCACAAATTCCCGACCAATTTGAAAAAGTAACTTATCATCAATGCAATAAATTTCCAATTTCCAAAATATTTTCCAGTTCACATTCCAAAAAGTGTTACTGATATTCCAAAACAACTTCCAAAACAACTCCCATTTTCCCTTTTGAAACCACACATTCGTTAAAAAAACAATTTCCATTTCAAAACCACTTTTCCACTCTAACACCACATTCCCATTTGAAACCACCTTCACAAAAATCCATTTTCATTTTTGAGATGTACTCACACCAACCAAAATGAAGGTTAAACACAACTCACATTAAAACATCCAAAAATAAGGGACTAGTGGTTACACCAACCCGGTAACATGGCTTAGCGGGACATGCTCCACGCAAGCATCATCCACAGGAAGCATCTTGAACCGTGCATTCGGGCCGTACATGGGTCGCTACTCCAAGCAGGATCGTCACGTAACATCAGATCACTTCCCTTGTCACCCCTCATCCACACATACCAATCCAAAGAAGAAAATTCAAATCCCAAACTACCCCTGGCAACACGAGTCTCGGGACGGGCAAGTGTTCATGACGTCCTTACCGCACTTACCTCTCGAGTCCCGGCACACTTAATCACCAAGCTACTTGACACCCCAAATAACAAGGGCACCTCTTATACCATTTTGGCACGAACCAGGCCGGATCGTCATCCAACCCAATGCCCGACCCGGTCTGCAACATGGCCCAAGGGCGTTCCCGATCCCCACGGGCTGACAACTTGTTCCGGGCATCAAAACAAACCAGTTGGGAACGGTTTGGCCCATGACAAAGATTAAAAACATAAACTGAACAAGCAGATAAATAAAGGAAAATAAATTGAACAACGTGGCAGTGGAAAAAGGAATAAACAAAGAAACGTGGCATACCTCAGGTGACCCCATGGATCACCATGGTACGACAACCACACTCGCTCCCAAGAGTGATCCAAGACTGAAACCTGCAACTGAAAATTAAAGTAGGCGTGAGCATTGAGATGCTCAGTAGGAAAACCAAAAATGTAACCACGTCCTATGCCCCATCCTTTAGTAAGAAATCCATTCATTCTAGTTTGAAAAATAAGATATAATAAAATAATGTTTTCCCTTCTTTTCAAATTCAAGTAATGAGTTAGAATTTTCAAATAAATCATTTCACACTAACTACATTTTCAAAATAGGTTCCAAGCATGCATTAACATTTAAAAATGAAAAGAATCCAGTTTGGAATAAAATGTGATTTTTACAAAAAAGACACCAGGTATGAAACAACTGAAAAGAAAGTTAGATCACAAGAAGCATGTCATAGATGAGCACTATGGGTAATCCCGATAGGTAGTTAGAACAATTGGGAACCTTGAGACCTCGTACCTCAGTGAAACGTGGATTAGAAGACCAAGACCCTCAGAAAACGTGGCTTAGAAGGCCACGACCCTCAGAAATTCATATGTGTAGTTAGTGTTGTTGCGTCAATCCTGCTAGACAAACCGGGACGAACCCATGCCATGTCATCTAGCGTACTAGTCCTGGTCACCCACCTAGATACTCGGGTTTCCCATTGTGCTCTATTTCAAATGATGGTGAGTTTTCTTTATCAAGCAATCAAACAAGTACATTACACTTTCTTTATCTAAAACTCATACCACCTCTCACCACCACTCTCCCTACTTAAGTGAATTCCCCCTCATTACATCACAAAATCACGCACAAGCCTTTAAACTAGGCACATTTATCACAAACCGCTCATAAACACTTGCATCACATTTTATTTCCAAATTTAGGGGAATGACTCAGAAGTGTTTTTCTATTTTCGCAAACCAAATCTTAAAGTACCAAACGAGCCTCAATAGAGGTTTTTTTCTATTTCATAAAACATTCTTAAGATGCCAAACACGCTTAATTACATAAAGGGAACACTTTTACAATCAATCGAACAAAAGGCCAAACACCTTTGGAAATACACCTCACCAATTCAAAACCACATAATAAATCATTTTTCTCAGAAAAAAGACACTTAAGACCAACGGCTTTGAAATACATTTCAATTTTCCAATACAAGGCATAATAGTTTTTAGCAACCGCAATCAGATTCCATAGAATGTGTATATAGAATAGTGTAAAACATATTTTGAAAACAATCAAGCAATTATGAATTTCAAATCAAAAGCATAGGCATAGGGGACCTACCTCAAACTTTTCTCTATTTGCCGATGGCCACTCAAACCGACACTAGGTGCATACACACACATACATTTATACATATATACAAACACGCACCACTAGCTACATTGCACATATTCCCCACGCCATGAGGGAATATGTTCAAAGAGGGCACATATATATATGTCTTACCCTATGCATGTACATGTAGGATGTCTCGACATGCGCGACCCAAAACCAACGAAGCAAGGTGCAACACACTACGCATATAATTTAATAAAACCATTAAACACTTAAACAATCCATAAATTGTTTCAAATTAACACATCAAGGGTTTGCACCAAGGATGCGCCACTTACATAAATCATAAAACTCATTGAGAATATTAAAAGGAAAGCACAAAACAATTTAACTATTTCCAAAGTCCATTTCAAATCGTCACATAAACCGAAGCCAATGCCAAAACATGCATTCCAATTTTTGAACCATTTCCAAAAAAAGTTTTTCACCATCCAAACAATTTAAATAAACCATTATGAAATTTATAAAACAACCCAAGGAAACACCTCACTGCCTCACACCGAGAAAATACCCAAAATCCCCTCTTTAGAAACAAACGCACACTAAAAACCATTACACAATTTAATTAAAATAATTTCACATCCTTAAAAATTATTTAAGGAATCGTTCTAAATTTTCATAAACCAATTTTTTTAACGAGTATAACACAGATTTCCACACAAAACCATCTTCAACCTTCTTTCATTACCACATGCACACAACGCCACATTAAGAACACAATATTTACCCTTTATACAAAATAATAAACTAAATACACAACTTACAAAACACTATCATTTGACTAGATACAATGTTCTCAACAGAAACACACTCATACCATAATAACACACCGCCAAACAAAACAAACGCAAACTAAATTATTTTAAAAACTAGTTTCACACCAAACAAAATTATTAAGGAACATGAAAAATTAATTAAACATGGAAACTAGTTCATCAAAAAACAAAATTCGCACTTAAAAAATTAATTAATGAACATCCTAAATTAATTAAACAAGAAAATTAATTGATCAAACAAAACTTATAGGGGAAAAACATACCATCGGTGTTGAATCCATGAATTCCGACGCAAACGTCGATCGCGTGCCAATCGCACTACAAGCAACCACCAATTGACCCTAATTCAAGCATTGGGACCAAAAACAACACAATCAAACCAAAATAGTGACACTGGAAACATAAAACCCCAATTCTAAAATCCAACCCGCTCAAAACCAAACTCCAAACAAGGAAAGAACCAAAACATAAGGGATGGAGGGAGAGGGAGGCGCAAGAACATGCTACATAGGAGGAGGCCACGCCGGAAGGGGGCTGCGCGCGTCGGCTGCTGGCCGGGGGAGAGAACAGCGGGTCGAGGAGGGGGGTGTGCGTCGGCGGTCTCGTCCAGGTGAGTGGCGCACGCCGGAGGCAAGCCGCGGGAGGGAGGCCGGATGAAGGGGGTGTCACCGGAGAAGGATGGGCGCGCCGGTTGGGGTTTGCGAGGGGGGTAGGGTCGCGAGCCGGGAGAAGAGAGGAGGGGGTTAGGGTTCGGCACTGGGGGGGAAGAGCAGCGCGACGAGGGAGGGTGAGGGATGATGGAAAAAAAGCAAAAGAAAGAAATAAAAGAATGAAGGGAGAGGGGAAAAAAGAAAAAAAAGAAAAAGAATTGAATTAAAATGAAATAAAAATAAATAAATAAAATGAAATAAAAATAGATAAATAAAATTAAATAAAAAGAAATAGATAAAATGAAATAAAAATAAATAAATAAAATGAATAAAAAGAAATAAAATAAATAAATGAAATCTGAAAGAATAAACAAATTCCTAATTAATAATAACAAAATAAAATTATATTATTTATTAATGTTAGACACCACACATGGTCACATACGCAGTCGCTTGCCTAGCCACGCTCTAAAAAAACTATCAAATTTAATTCAAAAACATTTTCTTACCAAGGATGGGCACTACGCACGGTCACACACATAGCCGCGCGCCATATAACAACCCAAGTGTGTGTGTATATATATATATAAACTGGTTCAAACTGCAAATTTAAAAACGAGACCCAAAATAACTAAAATAAAGTATCAGGCATTGCTAAGTCAATACGCACATTTATCAGCAATGCAAAACTCAAGTCGAGTCCATCACGCATCTCGACATAAAAAATTTAATGCCAAATAAAAATTATAGAATAATAATAAAATTAAAAGTCATTTCCAAAGTGCAGAGTCCGGGTGTGACAGTTTTCCATTAATCACTCAACATACATGGCCAAATAAGTTTGAATATTATAACTTTCCACCATGGATATTCATGAAACAAAAAAACCTCATGTTATATTTGCTTATATGAGGACTAAAACAACCAGGTAATGATATTGATGTTTATATGTTTCTAATAATTGATGATTTTAAATTATTGTGGGATTAAAGTGTTACGATGTATGATGCTTACAACAATGAAGATTTCACATTGAGAGCCAGTATGTATGGGATGATAAATTAAATTCTTGATTATGGAAATATTTTAGGATATGGAATTAAAATAATTTTTTGGGTGTCCAATCTATGAACAATGTACACAGTAAATTAGGTTGAAAAATTCATCATGAACTATGATTCTAGGTCATCACAGATTTCTACTCCAACGACATAAGTACTGATCTTAGTTGACATCATTCTATGGATGTTCCAAAGAATGTAAATCACCACCTCCATTAATAGGTGAACAACTATTTGAGAAATTTAAATATTTGGACACTTATTTTTCTAAACCGTTTTTGAAAAATTATACTAATACCGATTGGAAAATGATTTTTTTGAATTACTATACTTGAATTGTCTGTATTTCGGACACTTCATAGATGTTTTGAATGTTGACAAAAATTTATTTGACTGTTTCATCAACACATTACTAAATGAAACAGGAAAAATAAAGGATGGAATTAATCCTAGGCTACACATGGTTCAAATTGGAAAACAAAAACAGTTGGCACTAGTGAAGGGAGAAAAATGAACATTTATTTTTCCTACTGCTTACACTCTTTCCGGGAAGGAGATATATCAGTTTAACAAATTCATGAATGGTGTAATGGTTCTAGAATGGTATTCACCAAATATTAATAACATCATGTCAATGCATGACCTAATGATAAAATTTCTAAAATCACATGGCTTCCATGTTTTGATGAATGATCTAATTCATATATATTTGAAGGCTATTTATGCCAAGAATTCCCATTTTACATTATCAATGCAATTTCTAGTTTTCTATAGTGTATGTAGAAAAGTAATATACCCAGAAAAATTGCTGACTATGGATGGAGAAATTATCAGTATATTATGTGAATTTGGAAATGTTCTTCATTCCAATATTCTCTATTATGATGGTTCATTTGATGGTTCACTTGTTGAGAGATATTTGAATATGTGGTCATGTGGACTATAGATACATTTCCCCATCGAACGTTATATGAAAATTTTGAAAGGGTATGTAAAAAATAAAAGTCTTCCCAATGGTTGTATTGTAGAGTAATATATTTTTGATGAATCCATTAAATTATTAACTTAATACCTATCTAGTGTACAAAGCATTAATATAATGTTATCTCATCACATTGGGTGACTTACGGGTGAAGTAATTTCTAGAAAGGAGGTTGTCACAATCAATATTATAGATCAGAATCAGGAACACCATTACATTTTTCATAACAGTTTTGACGTTGACGCATATGTTAATACAAAAAAATAAATTCTTAGACATTAAAATATACAAAGGTATTAAAGTGTATATCAAATAAATATAATCAAATGTTTATTGGATGGTTCCAGAACAATATTTTTAAGGATTCAGATGAAAATACAGACTCAATTTTAGAATGACACATATTTCTAGTTGGAGGACCATGTCTGTACGTATTATCTTACAATTATTATGTAATTAATGGTTATACAATCTATACTAATGAACATGATGTAGATATTACTAGACTGAATAGTTTCGTTACATTTGTGTCTGATGAAATTCTTGTTTCTAGTTTTAATGAGATAAATTAAATTTATGCAAATATGTCAAACATTGGCATCATCAATGAAATATTGGAGTTGGATTGTATGAGATTCCGAGTATTGATTTTTCAATGTATAAATATTGATAATGAGAGTTTTTTTAAAATATACGAGTTTGGATTTATGGATATTAAATTTGGAACGGAATGGTACAAATAAGAAATGATTATAATGGAGTCACAATAAGTACATGTATTTTATGTTCTGGATCCCGCAAAAAAAAAATTGGTCAATTGTTATTATATTGACCAAAACCATAGAATAATCATATGAAAATTCAACAGAGTGTGAAAATTTCATTGGGATGTTGAAATCATTTCATAGTGGTACCAGTGTATAAATCACTTTGTATGCCATTGGAGACAATAATTATGGGATTTGGATAGTTGATAGTGGGGTCAAATATCTTCAAACATTAAAAAAAGGGTTCAATAATCAGTTTATATTTTTTAAAACATAGATTGTGTTAATTTAAGTCAGTAACTATTCATTGTTTCTTTTATGTTATCTAAATTAAATGATAAATGACTTATTCAGATAATGTCTTTTGCATATGACGATGCTCCCAATCCACAGGTAAAAAATGTTTCTCAACCTATTGCTACTAGTAGTGCAAAAAAACAATAGTTTTCACAACCTGTTTCCTTATGTTAATATCTATTCACTTCTTCTTTTATGTTATATAAATTAAATTTTAAACTACCTCTTCTAATAATGAATTATTTAAGTGATGATTCTCTCAATAGAGAGGCATAATAGTTCTCTAAACCTGCTGCTGCTATGAGTGTAGAGAAACAACATGTTTCTCAACCTATTGCTACTCTGAGTGCAGAGGTACAACCACCATCTGTACATGCATATTATAGCACGCCAGATCTAGAAGAATATAGTAATAATGGCGGATTTGAGGAAATGAAATATGATGAAGCACCGACAATGAAGAAAAAAAATAGTAGAGCTGTAGTTTGATGGTATTAGAAAAAATCATTAAGGAAAAAGAGAAAGGCATAAAAAATGAGTTTTAATAGAATACGCATGACCATCATGTTATCCACAACAAGGCCAAGTTCATTATATTCATTGGAATCATCACTCAGAACCAACTGCGGATTAATGTAACTTCATGGCACCATGATGTGACTGAGATTAAGATACCGATGTGGTGAGATATTACGGTAGCATTATGATATCAATTTTTTATTTACAAAACATTCAATAATGAATCATTGATGTACACTTCATCATCCCGTGAAGATTTTATTTATATTAGATGAATCAAAAATTTAATATTTATTAAGGGCTTCCATAAGTATTCACAAGGTATTTCACACAATTTTAATAAAATTTCATCTTAAATATGCTAAAGGAAAAATAAAACTTCACCCACCTCTTATTTATGCATATCTTATAACCCATGCATCATGGGATGTGTTTACTATCCGGTATGCAAAGCAGTCTTTTCAGGTAAATTCGTTATAGTAATACTTTGTTTGACAGTAGATGTGTTCATCACTTTTATTTATAGTGTTTAATTTATGTAAAAACAACTAAGTGCTGAAAACAAACAACAAGCACCAATACCAGAATACCTCCACCATAAAAAATATATGGGGAACACATCACTTGAAAAAAATGATACATA
Organism: Viscum album; assembly: GCA_963277665.1. NCBI lineage: Eukaryota > Viridiplantae > Streptophyta > Magnoliopsida > Santalales > Viscaceae > Viscum > Viscum album. The sequence continues at coordinate 1,725,780,226 of OY728157.1, forward strand.
TTTTAAATATACCATAATACATTAATGTATCATTAAACAACACAATAACATTGTTCCTTTGATTATATGCATCTTGAAGAGTCCAAATACAAATCCACTTCTATCCCAAGATCTATTGGAAGCCCCCTTATCATACATTCTATATAAACATTTTTAATCATTGAAGTCTCATGTGGATATGAATTTGAATAACGGTGGGACTCAAATAATTGATTTTGAATAAAATATGTACAGAGGGGAAGATCCAAACATCATCATTGTTGAGATTCCAACTGCAATCCTCAACTATGAATGGCAAGGCAGCTATGATGTAAATGTATACATGAGTAATGTTTTCATTATTTGATTTTCCAAAAGCTGATATTCTATGTTAATTACGACTAAATACATTTTATACTTCTTGTTGGTGTATACATGAAAAAAACATAGGTATTTCCCCATGAATGTAAATTTTTCAATCGTTAGTCATCACATCCACTCAAAAGAACATACACAAATAGATTCAATAGAAGAGGGAGAAATAGTTTCAGTTCTACTTAAATAATTTAAAAAAAGTATAGATGACATACCCTTATTAATTCCAATGATACAAGGGTAAAACTATGTACTTTAATCATATCAAATATAATTTCATTTCATTCATTAATTTTTGTTTATTATATTTTGAGGCAACATTGGATGTTCATTATGGTCAATTTGGTTTCACCAATGATTTATTTTCTAGATTCAATGCATGGATATCCAAAAAATGACAATAGATGATGGAATTTGACAATTTTTAATAAACTACATCCATCATTTTAGAACTAAACATCATGTTATTAATTTATATTATCTAATAATGATGATTTTGTTATGATAGGGTGGTGTATCAACATTGTCTATATCATCGAATGAGGCCAGGGGATTAAGAAAAGAAACATGAAAAGTAGTAAGACTGGACAAATATAAGGTTATATAAAATAATATTTAACTATCCAAACACATATAAAAAAATAATTATTTTCTCATTGTTTTTGTATTTTTTGAAACAAACGAACAGAAAAGAATGTGGCTATTATGTTTTTAAATTTATGAGAGAGATATTCTTTCATGATAAAAATATTGTCTCCAAAGAGGTATTTTAGAAGATAATTTCAATTTAATTTAAAATATCTATTAATAACTTTAGTAGATAATTTTTTTTTGTAATACTATGACTATCGAATAATGAAATATTTACTAGACAATATAGATATGCATACAAATGAATGGGCAATATACCTGATTGAAAAATGTAAAAATATATCATGAAGATGTGTCAATAAGTAAATGGGTCGAGAATGTATAATGGTGAATTCATACTACTTATTTATTTTGAACTACCATGCTATAATCGATTATCTCAGAATGTTTCACTCACTGAATAACAAGATAATGATCTTCAACTTTCTTCAAAATTACATGCAATGATTCGTAAGTCCTATTGAGGTATATGAATGTGTCTCACATGAAATTTACAAAATATGTGTCTTCTATTACTCAAATTGAATGTTTCTAGTCTAAAATGTCATTTTACTAAAAAACACAATTTTTATACAAAAAAATGAGGAAACAAATTTAGATTTCATTGATACTTTAGGATAATGATACATGAGTAAGTTGTGACATATAAGAATCAAACCCGCCTGAATATCATGCACAATGACAATGGTATAACTCCAAATGGGTATTATTATTAAAAGATGGCACTAATTCATGTAAAAAACACAATCTGTGTACTGAAATAAATGAAAAATCATTTTTATTTATTTGATATATCAGGATAATGATCCATGAGTTTGTTGTGATGTATAAGAATCAACTACATATTAATACGACACACGCTGTCATCAATATGAATCCAAATGTGTCTTCATATTTAATATTTAATTTAATCCATGTAAAAAAATTCAACTGGTATACATAAAATTGAGAAAACTTATTCATATTGATTTTATACATTAGATCAATGATCCATGAGCAAGTCATGACATGTGGGAATGAACCCCACCTAAATCCAATGCATGGTCTAACCGGTATAACTCATAATGTGTCTTTTTATATAAAATTTACATTAAATCAAGGGAAAAAAGAAATCATTCATATATAAAACCAATAAAATACATCCATATTATTTTGATACTTTAAGAAAACTATCCTTTTGTTAGTTGTGATGTTTATGAATCAACCCCACATCAATCACATGCATGATGTCAATATTATGACTTCAAATGTGTCTTATAATTTAAAATTGACATTAAATTAAGTAAAAAAACAAAATTGACATACTGAAAATCCAGAAAATTCCTTCATATTTATTTGATAATTTCTGAAAACAATCCAAAATTTAGTTGTGACAGATAAGAATCAACCCCAGCTCAATTTGGAACACGATTTACCCAATATGACTCCAAATGTGTCTTCTAATTTAAAATTTACATAAATTCATGAAAAAAACACAACTTACATATAGAAAATTGAGAAAATGTATTTGGATTTCATTGATACCTTAGGAAAACAATCCATGTGTCATTTGTGACTTGTGGAAATCAACCCAACATCAATTTGAAATGTAATGTGACCGTTATGACTCCAAATGTGTCATATTATTTAAAATCGATATTAAATCATGTATAAAAACACCACTGGGATATAAAAATTGATGAAACATATTTTAATTTCATTGATAATTTATAACAATAATCCATGAGTCAGTTATGACTTGTATGAATCAACCCCACCTCAATCTGGTGCATGGTGTGATTGGTATGCCTATAAATGTGTTTTCATAATAAAAATTGGAATTTATTCAAGTAAAAAACACAACTGACATAATGAAATCTATGAAAACCCATTCAGATTTCTTTGATACTTTATAAAAATGATCTATTAGTCAGTTTTGACTTGAAGGAATCAACCCCACCTCAATCATATGCATATAGTCATATGTATGACTCCAAATGTGTCTTGTTATTTTAAATTGACATTAATTCATGTAAATAAAGACAACTAACAAACATATAATTGAGAAAAATCATTCTATATGCTTTTATACTTCAGGAAAATCATCCATGAGTAATTTGTGACGTTTAGGAATCAACCCCACCTCAATCTGATTCATTACATGATAGGTATGACTCAAAATGTGTCTTTATATTTAAAATTTACATTAATTCTAGTACAAAACAACTAACATATTGAAAACTGAGAAACCACATTTGAATTTCATAAATACTTTTGGAAAATGATCCATGAGTCACTTTGGACATGTAAGAATCAATCCCATCACAATCTGATTCATGGGGAGATCAGTATGACTCCAAATCGTTCTTCTTATTTAAAATTAAAAATATCTCATTAAAAAAACACAATATACATAATGAGAACTGAGAAAACGCATTTTTATTTCATTGATACTTCTGAAAAATGATCCCAAAATCAGTTGTGACATATATAATCAACCCCACCTCAATCCAACACTTGGTGACACCAGTATGACTCCAAATGTGTCTTCTTACTTTAAATTGACATTAATCCAAAAAAAAAAAATACAACTCACATACTAAAAACCGAGGAAATACATTTGGATTTCTTTGATACTTTAGGAAAATGATTTATGAGTCGGTTGTGCCATGTAGGACTTATCCTCACCTCAATCTAATTCACAATGTGACCGGTATGTCTATAAGTGTCCTTAATGAGTTAAAAATTTACATTTTATATAAAAAAATGTCACTAACAGATAACCAATAAAACACACTCCGATATTCTTTCAAATTATGTACAACTATTCGCATGACAATTTTGATAGGTATGATGTAGTCTTACATCATATTGACACATGAATCGAGTGATACAACATTTTATTTATGTGTTATTCATATTGAAATTTAATTTAATTATTTAAAGTGTTACTAACTTATTATTTTTCGTCAAATATAGGTGAAAAAATATTCGTGTGGTAGGATATTGGAACCAATCCCACCTACATAAGATGCACTGTGTGACCAAAATAACTCCAGATGTGTATTTTTTTTATTAAAAACCAACATTTTAATAATGTATTCTTCATATTAATGTTTAATTTATTTCTTTATATTATTACTAACATAATATTTATTTCTTATATAGGTGGAATCTTTTTTATGAGTTAGTATTATTTTCTTAGCAATTAATACCATTGGAGAACATTTTTTTAAAGGGGACCACCGACTTCAAAAGAGAAAACATCAATGTCTTTGACTATGTGAGGGATAATTGTAAATTTAATTATATAAAAAATTGATCAAAATGTATATAGAATTGTTTTTTTTAATATAAAATGTTTGTATATTTTTTAATTAATGATGTCAAGTAAATGTGTAAATCATTGTATTCTAAACACTTGTGTGTGCATCTTGTTTTTTAGCATTTTCCTCATGTGAAGTGGTAATAGGGTACAATTATATTATATATGTAGTAAATTATATAATCTATTCTCATCAATAACTAGATAGATAATCTTGGTGATGAGGGGATCTTAGTAAACATGTTTGCATGATTAGTCAGATTCACTTGTTTATTCAATGGGATTTTGTATATTTTTTTTATCAATTATAGATGATGCTCCAGAGACGATCCCACCATGTAAACCTATTATTCCCACTAGATATCTATATAACCTTTTTATCAGTTCAACAATATCTGGATGGATATTGGTTTTTTAATTTCATTCTCATGGAGTTGTTAAAGATTTATTTGGCTTCAATGTCATTACAAAGTGAAATCATTTAGTAATTTTAGTTTATATTGTAGTTATTCTATTGTATGATGTTTCATGCCTATATTGGTATTTTTATAATTTTTCGTAATGGGGTTTTGATGTTTTTTAATCTTATCTATAATTTCTCACTTTTTTATAGGTACATACCTATCATTTTTGTGTTTGAAATACATGTGATACTTCTATCCATCCCATAGACAATTGGAGGTGGCCATTAGGCATCACTATAGTTTCCTTTGTGTTTTCAAGCATGAATATTTAAATAGAGATATATGGAATAAGACATAAAATATTGTGGTAGAGTGGAAATTAGTGTGGAAATTGTGTCATGGTAATTTCATTATATATATATTTTATATATTTGTCTAGATAATCAATGAGAGAGCCTTTGTAAGGATGGGAACACAGAGTACCAGTTTATGGAATGATTTTGTTTAAATTGTTTATTAACGTTTATAAAATGGTGTAGATGCAATTGATCATAGTAACCAATGTAAACATGGGAGACTATTTAGGGTGCATGTATTTAAAACCCAAATAATCAAATGAAATTACCATTATGTTTATTATTCCTACTAAGTGATATGAAATAGGCCATGGGGTAGAGACAGAGGATATTATTATACATCACAATTTTCGGTACATGTGTTTATAATTATTTAAACATAAGTTTAGGATATAAATTATTTAATAAATTTATTTTAAATATTTTAAATTATATAATTATGATTCCATAACCCTTTATTCAATTATAGGTATTTCTCTAGATTGATGTCTTTATCTAGGTTATTCTTATATCTTTCAATAGGATGTTCCAACATATCAACATAGAGTTGAGGTTTAATTTCAAACACTCTATGATTTTAATATAAATACTATCCATATATATGTGGGAATGAAATTGGATTCAAATATATAGGATGATTTGTTTTATATATAGATACCCATTAGATCTATCTATGCATAGAAGGAGCACCGGGTTTCATTGGCTGTGATGATGCCACAAAGGGTAGCCAGACAGCCATGGGTCTTATTCATCATGGATCATGTAGAGATGGATATATCATGGGATATGATCCTTGATATGTTTTTATTTGAATTTATTTCTTTGGAAGAAATGGTGCCAAGAAATCATATTTTTCATTCCCTTCAACAGGGATTCTCCGGTGTTAGGGAGTATGGGTTGAGTTTTAAAACCATTCTTGATATTTATTGGACCTTCTATCAGACGAACAATGATGGGATATGCATTTGTGTTAATATTTATGATCAAGTATCAATCACCAAGTCACCCATTTAATTTTTTTGATATATCACAATGTACTCGTGATAAATAATCAAGTTGAGAGGATCATGGCCATAACTAAATAAATAGGAGTGTGGAGTCTTAAAAATACATTATGTATTATAGTTATGTTCCTAGGTTACCCATTTATCCGATAGAAGATGTTTTATAAATTCAAAGGTATGTAACCACCATCTTCTTCCTGTTCATCCAAGAGTGGTGGATCTTTGGCCCTTTAAAAGTGTAATATATGTATTTCTATTATTATGTCAATGATCATTATAAGAATTTGTTCCAGTCCATTCATATAATACGTCATACGTATGCTTTTCTACTTTAGGTTCAACCATTTTAGCATTATGAGTCTGTCATGTAATATTATAGTGCTCCAGATTTGGATCAGTAGAGGGGATATGATATAGGAAGAGGATATCCATGGGATTATCCTCATCATTAGAGATATATTTCACGATTTTTTCCACCATTAGAGTTAGAGAGGATGTGGAGCAAGTTGTGTGTTAATTTCATTCTCTATAATTACCTATCCTAGGAGAGTCAAACATTGTTCAGGGTACCATTTTTTATTCTATTCATGGGTGGAATGAAATTCATTACTTTTTTTAATTAAATACATTTTCTCATCTAACACATTCTTTGCTATAGGATATGACGTGGAGAGGATTATAGTTCCCTTTTGGTAAAATATTTCATTTTGAGGCAGATGAAATTTTTATCATGTAAGTATAGACTATGATCTCATTCATGGAATTACCCACCCATTATGAGACATTATATATATGTAGATATATCCATATGAAATAATCATCTCCATAGAATGGATGTATTTGGGGAATGACATTTTTTATTGTTTTTGGTGATACTGATAAAACAATACCATATTATATATACAGATGATGTAGTTCATAAACTGAAGGGATTTCATTGTTTCTAAATGATTCATCTATGATTGGGATATCATTAAATGTGGATGAAGGATGAGAATATTTTTAATGCCTCTTTTTTATTTTGATAATTTCATTATGAATTCATTTTAAAACCTTTGGGTGCGAGGAATTGTCCATACATGGTCACGGTCATGATCAATGTAATGTTATGAGAGATTTTCGACCAGTTCAAGGTTGACTTAATTGATGAAATTATAATGTACTATATTTCTAATATGAAGATCATAGATTATTTTTGTATCGTTTTGGATGTTTACCATTATCGACAATATTTTTGAAGCTATAGATGTGTGATTTATATGATTGTGATGTTTGTATTATGGGGCATGTCATTTTCTAGTGCGATGAAGCCATGTATCCATAGATGATTAGGTGGTTGATTCTTGGGAATCTCCTATGAATATTTTATATGTAATTTTTTTAATTTATTACTAATATTGGAGTTCTATTCCATACTTCTTGATAATTTTTAATCCTACTAAAATAATGAATAGGAAGGGTCAGCTATTATTATGGACAAACTAGTGTTATAAGACCTTGAGTATCTAATGAAGTAGTTTGGTAGTTCAATTGTTATTCATTTTCTTGAAGAGGTAGTTCATTTTGAGGTATTATATGATTCTTCGAGTCTTGGATTAGGTAGTTTCATAATGAAACAAAGGTTAATTTCTTATTATGATTAAGGATATTTATAAATCCATCAAACTATCTTTTCTAGCCTTGTTCTTGAGTTGGAAGTGTTCATCTTCTCCTTGAAATTGTGGGGACATTACCTCATTTTTGTTCGTGTTATTTTTTTCAATGACCAAAAGATCCATTGTTATGTATTATCCTAGTATGAATATAAATTGTATGAATGATGGAAGGAAAAATTATTCCTGATTTTGAATTCAATATTTAATATATTCATAGAAAGGGGAAGATTATAGCTGATCCACATTGAAATAATTAAATAGTGATTTTATGCATGAGTTATGAAATCCAAAGAGGCTAGTAAAATAGATATTTGTAATGTCTCTTCGTATAGGATGGGTTTGTGACAAATAATTCCTTCTTCAAATAAAGGTATAGTCTCCATTAGTGATTTGGGTGGAGGATTCCATATTGGGGGGGATGGGGAGTTCCTAAGTAGATGTATAGGATGGTGATGCTTCTTGTAGTGACATTTTTATTGTATAGTATGAGGATTATAAACTATGGGTGTTCTTCCTTGGTAGATTTTATATTCCATTGGTGATGCAAACTTTGTTTATCTGTGAGTTCCATGGATCACCATTTATAGTACATCCCACCATGGAAAAAATGTATCAAAATCTATGTGGTTAGTTTTATTTCCTATTATTATGAATTCAGTTGTAGAGTTTGTGTCTAAATCACCATTTATAAAACGTAAAAATATATAATTTTTAATAGGTTCATGAGGGGAAATGAGTTCATGTTGTGTCGGATGTGCTGGTGAGTTTTCCAAATATTTCACACCCAAAACATCCACATTGTGAATACTGTACAGGTTCTGAAATAATTATTCATGAGTAGAAATAAAATGAACCGACAATTTACATGTCTTTCTATCTGAAAACCATGAAATAAACCCATGATAAGTTTTGGGATCATGATGTGAATGAGTAATAAACTAACTACACAAGAATTTGGAATTAAGATTCAATAATTTGTTGTTTCACCATGAAACAAAGTAGGATGGTGTGAGTTTTTTTAACTACTAAATTTGTCTCTTTTTGTTCATTTTTATAATTATTATTTGAATCTTCCATTAAAAAACATTTCAAACTGACAAAATATTGTTAAAAATGTCATTTAAAATTTTAATATATATATATTCAAATATGAAAAACAAATTCATGAAATAAACATATCGTAAATACCCCAACACATTAATTCTGATTTTTCCTCTAAGATGATAACAATATACTACAATGGAAGTTCACCATACCATTATTTAAATGAAATTTCAATAAAAATCATTGATTAAATGGGAAATTAAATATTCAATTATCACATCAAAAACATCACCATATCCTCACTTCCTAAAAAATTTAATCAAATAATTTTATTTTTTTACATTCAAAATATCCATCCCCTTTCAATCAAACATTTTTATTTATTAATCCAGTAATAATATTCATTCCATTATCAATTTACCTCAATTTAATTTTTTTGACCACCATCACACAACTATTGTTAATAGAGTTCATAACATACCAAAAGTACATGAATCATACCGTATAATTGCTTGGTTTATAACATATCCACAACATAGAGACATGGATCAAAATTATTCACGAGGGCTTCACCATTTTGGATAAAATGGATCTGATTATTTAGAGTATGTGCATAAATTATTCAATATATAAATCCTAAAATGGTTTTTTGAATCTAAATCACATTTCAATATATCAAGAGTCAATATTCATAAAAATATTCCAGTATACATGTTACATCTCCCTTATCCCTAAAAATACGAAAGTTAGATCATGATACAAGTAATTATAATGTATGAATAATCCCCTCTTTCTCATTTAAAAAAATTTAAAATACATAGAAATTACAATTTCACATCCACCACCAAATGAAAAATGAAAAAAATATAATCTGTATATAAAATGTGATTTTTGATCTTTCAAGGACACAATCAATTTTTTAGAATGATATATGAATAATAAAATATAGTTAAAAATATTTATACAGTAAACAAATCTGATGGGACACCCCCAAAATTGACGTCTAAATGAAAAAATCCTTGTTCACTAATGAATAAATCACCCCTAGACTTATTCATTCAAATTTAATGGAATATATTTAAGGGAATGTTGTTGTAGATAAAATACTCTTTTAAATTGTCTCATTTCATAACAATGTTATTCATTCCTTCTACGTACATAAAAATGATCAATGCATGGAACGAAAATGGATAAATGGTTGAACAAAATACATATCAATCATATTAAAATTTGATTTATTGCATTATATATTTGATAATATTCCAATAAATTTAAAGAAGATAATGTTTTTGATTCAATCAAGAAAATTACTTTAGACTGAAATTAGAAATATTAGGTTCAGATCTTGTCTTGTGAAATAGATTTATGGTTGGGATAAATAGTCATGGAAATTTATTAAAATAATAAAATCAATTAATTAAAATATAAAAAAAATCAAATAAGTCAAAGTATCAGAAAAAATCATTTATAGATAACAACATGGTTACCTACATCCTGAATTTTCCAACACAAAGTGTTGGAAAAAATCCATCAATGAGTTCCTTAAGAATATTTTGGGTGTGATTTTTTTATTGAAAAATCAAGATGAAAAAAATGATTATGGATTGTGTACGAGGTAGCAGGAACAGTACATGGATGTAGTTTGCAAAACCGAAAATGGGTCACGGTGGACGACGGTGCGGTACATGGATGTGATTCATGGAACCGAAAATGGTTCATGGATGAGAGGAATTGTAGTTGGATGGGCTGATGTTTCTGGAAGAACTCGACCATGTAGGAGAAAAAATGGTACGCGGAGTGCAAAGAAGAATGGTTCATGGATGGTTTGTGGTATGCGGTTGTTGAAGAATTTGTAAGCAGTAGTGGTAGGATTAATGATTTGGAGAATCTAGATTCAGTGGATTAAGAAGCTATCTTTTACTATATAAGAAACACTTATCCCACTGATTAAGATGAATATTTAACTTCAATAGTGAAAATATTTTGCTCCAGGATTTTGGAAAAGTTCGAAAAATGTTTGCGATGACTGAAGTGGTTCGCGAAGGCTGAAGTGGTTCGCGAAGGCAGTTGGAGGTTTACGAAGGCAAAAGAGGTTCACATTGTAGGTTTTTTCTGGGATTCAGATATCAGAATTGTTGTCTGATATGTGGAGTAGGAACTCGAGTATGTGTAAGAGAAGGATGTCCATGAATAGAAAATAGTTTGCAGATAGGAGGGGTTTCACGGAAGAGGTTCATGATTTTTTTATGCTATAGTGTATGCGATCATGAAGGCGGAGAAGTCCATAGACAAAGTGAGGTTAGTGAAAGATACATCAGTACATAGGTGGTTTACATACCAAACCCAGTACATAGTATGTAAAAGAGGAAATTGGTTCACATTTTTCTCAAAAAAAGCATGATAAAGCTATAAATCAGTTTGCGAAATTATTTCTTGGTCCCTAACAATATCCAGGAATGTGGACTTCATCTACGAGTGAAAACATAACTTCAATATATAATCTACCTATAGTTGTGGCTATAGGAATTCATAAAAATTATGGGACCTACATGTCCATAAACTGTGTTTGACCTACAACACGATAAATTGTTAGTGGAATCCATTTTGAGAGCATTGAGTGAAAAAAAAGTAAGATGATGCCCCATTCCACTGGCAGTGAGCCAGAGAAAGAGGCATATGGAGTGTCCCTAGGTAATGTATTCAATATAACCTAAAACTAGTATAGGTCATGCTCTTAGGCATAGAATATCTAGCCCGAACCTTGTACTCATTATTGGCCATGAGCCTTAGTGAATTTTGTACATCGACATAATATCATTGTATGCTCCTTGGAATTATCCATGTGTGGGTAAATCGTGTAAAAATATATATATCTTATGCATGATTTAATATCAGTTCATATATTTCCATGATAGGAAGAGAGAATAGAGTTTTGATTAACAACGAAAAAAGATCTAAAAGGGAGAAAGATTTAATATGCCAAACCTGATTCACCCCACCCTAATAGGGTACTCGACCTACTGGACAAAATAGTTGGTCTCATCGGGAAGTTTGAAAGTAAGTGGATCTATCTCAGAAGAATAAATGGAGATGGTCAATCATAAATATATTCCGATCATCGATGGAAATAATTTTCACTATTGAGGAATAGAATACATCCCAACTTCTCATCAGTTGTGATGAATGTCTTCAATGCAGCTATGCATGGAATATTAGTCAAAATTAATAGTGGTTCTTTATCGGATGTTGAAGTAAATTAATTGTATGTTGATTCTAAAAGGATCAAGGATTTAGGGGTAGTCCTATAAAATGAAATTTACAGAATGGTGATGTCCTATAAAACATCACATGCAATGACAGAATTCATTTTAAACATTAATGAGGGAGACCAATGAGTCGGATAAAAAAAGAAGAAGGTTCATTGGAACGAGTATAAAGATCACATAATGAATGCTATTAAGTCTATTTATGCATTCATCGATAGGATAAATATTATTGCGAAAGACATGAGGGGTCCTGGATAAGTCATTGATGATATAAATATTGTAAAATGAATCTTGAGGATATTGTAACCACAGTTCAATCCAAATGATTCAGTGTCGGAAGACAAAGACCCAAAAGAACTGACTCTTGATAACTAGCACAATACCCTTGTAGCATATGAAATGAGAAACGATGAAAACAATGCAGTGGAAAATGGGAAGTAAAAGCATGTGGCGTTCATAGCCATGGTGAATCTCTCTATTGAAGTTAGTCTAGATGAAAGAAATATAGATGATGGAATGTCATTTCTATCCTCTAATATGCATAGAGGAAAATGAATTTTCAAATGTAAACATTCATTTTCTTGCATTCTATGTGGAAATGTTGGGCATTTTTCACCAATGTGTCCTAATAAAATAGATGAATATAATGAATAAAATGAATAAAATGAAGAAATTCCACAAAATAAGTATTCACAAAAAGAGAAAGGCAGGATAAGTACTAGGACAATGTTCATCAAAAAGAAGAATCTTCATTCAAGAGAGGATGAATGTTCAGAAGAATTTGAGGCATATTTGTTGGAGGACTGCACTGATAAAAAATTAGATTCTTTGGTGGATGTTTCATGAAATTCATAATGAGAAGAAAGTGACAATGAAGAAAGAGAAGTAGAAGGAAGAGTTGATCATCAGACTGAATTAGAATCTACTCTTAAAGATATAGATATTTTGAGAGACAAAACGAAGAAAGCTAACAATGTTGTTTGGGAAGTTAAACACATTATGCAGCATAAAGAAGAAGAGAATTCTGAGGTGAATGAAGAAATTGAAATGCTAATGTTTTCAATGCAAGAAATCCCTGAAAATATGGTTGAGTAGAAACTCAAAATTGAAGAATAAAAAATAGAAATTAAAACTTTGAACGAAACTTTAAAAGATCTAATCAAACATATCAAAAAAATAAGAGAGGAAGTCATCAGTCTGCATCGAACAATTCAAGTTTCAGAGAAAATGATAGGAAAGAAGGTCATACTGGCAACATAGAATAAGATATCTGAGCAAAGTGCTCCATCAGAGTAAATTCGAAAACCAATTCTAAATGATAAGTCTTGTTTGCGTATTGATCGAAAATAGAATGTAGTCATGATTAAAGTTAGAAAAAAAGGACCCACTCTGTGATTAAAAATCAAGATGGGTGTAATGTAGAATCATAAAATTGATTGAATCCATGGAACAACTAATATTGTATAATTTCCACTCTGTAATGTAACTCACATAAGATTTTTTCTTGTGGAAATATGGGACACTCTAAAAATGTATGTTACATATCTATGAGGTACTAATGGGGACAATCCCAATAAAGGTGGTCATATAAAGCTCAAAATTTCAGGCCTTCATTAGATGGGATTTTTTTACAGTTTTACAGATTCAGACTTATGGAATGACACTTCACATCACCAATGGAATGGCATGTGATGAGGTAAAGAGAATTTGTTCGTTAGAAGTAGCCAAATGTATCACCATGATAGTTGGAAATTTGAAATCGATTTGCATCCCTAAACTAAGAAGTTGGACCATCACATGCGGAGGAAGATCAAGATTATCATTACATGATGGGTATAAACTCAAAGACTTGGGTCAAAAAGAAAATGTCCGAGAATGAAGTGGTTATTGGAATTGCATTCAAGGCATCAGATCGCAATGGTATATGGATGATTGATAGTGGATGCACTTCTCAGATGATAGGAAATAAGGATCTAGTGACCGTAATCAAGTATGATAAAGAAAGTATCCTAATATTTGGTAATGATGAGGGGATGAAAATTATTTGTCCAACAAAATCCATGTTTGGCGGAAAATACATGAAATGAATATATGTCTTGGTTGTTGAAGGCCATAGTCAGAACATTCTTAGTGAAGGTCCATTATGTGACTCAGGACATGAAATATGTTTTTCCCAGAAATAATGTATCATCATTTTTAATGATGGTGTTGTTGTGTTTCAAGGAAAGCCTAAGAAAGGTAGTCTCTACCTCGTGAGTGGAGAAGAAGATATGTTCTTTATGTATAAGGATGGAGAAAAAAGTTATGGAATTAGCGCCTTAGTCACATCTGACAAGGTTCCCTTAAAGATCTGGTAAAAATGATATAGCTCAAGATATCCATAGACCATCGTGTGATTTTACTCATACGTGCGATGCCATCCAGTAGGGGAAGAACATTCGGAAAACATATATGCAAATAGAGTACAATTCAAAAGGATTTCTTGAGCTAGTGCATATTGATGTGTGTCCCCATTTTTCCAAGGGCTATTTTTCGGAGGAAATATTATGTTATCTTCATGGATGAGTATAGAATAATGGCATGGGTTTCAACAATGACACACAAATATGTTGTGTTTAGTTGCACTACAAGATATCAATGGGAATGTGAAAATATTTTGGGTCAGAAAATATGGACGATTCAATAAGATAATGGAACCGAGTTCTCAAATAGCCAAGAAAAGGATTATCCCAAAAAACATGGGATAAGGCATTGAGTTTTAGCATTAAAAACTCTACAATAGAATAATTTAATTTTGAGAAGAAATAGGATTGTCAACAACATTCCCAAAACAATGATAATTGAGAAAGAAGTTTCAGAGAAATTTTTCAAAGAAGTAGTGTTGACAACAATATACACTTCAAATAGATATTTAATTCTTCCAAAATAGGAGAAGACTCCATAAGAGTTTTGTTATGTAAAATAACCATCATTAAAGTACTATCGAATATTCAAAATTAAATTTTTCACTCTTAACAAAGAGAAACAATGGATGCTTGAATATCATGTGGATGAAGGGATATTTATTGTCTACTCAAAGAAAGGCAAAGAATATAAATGCTTCAATAAGAAATTGGGAATGATAATTGAATGTCATGATGCGACTATAGAAGAAAATGAACAGAATCATCAGTAAATATATTATCAGATGTAGAAGGATAGAAATAAAGAGATAATGAAGATCAGGACATGCTCTAGCCTTAGATAAGGATTCAGAATAAGATTTATATGATGAGAATAAATCACTGTCTCCCTAGAGCAGGAAGAGATGAAATTAATTGGTAAAACATAATTGGTGATCAGAAAAAACCAGTACATAAAAATAGAATGAAAACATTACAACAAGAATCATACATATCATATTGGGACCTAAATGTTTTGGTCAAGAATATGGAGATGAGAACTGGGATCAAGCCCTGAATGAAGAGAATGATCAAATTGAGAAGAATTAGACATGAGAAATTGTTTAGAGAGGAGGAGACATGAATTTCATTGGAAAAAATGGGTCTTTCACAAAAAAATGAATGTAAACGATATTATGATTCAAAACAAAGCATGAATGGTGTGAAAAAGGTACTCTTAGATAAATGGTATTGATGTTGATGAGACATTTTCACCTGTTGCAAGGCTAGAGATAATTCGATTATTCCTGGCCATAGTAGTGCAAAGAATTTTTAAGGTTTTCCAAATGGATTTCAAGTGTTAATTTATGAATGGACAACTAGAAGATGATGTATACATTGAGAAAATAGATGTTTTTATATTCATCAAGGTTAGAATATATTTTCTTGTCTAAAAAAGTATTTATATGGATTCAATCATGAACCAAGAGCATGGTATTCATGGATTGATTAGTTTCTAGAGATGCCTGGATTCCAGGGTGTTGGAGTTAATTACAATGCATATTTCAATAATGGAATAATTAAAAGGATGATGATGTTGGTTTAGATCGATGACACAATCTTTGCTGGGTTAGATGAAGCATAATGAAGAATATTTTTTGAATTCATGAAGAGAGAGTTTTAGATTTCGATGATTGGTGATATGAAATTTTTCATTGGCATACAAGTGACACATGGAAGGAATGGAATATTTATTTCACAATTTAAATATTCCCAGAAGATTTTGATAAGGATTGGAATGGATAATTTCAAACAGATGAAGACTCTGGTTGCTACCCCATTGAAAATATCACGAGATGATGAAGGAATGCCAGTTAATATCACAGAATAAAGAAAATTATTTGGATGATTGTTGTACCTGACAACAACAAGGCCTGATATTGTATTTTCCACATGCCATGCAGTGAGGAATCAATGTAATCCCAAGGAGATCCACATACCTGCATTAAAAATAACCCCTCAGTATATCAAGGTAATAATAGATTTAGGCGTAATTTATAAGGAAAAATCTCAGCAAGAGTTATTGGGATACCCAATTGTAGATTGTGCAGAATTATTAGATGATAGGAAATCCAAATCAGGAGGTTCCTTTTATCTTATAGGGTTGGGTATTTCTTGGTTAATCATGAAACAAGATTGCATTTCATTGAGCACACAAAAAGTAGAAAACATTGTAGCTACTCATGATTTCACAAAGATATTATGGATGAAGTAAAAAATTGAAGATATGGAAATTGAAGTAAAATCACTAATTGGAATTAATTGTGATAACTCAAGTGCAATAAATCTGAGAAAAAATACCATCCTTCACTCAAGGGAAAAAAAATTTAAATCAAATATCATTTTATGAAAGAGAATGTTGATCAAGGGCTTGTGATGTTGGAGTATATTTCTACAGAACAACATGTTGTAGGTATTCTTACAAAGTCCATAACCAATGAAGATTTTGAAAGTCATAGACTGGATTTGGGAGTCTAGTCCAATCTCCACACTTGTAAAATTGTGGATGTGTGTTCCCTCTCTCCCCTTAGTATGGTGTGTATTTCACTAATGTGCTGATATGTGTTCTTTACCCTATTGCAGATATCCTTGAAGAGTCCTTTATGTTCATTGAAAAAGGGGGAGAATGAGTGACAATTCAATGGGAAAAAGAGACACAGGGAAAAGCAGCTACGTTGAGCAGCAAGAAAGGGGGATTGGAAGCTGAACTGAAGCTGTTTGGATGAGATATATGATATGGGAGAATTAAATATGACAATTGTTAGGTCCACTAGGCTGAATACCCTGAGAGGGGGGGGGGGGGTGAATCAGGGTATGACCAATTAAAAAATTAAAGCCCGTTCTGATCTTGTTTCGCTGTTAAGGAAAAGACTCTTCTCTCTCTTTCCTGCTGCACAATATAAAGAGAAAGTAAAGCAAGCACAGGACACAAAAATTTTACTTGGTTCACCGCTAAGGGCTACGTTCAAGGAGCATACGCTGACAGGTTGCTCGTCGTACCAAGTCCACTAGACTTCACTAGCTGTGGATTACAATGTTCGGGCTAGATCACTTCTATGCCCAGGCTCACTGCCTCTACAATGTTTAGGGTCAGCTCACTGCTTTCCCAAGGGTCACTCCCTGTTTCTCTCTCTCTGGCTCACTGCCGGTGGAGAGGATCACCTTCTTCCTCTTCCTATGCTCACTGCTCTGTGAAGGGAATCACTCACAGTTTATAGACCTGTAGGTCTCTTCATTTCCATTAAGGAATGCATCTTTCTCTGTATGTAGATGCTCTGTTGAAGTCCAACTTTCATCCACTGAGGAATATCACTTTTCCTCTGAACACTGGGCAACTAATTTTGGAAAGTACCTTCGCAAAGCACCCTACTTCGCGAAGCTCCCAATTTCACGAAGCTCAAACAAGCCTTCGTGAAGCTCCTGACTTTTCGCGAAGAACTCTCGCGAAGAACTCTCGCGAAGCTCTCTCGTGAAGCTCAACTCGTTGCAGAGAAACTTCTCTCATGAAGCTCACTGAGCCAGTGCGGAGCACACAACATTCACGGAGCTACAATAGTCACCGTGAAGATCCTCTTTCGCGAAGCACACTGGATCCGCGAACTACCTTTCTAAACCGAGAGCAATGGATTTTCTCTGAAAATTCTCTCTACTTCGCTCGAAGGGGTCGGCCTCTATTTATAGGCGATTCCACCGACCCTCGTCCCTTCCGCGCGAAGTCAACGCCACGTCATCTCAAATCGTGAAGCTCCAATGTTTCTGCCGGAGTTCTGTCCAACTCGCGAAGCTCCACGACACTTTGCCGTTTCGCGAAGCTTGACGTAGTTGCGAAGAATCATCATCAACATACCTTCGCGACTTCGCCGTGAAGCTCCCTCGCGAATCCCAACATTCCTTTGCGCCTTCTCCACGAAGCTCCCTCGCAAAGCCCTTCACCGCCACGATGCGCTTCAGCCTCTGCCGTTCGCAAAGCTTGACGTAATCGCGAAGCACCACCGCCTCCATTCTTCTGGCCTTCGCGATTTCCAAACCATGCATCCTATCTTCGCGAAATTCATGCCTTTGCCATATGAAATTATGCTCTTCATGCAAATCCACTTTTCGCGATGCTCACCAAACTCCAAATTTTGGATCCCAAAAATTTGGCAAACACTGGGAAACAGCGCCACCTTGTACTTCTCTTTTGTACCGCCTCCAGATCGTCCTTTCCTTTGTCATAGTTCTTTGTCAACATGGAATGTCAACAACTTCTCGGGAACTCGACAATTCTCCATGGAAACCTTCTTTGTCAACAAACACAATTAGCCCAAAAATACTGTAATGTTACCTTGAGGAATTTTTGCCCAACAATCTCCCCCTTTGGGTTTGTTGACAACTCTTCACAACTCTGATCAAAAAGATTTTCTGCACATTGATACCTCACTGAGTCTTATTCCAGCTGCTACCACCATTCGCCTCTTGGGATTCTGATAGCATTCAAGGATTCAATTAACAAGAGTAGTATGAAAATTTCATCAATGAATTACTTCATGTCAGACCCCAATTGTCGATTCCAACCTGATACCAATTCTTAAATTGATACCAATTGTTGAACCACACTGATGCCAATTGGTGAATTCTTAAGTTGATACCAATTGTTGATAGCTGGACACCGTCTCACACCATTCCAACACCATTGTTCTGCTTTTATCACGATCCTCAGCTGTCGTGATTTCTATGCTTTGATCGATCACTTCAAGCATCGTCAGATTTGAAAACGCTATCCCCCTTTCTCATTGCTCCCCCTTTCTGGATGCTCCACCTGTCAGATTCTCCCCGTATCTGTCATGATTTCTCAAATAGCCACACTGTCTCCCAATCACTATTTTCTCCCCCTCTAACACACACTATTTTCTCCCCCTTTGTCAACGAACCCAAAGGTTACTCCTTTGTAGTCTGTATCATAGTAGAGAACACATATCAGCACATTAGGGAAAAACACATCATACCTCGGGGAGAGGGGGCGGGTCCCACATCCACACTATTTCAAGTGCGGGGAATCGACTGAACTTCTAGAGCCAGTCGATGCCTCTCAAAAGCTTCCTTGGGTAAGGCCTTTGTCAGAATGTCTGCAACCTATAGTTTTGTAGGCACGTACTCCAACTTCACGATTCCCTGCTCAACCTTATCCTTGATAAAATGATACTTAATCTCAATGTGCTTTGTCCTTGAATGATGGATGGGATTTTTGCTATGATTTATAGCACTTGAGTTGTCGCACTGGATTCCGATCGGAGACTTCACTTTAACTCCCATATCTTCAAGCTGCTGCTTCATCCACAATAACTGTGTGCATGCTTGAGTGGCCGCATTATACTCAGCTTCTGCGGTACTCAATGAGATGAAATCTTGCTTCATGCTAAGCCAAGAAATACATAATACACCAAGATAGAAAGCACCACCTGATGTTGATTTCCTATCATCCGCTGAACCGGCCCAGTCTGCATCAGTATATCCCAATAACTCTGTCTGAGATCTATCAGTATATGTCAAGCCGAAATCCACTGTGCCCTGGATATACCGAAGTATTCTTTTCACTTCAAGCATGTGGATTTCCTTGGGATTGCTCTAATATCTCGCTGCTTGGCATGTGGCGAAAACAATATCAGGCCTTGTTGCGATTAAGTACAACAGACTTCCAATGATTTTCCTGTATTCTGTGATATTAACTGCCTTGCCGTCCTCATCTTTTGATAATTTCAACCGGGTAGCAACCAGAGTCTTCATCTCCTTGGAATTTTCCATTCCAAACCTTCTCATGATCTCCTTGGCATATTTAGATTGAGAAATAAATGTTTCATTCCTTCCTTGTGTCACCTGTAGACCAAGAAAAAACGTTAGATCTCCAATCATTGACATTTCAAACTCATTTTTCATTAATTCGGAAAACTGTCTGCACCGAGATTTATCTGATCCGCCAAATATTATGTCATCGACATAAACCAATACCATCATCCTTTGATTACTTTCATTGCTGAAATAGAGGTTGTAATCAAATCCCCCACGCTGGAAACCAAGCTTTTTCAAGTACTGATCAAGCCTTGAGTACCATGCCCTTGGTGCTTGTTTCAGCCCATACAACGCCTTCTTCAGCCTGAAAACTTTGTTCTCATCCTCATGAATGATAAAACCATCTGGCTGCTCAATATACACCTCCTCTTCCAGAACAACATTCAAGAATGTGGATTTGACATCCATCTGGAACACTTTGAACTTTCATTGCACTACTATGGCAAAAAATAATCTGATTGTCTCTAGCCTTGCAACCGGTGCAAATGTCTCATCGACATCTATTCCCTCAATCTGGGAGTACGCCACTAGTCGTGCTTTGTTCCGAATCACTGTGACATCTTCATTCATCTTGTTGCGATAGACCCAATTGGTCCCAATGACATTCTTGTCTGCTGGCCTCGAAACAATCTCCCATGTCTGGTTCTTATCAATTTGATCAAGCTCTTCATTCATAGCCTGAACCCAGTTTTCATCTTCAGCTGCATCGGAAAAACATTTCGGCTCCACCTGAGATAAAAATGATGTTTGCTGCAATGATTTCATTCTTCGAGTCTGAACTGGAGCTGTCTTATCACCAATGATATTTTGCCTATCAATTTCAGCTCGACTCTTTGGCTTCCTTGCAGATACAGACTTGACACTTTCTTGTTCATCATCAGTATCTTCTTCTGAGTCAGCCTCTGCCACTTCTACTCCCCCTGTGTTGCTTACCTCATCATCACTTTCATCCAGAAACTGTTCACTGGGTCGTTGATCAGTCTCTTCATTTTCAACTATAGTGACATCATTGCTCTCATCAATTTTTCCCAGCCTCTTGTTGAAGCATTTATATGCTTTGCTTTTCCCTGAGTATCCAAGGAATATCCCTTCATCTCCTCATGCCTCAAACTTCCTATGATGTTCTTTGTTGAGAATGAAACACTTACTTCCAAAGATTCGAAAGTATTTCAACATTGGCTTCTTTCTATACCACAGTTCATACGGAGTCTTCCCTTGCTTCAGACATAAAAGGGACCTGTTTGAAACATAGACCGATGTCAAAACTGCTTCCTTCCAAAATTTCTCTGGTAGGTCCTTATCAACAAGCATAGTTCTGGCCATGTTGTTGATGATCCGATTTCTCCTTTCAACCACTCCATTATGTTGGGGAGTTCTTACTGATGAAACTTGATGCCTTATCCCATGTTTCTCGAGATAGTTTTCAACCTGACTGTTTGTAAATTCCGTACCATTATCAGTACGAAACTTCAGAATTTTCTTCCCAAGCATCTTTTCTGATTCCCTCCTGTACTGCTTTATGCAACTGAAAACCTCTGTCTTATGGGTAATGATGAATACCCAGGCCATTCTGCTATAGTCATCAATGAAAAGAATATAGTACCTTTTCCCATCTATAGCTCGTGGTGAGATAGGTCCACATACATCAGCATGCACCAATTCGAGCACTCCAGTTGCTTTTTGTCCCTTTGGCCTGTATGTCTTCCTGATGATCTTCCCTTGTTGTCAAGGATCACACGTATGAGTGCGATCACGTGATAGTTTGGGAAGGTCTCTAGCAGCATCACACTTTTCCAGATCTTCCATAGATGGTTGACATAGATGACCAAGTCGCTTATACCATAGCTGATTTTCTTCTTCTCTGGATAAAAGGCATGAATCTTTTCCCCACCTACCAGGTAAAGATTCCCCTTTGTTCATTTTCCCTAAAGAATGACTATTCCATCTTTTCCTTTAATAATACCCATCTTCTTGGTAAATAGGATAGAGTTCCCAGAGTCTCATAGTTGACTGACGCTAACCAAATTATGACTGAGACCCACTACCACCAAGACATCAGCATGTCTCATTTCTTTGCCACTAAACTTGGATTTTCCTGACCCAACAATCTTCAGGCCTTCATCATTTCCAAATTTGACAACTCCTTCTTTGTCATATTTTATGCCTGTAACCAGATCCTTATTACCCGTCATGTGGGATGTGCAACCACTGTCAAGGATCCAAACACCAGAACGATCTGATGCTTTACGGGCAATTTCAGCAACTACGGCCTTCTCAATTTTCTTCTTCCTGGTCCATACTTTTTCTGTCATACTCGGCATGGATTGAGACTTCTGTTCTTTATCAGAGTATGATAGACCAGCTTCATCATGCAAAACTACAAATCTGTTCTGAACTTTTAACTCACTTGTCGGTTTACTGATATGCTGCTTGCGAACATTTTGATTCTGCTTTGGCACATTTTTCTGAATGGTCGGAGTGTAGTACCTAGCCATGTGTCCAAATCCTCCGCACCAAAAACAGTGTCCTTCAAAAAAGGATCTGGAAAACCATTTTCTGTTTGGCTGCCATCTCTGTTCTTGTTCCCTTCGATATCTTTTGGCTATGGAACACACATACTGTGAATGTCCCATCTTTCCACAACAATAACATCTGATATAAGGTGCATTCCTTCGTGTTACTTCAGCACTACGAGTTTCCCCTTTGGATATCTGAGTATTCTGATTCTTCTTTGTGGTCAAATCCACTTTCAATCTCGGGACATGTGCTTGCGGTCTAACTTCAACTGCCACAGATTTTTGTTTCTGATTAAGCCATGAATCAGCCTTAACTTATAAGTTCAATTGCTGCTTATTTCCTGCTGAACTACTAGGCTCTTCTTTCTTCTTTTTCAGTCTTCGCAACGACCTGATTTCCCAAGAATGTGTTGGGATTCAAAGGTTTTTCCTGGTCTTTAACTTTTCTCCACAGACCGACAACTTCCTCTTCAAGCTCTTCAATATGCTTGACGTGATCTTTAACTTTTCGACTCAAGAAATCGATCTCCCTTTTCTTCTCTTCAATCATGAGCTTATGCTCATTAACCTTTTCTGTGCGCTCTAGCCTGTAAGACTTAAGATTTTCAATTTCTTTTTCAAGCTCAGACTTCTCTTCTTCTTTTTGTTGCATGTAGAGTTTGGCATCACGTACTATCTTGTTGGCTTTCTTTGTTTTTGCTCGCCAAACATCTATCTCTTCAAGAGCTGCTACTAATTCAGCTTCCATGTCAACTCTCCCTTCAATTTCTTCTTCTTCTTCATCAGTTTTGGTTTCTTTCTTTTCTAGAGCACTACTGGAAATAGCCACCATCGCATTTTGTCCACGATCTTTGCAGTTTTCTATCTCTTCAACTTCTTCACCCTCAGACTCAGCTGAACTGTCTATTTCTTGGGAAAGAAGATTCTTCTTCTTAAAGAAATTTCTCTTGAACTGCTTCTTCCCTTTCACATAGGCTGTAGATTTTTTCATGGGAATCTTAAATTCATCTTCATCGCTTTCTTCTTGAAACTTTTTGGGGCATCTTGCAGCAAGATGTCCATCCTTTCCGCATCAGAAGCATGCTAGTGGAAGTTTCCCTTTAAACTTTCCTTTTCCTCTTTGCAAATTTGAAGAAAGGAACGACGTCACCTCATCTGACTCTTCTTCCTCCTAAGAATCATCAATAGTGAGACTCTTCATGGCCTTAAATGCCACCTCTTTGGATTTCCCTTTTTCCACAGCATCGTCGTCATCATTTCTCATTTCATATGCAACAAGAGTGCTGTGTAGGTTATCCAATGTCAGCTCTTTCGGATCTTTATCATCCAAAACAGAAACTATCGGATTGAATCGAGGTGGATGCTTTCTCAGGATGCGCATTACGATTTTAATGTCTTTGCTAATTTCCCCAAGACCCGCATGTATTCTACCACATCATTTACCCTGTCAAAGAATGCATCAATAGACTCATTCGGGTTCATTCTCAGATCTTCATACTTATTCCACAACACTTACATCTTTGCCTCTCTGACTTTTGTATCCCCTTCATAAATATTCAAAAGCTTTTCCCACATGGCATGTGACGTTTTTCATGACATCACCTTTGTATATATGGGATTAGAGAGGGCTACCCCTAAGGCATTTATTGCTTTGGAATCAGCATCCAACTCTTTGTGCTCAGCGCTTGTTAATGCACCACTAGTAATATCAGCTGTGATACCATGCATAGCTGCTGAAAACACATCCATTCCCAAAGATCGGAAATACTGTTGCATTCAATTCTTCCATATCTGAAAATTACATCCGTCGAAGATCGGAATCCCTCTATGAT
This sequence comes from Viscum album, assembly GCA_963277665.1. Classification (NCBI taxonomy): domain Eukaryota; kingdom Viridiplantae; phylum Streptophyta; class Magnoliopsida; order Santalales; family Viscaceae; genus Viscum; species Viscum album. The sequence continues at coordinate 1,725,804,879 of OY728157.1, forward strand.
TAGTGACCTCCATTTGAGAGAAGAACAACTGTCAACCTTCCCTCTGATAAAACTTGTTAGGTCCACTAGGCTGAATACCCTGAGAGGGGGGTGAATCAGGGTATGACCAATTAAAAAATTAAAGCCCGTTCTGATCTTGTTTCGCTGTTAAGCGAAGCACTCTTCTCTCTCTTTCCTGCTGCACAATATAAACAGAAAGTAAAGCAAGCACAGGACACAACAATTTTACTTGGTTGACCGTTAAGGGCTACGTCCAAGGAGCATACGCCGACAGGTTTCCGGTCGTACTAAGTCCACTAGACTTCACTAGTTGTGGATTACAATGTTCGGGCTAGATCACTTCTATGCCCAGGCTCACTGCCTATACAATGTTTAGGGTCATCTCACTGCTTTCCCAAGGGTCACTCCCTGTTTCTCTCTCTCTGGCTCACTTCCGGTGGAGAGGATCACCTTCTTCCTCTTCCTAAGCTCACTGCTCTGTGAAGGGAATCACTCACAGTTTATAGACCTGTAGGTCTCTTCATTTCCATTAAGGAATGCATATTTCTCTGTATGTAGATGCTCTTTTAAAGTCCAACTTTCATCCATTGATGAATATCACTTTGCCTATGACCACTGGGCAACTACTTTTGGAAAGTACCTTCGCAAAGCACCCTACTTCGTGAAGCTCCCAATTTTGCGAAGCTCAAACAAGCCTTCACGAAGCTCCTGCCTTTTCGCAAAGCTCTCTCGCGAAGCTCAACTCGTTGCAGAGCAACTTCTATCGCGAAGCTCACTGAGCCAGCGCGGAGCACACAACTTTTGTAGAGCTAGAATAGCCGCCGCGAAGCTCCTCTTTTGCGAAGCACACTGGCTCCACGAACTACCTCTGCGAACCGAGAGCAATGGATTTTCTCTGAAAATTCTCTCTACTTCGCTCGAAGGGGTCGGCCTCTATTTATAGGCGATTCCACCGACCCTCGTCCCTTCCGCACGAAGTCAACGCCAGGTCATCTCAAATCGCGAAGCTCCAAAGTTTCTGCCGGAGTTCTGTCCAACTCGAGAAGCTCCACAACACATTGTCGTTTCGCGAAGCTTGACGTAGTCACGAAGAATCACCGTCAACATACATTTGCGACTTCACCGTGAAGCTCCCTCGTGAATCCCAACATTCCTTTGCGCCTTCGCCGCAAAACTCCCTCGCAAAGCCCTTCACCGCCGCGATGCGCTTCAGCCTCTGCCGTTCGCAAAGCTTGACGTAATCGCGAAGCATCACCACCTCCATTCTTCTGGTCTTCGCGATTTCCAAACCATGCATGAATGGTGTGAAAAAGGTACTCTCAGATAAATGGTATTGATGTTGATGAGACATTTTCACCTGTTGCAAGGCTGGAGATAATTCGATTATTCCTGGCCATAGTAGTGCAAAGAATGTTTAAGGTTTTCCAAATGGATTTCAAGTGTTAATTTATGAATGGACTACTAGAAGATGATGTATACATTGAGAAAATAGATGTTTTCATATTCATCAAGGTTAGAATATATTTTCTTGTCTAAAAAAGGATTTATATGGATTCAATCATGAACCAAGAGCATGGTATTCATGGATTGATCAGTTTCTAGAGATGCCTGGATTCCAGGGTGTTTGAGTTAATTACAATGCATATTTCAATAATGGAATAATTAAAAGGATGATGATGCTGGTTTAGATCGATGACATAATCTTTGCTGGGTTAGATGAAGCATAATGAAGAAGATTTTTTGAATTCATGAAGAGGGAGTTTTAGATTTCGATGATTGGTGATATGACATTTTTCATTGGCATACAAGTGACACATGGAAGGAATGGAATATTTATTTCACAATTTAAATATTCCTAGAAGATTTTGATAAGGATTGGAATGGATAATTTCAAACAGATGAAGACTCTGGTTGCTACCCCATTGAAAATATCACGAGATGATGAAGGAATGCCAGTTAATATCACAGAATAAAGAAAATTATTTGGATGATTGTTGTACCTGACAACAACAAGGCCTGATATTTTATTTTCCACAAGCCATGCAGTGAGGAATCAATGTAATCCCAAGGAGATCCACATACCTGCATTAAAAATAACCCCTCAGTATATCAAGGTAATAATAGATTTAGGCGTAATTTATAAGGAAAAATCTCAGCAAGAGTTATTGGGATACCCAATTGTAGATTGGGCTGAATTAGCAGATGATAGGAAATCCAAATCAGGAGGTGCCTTTTATCTTATAGGGTTGGGTATTTCTTGGTTAATCATGAAACAAGATTGCATTTCATTGAGCACACAAAAAGTAGAAAACATTGTAGCTACTCATGATTTCACAGAGATATTATGGATGAAGTAAAAAATTGAAGATATGGAAATTGAAGTAAAATCACTAATTGGAATTAATTGTGATAACTCAAGTGCAATAAATCTGAGAAAAAATACCAACCTTCACTCAAGGGAAAAAAAATTTAAATCAAATATCATTTTATGAAAGAGAATGTTAATCAAGGGCTTGTGATGTTGGAGTATATTTCTACAGAACAACATGTTGTAGGTATTCTTACAAAGTCCATAACCAATGAAGATTTTGAAAGTCATAGACTGGATTTGGGAGTCTAGTCCAATCTCCACACTTGTAAAATTGTGGATGTGTGTTCCCTCTCTCCCCTTGGTATGGTGTGTATTTCACTAATGTGCTGACATGTGTTCTTTACCCTATTGTAGATATCCTTGAAGAGTCCTTTATGTTCATTGAAAAAGGGGGAGAATGAGTGACAATTCAATGGGAAAAAGAGACACAGGGAAAAGCAGCTACGTTGAGCAGCAAGAAAGGGGGATTGGAAGCTGAGCTGAAGCTGTTTGGATGAGATATATGATATGGGAGAATTAAATATGACAATTGTTAGGTCCACTAGGCTGAATACCCTGAGAGGAGGGGGGTGAATCAGGGTATGACCAATTAAAAAATTAATGCCCGTTCTGATCTTGTTTCGCTGTTAAGCAAAACACTCTTCTCTCTCTTTCCTGCTGCACAATATAAACAGAAAGTAAAGCAAGCACAGGACACAAAAATTTTACTTGGTTCACCGCTAAGGGCTACGTCCAAGGAGCATACGCCGACAGGTTGCTCGTCGTACCAAGTCCACTAGACTTCACTAGTTGTGGATTACAATGTTCGGGCTAGATCACTTCTATGCCCAGGCTCACTGCCTATACAATGTTTAGTGTCAGCTCACTGCTTTCCCAAGGGTCACTCCCTGTTTCTCTCTCTCTGGCTCACTGCCGGTGGAGAGGATCACCTTATTCCTCTTCCTATGCTCACTGCTCTGTGAAGGGAATCACTCACAGTTTATAGACCTGTAGGTCTCTTCATTTCCATTAAGGAATGCATCTTTCTCTGTATGTAGATGCTCTGTAGAAGTCCAACTTTCATCCACTGATGAATATCACTTTTCCTCTGACCACTGGGAAACTAATTTTGGAATGTACCTTCGCAAAGCACCCTACTTCGCGAAGCTCCCAATTTCGCGAAGCTCAAACAAGCCTTCGCGAAGCTCCTGCCTTTTCGCGAATCTCTCTCGCGAATCTCTCTCGCGAAGCTCTCTCGCGAAGCTCAACACGTTGCAGAGCAACTTCTCTCATGAAGCTCACTGAGCCAGCGCGGAGCACACAACATTCGCAGAGCAACAATAGTCGCCACGAAGCTCCTCTTTCGTGAAGCACACTGGATCCGCGAACTACCTTTGCAAACCCAGAGCAATTGATTTTATCTGAAAATCATCTCTACTTCGCTCGAAGGGGTCAGCCTCTATTTATAGGCGATTCCACCGACCCTCGTCCCTTCCACGCGAAGTCAACGCCACGTCATCTCAAATCGTGAAGCTCCAAAGTTTCTGCCGGAGTTCTGTCCAACTCGCGAAGCTCCACGACACTTTTCCGTTTCGCGAAGCTTGACGTAGTCACGAAGAATCATCGTCAACATACCTTCGCGACTTCACCGTGAAGCTCCCTCGCGAATCCCAACATTCCTTTGCGCCTTCGCCGCGAAGCTCCCTCACAAAGCCCTTCACTGCCGCGATGCGCTTCAGCCTCTTCCGTTCGCAAAGCTTGACGTAATCGCGAAGCATCACCACCTCCATTCTTCTGGCCTTCGCGATTTCCAAACCATGCATCCTATCTTCGCGAAATTCATGCCTTTTCCATATGAAATTATGCTCTTCATGCAAATCCACTTTTCGCGATGCTCACCAAACTCCAAATTTTGGATCCCAAAAATTTGGCAAACACTGGGAAACGGCGCCACCTTGTACTTCTCTTTTGTACTGCCTCCAGATCGTCCTTTCCTTTGTCATAGTTCTTTGTCAACATGGAATGTCAACAACTTCTCGGGAACTCGACAATTCTCCATGGAAACCTGCTTTGTCAACAAACACAATCAGCCCAAAAATACTGCAATGTTACCTTGAGAGATTTTTTCCCAACAACAATTCTATTAGTTATCGATCAAAGAATAGATATCACAATATATGAGGATCGTAATAAAAATAGAAGAGTGATGTTGGAATGGTGTGAGAAGGTTTTCAGCGATCAAAAATTGGTTCCAATTTATGAAATTGGTATTTGTTTGGTTTTAAAATTTCATGTCAGAGATAAAGTGATTCATTTATGTTCTTTTAATTTACTCTTTTTTCTCATAGAGATCTTTTCTAATGAGGGATTAGAATATGTGAGTGAATAGTTCATTTCTATCATAATATTAAGAGGTGAGTGGTGGTATCGTAGGGAAGAAACATTAACGAGATATCTAAATACAACTAATTGTTTTGAGAAGAGTTGTCAAAACACCCAAAGGGGAGATTTCTGGGGGAAAATCCATCAAGGATTTACCTTGGAATGTTTTTGGTGTGATTGTGTTTGTTGAAAATGATAGATTACCGCAGATTAGTAGAGTTGAGAACAGTACGGGGATGCAGTTCACGAAACTACAAATGGTTCACGGTGGGTAATGGTGCGGTATGGAGATGCGGTGCATAGAAAAAAAAACGGTTCACGACAGAGCATTAGTACCGTACGCGAATTGGATGAATTAAGTTGAGGAAGTCGACCGTGTAGGATCAATGATGGTGTGTGGAGTGAATATGTCAATGGTTCTTGGATGGTTTGCAGTTCACGGTGGCTGACGAATTGGTAAGTGGTGGTGGAATGATTAAATATTTGGTAAATCTAGATTCAGCGGATTAAGAGGGTATCATTTAATATATAATAAATTCTTATCCCACCTATTATGGTGGAGAATGAACTTCACTAGAGAAAATATTTTTCTCTGGGATTTCAGCAAAGGCCGACGGAAGTTCACGAATGTAGTATAGGTTAGCGAAGGCTAAAGTGGTATTCCAAAGCTGAAGGGAAGTTCGTGAAGGTGAAATTGGTTCGCACTGAAGGTGTTTGTTGGGATTATTAAAACACAAAGGATGAACGATAAGTGGAAGAGGAACTATGATAAGCATAAGCATAGGCATTTTGAGAACAGAGAATAGTTTGTAGACATGAGGGGTTTCACAGAGGAGGTTTGAAGAGTTGGTACACGATATCGGTACATGATCACGATGGTTGAGACAATCCAAAGTTGATGGAATGCTCGCGGAAGAGGAATTGGTAGACAGAGATAGTTTTTCGCATAATAAACAAGGTACTCAGTAAGCGAGAGAGGAATGTGGTTCTCAGTTTTCTCAAGGAAGCTTGAAAAAAGTTTAAAATCAGTTTTAAATAGTATTTTTTGGTACTTAATGGTATCTGAGAATGTGGACTTCATCTACGGGTGAAAATATGACATCAACAGAGCATCAACTTATAGTTGAGGATGTAAAAATTCATGAAAATGAAGGTACCTTCAAGTCCATAAACTATGTCTGGCCTAAAAGTCGATAAACTATGAGTGGAATCCTTTCCCAGAGTATTGAGTGAAGGAAGGGGAAGATGGTGACCCTTTCCACCGGCAATGATCCAGATAAAGAGGCATAGGGAGTTACCCATTGGGAATTCAGTGAGAAGACCTGAAAGGTAGTGAGCCTGGGTATAGAAGATCTATCCCAAACATTGTACGCATTATTTTCCATGAACTTTACTGAATTTGGTACATTGGCACGTTGTCATTGTATGCTCCTTGACTTAGCTTAGTGAGGGTGAACAAAGTAAAAAATCAATGTGTCATGTGCATGATTTCATATCATTTTGTATATTGTTATGGGAGGAAGAGAGAATAGTGTTTTTCTAATAAAAAAACATGATTAAAAAGAGAGAACGTTATAATATAGAATACCCTGATTGAACCCCACCCCCTCTTAGGGTAATAGACCAAGTGGACCTTACACAAATCCATGCTCTTACTTATACTACTTGTTTCTCATATTTTCATTGTAATATTTACTGACAAATAATTTTAAAATCCTGGAATAGAAATAATACATGGAATTTTATGTATACTAGCTCAATTGAGAAAATATATAATAAAGTGAAAAAATTTAATTTGATGTTAAATAGTAAATAATTTAAATGTGGGAAATACATTTTAATAAATAAGAATTGAAAAAATAACTCAATTACAAATAATATTCAATGATGCATGCATGTGATCTTCCTAATCATTACTCATGACATGTATGTTCTCCAAGACATGTAGTTATCAAATATCATTTTTCATTCCTCATGTTTATTTCTTATGATAGTAATAAAAAATAAAAATACACCTGTTATATTAAAAATTATATATATGAAATTTAAAATATTTAGAGAAAACTGTGAAATGAACTAACTCAGTTCCTCTAAACCATCAACCAGAGCTAGCCATCCTTGGTGAAGTATAAAAATGATAATGGGAATAATAAAAAATAAAAATGAAGACATAAAACAATAATATGATGTCAAAATAATTTATATGAAAATTGACAACAAAAACCAAATATGATTTTTAAAAAATACATGACATTAGTTTTTAAAAAAACCACCCCCAAAAGAAGTTTTTTTATAAAATTAAAAATATTACAATTTCAAAAAAAAAACATATAATAAAAACACAACATAAAATAATCATACAATATTTATCGTTGACTAAATATATAAAACTTACAGGCCCTTATCTAGTTAATCCAAATATTATGTACACATTTTTATTATAAAGTATTATGAAAATACACCAACCCAAAATTTACAAAATTCTCATTGTAGGTAATTGATGAAGAATTAATTAGATTATCAGTATATTCAAACACCTGTTATATTAAATGTGTAATTTTTTTGAACCAAAATGTAATATCATTAATAAATATTTGAATATACATACCTCAAACCCTAATCATGCTTAACAAATTGTTCGCAAAAATAGATTGAATATAGGAATGACTATATTGTTAATAATACTAGGAATCATGGAATTCCTACAATAAAATGGAATTATTTGAGACTAAAAAAGAATAATATTGTATAAAATAAAAAAATACAACAAACCATACCAAATTCAGTAGTTTCCCTAATTCTGATTATCTCACACATGAATCGTAGAATATAAAAAACACATTAAACATGTCATTATAGACAATGAAACTAGAGTTATAAAAAATTAAACTCATAATTAAAATCAATATATAAAAAATCATATTAAAATATAATATAAAAACATATTACATGTACTTATAAAAATTTTATTTTATTTGGATTCTTTATCAACATGTATTCCTTGTAAATTTATTTCCATGAACTGAATATTCCTATTTATGAAATAATAATACGTTTTTAAAAAATGAGAATAAAACATAATGAGATATGAAAAACAATAAAAACATACCCATCTAATAAGTCAAAATTTTTTTTACAAACATTCTATGATAAAGAGAAATCCTCATAAAACATTCCTTTTAATGGGGAAAATACAACGAACATCGAATGCCCCCTACAATACAAAAAGTTCACAATTAAAATCATTTTAAATACCATTATTTCATAATTATATTTCTGTTCTTACTTATCAATAAATGAAAAAACCCAACACTCAATCTTTGTATGTGATAATATCTCACATATAAAAGAAACTATATCATTATTCATCACATGTTGCACTTCCAAGGAAATAAATTCTTGATCTATAAAACTGTAAATGCATGTACATTAATTTTGAAGAAGAATCATGTGTAGATTCCCAATTGAAAAATAGAATATATTTAGTAAATTTAAAACAATATTTTATAAATGAAAAAAATTTATTAATGTCAATTTAGTAATATAGAAAACAACTACACTATATTTAGGTTGATCTCTCCAAAATCAACTAGATACATGATGTATTATTTGAGTAATGTCAATGGATATTATTATTTTAATATATGAGAATTCATCTGAAACTCATAGATATTATTCAATCAAGAATATTCCTATGATAATCTATGTATTCAATAATAAATATTAGAAGTATCTACAGTCGATTTTTCATAAATATTATGTTTCATTTTTGTAGTTTCATTTTCATTCGTATAACCATATATAAGATAAATGTTAGAAAACATTATTAGTAATATTGTATCAATTATAATTAATATTTAAAAAAATATAAACTTTATATGAAATATATCAAAGAAGTCCAGTTGGAAAAAGTAAAAAATGACCATGACAATCCCCAACTCTGTTGATCTCCTCTGTAGTAAATGGTAGTAGGGCCTTGGGATTTATAATATCAAGTACTGATACTCAAACCTAACCCATATGCATAGGATGGTGATGCACATAATCCCCCAAAAATATTAATGAGTCTTAACACAACAATATGAATTTGAAGATCACCAGAAAACTACACATAGTATAAAAATTGGTCTGAGCAAGGAGGTGGAGGATCAATGTATGCAGATGTGGCAAGGAATTCCGGTTGAGTAGGCTGGGAAGGATGAAAAATAATAAAATTAATATTAATGTTTATAATTTATAAAATAGAAAATTTTAAGACAAATAAATTATATATGAATTGGACCAAGCGAGGAGGTAGTTAATCTATTTAGGTAGAGGGGGATGGTTAGTCTTGATTAGCAGGTTGGGAAGGATGAAAAAGGAAAATATTATATTATTTTTTATAATTTAAAAAATATAAAAATTGATAACAAATAAATAATATATGGTTTGGTCCAATCATGGACGTGGAGGATCAATGTAGGAAGATGGGGCATGGTAGCCTGTCTGAGCAGGATATAAATGCTGAAAAATGAAAATTTTATATTTGTGATTATAATTTATAAAATAGAATAATTTATGAAAAATAAAAAATATACATGGGAAGGCTACACTGACGAGGTATGGTAGGAAAATGGGGTAGGGTAGTCCTGGTGTGTAGGATTGGAAGGCTTAAAACTAAAAATGATATATTAGTGTTTGTAATTTATAAAATTGAATAATTTATGACAAATAAATAATATAGCTGTTAAGGGAATGAAAAATGTTGCTATATTTACATGTGTTCTAACAAAGCCTTCAACACTACCTTTTGAATATTATCACCAATAGACTATTTTCGATCTTTCATCTTAGTTTTTAAGTATCCAATTTTTAGATCTCTTGATTGTTTATGATGACCAAAAACCATCAGAATTCTAACATTCTCCTGATATCCTCAAACATGATTGGGGTGTTCTGCCTTTCCCAAAGTAGTTTCTAGGGTGTTTTCCCTACCCTTCGATATAAAAGAGTCATGTGTCCCTGGCTCCTGAATTTATTACTAAAATAAAAAATAAAAAAGATATATTTTTGTTTAACATTTATAAAATAGATAAATTGATGAAAAATAAATAACATTTACATAAAATTTTATTAGCTACATTCTTAGATCACTCTATATGATAGGGTTCATTTTTTCAACTTCGTGATCTTTTCCAATTTTCATGGCATGTGGGTGGATAGGGGGGGACCAAACTAGACCTCTTCTAAACTAGTACTAGATGGAGCTCTAAATGCTTAAAAATATTCATAAATTAGTTTCTTCTCCAAATACGGATACAGTCCTCATGATAATGTTTGATGTTATACATTTCTCAACTTGATCTCTTGATGAGATATTCTGGATGTCTATTATATAAAAATAAACTACTATGCAATTAGAAAAATATATAATAATTTTTCAATATAAAATAATTATTAAACCACAAATATTTCTTCATGAAGACTTTCAAAAAATCAGTTTCATGTATCTTCATCTATAAATTGATACTTAGAGATTGGTATTTAAAAACATCTAATTCCATAAACATAATTTTTTTTCAGTTTATTTTAAATCACTCTATAGAACATTCTCTAAAGAGAGATCTATTTTCTTAATTTCTTTGGTTTCCTCAAAATATAATGTCATCTATACTTAAATAAATTAAATATGTAATTTAAAATATTTAATATTAAAAAAATTAGATAAATGATTTCAATTAAGATATTTTACCATCACGGCCTCATGAAACTGTTTCTTCGCCATCCCTTCCACTAACATCCAAATAGGATATAAAATATTAACCATAGAAAAACAGTACATCATTATATAAAGGATAAACTAAACAATATTTGGTCCATTTTCATTATTATTATCATCAAAAAAATACGTATAATTTTTCATCATCATGTGAAATTGATAGTTTTTGTAAATGTTCCATAACACGTTTACCTAATTGAGAACATGATTTTTATAAAAGGTAAAGGATAAGTCTCCTCTATTGAGGGTGCATCAGTAGTCCTACAATTTTTTTTTTAAAATTAATTGTTTTATTTTATTAAATAAATATATTACTAAATATCTAATGATATGAAATAATATATATACCTTGGTTACTGATCCTATATATCTATATCTGACATTTTTACAAGAAAATGTAATGAAAGTTTTTGTACCTACATATCATTAGAAAACTTAATATTTAGAAACATGAAAGACAATAATAAGTATGTAAAAAATGGGAATACATTAGTCTATTTCAAATAAAATGAAAAAATATATAAATCATTACCAGAAAAATTTGGATACTAATTTTGTGTTTTCCCACATGCCTTCAAGATGATAATTATGTACTGCATGCACTATAAATATCTTATAGTAATTGTAATCATCTATAAATTGTGTAATATATGAATAAGGATTCTATAAATAAATAACATCATCATCATTATTTTCTTCATCCAAATTTAATCATTTTCATTGAAAAACAATAGACCAAAAATCTTTCTATGGACCAATGAAATGAAATACATATTTTTTCATGTGTCATCATTATAAATGGTTCCACATTGTAGTTAAATATTGTCAAATAAACCAGTTTAAACACAAATTCATCATTTATTCACAATAATATTATTATAAACACAATTACACTTACAAACGCTTACTCTAAATTTAATCTATTCAATTTCCCTATATGGATTAAAAACACAAAAATATGTCATCGATATTGAAATTTGGGTTTTATCGTTGGAACTCAAAAAATGAATTGTTTCAGAAAAATCCATCACAAAAATATTTTGAATGGTACAATTGTCATCCATATTTTTTGTTTAAAATTTGTATCCATTATTATAAAAACCCGACCTTCTGATTACATTAATAGATGGTCCTTATACTAACAACATAAATGTTTTTGATAAAAATATATCTATGGTGACTTTCTCTTTAAACCATGAAAAAATTTTCTTCTTATGCTCAATAATCAACCACTATTCATTTATTTTCAGATATCGAAAATTTAATTCACCAATATGTGAGGATATATATTATTGAACCACATCTGTGTTGTTCAAAATGTAAAAATGTTCCTACATCACTTCATCACATGGAATGAACTTCACTATAAAACCTCAACCCCTCTTACTTCACTAATAAATGTCATATGTCGAGATATAGGGAGACTAATATGCTTCATTGTATACAAAAAATCATAACAGATCTCAATGACCTCTTTCAATACATATATTTGAACAATAAATGCCTCTGGTCTATAAGTATTGTTCATAATCCCTTAAAAGGTTTCATATAACATTTAAAGAAATACATCTATCATAAATAAATAGGCCCATATATTCTAATCGCACACACCAATTGAATCATAAGAGGAACCATTATTTAAAAAATATTTTCGAAAAACATTTCTAAATGAAAAAGGATAATATTTTTTCTTTTTCCAATACATCTAACAAATATGGATAAAAAAATTATTCAAATTGATTAGAAAATAGTACATAACCTGTTGATAGTCATTCTGATAGTTGTTGATAATATACCATGCACGGATACTTGTATAATTTGTTACATCAATGCATGGAAAGAATTATATTCGATAACAATTAATATACAATCCTTAAATGACATTAAATTATTCAAATTTAATAAAAAACCAATGTGTACATTATTACCATGAAGACACTAAAAAAAATTAATATTTCCAGCCTTTTGTAATGCATGACAATTCGGAGGTAAATATGTTCTATTTCCTTTCATAGAATGAACTAACTCCAAACAAATTCTCATTAATATAAAGTGAAATCTAGCATGTAATTCATCTTTTTTCTTTCCTTTTACGTATAACAATGTTTCAATCAAAATATCACATATGTTTTTATCAACATGCATAACATCAATGTTATGTTTTATTTTAAAAAATATCCAATATTGTAGTTCCTAAAATATAGAATCATTTTCCTAGATATTTCATTGAAGACTAGAACTTCTTTTCATTAAAATGTTCATATCACAATTTTTCACCCTATCATAATATTCTTCTATTGAAAATTGGCAATGTGAAAGTTTGTATTATTGTAGACTAATAAATGATATTTTCAATCTACGATAAGGATGATCAATTCAGAAAAATCATCGATGTCCCATGCACAATATATTTCCTTCATTCCACAATTTATAATATAATGTCTATTCATCACAAATTGGACATGCTTTATGTACCTTAACACTATATCTTGATATGTTTACAAATGTAGGATAATCATTTATAGTCAACATTATCATAGAATGTAAAATAAAATAATCTTTCATGTTTGAATCAAAAACATTACCACCTATCTCCCAAACTAGTTTCGAACAATCAATCAATGGTGAAAGACAAACAACTATATCATTTCATGTGAGCTTTGGTCCAGTAAAACATCATACTCATCATAACATATTTTTTCTTCAAACATAGATGCGGGGACATGTTCTAAACTACTAAAAAAATAGGCTATAAACTATGTTGGCTATTTTGGATTTGATATGGATTCATTCCATTAGTACACAATACTATTATGAGATTTCTTTCTTCACATCCACAATCATGAATTTTTTTATCAAATCCCATCCACTATGGTGAATCGATAGGGTGATGTATGTTACTATCAGATAGTCAGTCATCTGAAATCCATGTTATCTTTTATTAATCAATTGAATTTGAAAATAGACACTTCATATGATCATTTATAGGAAGGTACCAAATTACATTCTCATGAGTTTTGATTATGATACCTATGAATGAATCACTTTGGAATTATCATAATTTTATGAAAAAATATCAAATGATGCCATTAGAAAGTAAAAAATTGATTTTTATGATATTAGATTATAGTATATGATAATGAATCACAATTGACTTTCCCATCTATCTTATCAAGTGATGTACCACATATTGAAAACCTTGATAAATATTCATATTCATTCCTTTATAGTACACAATCATTGGGGAAACCGTGTATTTTTTATACACCAATTTTATTGGGCTTAATATTTTATTCACATTATAGATAGAATCTAGAAGCCTCTTTCCTTCAAGATGTATCTATTTGAAATTCTCATGTAATCTAAAAAAATTTTATCACTCAACACATTTTTTTCTTTTAAGTTATCATATCTCAAAACTATAGAAAACTCTTTATATTTAATGCAGCCTGGGAATAATGGATTTTTAGAATATCCATTCAATCATATAATAATTGATGTGTTTTTTATGGTTTCAACACCTAAATCATCAATCAATTCTTCAATACTATCATATTCAAAATTATTAATACTATCATCAATATTGGATGTCAAATATTCAGTTTTTTCACCACGCCAGATCCAACGTATATAATTAAGGATAAACCACAACCAATGAGATGATAACTGATTTCTATAGAGTTTAAATTTGTCATATTCAAACACATTAAACATGGACTGAAAATTATATCAATGTTTTGAGTATTTTATTTATAAAATTATACGAATTTAAAATCTCATTTTTCATAGTCACTAGTGGTTCTTCATAAATGTATCCAATTACAGTCCATTCAAAAACTAATGCCACAATATAATTGGTGAATATATTAAAACATATAATCATATATATATATATATATATATATAGATAAATTGTTAAGAGAAACACATGTAATAAATACTATTCAGAATCTGATAGAAACATCATATATGAAACACATATACATATAGAAAACTTATTGTATTCATATAATTTACATGTGTTATATTCATATTATAATTTAAATATAATATCAAGGTTCTAAAATCAATTATTTCATTTTACGTAGTGGATGCATTGTTTAGATGTCGCATGCATCAAATGTATTTAAAATTTAAATAAATTAACAGGAAAAAAATTAGTTAATATTTGTAATATGAAATAATAATTAGTGAAAATGATCATATTATTTGGGAAATTGATCCTATTATTCACCAAATTATGAAATATGAAATTAAATCCACATCTAAATTCATATATCTTATAACACAATTTATTAGTTAAATTTTTTACTATATCATGATAATAGTTTTATTATAATAAAAAATAAGAAATAGAACATCTCTACCAACTGAGGAAACCAAAAAAAACATACATTCATTTTTAAATAATTTAATATTAATATTAAATAAATCACTCAATAATATACACCATCTAATCTATAGGATTTTTATAATTGGATTCTATATTATAAATTTTCATTAATTAGATTGATTCCATCATTTTATTTGACACAAAAATTCATGGAATTTATATCATTGAAAGATATAACAAGTAATAAATAAAAGAAAACATTACATCTAATTATATATGCAAGGAATTCAACAATGGATTACAAAATAATCACCAAAATATGTAAGGAATATGGGAACCATTGATAAATATATTGGAATCATTCACAATGAAACAAGTATAGGTAGACATGATTGAGAAGCCCCAACATAAAAAATATGTATAGAAGGATACTACATAAGTAGGAAACACTCAACCATAGAATATACTAAAATTGTGACAGTTATATTATAAAATCATACTATGAAAATAAAATGATTATCAAATACCTTAAAAGGATCATATTATTTTTTCATATAAAAATACTATCAATATATGTAAAAAGAATTATAATGAAACATACAAGGTATATCAGTAAATTTATAATATCAATGTAATGAAACTAACCTGGAATGTCATATGTAGTATATGTTAATATGTAAGTTCCTATATGGATACATGCAATTATATATCCTTCTAGTACTAGGCCATATGTATATACCATAAATATCATAAATTATTAAGAAGAAGAATATACTCACATCATTCAAGGCTAAACCATAATAAACGATACCAAATATATACATGAACAACCATCACTTCCATCTCCACTTGGACCTTTCACCGTATATGGGATGATCACATGTATGGATGACTATTTAACTTTTTCCAACACATTTATAAAAATTTATAAACTAATAATTGATGAAAATAAAATATATAATTAATGATAAATAATTTTTCTTCTCTATTTAAAAAAAAATATTACATAATTCAGAGTTTAACATGAAAATAGATCCTAATATGAACATTTCTCAGTGGAATGGTTTGGAAAATTAAACACTGCAAGATTTCAACAAAAAATTATTTTAAAAATTAAAAACAAGATGAAAAAAAACTAATGTCAAACCTTATTTTAATGTCAAAAAATAGGTTTTGAAAGAAAAAATATTTCTTAGATGATGAAAAAAGTGGGGATATTGAAAAACATATACAGTATATGGTGAAAATTGAAGAAAATCGACAACAATGTTTGTTGGAGGTCACAAATATGCCTTCAAAGTCATCATGATTCAAGAGCACTCTCTATGGATTAACTTTCAAACATTAAAAAAATGATGGATTCATGATCCCAACAATTTTTAAAAGGCATTCGGTGTCAGGTTTTACAAAAACTAATGCTTCTGACTCCATAAAGAAATTTATTTTTTCTTTTTTTTAAACAAACACAATATTTTACTTTCATGTATGGAGTCAATTTTTATGAAAACTTTCTCCAAAATTAATATTTTGTTAATACATGGAATCACTTTTAATAGAAACTAACACCAAAAGATCCCATGTCACTAATTTATGGCGTCGTTTCTTGTAAACACTGAAGACAATTGTTTTTGATATGTGGAGTCTGTTTTTAGAAAAATTGTCACCATAAATCATTCTTTTTGTAGTTTTGGCATCAGTTTTAAGTATAAATAACACAAAAAACCACTTATATAGATTTTTTTCATCGTTTTTACTAAAAAATGACCCCAAAAATATCCCACATAGACTAATGGCGTCGATTTAGAAAAAACCATCATTATTACATCAACGTTAAATCCGATATTTCTACTAGAGTTCGATGATATCATTTGATAAAAAAATCATTTTAAACAATTAAAAAAGATTTTTACCAGAAAATATATCATATTATGTTTGATAAACACATTAATAAATACAACAACATTTTTAATGATGGAATCATCAATTCCATTGACAACAATGTTTGAAAAAACACGAATCACCTTAAAAAAGTCATGGATTGATAAGATACAATAGTGAATAGATATAAATCACCATATATTAATGAATCATTAGGAAATTGTACCCATGTAATCCACCATGAAAAATGTAATGAGTAAGAATAAATACCACTTACCATGGATATTTGGTGCAACCACCATTGGAATCAAATTTCATAAAATTTGATTTAGAATGAGGAATATCTTCGAAAATCACCCAAAATTGTTGCAGGTTTTGAGGGGGAATATTTCACACTGAATGATAAATATTTTATGTGTTTTATACATTTAAAACTAATGAGAATGATCTATTCATGTCATTAATAACTTTCATGATAGTAAATCTCATGATTTATGATTGATCGAAAAAGGAATTTTTTCATAATAAATTAAATTATGATCCACATTTTCACATCGTGTAAATCATTAATGGTCTCTAAAAATTTCACAAACTGTATTAGAATCAATAAATCCTCTTGAAAACAAATTCAAATCTTGAAAACCTTTCATGACATTAATTTCTCATGAAGGAAATAGTCAGCAAAGTTTTTTTGTAAAATGATTCTGAACTAAAACATACGTCTCTTTTATCCCATGGATCACCTTCTGAATAAAATTAAAAATGTATACCTAAAATATATTAATTCATCAAACATAGATCACTAGGCATTAGGAAATTTACCATTAATGTTTTTCGATTCTCTAGAATCCCATAATTCACCAAAAAAATCTGGAAACTAAAAACAAAAGTCATACCATACTTAAATAAAGGTAACAAGGTGTTACAATCTCCCACCATAAATAGTTTATATCTCTCAAAAATACTAAAAATCCATAAATCAGTAATGTGGATGGAAACTAAATCCTCAAAACCAACTCAATATCTCAGTAATCATGCATATTAAATTCAAAATTATATATTACATGGTCCAAGGGAATCAATTTTACCACCCATCACCTTCTCACAGTGATTCGTAATCAGAACTGCTTGCTCAACCATAGTAATATCAAGCTGGGATTAACATCATATCATTAAATCACAAATGAGGGAATTGGTTAACAAATCATAAAATGGAAAACCTAAAACAATTTAAATATGGTTTTTAAATGATATGGTAATACCAATAATTATTCCACCTTTCACAATTGTCCAAAAATCACAAAGGGGACCACACACCATGGTGCCAATATATCCAATTATCCCAACCCATGATGTCCCATTTGAGGTAAAACATTTATAACTATGAGATCACCATCCTCATACTATAGTGGTCGGTGAATATAGTATGCGTAAATTTTTTGATAACTATTTGTCATGTTCAATCTCTTCCAAATAATCTACAAAATCTTTTTCAACTTCTGATCATGTTTTAGAAAAACCATGGCCAACTCTCCCAAATCTTCCCTTCATAATTTTATATTTACAAGGCCATCCCTAATAATTCAGAATGGGGTCCATCGTGATCAAGTACAGATAAATATATTTTTTATGAATACTTGATTATGGAAAATAATTTTCCCAATAACCACCTAAATATTGATAAAAATACTAAACAATATCCCTAAGCACCTGGATTTCCCTCCTTGTTTTTCCATCCAAATAAAATTGGTATATTGTGCTCAATTTTAAATTGGATCCCATCTCCTCAATTAAATCATTACAAACCCTTCCTGTGAACCTCATGCCCTTGATAAAATAACCATATATGGAACCCGATGATTTATCACAATCATTATTTAATTAATGAACTAATTTACTTCCACCATAATTATCTCCTTGATACGTAGAAAAATTATGACTTTTTAACTCGATCGTCAATAACAAAAATCAAATAATTCCCTTATAGTATTCCATTGAAAACATATGATGAAATACATGGTAAAATCATCTCATTTAAATATTAGAATGGGTATTTTATATAACAATATATTAGGTCTTTGCTACTCCATCTTAATTCTATGACATGTGTGACAGTGTGATTCATTCACCTTAAACCATATTATCCTCGAATACTATTACTGAAATCTCATTTCATGATACATCATGGAAGTCCCGAGGTGTATGCACTAGAAAGAATTTTTTCCACTAAATATTATCTTTTTTCACATGTAAAATGGATCAAATGACCTATTTTTTTGTAAAAATTAAGCTCCATTGGAACTGTTACACCACTCACACGAGGTCTCCCAACAAAAATTTATTTTAATATAATATATGAAATTATTTCTTACATATTATCATGAAAAAACCTACTCATTAAATGAAGATTAAGACTCAAAAACTAGTATAATGTATTCTTTCATTCCATTGGGAATCAAAAAAAATAAATTCAATAAAATACACTCCTCAACTGATTAAATAAATAATTTTTTATGATCTTAATACTCATTGAATCAATGACCACATTACCATTTCTATGAATATAATAAATATCAAAATAAAAAGGCTAGAGATACTACACACATCAACTTTTCCACATGTTCAAATCCCTCTTAATGATTATTCACCATGGGATTTTATGATCATAATATACGTTAAATGTATCTCCAATGAGGTAATCACAATATATGTTGAGTGTATTAATTGAAATTTTTAAATCATGATCATGGTTTAGGTAATTAATCTTATGATTTAATAACTATTGATAAATACAGGCAACCACCATTATTACCTACATTAATAAATACACAAAAACCATCACAAAATAATTACAAAAGACATCACAACCTGAACATTGTTTTGGATGAATCAAAATTACATATGAATTAAACCTCAGATTTATTTCCTCTAAATATTATTATCATTTTTTATTTCCCCCAACCATTACTCCCTCGTGGGTTAATAATGTAATAAAATATGCACACATAGAGATATCCTGAACAAACAACATATAATAATCATCCATCCCTAATATGCTTCATCATTCAAACAAATTTTTATTCCACTCCCATCAAATAATTTCCATTACCTTTTCAGAATCAACTGAGATTCCCCTCATATATATAACGTGCCCCAAAAACATTACTTATTGATTCTATATCTCACACAAGGAAAGATTATCATACAGAATATATTCCTTCAGTGTTACAAAAATTATATCCAAAAGGCCCATATTATCCACCTATGACATGAAGTATATAGAAATATAATCCATGAAAACAAAACAAGTTGGTTATAATATATAATAAAACATATGGTTTATTAATGTTATAAAAACTGTAGGATAACTAGTTAGTCTAAATAGAAAAAATAACTCAAAACGACCATACTAAACCATAAAAATTTTATTTGAATATAAACATCTCAGACTATCAAATTTTGGTACTCATATTGAATATAAATATTAAAAAACCATGGATCCCCTCTACATTGGTCAAATATATCATCAATACTAGGAAATATATATTCATTCATTATGATAATTTGACATAACATTTAACAGTCAATACAACGTATGAGGCAGTAAACCACCACTATACCAAATAGGACATGTGATTCTAATGGTGAAATTATAGGATGAATAAAACCATTAGATTAAATAACCATAAGTTGTATCATCAGTTCTACTAATTCAATAATCACCATACAGTATGATGGTGTACGCTTGGGAATCATTCATGTGAGATTTTTAATAGAAAAATCAACCTCTCTCTATGACGAGGGAACATAAAAATCATGTCGACAGATCTTGGGGATCAAAAAATAATATATGTAGAAGACATTACAAAAAGGGGTCAATAATATCAAAAAACAACATTGTAAACTAGTACAAGAATACCTCATCCTAAAAAAAAGATACACACCTTCCTAATCATGAATCCCACTCTCCCATTAGAAACGTGGAAGACTCCATTGATTGATATGAACTAAATTTGGTGGTGATTATTGTATATCATGGAATTAAAAATTATCATCAAATCCATACTGATAGATATGTAAAGTATGTCATCATTGAGAACAAAGATGTTTTTCACTACCTCAGGTTCCGCTATCATCACTAGATATATTGGGCAGTTGAACCCATACTCAAACCTCATTACCAAAGGAATAGAAATATCCAAAAAGTATGTATTAAAATCTGAACTCAATATAAACCCATAAATTATCATTGTTGATAAAAAATGAGTATAATCTATATCAAAAAATATATATCAACCTAGATGTCAAAATAAGCATGTTACAACTAATTGTGGATGGTTCTACATCAAATTCCACCAGTGCCAATAAAACCACGTAATTAATTCTGGTTATATATACTTTAGGACCTTTCATAGGAATATGAACATCACCAGAAGCATATAGATAAGACAAAAACTCATGGATAATTCAATACGAACCAGTGATCACTTAAATAATGTTGATCCAAACAATCTACCTTCAAATATTCTATAACAAAAACATTTCAGATCAAATGAATTTCAAAAATGATGAAATATATTATGGTCCTCAATAGAACTTGTCTTAGAAATATCATTCAATTCATAATAATATATATTAATCTACTATTATCGAGATAAATCCCGAAAACATGTCCTTATTAAATGTGGGTAACGTTGTGTTTCCCTTTCTAGATAGAAGATACACCATTACTGACAATGATAATAATTAAAGCTCCTACAATACCTATTTCATTGATATGTCAGCCTCTACAATATATTCCTTATCAAATACATCCAAAATGGTGGGAAGGAACTTGGGAATTCACTTTGAATGAATATTATCCCTCAACCCAAATAAAATCTTCAATCCTTTAGGTAATCAGTAGTGATGGCTCCAATTTTAACTGAACAACCTCAAAAAATGGGAGGAATACACCATAATTTTAAAATATCCCTCTTCTACCTTCAAAACTACTGAATATTTTCCCCACACAATATCATCGGATAAAAATTAGGATTGATAAGTTTCATAGATGAATTTTAGGTAAGATCAAAAAGAAAATTCAATTTAACAACAAATTCCCACAATATGTTTCTAGGTACATTAAGGATACATATGAAAAAACTCATATTAGAGACCTTATGAGTATTTCAGATGATGAAGCTTGCATCATTCTACATAATCCATTATTTATATTCTTATGGTCCACTGTAACCACAATTGGAATGTGGATGATAAATTATGAATTCTATGCCCCCATCCACTGCTCATTATGGGCTCCTGAATCCTTCCCAATCTGTAGTCTGTATGGTTATATTATAACATCAACCATTGAATATTCTACAAATTTATTTTACTACAGATCATTTATCATTTCTTCCTCTCATGTATTTTGAACAAATCTTATAGGAAGAATTTTCTATCAATTAGAAGACAAAAAATTAGGTATATGAGGATTCCAAAATCAAAGGACCAACATCTGGTAATGATATAAAATTTTTACAAAGTTAATAATTTAATAAAATTATGAGTTATATGAAAAAACATGGTGATTAAGAAATTAAAGGATCATTTAACTAAACTCTTAGTATATTTCAATGAAATGACATAAATCACCAAGTCTCAAACATGGTAAAACCCATTTCCTGACAAACCATTTTAACTAAAATTCAAAGAAAAAGGTGAGATATTGAGGAACCTTTTTCACACATTCTACAAAAATTATGATTTTCATAATACTTTTACATCCAATACATTGAATAAGACTCAGGTAATATTAACATACTTTAATCATATCATCCCTAGAATCCCAATTTGTAATGATCGTACCCAGGTAAGCTAATCCATCTACCAGATCCACCCATCACCAGGTGAGGTATAATAATGAAAATTTAAACAACTCATGAATATAAACTAATAAATAAATAAAAAAGTAGTATACTGTAGATGAAATATATACAAAAATATCCATTCAACCATAAACAAAATAGATAATCCCCAAATGTATGACATGATAAGAACCAGATGTCTTCATGATACTAACCATCACGACCAAACCACCCCACTACAATAGAAACAGATGACATTAAGACCTAACATGTTACATGTTCCCATCCTATATTTTCAATTCAGGAAATATATGGTCAAAAACCACTTAATAGATAATGTAGTGCGTGAGAAAATGGATATATAGGATTTCATTACAAAATATATACATGTTCTAAAATTTAGAATGACAAAGACATAATAATAAAATAAAATCCAATTCATAAATAAATATAAAAAATAAATAAATTTACATACATTAAATTATTTTAAAAAAATAAAAATATTATTCCCGAAATTCTATAACATATTAGGTATAAATGAAAAAATTTAAATTAAATGTGTGAGAAAATATCAATGAAATATTCCATTATACAACAAACCTGATGAAAAATAAAACGAGAACCACATGTGATATATGTTATGAAATTATATACTATAAATAAAAAAATACTAAACTAGGAATTTGTTGGATCTATTATATATTGAGTCATTATATAGTTTTTTGATATCTCAAAAGTAACCCCTTGTGGTTCCACACACAATATGGTCACCTATGTCTAGTTTTTGATTCACTTTTGGATCTAAAAGTGCCATGTTTGCTAAAATCCATTTCCAAACTGAAATGAATTTAAATAGAACCCATTTTCACCAAATAAGAAAAATCTAGTCAAGAAAATTATGTAAATCATTAATTAGAGACGATTTCATAGATATTCCTACCTCATGGACGATAGAAAGCTTACAATCATTGATAATGTAGATAAAAAGACTACAGATTGGCTTTCACTAGACAATACACAACAAAAAAATGAAATGGGTCAATACCAAACAATAATTGATAATTATACATGAAAAAATGATGTTGATATAATAACAATGTCCAAAGGAATAAAGAAGTAAAAAATACTTCTTTCTAGGGACATCCGTTGAAACAACCCCAATAATTTAATGTTTTTGAAAGTTATATTTAATAAGGGAGACACCGAAATCTCTCAAAATCATTGTATGGTTTGAGTGGGGATCCTACACTCTAATAGAAAAAATTATCAGTCATGATTCTAGTTTAAAACATAAAAAATTGGAATTCACAATGTGAATCCATTTAATTCCATGAAATACCTTGTTTTATGGATACAATAAAAAAAGATTTTTCTCTAATTACAAAAAATCCCGATCAAATATTTCATATATTGTATTGATTTCAATACCATTAAAATTATCACACCCTATATGAGTTTCATGGAATATTCCTCACAATATATTCATGTCATGTAACTAATTCATGATCGGGATTTTCTGATCAATAAAAACCATGCCATGTTTTCAATAATAATCCTCCAAATATAAACATAAGGCTCCCCATTCACGAGGAACTCTGTCTAAATACATCTATGGATTTATATCTAGATTTCTTTAAAAACATACATCCCTAAATTTTATTACACTTTTCCCTCAAAAGGATCTCCATTTCCATGATTCCCATAATTCAGCAAAACATAAAATTTAAACAAAACAAAATTTAATGTATACCATACGGAAGATAATGTTCTATTATGGAATCCATGTTCTTAAAACATTCAAATAAATATCAAAAAATAAAAAATAAAAAAGTCTGGTTTCCTCTCAAATTATTTTTTTAATAGTTGTTTTCTAAATAATACCTCTTACAGTTTTAGCCTTTTTGATATGTAATATAATTGTTGTACTGGCTTAGTTTTTAGGAATTTCCTCAGTTTTGTCTTTCCTAAATAGGTTATTATATATGTTTTTCTTAAAAAATATTATCTCTTCCTAATGTAAATAATTTTTTTTATCCATTAGGCTGATCGAACATTACATATTCAATCTTGACCAACTAAATAGAATTTCCTATACCACCCACACATGTAGGACTTTTTCAAAATTGGTGGATTAAATATCTCTTTTATTTTCAGTGTTCTATCCTCTTTTTTTAAATAATTTTATTTTTTGTAACTTCTTGTACAAATAATATCTAACTGTATTAATTGTTATACTTTAGATATACACTTAACACTGTGTATTTTTTCTTATAAAAAATAATTATCATCTCTCAAATCACCAGTCTTTGTTTCCTCATTGATGTTGAAACCTACATGCTCTATGCCTAAGATCAAACATAGCTCACCATTTTTCTTGTCTACCATTGCACTTCCAGTGGTCCAAAATTCTCAACCCAATATGAAGGGTATTTAAACCTCCTAAAAATAAAGAAATAAGAAATCTACTTGAATGTATAATTTTTTTACATTGATCATTATATCGTTGATTTTATCTTGTGGGTTACTTCACTATTGTGTATGCGAATATAATTGTAACTCTTTTGGGGTTCTGATCCCCGAGTTCTAGGAACATAAAGTTGGTGTCTAACATAATATTAATATAATCACCTAAATTAAAAAATATTCCATATTTATTAGACATGATAATGATATATATTGAAAAAATATATAAGTATTGAAACATCATTTCTAATTCCATTGATACCATAAAAAATTGTTTTCTATAGAGTATAATTTTTCCAATCACTTCTACCATAGAAGATTATATATTTTTTCACAACCTACTATCATGTTTTACTTTACATGCCTCATGTGTTTTATTATAAATAAATATACTTCTGAGATTTATCATTTTCACATCCACACATGGGTGAAAATATATAACTGTTGGTAAAACTCAAATTTGACTATCCCTCCATTTTTAATCAATTTGAATTACTTGAAAATCTATTTTTCATGGTAAATAATTATGGATAAATGTTTCCTAATTAAATTTATTTTTTATATTCAAGATAGTGGTCTTGAATATAGACAATTGTTTCCTACAAGGAGTGTATCTGTATCAATAGTGAGTGACCTTACCATACACATTTTAAAATACAAGTGATATTTTTTTAATAACCTTGGAGTTGTGGGTATTTCATCCTTTACTATTGATATTTTTTTTATAATATTAAAAATAGTTGAAATATTCAATATACATAACATTAGGATTGTGAAAATGTACCATTATGTCCATTTTCATTATTATAGACTTCATTTCAGTAATTATATAGTTATTGTCTATCAAGTTCAACTTCACCACTCATCAATCATTTGGATTACACTAAATTTTTTTTAATCTCATCCATTAAAATAGAACTCTCATGCAGTAATTTCCCCAGAAGAAAAAAATCATGCATTAGCATTAAATATTGATCTATATACCCATGAATGTACTATGTAATTGGATTGTATTGGAATCCAACTATTAATTTCTTTTTGAGGAAATAATCTAATCAAATCATAATATTTAACCCATTATATAAATAATTATGCATCATTATATTGAATAATACATTGAATTCTTACCCATATTTCTATTGACATTGAGGTTGGAAAATTATTCTAAATTTTTTACAAGATCCTCCCATGTGGTGGTTGAGTGAATGGGATGACATTGAATCCACTCCCATGATTTTACCTTTAATGAGAGTTTTTAGAGGTATAGACTAAAAAAATTATTTAATTCAAAAAATATGAAATATAAATAATTTAGGAAAATCCTAATGTGTTAGTTGGGTTCTTCATGGGGTAACTAAAAAACTTTTAGTGAATATCTGATCATTTGGATGGCTTAAGGTTTACCAAGAACAGTTTAGTAGCATCAATTGTGGGGGTATGAACATAAATGGATTGACCTCAGTGTTTGAGGGTCTCTTAGTGTTTGTATGTAATTTCCCATTGTATTTATTCATTATTTCTATAGTTCTTCTCTCTAACCATGATCATGCTCATCTCTGTTATACTTATCCCTTTCATCCAATGTGTCCTATTATAGGTTGGACTTTTCCTTTTATGATATTTTCATGAAAATGTACCTTTAGAACTGTATTTCATATGAAAGATTATCATTTTATAGTTTCCCATG
The DNA here is from genome assembly GCA_963277665.1 of Viscum album. NCBI lineage: Eukaryota > Viridiplantae > Streptophyta > Magnoliopsida > Santalales > Viscaceae > Viscum > Viscum album. The sequence continues at coordinate 1,725,831,579 of OY728157.1, forward strand.
AGTAGATTATTCTTGATACATATTTAAACATGAAACACAAATATACTAATCCAAGAATAAAATATTGACTTAAAATAAAGATAGTTATTGAAATTCCAAATTAAATTATACATAATGGAATGAATCACCAAAATCGAACTAGAAAATTGATAGCATGTAGGGTTTCTTAGATTACTATAGGGTCACACAAATTTAATAGTATAAAAAAATTAGACAGTCTAACTAAAAAGTGGTAATAAGAATGCCGATGTGGAAAATCCCCAAGGATGATCCATATTATTTAAATTAATTAATGTAATTGAAATTGAAATTACATTATTTTTTAGAGAGAGGGTGACTAAAATTGAAAAATACACAATATTTGAAATTAGGTGTTGAGTCATGTAAAGTTCATCCCATTTTAGGTTCATGTTCTATGGATTTAATTTATTATTTTACCATTCATGATTTGGTGTTTTAATTGTTTTTGGGTTCCAAGGTATGGATACCCAATATTAATCATGTAAATTCATCATTTGAATGGCCATCGAATGGGACAAATAAAGAAAACTAAATGGCTGGAAAAGTTATTTAAACATAGTTTTCTAGGATTGTGTAATGATTACACAAAAAATAAGAAAATTAATTGATGCAACAAAATGAAACATGTAAGTTTGAAACCAATGGACACCAAACAGGTAAAGAAAACAATGTTTTGTTCAGAAATATATTTATAGAAATATAAAATATAAATTGAAAATAGGAACAATCCTGAAAAATAATTCCCCCAAAAAATAACATCAACTGAAAAAAATAAACACATTTTATTCAAAAAATGATGACAATATGTTTAATGGATACCCAAAGATTAATGGTGATAAATAATGGAGTAAGTGGTGATTTTTACACACACAAACAATATCAGGAAGTCATTTGTGTCCCTCCCCACGACCCAAGATGATTCCATGTTGTCGGAATAGTTTTCTATATATATATTTTTTAATTAAAGCATTTCTGTTATCATAAAAAATATATCAATTGTGGTTGTTTCATGATTATAAATGGTCTCAACTCATGTATGATATGGCCATGGATTATCCAAACCTTCTTCTCCCAAAAATCTAAAAAATATAATAGTGTACATGTCGTGAATGAATTCAACAATAATTATTAAAAACATGCTATTTGTTTTGAAAACGGGAAATAATAATTAAAATTCATTAATTCAACTTATATGTTTTGAATTTTTTAAAATATTGATAATTTTTGTATTCGGAATGTCAAATATATCTTAGGGAAAATTTTTGGTATTTTTCTGGAAAACTTCAAATTATGATGAATAGTGAAACCACTATGTGGTAGTTAAAAAACTGAATTTTTCGTTTAAAAAAACATTAACACATCTGTGAATTAAATTTGAAAAATCTTACATACATGGTTGTCATTAGTAAGTAAAATTTGGTTCAATGGGATGAAAATAATTTTTGGTGAATAGTAACATTTAAGTTTTATTAATCGCGATTTAAATGTAATTAGTATAATTTAATTTAAAAATAATGTTAAAATAATATGAAATCACCTTGACAAGTGTCCTGCACATATTGGATGAGTCATTGCTGACCATTACAATCCATGGGTCAATTTATGGGACCCCATGGAGCCACTTGGGTAAGATAATTACATTAATACCTTTTATTTAAAATAAAAATAAAAAAGTCACAAACATAAATTATTTTACTAAATTTTTTTTACAAGGGGTTATATAATTGATATATTTGACTATAAATATTCATTAGAAAGATAAAAATATTTCCCACAACATGTTAATTTTTTTATAATTTTTCTTGTTCTATTTTCTATTTTTTCCATACCCCCTTCTCCTTGTAATATTTTTTTGTTGGTCTTTATTTATGGATTTTATTTTTAGGAATCAATTACTTTAGTATTTTTTTTAGGAAAATGACTATTTTTTTGGAATATTGGATGCATAATTGAATAGATCATTTGGTTTAAATAGTTTATTTATGAATTTATTTCAGTTTGGACCATTATTTGTATCATTGTGTTACATTCTAGTTGGAATCACTCTCTTATCCACTATGGTGGTGTTTATTTATAATTTTGGGGAATCATAATTTGTATCTTAGTTTTTTAATGTTTCAAGGAAATACCATTTGTATCTTTTAAAATTATAGATAGATCAGTTTGAAATATTTAGGATTGATTTTTATAGGCTTCATTTGACATTGTATGTGTAGTTTCAACTTTTTTTGAGCTCTTCTTGTGTTTCGTTCCAACTCCTAGAACTCTATGACATTAATATGTCATAATGTGTTATGTTGGGGTGAAAAGTATGGCCCCATCCATAAAAATTAAAAATATTTCATTTATTTTTATAATTTTTATTTTTCCAAATAATTTAATGTCATTTTAATTTGAATTTTGAAAACATATATTCTATTTCCTCATACATGATTGGTTCATAACTAGTACTAACTATATAGATGGACATTGAATGCATGAAAATTCTAATGATAATTTAATTTTATTGTTGGTTTGTGTATTTATTAATTATAATTTAAATCAATTTATCTCCCCTAGTGTATTTATTACGGGCTATAATGTTGGAAGATAGTTTGGTTTAGTATGTAGCCAAACCATTCAACCTACAAGGTTCCAAAAACATTAAGATTCTGATTGTACCCCCTATGATTTTAATCATATTGTGTTATTTATACCTTCCATTTGACTTAAGATGTAAAAATTGAGTCATAGGTGTCTCTTATATCACCTATATCATGTATGTCATGGTTATCCATAATTTCATGAGGTATTTATCAAGTTTAGATGTATTTTCCCACTTCCTTCACCTCCCCTTCCAATTCTTCTGGTTTCTAATTTTTCATACCAGGGTATCTATGAAGTCCAAAACAATATTGATATGATTTTTTAATCTATTGATTATTTCTTCTATGGATTTTATTAGACTTATTGAGACCTCATCATGTATTTTTCATCAAAGGCCAAAGGACTTTATTAGTTTGAGGTCAATTATTCCATGCATATATATCTATTTTCAAATTCATTGATTTCATTACTAAATTACATTATTTTATTTCTAGGATTTCATGAAATATAGGTAATAAAAGTTTATTTATCATAGTTTATATTGTTTAATTTCTTTTAAAAAATATTTTTATTACATATATTTCTTTCATTGTAGAACGTGATTTCTAAAAACCATATATGTCTTTGATGAATTTCACCACGTACTTCTTCAAACAAATCATATTTTGAAAAGTATATTTTTAACTAATTTATAATTTTTATGGATTTATTCCATGGGTAGTAATTTAATATTTCATCTTGGTTTAGATAATAATTGGATTATTTTTTAATGGTTTATTGTTATTTTCATTCATTGTTTATTTTCGATGATTTTTATCCCCATTATTTTGATTATCGTGATGACGGGGGATTCTATTTTAAATGAAATGTTCATATTTTATTAAGTGTTTTTAATTTTTGTATTATTTAATTTATATTAACTGTGGAGAAAGAGTGTTGGTTTAAATTTATGGAATCATTATTATATTCAAAAAGTATTTCCTTGATATAATACTTGGTCTAATGCATTGAGTTGTATTTCTAAAAACCTTAAAAAATTCATTTATTTTTTATTTGATTTATTATGTATTAGTTGGTTATTTAGAAGTAATAGGAATATATATATATATATATATATTATAATTTCAAGAATGATGGGTTAGTAAATTGGGTTGTGGTGGAAGAAACATGGACGTATCGGTGTGATATTTCATAGAAAGGTGGTGATTGTACTATTTCCGTATTATGACATGTCATCAGGTTTAGATTATTATTTATATACTCACCACATTTTTAATGAGCAGGGGTACCTATGATGTTTGGTAGTGAAAATTTTTAAAATGTTTATTGTCATGGTTTTTCATAACTATTTTTTGACTATGATACAACACTAAGTAAAACTTTTTATGATATAGATAATGTGCTAAATTTGATGGAATCTCCTTTATCTAGGTACTAAGATTACTCACCCTAGGAATGGTAGATAGTTTTTTATAATAATCCCATAATAGTGAATTAATAGAGTCTTACGTTACCTTTATCGCAATGTCATTAGTCTACTCCCATGTTGTTGTTAAAATTATGTTATTTCCATTATTTTCAAATTAAGTTATATTATATTTTTGATTATGTCCCTTTAATATTAAATTTTTATATTTATTTTTTATTTTATGTTTTAATCATTTAGATTTACTATTTCAATTTTTGATAAATTAAAATTGCATACATAGTTTATATTTCAAATTTTTTTGTTTTATTCCTTATTAATAATTGAAATTAATCTATAATGGCTTGTTTCAAAAGTGAGTTTTTTCCTTTATTTTCAAAAATGTTTTTATTTTTAAAAATAATTTTAGTATAAAAAATATTTCTGTTAGTTTTTTGTATTTCCCTAATTTCTAATTTTTTTTCAAAGGGTGAAATATTTTCCAAATAAATGTAAACTTTTATAATGGTTCCATGTTGTTTTATTTGATTAAAATATGTATAATATCTATATAGATTTATTTCGATAATAAAATAAAATTTTCTTTCTCATTAATGATTTTTCATAGTGTATGTGGAGGTTTCTTTATGGGTTTTATGCACAAACCTATAAACATGTCACATTTTTGTTTATTGGTAAGATGATATTTTTTGAAATCTATTTTATATTCACCAATAAAGAATATATTTTTTAGATGTTAATGGGTGACATTTTTGTAACATGGAATTTTTTCTAGTGTTTTGATAACATTTCTTTACATGGTATCAATAATTTATTTATCAATTTTGTATATTTTTTAAATTTAGATATCTTATTCAATTTGGATATACATACAATTTTATATGAATGATTTTTTATTCTTATGGATTGTTGGTTCAAAAAACATTATAGAGCATCTTATTTTTTTCTTCGATGACGAACATATAGATTAGTCATTTTATATTCATAGGAGAATAAAATTGCATATTTTATTCTATAAATTGTTTAATACCGTCTCCAAGGGAGATTCCTTGATTCTTAAGTAACGATTTCTATTCATGGGATTAGAGAACACGCTTTTAGCACTATAATGAGCCGTAATTAGTGTATGGTTAGGGTAAATACGGATATTTTGAAACAAGAAATATTATTCATTATTTCATATCTTTATATTAGATCTAACTTTTTGCATGCAATTAACTCATATTAGATAATATTTATTAGGTAGGATAATTATATTTTCCTTATCCCTTATAACAAAGGTATTAAATTTTAAAAAAACAACTTTTTTAAAATGTATTTTTCTACTACAAAAAAGGTTAACCATGCAGTAGTAGTGTGTATTTCTTTCATTCCCTGACCACATAGTTCGTCAAATAATAATAGGGTCAAATTAGTAGAAAACCTTTCATGAAATACATATTATTCATATATACTCTCATAATTCAAATTAGAATAATAATTTAATTGTTCTTATTTAACCATCGATTGTTTTTTTAAAATCATGTATCAAAATTACCATACCAACATCAGTTGTATTGAAATATGTTTTAGTGTTACCTATTAGCCTCATGAAATATATTCTCATTAATCTATATAGTTTGATATTTTTAGGTATATATCAATAATTTTTATCATTTATTATTTTGGTAATTCTTGCAAAACTGATAATTAACCATATTCCCTTATTGCATCATACACATAATTAATATAAGTTACAGATCATATTTGACATGGAATGAAAATTATTCTAATTGGTATTAAATGGATTAAAAAATATTCCCCAATCAATTACCATGAATAACTAACGTGCATTATGATACATCATGAGAATATCCTAGTTTCCAACCAGCTTTAATTTCTTACAAACACCGACTTTCTTCCTTTATTAAAATCTACCAGTATTCCATTTTTTGTGACATTCCCATCTTAAATTTGAAATGTTATATCAATATTTTTACCACACATATTTTATATTACACAATAATCAATATGAATATTAAATTGTATTTATTCATTTTTAGCCTCAATTATGGATGTACACCATTTGAAAATTGTAAAGATTAATATTTTGGAATTGAAATATTATGAAAAAAATCATAAATCTCTAAGTAAAAAAAATTTCAATAAAAATAATTTAATCCAGATTATGTTATTCATCCCTAAAAAAATAGTATCAATAATTTTCAGTATTGTTATAAATAATTTTGTTTTCATTTTTAGATGATAATTCTGAATTCATGGAGAAAGTGATCTTATAGACTTTGTTTTATCCATAAAATTAATGGTTGAAGTATTCTCATCATTTATACTCAAATAAATAAATATATATATATATATATATATTACCCACAAGTAAGTATTCTAAAACATTATTTAAAAAATATAATAATAATTTTAATTGTATTGTATACTTTTCATATTTAATACTTGAGAAATATAATCAAATTTTGTTAGGATATTATACCCAAATGATAGAGGTATTTCAGCAGTATAATCCAAAAACAAAAAATATTGTTGTGACATATTTCCATTTTTTTCTAAAAACTGAATATGTTTCATTTCATGGTTGGATACTTCGACTTCCAACTATAGAAAACTCATATTCACTATTATTTATGATCATAAACAAATGCCACATATTCAAAGAAATAATTTCACAACATATTATTATTATAATCATGGATTAAATTCCTCTCCAGATTCAAAATGTAATTCTCATTAATCTTTTATATTTTATAAATGTGTATTCTTGACATGAATGATGATTTTATGATTTCCATACTATTACTAGATCTCCTATTCTATATTATTCTATATTTAATCATTATTGTGAATGGAATTGATATATTCATATTTATATTTAGGGAGATAAAATTTATGTTCCATATTAATTACATTCATAGATCAAAAATGTTTAAAGAAATTTATAGAAATATGAATCATATCACTGAATAATTTTACAATATCTACTAATTCTTGATCAGGTTGTGTGATTTATCCCAAAATTAAAAAAATGCTCTGTATGAGGGGCTTATTATTTGAGAAACTTATGTAGAATATCCTTTAATTCATCAATTGATATTCTTATTAGAATGTGATCAATAAAAAAAGGTCTCGGAACATCATGAAGAGAATCATTATATTATTTGAGACTTACCTCATGAAAAGTGGAATGATTGAATTTTTTATGTGGTATAATGTGTTAAAAATTCTTTTGTGGTGGATTTAACTTCATTATAATCTTCTTATGTAAATTTTCTAAAATTATTATTATAATGGGATGGATAAACCGATCCTTTATTCTATTTTATCAATAGGGATACATTATTAAATATATTAATCTCATTGCTTTTTCATTTTAAAATAGTCATGATAGTGATATTTATTTTTCAGAGTTAGATGCTTCTTAATTAAAATAAAATATCATTATAAATTTAAAAGGATGCTCAAATATTTAGATTAGAAAAAAATTCCAATATCTATAATCAGAGTAAATGTGCATCGGGCTCTGATACAAATTGATTGGACTAATTAAGGATAGATTCACTAATTATAGTGGGGTGAATAGGTGTTGGTGAATTTTTTTCATATTAAACGCATTTTAACCATTTCCTTTAATCGTTACAGAAATTCAGGTGATTAAAATATTATTCACTTTTATCATATTTATTACACACTAAAACATATAAAAACACATACATATGAGGTAAAAAGATATTCATGACTAACTAGTCAATATTCGTGGATAATACTATAATGTATTGGAAATTCCATGTAATTGTTTTTTATTATATGGAATTATTCTGAGACCACACACTTAGAAGACACATTGTTCTGAGGCCTGGAGATCCCAAAACTGAATTTGGAACATTATTTAAGTTATATTCGGTAAACGTTCGAATAGGGTTTTTCTATCATTTTATCCAAAAATAGGATACAAAATATGAAGGCACCATTGAATTTAGAACCATGGGATTATCAAATATAGGACATAACATTGGTCAGAAAAGGTCAAATAGATAAGTTATTTTTTGGAAATTTTGAAAAACAAAAAAATAATTTAAAAAAGTTATTTTATTTTCCTTTCTCATCCATTGAGCAGAAGACAGTGATGATGCGATGTAGTGTCAAGGTGACGATGAGGCATAATTAATGAATTTCTTTAATTGCTCATTGTGAAAGTGTAACTGCTACGATGATTCATAAATGAAACATCATAATGACACAAAGTCAAGTCGCAAATGAAACAATGTGACATGTTTTTCTTATTAATCAAATACAATGGAGAATGGAGAAAATTAAACTGGGATGATTCTATGAGGAACCACTAATGAACTTACTCTCCAATGAATAATGAAAAACTATGAAAAATGTCAAACATCCTTGATGCACCTCAAAGAAAGGAGTCAGAAGCAACGAACAATGTTGACGTATTGAAACCTTATGGATGAAATGATGCAAAAAATGTGAAACAGGTTGGGGGTTTAATTTCTCCAAATTATTCCCTCTTCATATTCTAGAAATGAAAAACATGGATCATCACATGAATTGGTTGATCCGTGAATTGTGCATTTATATTTTTGGGTAACTTTATTTTTATATTTTCTTTATTCGGGAATTGAAATTAACATTTATTAATTTAAATTGGAATCACCATACCTCCCATATTTATAAACCTCCATTGCCAAGTTCACAGGAAGAAATGAACAAGGCCCGAGAACCTCCTCTGTGTGCATTCATTGGTGCCTCACCCATAATGTTGCAGCTAGATTATTTTGTGAACTTTTTAGCAACGAGGGTGTTGCCCCGAGAGCGCTGGCATAGACTGTGCAAGGAATAGAACACTAGAGCATGTCTGGTGGTTCGTCAAACATCTTTCAGTGCACCAGTGCTAGTGGTGGGTAGTGCTAGCATACTATTATGGCTATGTGTAGAGGATTGTGGCTCGAATTTCAGTACACCATTATAGAATTATGCCACGTCTGGTTAGTCATGGCGACAATAGGGTGACATGGTTCCAGGAAGGAGCTACGGGTGGGGATGACCTGTGTCCGGGCCGTCCCGATGGTTTGCAGATCTGTGGTCACCCAATCATGGAAGGAGGGACACACATGTCCAAAGGGGATAGCAGAAGCCATATGATGTAGGTGAATGCATCTAGGCTAGGTGACACCCCACCGACCCGCACTGCACGGGCCGATCTACGGGCTGGTGGGTCGCTCCCCCAACCATGGTGTCGCACACTAGCTATCGGTCTGGGCCAGGAATGCAGCCTAGCGGGCTGGTATCAAACTGAGTGGGATAGACCCATGGTATAATGCTAGACCCATGAAGGAGGGTAGGATTCATGCCCTTTGGGTTGGGTACGGTGAGACCTGGTAACTAGGCGACCCGACGGGCGGGACCCTCTACCAAACCAAGTCATGTTCAGCGAGGCCCATTGGTCCTGGACCACTAGCCACGAAATACAAGATATACCATTACCTAAATCGAATTAGGTTGAGTCGGTCAAATTAAATCAGGGTATGTTGGACCCCCATTTCAGGTTTGTCGGGTTGGGCTGGACCCATAGGCTAGTGGCCCTATTTACTAAAATGCTAATAAATCTCAAACTAGCCATCTGATTAATGAGACATTTTCTACGTTGGCACCCTATCGATGATTAGGATATTTTTTAATGCCGTGATATGGATTTAAATAAATTTGATATGTTATGAATGGATTTAAGATCAGTTCTCCCATGTGGGATATGTATAGATCCCTGCGATAGGATGTGACCTGAAGACTACTGACTTTCAACTCTATGAGACTTTAGTATGGCACAATTGGAAGATATTTTTTGTCACATTGTAGGCCCATGGTGGAAATAACTTTAATGTGACTTTAAATGCCCATGGTACATGATGGGGAGGAGTACCTTAGTTGTCCAAGATTTGTGGGAAGCACTTCTGTGTGACTTTTTAGTCCCATAGTATGCAATGAGGAGGTGTAACTAAGTAGTCCAAGGTTAGTGGGATGCAGTTCTGTGTGACTTTTCAGCCCCAGTGTACTCTATAGTGGATGATTTCATTGGAAATAGAGGTGTTTGATGATGTGACTAATGATTCGTATGTCAATACCCTAAATGTATACATAGTGCGAGCTGTCATGTTCTTCATCCATTACTTTTAGGATTGCTATATGGTATTTCCTTTTTTGGAGGTCCCTATTGAGTATCGATTTACTCACCCATTCCTAGGATTCACCCACTCATGTCATGTCACATCCCGGCAAGGAGGTCATATTTTCAATAGATACATTGGTGGGCAGAGAAATATAGCTTCTCTAGGAGGCGGGACTGATAGATGATATGATGGTGTACATGGTGGCCTATGACCAGTTGGGACCAAGTAGGACCTAGTGGACATGGCGTACTACTTCGGGTTCTAGTATTTAAACTACTCATACGATCATGTAGGGTTTTATATAGATGGATATAAAAGTTTCCTTCTTTTACTTTTCTATATTCAGTTCTATAGTTGGGTGTGTAAAAAAGGCCACTTATATTTTTTTTACATTTACTCCACTTCATTTTAGTGATAATTGTCCACTTTTTAGTGCATTGTAATTGGTTGAGCATTTGTTTCATAGAAATACTTGAGAAAATGCCTCCGACATGCAGGTTGATTCCTTCGATGCTCATGGTCGTCCCCTGGACATCAGGAAGAGGGCTTGGGGTAGTCACAGAATGGGACCCTAGGGATACGTCATGGAAAAATGTTATCAATTGGAGGTTGGGCCTACCACAAAGACTGGGATTATGTTTTTAATTTTGGGGAAAAATGTTTACATGGTTTGAGTCAGACTACCTAAATTGGGGAGTCTGGGGTTGGTGTGGCGACTGAAGTATCCATACACTAAGAAATTGAATTGTTCATTTCAGCTTGATATATAAAAACACTAGTTGTAGAAGTGTCTCCTTATGTTCCATTTAATAAAATTCAAGTCACCATGTATAACCATATAACTGTGTTACATTATTATATATCTTAGGATGCCTCTACATAGACTACCATCCCAGATCCTGATACGAGGTTATAAGGATATCACACCTAGCTATGAGAAGTCCTTTTAGTGACTGGTTATATATATGGACCCACTAGGTGGTGGAGCAGTGCTACCGCCACCCCATGGTCAACATCTAGTGTCAGCATTTCCAGTGTCGTATCATCCCAAAATGACATGTATTTTTTATAATATATTATAGATATGTTTTGAGAATCCAAAACCAAAAAAATAATCATTATAATGCAATATTATATTCTAGTTTACTTCATTTTATAAATGGTAAATCCCTTAGAGCAAGATATAGTTCGTGGGTTTGTCACGATGCCATGCTTGGTGGCTTCTCCTCCTTTCACTATAACTCCAATATCTCTATATATGATTTCCTGATCAAGAACCAATAATAATTCATGTTTCTCAATAATTTATAACAAATTATTATGAGTCTAACTATCCCATTGATGTTCGAGTTTCCCAGGTGGATATGCTGGCTTTGATCAAGAATACTTTTTTCATAATTCCCCATGATTTATATTATAAAATAATATGATACTAAAAGAAAAGAACACTCAATTACAAAAATTTCATCCTTATCACGTTCTCCACTATAATTTAATCTCAAAATTAATCCATGTTATTTTCAATCTTCTTGTTAAAACACAATGATAGAACTCTATAAAATAAAATTATTTGAAAAAAAAATATTCACAAAATATTTACATCAATGTAGATAAATGGAAAACAAATTTAATAGAGATAACTCTTCCATTATCATTTGAAAAATGAAAAGTAACATAAAAACAATTTCAAGACATTAACTTTTGTGACCTTGACAATAATCTCTCGGAACTAGATCATGCATCATTAGATTAACATAAGTTAAAATGAATCACTTCATGAAGGGTCAAATAGTATTGTAGTCATGGTAAAATTGATACTGAATTGATTCATACAATATGTTTTAAGTAAAAATTATAACATAATTATTAAATAATAATATTGTTTCCCTCTAGTTTATCATTTTATATCTAACATAGAACACTTAATGGATTCCTAAAATGGGAAACAAAATAAGGGTGTTCTAAAATTCACTATATGGTTTTAAAGTACAATAAATGATATCATAACTAAATAATAATAATCAATATGGAAATGTATTTAACTAAACACTATTGATGTTAAAATAACAATAAAATACTGAAATGATAAAAAAAATCAATATCAAAATGTAAATTATTGAACATGCAGGTCATCTAATAAAAAAACTAAAAGTAAGATTCAATCAAATATAATATATATAGACACTACCCCTAGTATCCTAGATTGAGTGCCTTAGATTAATACATTCGCATCGATGCATGAATTTAATCCCAAAGAACCAAATATTTTATTAGTATTTGAAAACCAGATATACAAATAATTGTTACATTACAACATGAATGGAAGTAAAACATTGTACCTAAATTGGAAACACCTATAATATTATAGATTATCCTTTCATGTCATTCATAATATACCTATTTACATAATATGGAAAAATAAAAAATAACAAAGGGGTTATATTAGATAAATAGTAAGGGTAATAAATACAGAATCTGTTATCATAAATATAAATAACAAGCTACGATGAAAAAATTGAAACATAGGTCAATAAATCATAATCATTATAATAATATGGATGGAATAAAATATGATTAAATAATTCAATAGTAAAATAAAACCATGGATATTATACAAGAATAATAATCAAATGTACTATTACATACTACTTTCATAATGGTGGAATTTATAATTCAATGCCTCATAAATATATTTTAAGGTCCTCGACCAAACACTATTCATATGGGAAAAACCACAGTCTAGTTTGTATATTGAGGCCTAAAAATTTATTTGGGGGATATAGGTAGACCCAATGATCACATACTATATTTAATTAATTACATATATGAATGAGGATAAACAATAACTATTTATACAAATTAAATGGGTATAATTTTCCACAATTTGTAAAAATAATCAATAAACATTCTGAGTATTATGGTGAACAATATCATGACATCACATCCAAAATCAAAATAATTAGAAAACATTTAATAAACTATTGTAGATGATAAAAATAAGGTATAAATATTAATATATAATAAAATTTAATACAGGTGTTGAATTAAATAAAAATACAATAATTAAATCATTGAGAAATTCTTAATAGAATTCACCCTTTTACATCAAAAAACAATGGTTATTTTTGAAATGTCATTAGTATTTTTCATATTTGTTAGTATAAAACCATAAAAGAAAAAAAATAAATTTTTTGAAGAAAAAAATAGTGAATTAGGAAAAATAATAGTGTATTAAAATATATGATGGATATTACGAGAACATTGGTATAAAATTGGTATGCCCGTTTAACTGGGTATTCTTTTCAAGAAGAATTTAGAAGGGTACCTTCAAAATCATGTATTCACCCATAAAATAAATATGAACATATTAGAAAATATGACTTTGGAAGATATAAATTTAATATATAATAATTAACCATATATAAATAAGCATTATATTGAGGTAAATATTATGATATAATAACACGAAGGAAAAAATGAATGTTTCGGTAGAATCCCTTACTTTATGTCGGAATGTGTTCTGATAATGACCTTAATGTCATGTATAATAAAATTAATATAATAAATTAATTAATTGAGATGTTTTTTTTATATTTATTTGATTCATTATAGTTTTATTATGTTCATTTATAACCTTATTGATGAGTTATAGATTTAATTTCATCATTCAAGATTATTCATTTTCTATGTTTTCATGATCAGTTTACTTATTTATAAGTAATCATGTTCATGTAAAATCTCTATAATTATGTAGAATTATAATTATATGTTATTAAATAACAAATATTATTCTAATTATATATATATATATTTCACATATATGAGGATGAATAATTAAATAACATATTAATGATAACTCTTTAGATTAATTTAATTAGTTTTAGGCCACAACGAACTCGTTTGGTTTTTTCATTTGGTATCATGTAACATTGCTACTTATAGAACATAAAAATGGTTCTAAATGAAATTTGATTTTTTAAAACCATTTAAATATTTTTATTAATATCCTTGAAATTTTCAATAGAAAATGAAAACGTGTCATCCTTTAAGGAGATGAAACAACACATCACGTACGAGATTTCCATTTATAGAATAAAAGGGAGATGAGAAGGGGATTGATGATAGATTAAAAAATAAGAATTATAAAATTCCATTATATGTAAGGTAATATTGTTTTTCATGTTATTTAGATTATAGGAGGTGAGGAGTGAAAAATAAAATAAAATAATATGAAATGAAATTAAATGAAAAAGAATAAGTTTTTTACCTCTATATTTTCTCCTTATTGAGATCATCTTTAGGGTAATGGTTTTGTTCTTTTAATGCAACCAAGTGCTCCTAGATGTGGTGTAGGATATTTTGAAGATAATTGGTCATAAATATGACATGTTTAAAATCTTCCAATGTGTGATGTGAATGGGTGGTGAAGGGTGGTATTTATAGTGGATAAGATGGGTGTTTTTTGTATATCATAATTAGTTATTTAATATTTTGGCTCATGGATATGAATATATTGATAATTACAACCAAATATATTAAAATTATGAAGGATATGTATATAATATGTGATTACCTCATTCATATATCATATATTAATCAATAATTCATGTGTTTAACATTTATCATAAAATAGCGTATTTTATTATCGACAATAAATTTAATTATTTTAGGAAAATCTAAAAAAGCCAATGAAAAAAATATTGTAAGTGTAGAATTATAATATGAACTCAATTTTATGAAAAACATTATATAAATTAGAAACATAATTTTTAATTTAAACAATCATTTACTTGAAAAATACAAATTGCAAATTTATAAAGTATTTTATAACACTATGAAGATTTAACTAATATATCAAGAATTAATACTAAAATTATAAGGTTAAAAAATGTGAATTTATGAATATATTTGATGAAATTAAATTTTTTTAATAATTATTTTTCATTTCAATTTTTAATATAATATTTATGGATTACAAAAATAAAAAATATAATTATTAATTTTTAGTATATTCATTAACATATACTATTAAATAATTATGTTTAAATTAATTTATAATATTCTAATTTTTTTTAATTCATTGTTGAGGTTACTATTAATCTAGATGATTTAATATTTATAAGGTTCATATTTCTATTTTGAACCACACAATACTATTTAATCAATATAGGTTCCTTAACTTCTATAAATACATCTTATTTCAATAATTATTTATTTATAAAGTTTTTATTCTTTTCAATGTGTTGTTTTATGTTATTTAAACTATATAAAATAATAATTTTGGGTGAAATTTCATAGATAATGATTTGGGTCATTAAATTATCCCCTCTATTAAAAAATTTATCTTAATAATTACTGCAATGTCATAAAATAATAATATTTTGGTTCTTCTTCATCATATGTTCCTCAGGATCCCATATTTCCTATTTAATTTAATGATTTTCCATATGTTGCATTACAACCGAAGTAATATATTTCATCAACATCTTTTCTTTATAGTACAGAATCGAGATAGGATCTTCCCAGTAATATAAGTAAGGATACAATTGTATTCTATTATAAGTGAGTGCACGTGTTTGGCCTGGCATGAATGTCCTTAGCAAAGAAATGTGGAAAATGTTGTGTACATTAGAAAGGTTAAGAGTCATTTTTATATGATGATCTATAACTCTTGTTCTCTCCAAAATATAAAATGGTAAAAAAAAATTCAGGATCAGTTTCCCTTTTTCCAAACTCTTATAACTCCATTCCGTTGAAATACTTTTAAGTGAACGTGATCACGCACTTGAAATTTCAAATCATTCCCTCGATTATCCACATATATATTTTTCATACATTGAACTGATTTCATATGTGTTTGAATAGTCTTTACATTTTCTTTTTTTTCATCCACATGCTCTAGACCAACAAGATTCCTTTATCCACCTTTATCCCATTATTTTGTACAACATCCATTTCCATACAATGCTTTCTATGTTACCATTTGAATTCATGAATGGAAACTATTTTTATATTCAAACCCCACCAATGGTAATTAATCATTCAACATACCTTGAATATCTAGTTATCATAATCTCAAAATATCTTCTAATGTATGGATCATCTTTTTTGAGTGCACATCTGTTAGAAATTGATATGAATGACTCAAATAATGCACAATTTCAAATGAATTCATATGATTATTCAAGATTTGTTATGTCAATAATGTATTACTATAATATGAAATTGAGAGGTTTTCTCCAAGAAGTCAGAAGAAATAATTTATATTGAGGATTACAAGGTTATACAGTGTAAAATTCTCCGTTATAGTAATGAAATGTGCAGATTCAGTATGTTGATCAACAATCAGCCATATTGGATCATTATTTATCGGAGTTTTTGGTAATCTGATGAAAAAAACCATTGTGATGTCATCCCATTTCTATGTATTGATAGGTAGATATTTTATAAATCCTCTAGGATATTATCTTATAGCTTTCATGTATTGATAGACTATACATCTTCATACATAATCCTGAATTTTACAATTCATATTATCCCATAAGAAATGTTCCTTCAAATTGTTATACATATTTGTTATTCCACGATGTATAGGGAAATTATAGCTATGAGAATCATCCATTAACTTGATTATTATATTGGGTATAGATGGTAAAAATAGTCTCTTCCCAGACTTATGAATTCCATATTAATACAAGATGTCTACTAACATCCCATAAATCACAGATTTTATTTTATTTTGTATGCTAGTTTAAATATGAATGATTGTGTTATGTTTCGCCCTTTTCATATGAAGAATTCATTGGACTTTTTATGTTACAGGAAGGGACTTCTATTACACCAAGATGGATCGGTATGTCTCATGAGACATACTATTATCTTGGCACAATTCCTTGATAGAATATTTGAAAATTGTCTTAGCACAAGGCATTGGTGTAGTGGTTATGATGTATGAGATTATGCATTTCATCATTATAAAATTAGTTATAACATCATATTAGTCTACTAGTAAAATATCAATCAACATTTTTATATGGTAATTCTTGATTTATTACTTCCATATTAGGTTCATGTAAATGTTTAAAAGGATTTTTTAATTATAAAAGATTCATAAAAAGTTTATTTATGTTTCGGAATTATTTACCCTTAATGAGAATCTGATCTCACCACTTTTTATATTTTATTTTACCAAAATTACATGAAGTGTAATAAGATTCATATGAAGGATTAAACTAGGGAAATAATGGAATTATAAAAGCATTAGCTATGTTGTATTTTATGTTAGAAATTGTAATACAAATATCATGTATATATTCAATTTTCAAATACTATTAAACCAATCGTTCCTTTGAGACTTGATTACTAGTAATGATGACAATGTATTAAAATAAGGAATCGGCTCTGGGCTTCTAGGGTTGGGTCATTATTGTTGGAATCAAAGAAAATTTTGAAACAACATTGGTAATATGTTTAGAAAACCTAAATTAGGGATCATAACCTAAAGATACACTTTTAGGATATGTATTGAAGAAAATCCTAGAAATTTTAAATATTGATTATGTGGGTATTCCTAAAAAATAAATCCATATACTAATACTACATGTGGACTATTTTCAAGAATAAATGTACCTAGGGATGAAAACTCTGACAAGGTGTTCCGATCTTGAATTGGGCTAATAGTGTATACAAAAACGGGTCATACTTGTCACCTATTTGACACTCTTGAGCGATTTTCTTCAGATAATTTACATTTTTGTTATAAACCATTATAAATACATTATGAGTAAATTTCATGGAAATGAAACAATATTATTTTTATGATATTAAATGTGTGTAAATATTTAATTAATGCTCGGCATTTTTCAAGTTTTTGGGTTATACATTTCATTATGATCTAACCTAGAGTATGTCATCATTTAAAAATGGCGGCCATGAGTAGGTATGAGAACATGAGAAGTAAACATGATCCAAATAGTAAAAATGATCATATAATTCATCATCTTAATCCAACATTTCGAATGGAAAAAATTTTCAATGTGTTCTCATCATATAATGAAATCGTATCGTGTGTTAATAAGTTAGGTAAATAATTCCATGAGTCCTATGGTTTTGAAGGAATGTAATAGAAGAAGAGGATGTAAGAGAAAATTATAGATAAATGGAATAAGGGAAATAGGGATTATTCTATATGTGATAACTGTGGAAAGAATCACCTTGGTAAATTAGTTAAGGGAATAGAAGTTTGTCATAATTTTGGAGAAACAGGAAACCAATGTCACGATTTCAAGGGCTAGAAAAAGGCATCAAATGTAAAAATCTTCATATGTAAGGCATTTGGACACTACACAAATCAACGTACCAATCATCATTTTATACCCCGAATTATTCTATTGGATATTAATCATGTTATGATACTACCGAAGATGAAGAGGAATGATTTAGGTTCTTGTCTTTTTATTAAATAATTGTGTCATTTGGGTATTTTATTAATGATGTACAACTTATGAGAATTATGTGGTGTATAAGAAATGTACTGAAGTACTAAATTATTAACGATTTGAGATTGTATTGTACGAAGTAATGTGACAGGATTTCAAGTTAATCATATTCCAAAATATGTTGTTGGGGGAAATATAAATGTTAATATGTTTATAAATGGATATAATGATATCAGAAATTTTTCTTGGATAATGTAAATTGGATATTATTTACATCCTTGGAACTGATTAGTGGTTTGTTTAAAAAGTGGTTTATAAGGTTGTTTGGTAATTGGATATTATTTACATATAATGATCATATTCAATAAGGTTGTTTTGTAATTCAGTTTATTAATATGTTTTAAGAGAATACATGATAAATGTATTCAAATGTATGTTGTGTTACCTTGTTTTTAAATTTTTGGGCTATGGGTTAGAAAATGATTATTTTGGATAAGGAAAATGATTTGAAAGGCTTAATATGGAAATTGGATCATACTATTATAGGTTAAAATATTTCTTATGATTATTTTTTTTCAATGTTATACTTTCAATAATGGGACAACCTGTAGGTCGGGCGATAAACTATCGCATCTGGAAAAGCCACAATACTTGAACCCACTACTAAAAGGTGACAAGGGTGCATCTCCAAATACATGACTACATGATTTCCTGGTTTGTATAACATTGTTTCCTTTAATTAAATGTATAAATTTGTATTTGGAACCTTATACGATTAAGATATATATAATATTAATGTGTAATATCTGTTGAAGAAAAGATGAGTTTGTGGTAGAAATTAGTTAAAGGATGAAACTCTACATGTAAATTAAATATGATTTATTTTGTTTATATTATATGAAGTAAAATAATTCTACAATACTAGGGAAATGATTATAAAACCAAAAATGTTTTAATAGTACTTTCTTTTGTGATGAATCAAATGGTCCCTTTCATCATTGGAAATTTACAGCTTTCATATTATTAACCCTCTCCTAATATAATTCTCAATCACTCTCCATCATAACATGATGATTATTTTTATCATCCTTGTAAATATTTTTTTACTTGGAAAACTTGTGTGTGTAAATTATACATACCTTAATACATAACTTTATTTATTTTAAAATAGAGGCCTCGTTAATAAAATTTTCGATGTTGGATTTAAACTAAGACATTTTATAAATGTCAAACCCGCAGTTTTAAATCCTGAGTTTTAATTTAAAAGACAAAATTTGTTGAAGAATGGGATAATATAACACCCTACGCTTCCACGGTACATATCCTTTTTAAATAATTCAATATCATGTGATGTATGTAACACTGAGTTCAATCGCAACACAACCTATCCGACTAGACATTTAAAAATTGGTTAGTAATGGAATTAAACTTATTTTTAATTTAATATTTTCTATATGATTTTAAAATTCATATTTTTTGTTTCATAGACATATTATATGAAAAAATTCAATATTTTAGATAAAAGAATCATTTTTAAAAAATGTTGTTTTTTCTGCTTCTAATGGAGATCCCTTTCTAAATCAATTATTTGATAATATTATATATTAAATTTCATGAAATTAAACTATTATTTATAATTGGGAGAAAGAATTGTCGTTTGGATATATTTTTTGTACTTTTCTAATAACAATCATATTTTGATAAATAGTGAAAAACACTTAATTTTAATTGAAATGAACATTTTTAATGAAATTAATTTAAGCGTATTAAATTATAAATTTTATTGGTTTTAAATTATAAATAAGTTATGTTTTTATCATATAATATAATTCTGTTCATTTGATTTAATTTGACATTTCTATTGGACATAAAAACATGTCAATATTTTGACAGTTTTAACTTCTTAAAAACCCGCTTTTTGGTTTTTACAATGGGAATTAATTTTAAATTAATTTCTATAACTTATATGAATTGAATTATTAAAAATAGATTCCATATTTGAAATCAAAAGGTCCAAATTTTATCAATATTTATCCTTTATTTTTGGACCTTATGAACAGTAACTTCAGTATTTATTTTTATTTAGCATGGTTATAAGAAAATTCAGGTAAATAATGTTAAAAATTAATATAATAATAATATAAAACAACACTAAAATGTGTCTTAATACTATTGGATGAGATATTTTCGACCATGAGTATCCATAGGAATACTTTTTGTTATTTTGGAGACACTTTTGGGTGAAAATGGAATTTAAGAATATTTAATTTAATGAAAAAAATATAACACAAACATGTATCTTTTACTAAATCAATTTTAATATATGGTTTTATAACTAATCAGTATGACTATAAATAATCATTATAATAAAAAAAATATTTCCTAAATCATCGTATTTTATTTATAATTTTTAGACATTAGATATATATATATATATATATGACACAATTATGATGCTGTAATTACCTTATTAATAATTGATTCGAATAAATGAATTTATAAATATTAAAATAAATATTATTTGACGATTTTGATCTCATAAAAAAATTTGGATGAAATCAAAATACTTGGGATGAGTTAATTCTTTTTTTCCTAAAGAATCATGTATTTATGACTTTATAAATAATTAATTACTAAATAGTTTCAAATTTTTCAAAAATGAGATTTTAAAATAATACAATCTTTTTAAATGATATAAAAACCCTAAAAGTATAATGCTTGGAATAATAACAGGGATAGTGATGTAAATTTCATAAATTATCCAATTTTTATTCTTATGGGATTTTACAGTAAGGATAATAACTCTGTAGTATAAAGATACAAGAGGACATGGTAAGAGTTAACAATTATTAAAATGGGTTCATTTTAAATTTTGATTTTAATTTTATGACCTAATCATTTATAAAACCTATTTGATGAGAGGATTGAGACAGAGAATCGTCTTATCCTGGAAATAAATAATTTTTGAGATATTTTAAAATGATATTATTTTTATAAAAAATATATATTTCCTGAGTTTTCTTTATGTTCTTCTCACCTCATTTGTAAAAGTGAACCTCCCTTATATTTAACACACACATCTAAAGTCTTTCAGTTCAGAAAAAACCTACCCATTTCTCCTCTAAAACACTCTCAATTAATCCTAGAGTCTTATATTTTTGTATAGATCCATCCTACGTATCCCTTTTTTTAAAATTAAATGGAATCACCAGAAGAAGAGGTAATTATTTTTTCCCTTCTTTCAAAGTTCTTTTCATCTTCTGCATCTTATTTATATATTGTTTCCTTAACAAAGAAATAAATACAGTATCGTACAAATACATATATGTTTATATAATCATTGTAACAATATCATCAACATTTTATCCATCATAAGAATAATAATATCATCATGTGTGCATATGTACGACTTACCTTCTCAACACTGTGGTGTAAATTGTTTTTCCACAAGAATAAATTTGAATGCGTAAAATTTTAATGTCTCAAATTTCTCCGTAGTTTATTTTAATTTTATATGGGGATTCATTTCTAGACTAAGAATTGTGACGATGTGAAGTTCCATAGCCCGGTGAACCCTAAAAAAATTCTTGAATATAACTTAAGAATTAAATAACACGGTTTTCCTGAAAAAGTGGATCAACTCCAGAACGGGTGATCAGATCAGAAATCTGAGGGAACTATTGCGTTAAGAGTAGTGATTTTACCTTATGTGAGGCCGAACATTGGCTGGTGTAGGTCGGTGGTGAAATATAGTCTTTGGATATAACCATAATAAAATATTTCATAAAAATATTTTATTAAATCTTGTGGCGGAAAATATATTTTATCTTTTTAAATAGATATTTTCGCCAGGATCCAGGGTGACAAACCTGATAACCTTGAAACCCTTGAAGACTCTGGAGGCTTTGGAGGGAACCCCAATGAGGATACGGTGTTCTTGATAAGCTTCGACGGTGATGATGACGCGGTGACCAGATCATCACAAACGAACACCGCGAATCCAAGTAGGACCTTTTTATTTTTGGTTTCCTTTCCCCATTCTCGATTCCTAAGACGAACACAGACTAATCCACGAACAAATTAGCCCGCAGATCGATCATAATTGCAGGATGGGATTTTTACTTGGATTTTTGGGATTTTATTCTTGAAGTTAATTTTGGTTTTGTATAATCTTATAATGGTAACGAACCAATATCGACATGAAAATTGATCGTGGTTCATCCCTCTCTATTTTTTGTGCCTATCATCCCTGATTTCCTCGCGTTCTTTGAGTAATTCTACGGGTTCTTCATGGAAATATGAATGGAAAATCGTTGTGCATATGTTGTTACACCCTACGATCCCAAATTGAAGATCTGGCGTCAGTACAACCCCACGGAGGTGCGGATGTGGTGGAGATGGATTGATCAAAGAGGATCGGAAGATATCATTCTTCGAATGATTTCCACCCCGGTGAATCGAATCAGACTTTGGAGCTGATTGAAGGCCTGAAACCCACGGATTCGGCATCAAGATGATGAGGAGACCTGAGATCTCAAGTTTCGTGGAAAATGAATGAAAGAAACAAGATCCAGAAGATCAGCTGAGGCGTGAGGAGGAATATGACAATTCTGGAAAAATCCTGACTACACAGAGTGTAGTATGGGCTACACAGTGTGTGTTTGTCGGAGGACCAACTAGCGTGTAGTCGGGGAGAACACGGGCACGAGTTTGGTACACAGCCAAGAACATAGTGTGTATACCCTTCCCTAGCCAGACCCGGCAAGATACACGGGACACCCCATGTACTGGTACACGGGAAAGGTAACACGGGTCAAGGCTATGTACATGCACATAGCTAGCTTACATGGATTGAAACCTGTACCCTCGGACACGACATGTACTCTTTCTAAACGTCATGTAGTTATATTTTATACGACAAGCCTAGAGACACGAGCCGTTTAAATGAGCAGAACCCGGAGTCAAGGAACACAACATGTGATCCTACTACACGCTGTGAAACATGTTTTGTATGGCTTGAGAACTTTGTCTTCTATGACTAGTACTAGCTTTCTTAGGGTTCGTACAATTGGTCTTTCCCCTGGTGGTTTCTGGTATCATTTCCTATGTATAGGAGTATGATCCCTTTAGTAGGAATTCCTGAATATAGTTGTCGGAATCCCCTCTGTGAGACTTAGAGTCGGATCCTCTATTTCTTCATAGTACCCTAGGTTGTGTTCTTGTTATCGACATGATCGACTTTACTCTGGCATCGATCCATTTCTTAGCGGATTAGTCAGGACTGAGTTTTTGGAATCACCCCATAGCTATTTGTTTTTATCCTCATCTGAACATCATATTCATATGTACTTGTGGAGTGAGTTCTCTCGGAATGAGTGTTTCATCTCCCTCTATTTAGACCTAGGAGTGTGCTCTCCCTATATCTTTCTTAGAGGAATCGTAGATATGGATCTTAGTGGTGGTTTCATGATGGTTGATCGTGTATTAATATATCTGGATATTCTTGTTAAATGTTCTATAAAAATATACTATGTACAGCTGACTGTATGATTCCTTTGTGGTATTTTCCTTTGTGGTATTCCCCTTGTTATTTTCCTTTGTGGTTTTTGGGATGTCCAACCGGGTATTGTTATACTCACCCATGCATGGGCTTTGCCCACACTTATTGTGTCTTGTGCAGACGAGCGATCCTTTGAAAAGATTCTTGGTGGACAAGGATAGAACGATGCTCAGTGTGATCAGTAAGGCTGAGGTGTATTCCTACGGCTACAGATTGTAGTCCCAGTACCATTCCATACATGTTGGACTTTGTTGCAGACCCTCTTTTGGTGGGATTGTACTTTTGGCCCTGGGTTTTACATATCTGTACATTAATTTCCTGTCATACCATGTTGTTTGGGATATTAGTGTATGCATGCATTTCCATTTTTTAGTAGCTTTTACTATTTCAGTATTGTGGGCTTGGAGATGTGTGTTTGTGTGTACAGGTCTATAGGAAATTCCTCCCATGATAGTAACATTCCTACTTGGTGCTAGTCACCATCCCCTGGCCTATTGGAAGAGGGCATGGGGAATTGTGGCTCGGGCCCCACTAGGTCGGGTTGTGACATAGTGGTATCAGAGGTTGGTTATTTTTACCTTAGGACCGAGAGAATGTGAGTTGGTTTGGGTAAATAGAGCTATGTGTTTCGAGTTCGGCATTTAGGCCAGGGACCACCATGTTGGTACGGGTGGCCTATGTATCCCTACACCAGGACATTGATAACATGCATTTAGACTCAGAATATGAGAACACTAGTTATAGGGGATAATACTAGTTCTTGAATCATATAGGAATGGGTTATGGTTTTCATATCCTTCTTATGTCATCTCTCTAAATATACACATTGACTGTGATACATCGTGTTTATTTACATCTTCCCTCCACAATGTGAACCCTCTATGATCCAAAAGCTCTGTCATGAGGATAAACCCCTCAGTGATGAAGCTTTGGTACATGGACCAGATCCCCCAGTTTTACTGTCAGGTGGTGTGCCAGCTATTCCAACACATGTGGAGCAGTGTTTAGTGCCTTCTGTACCAGTAGTGTGGGAGCGTAGGCTGAGCGCACTCCATGTGTTTCAGAGATAGAGACCCCCCAAGTTTTGAGGTGACCCTGACCCTCAGACAGTAGAGCACTGGCTTGAGGCAGTGGCCTTAGTTTTCTGTTTGGTCAGGACGCCAGCTGGCTAGATGGTGATCCTTACAGCGATCTTTCTATAGGGCTTGGGAGGGCGATGGTGGAGTTTGGTTATCCACACCCATGACGAGGCGACTCTTGTGCTGTCATAGTTTGATTGTCTCTTTAGAGATGAGTTTTACCTGGTTACACTGAGTGTAGTATGTATACATGAGCTTTTTCAGCTCCAACAGGGAACCATGTCGGTGGCTGACTATTCATCGAGGTTACCAACCACTCACTGTACTCGATGGATACGGTCAGGGATCAGTACTTCAGAGCTCGGACTTTTGAGAAGGGCCTGCGCAGAGACATCTGAGCTAGCATCATTCCTATGAGAATTCCTACTTATGATGGGGTGCTCAAGTGGGATTTGGTTGTCGAGAGCTTATTGGAAGAGCAGAGACAGCCGAAAGTTATCAGTAGTGAGCGAGCTGGAGTAGAGACCTCGGTAGTAGGGAGCCGATGTCAGGGACCCAGTTGTGGGAGACATTTTCATAGGAGATCTCAGGACATGGGATCTGCCATATAGGGTTCACAGGGCGCTTCCAGCCAGCCTCGAGAGAGGTGATGATACTCTTGTGATGGAAGGGGACATCTCGCACGAGATTTTCGGACCCGCCATACTACTGGCATGGGGGGAGGTGGATGGACCACCGAGGCATATGAAACGTGTGGAGCAGATAGATCCATTGGGTAGCAGACGTGGTAGAGGAGTTTGGAGAGAAGCTGGTGGGGGTCAGCCTTTTGACCTTTTACCACCCCCCCAGGAGGTCCACCCCTGGCTCAGGGAGAAGGTGGACAGAGGTAGGGACAGCTGCAGATAGTGGATTCTTATGACCCAGGTACTACTTGATTGATTATAGGTACAATAGGTGTCCTTTGTACATTTGATTTTGTGTTGATAGACACATGTTCTAGTCATTCTTTTCTGGATTCTTATCTGGTTCAAGACCATGAGATTCCAGTTAAGCCATTGACTCGAGCATAGAAACACCTACAAGGAAAGATTCAGATATCAAAAACCTTTGCAAACAGTGTGACCCGACCCTTGGATGCGAGAGTTTGGGTTGGAACATATTGGTGGCATCGTTGAGGACTTATGATGTCATTCCTGGTATGGATTTCTTATCCACAGTTCATGCCTAGATTGACTATTTTAGGCGAAGGATGTGGTGTGTCCGCATAGATGGAATGAGGTTCTCCTTCATCAGTGAAAAAGAGACCCAGGTAGCGCAGGATTGACTCGTCTTAACGAAGGTATAACTGATTTCAAATCTGTTGGCTACCATAGCCGTTGGTGTAGCAGATGTTATAAGTTTCCAGTTTCTAGCAGTAGTGGCTGAGTATGAGGACGTCTTTCTAGAGGTTGTCCCTGGACTACCTCCCCATTGAGAGACAGATTTCCGCATTTATTTGCAACCTGGGACGACACTGATATCATCATCAGCATATTGAATGGCTCCTACAGAGCTTCGCGAGTTAAGAGTTTAGTTGTAAGACTTGTAGAGTATGGGCTTCGTGAGACCCAATGTTTCACCCTGGGCAGCCCCAGTATTGTTTTCCAAGAAGGCATATGGTAGCTTGATGCTGTGTGTGGATTACCGGTGCTTGAGTCAGGTGATCGTGAAGAACTAGTATCCACTACCGAGGATCTATGACCTCATAGACTAGTTAATAGGGGTACGATGGATATCGAAGGTTGATCTAGAATCAAGCTATCACCAATTGAGATTGCAAGATGAGGATATACCGAAGATGACATTCAGATGTCGCTACAGTCACTATGAGTACTTGGTGATGCCCTTCGGCGTGACGAACTCCCTGGCAGTGTTTATGGGACTCATGAACCGGATCATTCAGCCCTATCTAGATCAGTTTTTAGTGGTATTCATCGATGATATCCTTGTGTACTCTCCTTCAGATGAGAAGCACATGACGCACCTAAGTATGGTTCTAGACACACTCCGAGAGCCCCATTTGTATCGGAAACACTCTAAGTGTCAAATATTGATACATGAGGTCCACTTCCTGGGACACGTTATCTCAGCAGATGGTGTAGCAGTGGACCCAACCAAGGTAGAGGCAGTGTTATCATAGGAGCCACCTCGGAGGGTAACTGAGGTGCTGAGTTTCCTTGGGTTGGCAGTCTACTATCGTAAATTCATTCTTGATGTCTCCAGGATTTCAGCACCCACGACATCTTTGACATGAAAGAGGCAACCTTTCGTGTGGACTAGGAGATGCCAGCAGGATTTTCAATAGTGCAGACAGAGTATGAAGAGCACCACAATCTCGTGACTACTAGAAGAGGGCGTCGAGTTCTTTGTATTCTGGGATGCATCAGGAACAGAGCTTGGTTGTGTTCTGATTCAGAGGAAAGGAATGATTGCCTATGGCTCATGCCAATTGAGGCCACATGAGTAGAACTACACAACTCCTGATCTTATGTTGGCAGTGGTAGTTTTCTCATTGAAGATATGGAGGCACTACATGATGGGAGAGAGGTTTACCATCTACTATGATCAAAAGAGTATCAGATATATCTTTTCTCAGAAGGATCTGAATTTGAGAAAGAGGCAGTGTCTTGATTTCCTCCAAAATTAAAAATTTGAGAAATTTTATACTCCTGGGAAGGGGAACGTTGTGGAAGATGCTCTCAGTAGGAAATACAGTTCGCAGTTGCTGGATGAGGTGATGGGATAGTTGGAGTCTTTACAGTTTTCCTTCTTCACTAGAGATGAGGGATCTTACCTTTAGTCGATGTTTGTTACCCCTCCACTCTTACAGCGAGTCAGGGAAGCACAACTCGAGGATTCTAGTTGTGAGACTCTACTTGCTCAGATATCCATAGGTGATGTTGCTGACGGATATTCAAGAGGTTAGGAGCACATTGTTCTTTCAAGAGGGCGTACAGTAAAACCAGTGACATTGCAGGAGGAGGTTCTGATGGATTTCTATACATCTCCTTTGGCGGTGCATCCAGGCATGGAAAAGATGTACCAGGACCTCTGACGTCAGTTCTGGTGGATAGGAATGAAGAAGAGTGTGGAAGAGTTTGTTTCTTGGCACCTTACATGTCAGCAAGTAAAGGATGAACACTAGGTTCTATTAAGTTTGACTCAGGCCCTTGAGGTTCCAGAGTGAAAGTTGGATGGGATATCAATGGACATTGTGACGGGTATACCACGTACGTCCAGGGGACACAAAGCCATCTGGGTGATCCTTGACTGACTCACCAGGTTGGACCACTTCCTAGACATATGGGAGAAGAGTTCAGTAGAGAGATTAGGCTGTCTCTATGTGCAGGAGATAGTTCGACTTCCTAGAGTTCCAACAATGATCATCTCAGATCTTGATGCTCGTTTCATATCCCGTTTGTGGAAGGGAATACAGGAATCTTTTGTGACTCATTTATGATTGAGAACTGTGTTTCATCCTCGGACTGATGGTCAGACAGAGCAGAACATCCAGGTTCTGGAGGATATAATATGAGCATGCATACTTGACTTCGGTCGTAGCTGGGAGGATCACCTACCACTGGTCAAATTTTCTTATAAGAAAATTTATCATTCCCCTGTTAGTATGAAAATATTCAAGGTTTTGTACGGGAAACCTTGTAGGTCACCACATTGCTGGACTGACCCAGGTGAGTTAGTACTCATGGGCCCAGAGATGATGCAAGCTACTACGAAGATGCTTCAGATCATCCAGAAGTAGATGAAGTCTACACAGATTCAGTTGAAGACGTATTCTTACAGGAGACAGAGGCCCTTGGAGTTCGAGGATAGAGACCACGTGTACTTTTGGGTCTCACCTCGAGGGGGACTATAGATATTTGGTCGAGGCGGAAAGCTATCTCCAAGGTTCATTGGCCCTTTTCAGATACTGAGTAGAGTTGGTGAGGTGGCGTACCACTTGGATCTACCTCCTTAGATGGACTGGGTACACAACATCTTCCATTTTTCACAGTTATGGAGGTATGTGCATGATCTGTCGCATGTTATCGACTGAAAGGAGCAGTACATCGATGATGGAGTGACTTTTTCTATGTACCCAGTGGAGATCGAGGATCAGCAGGAGAAGATCCTTCGTGGGTGAGCTGTTCCCTTGGTGCATGTCTGGTGGTAGCACGAGAATCTATTGGAGAGCACATGGTAGCGGGAGGATCAGATTCGTGTGCATTACCCACATCATTTTGAGTAGCCTTTGTTTTGGCTTTTCGGGGACATAAATCTCTAAGGTGGGTATGATGTAATGTCTCAGATTTCAATGTAGTTTATTTTAATATTATATGGGGTATATTTTCTAAACCAGGCTTTGTGACGACATGTAGTTCCAAGGCCTAATGATCCCAGAACTAATTCTTGAATGTAATTTAATAATTAAATAACACAGGCGTGTGTTTTTCAAAATAAAGTGGAATAACTCTTTAACGGGTGCTCGGATCAAAAATCTGAGGGTATCGTTGCGTTCAGAGTAGCAAGTTTACCTTAGGAGAGCCCTAAAATTGGTTGGCACAGGTCGGTGGTGAAGTCTAGTTTTTGGATGTAACCGTAATAAAATATTTAATTTAAATATTTTGTTAAATCTTGGGGCGACGAATATCTTTTATTTATTTAAATAGAGATTTTCACAGGGATCTATGGTGACAGACCTCATGACCCTGAAAAACAAAGAAGCTCTGGAGCCTCTAGAGGGAACCCCAATGAGGAGACGGTGTTCTTGAAGAGCTTCACTGGTGACGACAACACGACAACTGGTTCTTTGCCAACTAATGACACAAATCTAGGTAGGACGTTTTGATTTTTGGTTTCCATTCCCCGTTCTTGATTCCTATAACGAACATGGACTAATCTACAAACAAATTAGCGAGTGAATCGATCGTTTTTGCGGGATGGTCTCTTTTAGGGGAATTTGGTGATTTGATTCTTGAAGTTATTTTTGGTTTTGTTTAATCTTCTAACAGTGATGAAACAATATCAACATGAACATCGATCGAGGTTCAACACTCTCGATTTGTTGTGCCTTTCTTCCCTGATTTCCCCGCATTCTTCACATGTCTTCTACGCGTTCTTCACAAAAATATGAACGACGGATAGTTTCACATCCATTGTGCGACACAACGATCCAAAATTGAAGATCTGGAATATGTACAACCCCATGGATGTGCAGAGGCGGTGGAGAAGGACAGATCAAATAGGATTGGAAGATATTGTTCTTTGAATGATTTTTGCAAGGGTGACTAGAATCAGATTGTGCAGCCGATTGAATGCCCAAAACCCACGGATTCGGCATCAGGATGACGAGGAGACCTGAGATCTCGAGTTTCGTGGAAAATAGATGACAAAATGAGATCCGGAAGATCGGTCGTGGTGCGGGGCAAAAGACGACGGTTCTGAAAAAATTCATACTAAATGATGTGTTGTATGGGCTACACAACATGTGTTCGTCGGCATACCACCTGGTATGTACTCCAGGTGCACACAGGCATAGGTTGGGTAAACGGCCAAGGACACGGTGTGTATACCCTTCCCCCACCAGACCCGACCATGTAAACCGGACACCCTGTGTACTGGAACATGGGAAAAGTAACACATGTCTAGGATTTGTATGGGCACATGGACAACATACATGGAGCGGATCCTGGACCCTCGGACATGGCGTGTACTCTTTCTACTTGCCGTGTAGTTACTTTTTATTTGACATGCCTAGAGACACGTTCCATTTACATGGGCAGTACCCGGAGTCAAGGAACACAGCTTGTGATCTAACCACACGTCCTGTAACGTATTTTACATAGCTTGAGCCATTTTTATTCTGTGACTTGGACTAGTTTTCATAGGGTTCGAACCCTTTTTCGTTCTCATGAAGGTTTCTGTTACCATTTCCTATATGCAAGAGTATGATCCCTTCAACTGGTCATCCTGAATAGAGTTGTTGGAATCCCCTCTGTGAGACTTGGAGTCAGATCCTCTATTCCTTCCTTGTACCCTAGGTAGTGTTTTTTGGTATATACGTGACGAACATTACCTGGGCACAAATCCTCTGCTTAGAAAATTAGTTTAGACTGAGTTGTTGGAATCACCCCATATCTATTGGTGGTGATCCTCATCTGAACATCGTATTCTTAAGCACCTGTGGAGTGAGTTCTCCTGGAATGAGTGTTTCTTCTCTCTCCATCTCTATTCAGACCTAGGAGTGCTTTCTCCCTATTATGTGATTAGTGGAATCATCGAGTTCGATCTTATTTGTGGTTTCACGGTTGATCCTGTATGAGTATATATGGATATTCTTGTTATATTTTTTGTAAACATATACTGTGTAGAGATTATTTTATCAGTTCTTTATGTTGTTTTCCTTTGTGGTATTCCCCTTGTAATTTTCCTTTAGGGTTTTCGGGGTGTCTTACTGGGTATTGTTATACTCACCCCTGCACGAGATTTTCCCTCACGTATAGTGTCTTATGCAGACGAGTGAGCCTTTGATAGGATTCAAGGTGGACTAGGACCGGATGGTGCTCAGTGAGATCAAGAAGGCCGATGTGTGTTCTTATGGAAACAGATTGTAGTCTTAGTACCTTTCATTAAAGGTTGGACTTTGTTGTAGACTCTCTTTTGGTGGTCTTGTACTATTGGCCTAGGGTTTTACATTACTATACTTTACTTTCCTATCGTACTCTACAGGTTGAGATTTTAGTGTATGCATGCATTTCCCTTCATTTAGTAGCTTTTACTTTTTCTACTTTGTGGTCTTGGAGATGTGTGTGTGTGTGTAAAAGTTTATAGGCAATGCCTCCCATGTTAGTAACATGCCTACTCGGTGATAGTCACCAGCCCCCGACCAATTGGAGGCGGTCTTGGGGAGTTGCGGCTCGGGCCCCACTAGGACGGGTCATGACAAAAATGATGAGTATAATAGACATAAAATATGAATATTACTTGATTATTATTATTTATAAATAATTTACCATCCACATTCATATCATTTAATCATTAAACGAATTATATCATCCCTTGTGCATACGTACAACCTACTGTCTCCATGATGTGGTGAGATTCATTCTCCTCTTTAATAATCTTGAATTGATTATAAAAACTTTATATATTATTCATAATAAAAACTTATTAAATATTAATTTTACAGAATTATACAAATTTATATATATATATATGTATATATGTACATATATTTCATTCACCTACTTCTATTCAATATGATATGAAAATAGAAACAACATTCATGCGTACATACGGCCTACCATCTCCATTAACGATGTTTTACATTTTTTATATCTATATATTATATACAAATTTATATTATAAATATATGCGATATATAAATAATATTAAAAAAATTGGAAGAATTTAAATCATGATTTAGGTAATATGACCATGAATAACATGTCAAAACCCGTATGATAAACAATTCGATATTGCCATAAATGTTTCATTATCATTGAATTTATAATAAAAGGTTAATATAATTTCCTAAAATAATAATATATGATATTTTTATTTTTATTATTTTTATTATTCTGATATAAGTTAATAATATCTTTAAAAAAAATTATTCCTGAGTTTCAAACATATACAGGGATTATCATATCTACAGTAAAGGTTAATTCCTCAATCTCATTATTAGCCGAGATTGTTTATGTGTATGTATTTATTAGGATATATGTATCATCAATGTCCACGTTTCATAAAAAATATTTTCAAAAGGAATATTTTAATGTTTTATTAAAGGTACTATATAACTAGATCATCATTTTAAATGTTTTAACGTTTTTTCTAAATCTATATAATTAACATCCTAGTTTTCAAAATGATATTAATAATTTATTTATATGGACCTCATTGTTTTAAAATTTTAATTCCATCAAAAAGTTTCAAATTGGGATGGGACACCTTGGTTCAAAAATATCTTTTAATTTAATTCCTTTATAAAATGTGTGACTTTTAATTTATTTCATGAAAAAGTGATATTTCTCTGAAAGAGTTTTAATGATCATTTTCAATTGTGCCAATATCCTTTAATGGATATTAATCTTTATTGTGGTTAATTTATTATAATACGATCACCCAGATTGTTTTAAATTAATAATGATATATTTGAATAATGATTTTTTATTTTTATACCGTTCATGGTTTATGGTTAATGTATTATCATTTAATATGCTAGTTTTTATATGAATGATAATGTTATATTTCAGCCTATTCATATGAAGAATGAATTTGACTTAGTATGTGATGGTCAGGGCCATCTATAGCCTTAGATGCATTGGTATGAATAATGAAACAAAGTAGTGTCTTGGAACATGGCCTTGACAGACTCTTTGTTAATTTTCATGGCACAAGTCCGCGATGTAGTGGTTATGATGTTCGGTATTTTGTATTCCCTCATTATAAAATTATTTATTACATGTGATTATTCAAAAAGCTGAATATCAATGTGCATGTTTATATGATAATGTTTGATTTATTTTTTCTATATTATGGTCATTTTTTTTAAAAGGTTGTTGTTTTTATTATAAATCTTTCATTAAATGTTTATATGGTCTGCTGAATTATTTACACTAAGTGAGCATCTGAGGTCACCCCTTTTTATGTTTTATTTTCCCATGATTCAAATAATTGTATAATGATTGATATGAATGATTAAAATAGGGGAATAATGGGGTTATCAATAGATAATCTATTCTTTATTATTTGATAGAAATTTTAATGTAAAACTCATGTATGTAATTTATTTTTTAGGAACACTAAAATATTTTGTCCTTAGGGACATGATTCATTGTAATCATTCCAATGTATTTAAATAATGCACTGGATTCTGGCTTATTTGTTTGGGGCATTACACCATCAAACAAAAAAATACATGGGATAACCCGTAGACATACAAAATAGAGCAGTGAACTATAAGCCCTAGTAAGAGAATAAAACATGAATAAAATGAAGAGAATAATAAATTTTAGAAAATATTAATATAGAACATTTTTAGAAACCAAAAACATTAACAAGAGACATGATATCGCATGATAATAAAAAAAATGGGTAATGTGGAAACAACATAACAAAATGCATTGTAATGAGAGACCAATGATAAATGCGATGAAATCATGATGGTATAATTTACATAAAGTGATCAGTTTTGATCCCTTTCCCAACAGGACATATCAGGAAAGTAAACATTACACAATTCATTAGAGCATTATATAATTTTGGGTGCACCATTCACTATCATCTCATTCTCAAACTGAAGTGATCCACCTAGATCATACTACATGAATTCATTCGTCATCATATTTTAATTCATGATCATGGTGTTCTAAATAAATAAATTTATTCCCCATTTTATAAAATTATTTGTGTATAAATGTGAACACCCTTGATTGGAAATTGTCTTGGTATTCACTAGAAAATTGTTTTGTTAGGGAAAAACATCGTGAAATTCAGGAAGTATAACAACATCACATAAAAATTCATAAAAAAGTTTAATGAGAGTGAAATGGGTATCTAATAATTTAGAAATAAAATGGAAAATAATACGTACAAGGGAATACATAGCCCAAATTTTGGAATTGTAAATATATTGAATAACACAATATTAAAACATCAATAATTAAGATAAGGTGAGGATCCCTTATTTTAGTGCGTGAAAAATAATTCTTGGGATGAGATTCTAGAGAATAATGGGTTTCCATGGGAGAACCCTTGTGTGGGGATGGATGATTACAGACATGATCTGAGGATATTTATGGAAGAGAAATCGGAGAGTTTATGGGTTTATATATGAAATGAGTGGGGGGATCATTATAATTTCTCAAACATTGGTTTTTAAATCTATATAAAGATATAACCAAATCAAAATAATATACAATGTTTCTTATAATTGTTACTACTAAGTGGTAGTGGTTTTCATTATTCGATATATAAATATTCCTAACATAATAATTTAAAATACATGAAAATGTCGGTGAGAGTCATATTATTAATGAAATGATTTTAAACCCTTAAAATATTTTAATTGTATTGTGAGATTCATAAAGGCTTTATAAAATAAATCCAACAAATATAAAATAACATTATTTTAAAATCAAAAAAAATATTTGTTATCGATTCCTTTTCTAGTATTTAATACACCACTTCTGTTGTTATTGCGAGTTCATAATACACATCCTATATTTATACGGTATTTAATTATTACCCAAAAAAAAATCCTTTTTTTCATTAAATTCTGAAAAATTCACAATTGGATAATTTACACATTCTGATTCTGAAAGTAATATTCATTTTATCCAAAAAATATAAATATGTTAATTTTCACTCCTAAAATAAAACCAGCATTTATTACGAAATTTTGGGATTTTTTTATAATAACAATTATTGATACCCTATAACATTTACATTTTACTTAATTAAAAAAATGTGATACATTATATTTGATGAAAATTAGTTTATAATAATATTTTATTAAATTATTTTTTAGGTTAAAATCTAATAATTCATCAAAATAAAATCTTTAATTGAATTTTTATAAGAACCAAAAATATTATTGAATCAAAATAAAAATAATTTATAAAGTAATGATAATAATAAAATATGAAGATTGTACTATTGAAGAATAAAATATAAATATTTTTGTTCTTATATTCTTTATACATATACCTTTAATACACTAGGAAAATTTATATGGGAAAGGCGTGTGATGGTGATACAATCATGGGTAGTTGCAGCGTAAATAGTTTAGGTCGTGATCACAATGAGCTTGAAAATATCCCATAAATGATTTTCATAATTGTTTTGTTCATTTCTCTCTGCTTGGGATTGGTTAAGGGGGAATATGATTGATTTTACCTCCCTTAGAAACTCCGAAAAATGGACTTTAGTGTGAATAGCCATACTGGTTGACGGTATCACTTCCTTTGTTTATGTCAATTAGACTGAATAAAAGCCTATATTTATACTAATCATGTGATCAATATTCATCATATATATTATCAATGGAAATGATGCATAAAGTTAAATTAAATATTAAATGTTATAATAAAACTAAATATGTGCATGTGATTCTATATAACCATATTACATAATATGAAATTCAATTAAATCACAAGTTAAATTTAATTTATAACATTTCAGTTCATTACAAACCGATTGCGACATGAATACATATTCACATTATAAACTAACTAAATCATCAAAATTATATATCTATATCCATGGAAACCACCTTGATCCTCTTTTATACACCAAAAACATACAAACCAAAAATTAAAGGATCTATGAAGGAATATAAAATATCAGTGTACAAGGAGTCTCATGTGATAATGACTACAATATGTATTTTCCAACAATGTTTAATGAATGTGAGGCCAAAAATCATGGTGGTTATATAAGTACTGAATTAATCTCCATATTTATCATTTTTATTTTTATTAATTATTTATTGTACTCATGTAATTTCAAATTAAGAGGTGCATGTAAATTAATTCATGGGATATACTTGGAGAAATTGCTACAATCATACAATATTATACTCACAAATTTTACAAACACTTCATGGGTACCTGATGATTTTACATTTCATTATATATATATATATATATATATTTATATTTGGCCTCTAATAGAAATATTTGTTTTAGAATATTGAAAGGGATATGAATATTGTTAAGGGGATAGATTTCAATGATCATTTTTTTAGTGTTTAGGTATTTTATTTAACTAATTTTTTTTATTTACTTATACTATCTCACATGGAAGCATTTTTTATGATAGTATTATGGAGTGATATACCATGCATATTTAGTTTTCTTACATATACATAAGTTTTGACTATTTATTTTAATTTTTATAAGGACAACCCTTTATTATTATTATTATTATTATTATCATTCCTTAGTTATTATCATAGTTGTATATCAATAACACCTAAAGAGAATAATTTATTACCACTGATTCTACTCATTGGCCTCTAGTAGTTATAGAGTTCATCTGAGGCCATGTGTATCTCCATGCTTTTGAAAAAATCATTTTATGTTGAGAAATTTAAAATTACAACATCAAAACCTTGTTCAATTATGCTAATATATTAAATTATTTTACTTGAATTGATAAACTTTTAGATCATTAAATGAACATAAATTTATTTTTTTACACAATATACTTGAGTTTTCTACCTATATAATTCTTATGATTTCTCCATACATAAACAATAACTTATTCTAAATTTTATTCTAAATCTAAAAAAATATTATTTTTTCATTGAATTTCATATAAAATCTATAATATGACCATTAAGATCAATTTTTATATTGGGTTTTGTTTTCTAATTTGATAACAAAAACCAAAATTTATTTAGATAGTAATTTTCTGTAATCATTATTTTAAATAATAAATGCATTAGTGATCCTTTAATAACATGAAATTTAAATTCAATTTTATTTTTATCATCCTTTAATTCCACTAATTTATCCATTTCATCCATTTCATCCATCATTAAATCCAATTTTGTGATTGTATTATTAATATCCTCTAATTTTGAGATAATTTGAAACACAATATTTCATTATTTAATTTTCCTATTATTATTACCATGCTCCATAAGAAGTTTCAAATACATATCCATGATTAAAAAGAATTAAATTCTATATCAATAATATTATTTTAATATAACCATTATAACATAGATGTTGGATTGGTATTTATGAATAAGATGAACTAAATAATGAAATATTTGTAAAATAATCATAATAAAAATTCACTGATTAGTACATATGAATTTTTTTTGATAAAATCATATTTATTATTTAAGATACATTTTATAAGATAATTTTATCTTTGGAAATTATATATTCATGAAATGCTGGTCAATAGATGAAGAAAAATTATAAATTAATTTTATAAATCAAAAATACATTTTCTTAAAAAATTATTCTATTAATTTATATGTTTTTAAAATTATTACAAATTTAGAGATTATATAACAAAAAATATAAATATTTATTAAATAATAATGTCAAAAAATGTTGAAAAAATATATTTATATTTTTCTTAAAAGGTTTTTATTTTAGTGAATAGTTAAAATTACAAATTTTGTAAAAACCTACATATCCTTATTATTATGTAATTTCAATTTTCAAATTATTATTTTATTTTTATTAGATTACATTAAGATTAATTTAATTAAAAATAATATAATTATTTATATATGAATAAGTGTTATATTTTATTTTTGAAGAATTTTATTTTTATTATTAAAAAATAATTGTTTCCTTAATATTTACTCTATTTTATTTAATGAATGTTCTATTATATCTTAATATTCACCCATGAAAAAATTTATTTCAAATTTATATTTAAGTGGTTCAAATTTAATAATAAATAAGATTTCAAATTAGGTTAATATAAATAGTATCTTCTTCAAAAGTTTATCAATTTTTTAATAGGTAAAATGGGTTAAAAATGATTAATAACAATGGTATATGGTTTAAAAATAAATCTGAAAAATTCAATTATTTCACATGATTAGTGTATTTCAAACATCTACATCCTATCATCAATCATATGTTAATATTTTAAAATTTTCTATTTATAATGACCATTATATTAACTCAGGTTATAGATTATTAAAAAATGTCTATTTATTTCTATTAATATGCCTAATATGTTTTCCTAAGGATAAAAATTTTATGAAAAGTTTCCAAATTTTTATTTTAATTATTGAAATAAATTGTGATAATAATTATTTTTAATCTTTCTAGATGGTATAATTTCATTGAAATTTTATCCAACACTGACAGAATGCTTGAGGAATTATTAGAAAATGTTAGTAAATGTTTTTTTAACATTATATTATTTGGATGAATTTTTGTGTTACAAGAATATATTTGATAAATATAGAATATATCTGATGGTTTCATACTGTTAATTTATTTTAATTGTTGAATTGGTGTCTTTAATTTAAAATTTTGATAATTTTCATAAAAATGACATTAATTTGTATTAAATCATTAATAATAATTTTTAAAAAGATATTAAATCATATATATAGATAATATACACAAATATATGTATATTTTTCAATAATATCATATATGGTTCATTTATGTTTCACATGTAATTTATAATATTTGACATTATCATTTATTTAAAGGAGGTTTTTTGTCATTTTACATGTATTGGAGATATATTATATATTAAAACTTCATGTATTTATATGATATATAACAACTTAACCTAAAAAGGGATCCTTATATAATTTATTTCTCAAATATAATGAGATATTTATCTATAATAATATATTTTCAGAAAAACTTCCATACTTCAAAAACATGTTCTATATGTTTTGATTCCATGAAAATAACAACATATATTTATTAATTTTTAATCCAAATAAATATTTCCTAATAATAGGTACAACACATAATCAAAGGTTTTTATTTTTATTTCACCAATGAACATCATCAAATATTATACAACCATGATGAAATAATAACATAATTGTCTTATTTATAATGAAATGTTAACATTTTATATCATAACCATTTATCATATCATTTTCCATGCTTTGGTAAATGAAAACATTGATCATGTATACGTGTGGACAACCCACACTTTGTGTGACATGATTCAATTTTTGTCATTGAATTGCAAAGAGAGTTTTGATGATGTACTAAATGAATATATATAATATTCATAGAATAATTATAATTTTGAAAATATATTATATTTCATTTTTTTACACTTATAATAGTTAGAAATAATTCAAATTTCGCACATGTCTACGTATGGACTACCACTTCCATTTAGCGACTTGAGTAAATTTTCTTGTATAACTTTCATAAATATTTCAATAATTTTTTTTAATGTATAAAAATGATAATAATTTCATCATTATCATTCTTGTGATGATGTAACCATGGAACCATTGAACTTAGTTAATATACCAAGGATGTTTTGGAATAACTAACAAAACTCCATTTTGAAATCCGATGAAAACATAATTGATTTAGTGATAAAATAATAAAAGGTAATAAATAAATTAACAGGAATAATGAAAATGGGAGAAAATAATTTTTATTTCTTAAAAGTAGTAAAATAATAAAAAAACTAGTTGTATATTAAAATACAAAATGATTTAGGATATGATGTAATAGATTTCTTGTCACAATTGTCATTTTCGTAAGAAATATCAAATCATAACCAAATAATTTACAATATTTGGTTTATATACATCTCAATTAATATAATGTATCATATATATAATAAAATTATTGTGTTCAGAAAATCATTCCAGTTGCCTATTCATCCATCCATTTCAATTTAATGCTAATCTAAGTGGTATTGGATCTCTCTTCAAAACACTTTTGTTTAACATTTTTCATCCAAGTAAATTATATTTAAATTTTTCAAGAATGAAATTATATTTGATTAAAATACATTAAAGGCCAATTTCATTTAATTTTTCCTTTATTTAAAAATGAATAAAATAAATAATTTTCATATTTATTCAATATGACTATGTTCTTTCTTTTTAAAAAATACATTAAAATAATGTACTATATTAATTTAAATAAAATTAAAAAATTCCCCATGTCTTTAATGTTCTTTTATATAAAGTATTATTTACATATTTCCAAGATGAATTTAAAATAAAATCCCTTACAAATTATT
Source organism: Viscum album (assembly GCA_963277665.1). Lineage (NCBI taxonomy): Eukaryota > Viridiplantae > Streptophyta > Magnoliopsida > Santalales > Viscaceae > Viscum > Viscum album. Next base: position 1,725,872,633 of record OY728157.1, read on the forward strand.
CAATGTATTATTATTTGATATTTTCACAATAAATAATGATAGTATTATCTTATTGAAAAATAATGGTTCAAATGTTTTATTACATATATTTTCATCAATTTAAATATCCTATTATAGTTAATAGAATTTAATAACCATATAAATTAAGGATATATTCCACCTTATTTATCTAGATGGATTATTGTAATTATTTTATATTTATTGAATAGGGATGATATGGACATTTTGTATAATTTTTATTCAATCTGAATGTTTGTGATGATTTTTTATTATGTTTTCATTAATTTATTTCATAAGATCAATGCATAAAAAATTATGTCATGTGTGGGGACACATTATAGATATATTTCAATTAATTGGTAGGTCTAATGGGACATAGTATCTTAGTTATTTGATGTATATCCACTAATTCATTAATGATTTCATAGAAACAGTCATTGATGGTATGTTTTTGATCTCTTTGAATAATGACATGGCTGTATAAATATGTTTTATATCATTAAGAATTCCATCATTACCAAATGATAAATTTATAAAAATGTTATTTTTTATATTTTTATCATTTTATATATTTTATTATATAGTTGTTGATAGTTTTTCTGAACATATATTGATTTTATATGTTCTCAATATTTTCATTAATTAATAGTAATTTCATGATCAGATGATGATACTTTTTATTCAATGAAAGTATGTTATTTTTGTTAATAAAACATTAGGAATTATGATTCTTATGATGATATTTCTTATTAAAAGTTTTAATGATTAATTTGGAAAAAAAATTGATTTCAATGGTTTGTATTTGATTATTTTTTTCGTAATGATTATAAAAAGAAAAGTCACGAATCAATATATGTTTTCCTGAATTTCAAATAGATTAACAACATTATCATTTTTCATACCACTTATTAATTTTTTTTATCTCACCCAACGTTTAAAAATATTGTGAGTCTTAATGATGTGTATGATTTTCTATAAGGTAAATGATGAAAAATTTTGATGAAATAAAATCTATTAATAATGAAATCATTTTGTAATAATAAGAACATGTTTTTTATGAAATTATGTAATAATAAATTTTCAATATGTTGGGAAAATTTCACATTTGATGAGAAGTAAATCCATACTAATATTCATTAGTTATCCCATAAATTCTAAAAATCTCTATTTAAAAGGATTATCCTTGATTTAAGTAACTCAAAATTTTATTATTTGATTTTTCATTAATTTATATTAAAATTTGGAAGATTTTAATTGGAAAAAAAATCCATCATTTAAAGAGTATGATTTTACAACCAGATCACATTGTTTATGTTTTGGGATCTACATTTGGAATTAGAGGAAATTTTTAAATAACTATAGTGGTTGTGATGATTCATATGAGTATATTCTAAGATTCATAGATATCATAATTGTTTAACATGTCTATGGTTGATCATAAGATTAAAGGTATAGATATGCTTATTGAGTTATTATGAAATATGAATTCGAGATGAATGATGCTATTTTTTTGATACATTAATGGGAATATAAAACATGCATTTAGTATATGTTTTAAGGAAAAAATTATTTAATAAAAAATTATTTTATATTTTTTGAAAATATGTATAATGGTATTGATATACATTAGGGTTAATATTATATTTGATATCAAGGTAATTATGGTTTATTGGATAAAATGATTATTATATTTTTGGAAAAAATGTTTCATCATATTGATTACCATGGGTTTCAGAAGTAATTTTCGAGTAAGTGATTAATATTATTTTATAAGTTCACTATATTCTAATCAATATAAGATTAACGTAATTGGGAAAAAAAATTCTATGATTGGATATTATTCAAATAATAAATATTGAGTTATAATTTGGAATCATATAATATTTTTATGTGGATATATGAATGTTTATGTTATTTGTATTATTGATTTTGTTATTTTTGATATTATATGATTTTGGGATATACATTTTTTGTATTTGAATTTTTTAATAATTAATGATTTTTGAAAATAAATAATAAATTTATATAAGAATAATATGTGATCAGATAATATATTCTATGTTTTTTCAACATTAAAATTATTTTTTTAAGAGTTTTATTATTATTAAATTAGGGTATAATTTTAGTTGAAAACTGGTTTCATTTTTTAGGCTAAGGATATTAATGATTTATTTAATCATATGATGGTTTATAATTTTTTTATTGTATACTAACATATTCTTATAAAGTATTGTTTTTATTAATAGATAAGAATCTGAGAAACAAAAATGCAATATTATATGGATCATTTGATCAATTTGAAGAAGAATTTGGTGATTTAAGAAAAAAAACTTAATACGAGATATTCATTGATTGGTGTAACAAATGAAAAAAAATTTTAAAATTTATCAAAGTGTAAATGAATAATGAAATACCAATTATAAATTGGAATTAAATCATGTACATACATTTTCATAAAAAACTATATAATGATTGAATAAATTTTCTCATATCTATCAAGTCATATGAAGAATGTAACAGTTAACTATCAATATACTCATTTAAAAACTCATTTTTAGGTTTTTATATTATCATGGTAAATGCATATATAGTATCTTAATATGGTCCTATAAATTAATGTTCATGATAGAATCTATATCATATTTTACTTCTATGTAATTGTAATTTCATTTTAATTGGATAAAATTTAAATTGCAAGGATACAATAAATTTATAGTGGGAGAAAAAATTAACCCCTGTTTTTTCATATATAATTCTCATATATATAATTTTTTTTTTCATTTTCTCTAACAAATGGAATACCAAGCCAAATCAAACCTTGATATACAGTAATATTATTATTATTTAAATATGAATATTAAAACCTAATCATTGGATTGAATGGTATTAATAGGAGTACATGGAATAGAAAATATATTAAGGGAATTATTATTAATATGAATGTAATAAATAATATATTTGAACTAAATTTTAAATAAAATCATATAATATTTAATTTTATTTTTGTAATAAAATTATTTATTCAGGGAATTTATAGTTCCAAAATAAAATAATATAAAGACAATATATGAATGACTTTAATGAACTATATAGATTTTATATTAGATAGAATAAATTATAATTTTTTAAATTTTTTAATTGATAAATAATAATTATAAATTAAAAAACATAAAAAATTATTTTTCCTACAAAATATTTATTATTTAATTTTGTTTATTAATATGATTATTTATTTTTTAAATATTTAGTAAATATTTTGGATAAAATGGATATAATTTTTTTAATCAACATGTAAAAATAATTTTAAGAAAAGTATTTGTTATTTTGATAAAAAGTTTTATTCTTAGTTGAAATGTAAAAATATAAATTTTGAAAAAACAATCATTTAATTAATTTTATGCAATTTAAATGTTTCATTTATTTTAATATATTTTAAATTAAAATATGTCTATTTTTATTATAAATAAAATCATTAATTCTAAATGAATAATAATTATATATTATTTTGGTATAAGTTCATTTTTATTCTTAAATCACATTTTAAAAAAATATTTCATTTCATTTTGATAACAATTATTAAATGTAATTTCTTCAAATCCTACCATTTTAATCTTTGAAATTTTATTTTCTATTTAGAATAAATATGAACACATTTATTAAGAAATCCCATTTCATTTTGTTCATTATAAATAGAAACCAATTTAATAATTTGACAGTATAGAAAATAAAAAATGATTAAAAAGGATTAAATCCTTGTATAAGGTCACAAAAATCAATATAAAAATTAAAATTATTTTATTAGATGTGTTCATATCTTCTATATTTGTAACATATTTTTTAATATTGAATTTTTTTCTCATTTTCCTTTGATAGATAACTTTATATTATCTCAAGTAGTGGTTAATTCAAAAATGTCACGTTGTTTCATTTAACATTTATAATAGGTTTTAACAAGGATAAAATGTCGTTATGAATTGTTATCATTGTTTAATTTGAATATAAGTAAATTATTATTTTTATATTATTTTTTTTAGTTTTTTTTGTTATGGAAGAACTACCTAGAATTCTTACTCACCACTAACATAACACTTGTGGAAGTAATTTAAAAAGAAAGTAAATTCTTGTAAAAAAATAAAAGTTATATGTTTTGGATGAAATATTTTAATAAAAAAATTAATATATAATTAAAATGAATATGTGTTTCTTATCCTTTAAATTATCTAATTTAGTTGTTGTATTTATGACCTAGATATAAATGTTTCTGAATAATCTGGAAATCGATTTCAAATAATATTTAATAATTATAAAAAAAATTAGATAAGTAAAAAAAAATTAAAATAATATATTGACACTATCATATAGAAATTTTTTTTCATTTCATTAGTAGTTAATTTAAATTCCATTTTTAATTTGTAAAATTATTTTCAGGACCCGTAAATATTGAAAATTATGTTGCAACAGTGATGGTTTATAAAGTTTAATGATGGTGTTAATCAAAAAAGGCAATGTCTAAAATGACACTAAAACATGTATAATTTTATTATGAATTTATTTCTTCCTCATAAACCTTATATTATACATAATAGAATAATTAATCAATTTTATATGATCATGATACATTTAATATATCAATATTTACTATATTGACAAGATTGTCACCCACATCACTTATAAAAGGAAACCTCCTCACAACCATTTATCCCTTTATTTCAAAATATTTATATCCACATACAATCCCAAACATCCTCCCCATAATATACTTTTTTTTTGTCCATAACTCAATCCCATATAGAATAATGTGTAAGTCAATGGATGTATTCCAATAAATATGTGTAACTCACAACTGAGTTTCTTAATTTTTATTTTATATTCCAATTAATTAAAATAATATATTACTATGATGAAATGACTTAATCAATATCATAAATATAATAAGATATTATAAAATTAATTTTACCACACTTAGCGGGCTCATTTTATATACAAATTGAAGTAATAATATAACATTTGCGTATGTCTGGACTGCCACATCAACAATTCTATATGCTTCCTTTTTCCTAAATTAATAAAACAACTGAATATTATCATTTATTTAATTAAATTATAATATATTCATGACAAAATTATGATTTTAATAATATAATATATTACTTCCCTTCTTACCTTCCCCTAGTCAAAAAATGATAATGTCACTCATGCGTATATGGGGGCCACCATGAGCATTGATGGATGTTATTAATTTTAAATGAAGTTATTTTAGGGATGATAATAAAAATGAATTTATGTTATAAAAATTAAAATAATTTCATTATTAATATTCTAAATGTTATGTTTTCATGAACCCTTTTACAACATTAATCTTACTAAGGTTGTTTTGGTGTGATGAAATAATCATCCTAAAAAAAAAGTAATAACAACCAATATAGTAACTAAATCATTCATTGATGTAAATTAAATATAATGGAAAATAGTTATACAATTAATAAGAAAACGAGATTAATAAATTATAAAACTAAATTAATTTTATTAATTGGGATTTTTATAATTTACAATATAAGACAAGATATAATTTAATGTATTTCTCATCTAAATTTCCCTTCATTGAGATTCATTCCATTTTAACGAACCTTTATTGTTTTTGTTTTAAATTTTTCCATATAAATATAATTTATCATATTTTTTAGAAATTTTAATTGTATAAATATCTTTTAAAAATTTACATCATCAGTTTTCTTTTTATTTAAATATTACAAAAGTGCTAATATATTTTCCATTATTTCCATGTTTAAATGTTTTCCTTTCAAATTAATTCTTTTCCATGTCTATCATTATTGAATAATTTGAAAATGAAAATATTATTTTTAGAGACTGTTAATTGTCATTATCAACTAATTTTTACTTTCTTAACAAGTGATTAATAAGAATATTTTCATCTATATTTTTTCAAATTATGCATGACTTATTACAAATGTATGAAAGGAATAATATATTTTTACATACATGGAATGAATGGATTTACCCATATCAGTAAGTTTATCTTCTATGAATCATATATTAAAATATTAAATATTTTATTAAAAAATGAAATTAAACATCTTAAATATTCTATAATTTTATGTTCAAAATATTAAGAAATTAAAATGAATATTTTACATGGAATTTCGAAGAACGGTCTGAATGTTCTTTATAATGTATTTTCAAATATATTAATATAAATTGTTGATTATTATGATTTACTAGAAAAAATAATATTCAGAGACCATCATCTGTATTTTTGTGAATAGATTATGAAATATTATCATTTTATTTTTTTGGTAAAATCATTATATTTTATATTATAATATTTTCATATAATTGTTTATGTTGATTTGGTATTGTGTTGTAATTAATTTCATTATTTTGATTAATGAATTTTAGAATTTAACTAATAGGAAGGGGATAATTATCGATTTCCCCTAGAGTCATTAGTATGTCTCATGAATCAAAAGACACAACAACGTAGGACCAACCCTCTCTGATATGATTCTAAAAATTATGGAATTAGATTTTTTATGGAATAATTTATTGAACGATATATAGACCAAGGAAAGTTTTAGTTTAGATCTATGAGGATCAGGTATAAAATATTACATATATGAGACTAAAAATATATAAAATCCACTACCATGATATACTATAGATATACTATTAATTGAAAGTAAAAAACTCATCTTATATGATTTACTAATCCAATGGAAAAACATTTTTAAAATCTTGGGTGATATATTGGTTATATCAATTTCTAATACATTATTTCAACTCCTTTGAAGATAAATCAATAAATCACCACCAAAGACGAATGCAAGATGACTCTTTTTTTCATGATTTGATGTTTCGAATTTGAACATTTTAGTTACATACATTTACTTAACTCATTTAAATCAACTTCACTGAGTACGTTTCAAGAACATGATGATGCCTTTTAAAAAATCTGACATCGGGTTTGGCCATTCATGAGTGAGGTATTCTGTGAATAAAACCCTTCACGTTTTAATAGAATAAAAATGTTTTCAGCTATCTTGGCGTGTCATGTAAGGTTAAATATAATACGATTAGAATATTTTTATGATAAGAAGATAAGGATCACATTACTTAGATATATGTGTAATATTTCAATTGTTTAAATAGTTCATATGTTTCTTAGCCCCATATAAAACATATGCCTAGTATAGAACTCATATTTATGAAATAAAATTCATTTAGTATCCAAGTTTTGAAAAGAATGGTGTTTAATCCCTTATCCAAAAAACATCTATGGGAATAAATTTCTTCACTGACACAAGTTATCCCACCTTCCCAACACTAGTACACTCAATTGTGAGCACCATGAAGGTGTTATGTGCTGGAATTATCTCACACCCTTACTCTATTAAGGTTGGCCTAGATGGCTCCCATATGTTGTAGATTTTTCACCCACAATGCACGGTTAAGGCATCTTATTCCTGTTTTTGCAGTTGTACATTTTATTTTATCTTTTTGAATATTATTTAATATATTGATTTATTATTTTATTTACAATAACTTATAAAAATATTATAATATTATTACAGTGTAAATATACTTGCAATAATATGATGCTAACCAAAACATTTATATCAATTCATTTATCATAATTTTTTATTTATTACTTTCTTAAAATAGATTATAATTTAGTGTACAAAAATACTATTAAATTAATCTAAAAAATAGTCATTTAAATTACAAATTAAAATTTAATTACTCTCAAAATGTATTATTATATGTTCTTATAAGAATATAGAACATTTATAATCATATTTTTTTAATATTTTAACTGAATTTTTATGCACATTTTATAAAATTAATTTCATCGTCTTTAAATAATATAATTTATATAATGAACATATATTTAATTATCATCCATATATCATACTTATTTATTAGTCAAATTGTAATTCTTTTTAATAATGACTAAAAAATTTATTTTTTCATAGATTTTTTCTAATTATTTATAATAAAAATTAATATTGATTATAAAAATCATTTATTTTATAAATGATTCATAATAATTAATAATACCATATTATTTTTATTTATTAATGAAAACATTAAGTTTAAAATTAATTAAATTAATTAAATTATTTTATTCTATGTATGTTACATTACATCCCTATAATCGAATTGTTTCTTAATAATTGTTTACATGGAAACTTATTAACTGTTGAAGTCTTATATATCATAAAATAATAACATAAAAACTATTTATTCATTAATTATACCATCGATATATAATTATATTGAAAAAAATAAGAATGGATCTTCGATCAAATTTAAAATCAATGACCCTTCAAAAAACCGAATGTGTTCACTAAAAATATTATATCTTGATGCTAGATATAAATAATTTTCGTTAGGTTTCCATTCATATCTGTCTTTACTAAAATCAATTCTTTCTGAAAAATATTCTAATAAAGGGTAAATTTTAAAAATCCATTGGGGATACCTTCCCTTTTAGGCGACATGATAAATTTGGGAGTATTGGATTTGATTCAAAAAAATCCATGATCTATATTGATATCATTTTTTTGAGGAGTTGTTTAATATTTCAAACAAATAATATTGTGATATTTTTATAATTTGTTTTTTTATTTAATGATTATGAAATTTGCATAGTTATTGAATTTCTATTATCAAGAAGATACAAATGAGGTTTTTTGTCCTCCTACTTCTATATTTTAACTTATTTTCTTAATATAAAAAAGATACATCAAATATATTATTCTACATTAATATATACATAAGAATAAAAATATTCATTAACGAAAACACCATATTCCCCAAAGTTATCTAATATTTTTCATGATTCTAAAATTAATATCCTAGGACCACACTTCTAGTTCTGGTGATAAAAACATCTATATAATTTTTTTGTATATGATTCAACTAAATGAAAACAAGACTATACCCAAGTAGAAAATGCTCCATCTTGGAATCCAAAAGGTCATAGGATTAATCCCTACTGGTTTTAGTTAATATTACAATAATATACAAGCGTTGATGTAGATGATGACATATAGAGGCAATGACAGATGGATGATGTAGGAAGGTGGTGTTTTTGGCATGCAACATGCCTGGAGATACAGGAAAAATGATATTGGCATTATATTGCATTGTTCTTTTGGGTCATGTATTGTCTTTGTGAACACTATTCCAAGGATTTGTGTACAAAATAAATAAGGATTATTGGGTGGGACATACCCTAATGAATATATGGCCTTCCATTCTAGATTGTGTGTGTGGTGTGTTATTCATTGAATTTATTTTTACCCTAAATCACTTATATATATATATATCATTCAACTCAAAGAAATAAATACAATGTATCTTTTCGGTTTAATGATTTTCGGATAAGGAAAATCCTTTAGCATATCAGAGCCAAAATAAAAATATAGAAAAAAATAGCTCTAGTTACATTACACAAATAACTAATTGAAATAATAATATTGATATTTTACTTATCACAAAGAAAATTATTTTCTTAAATATGTAGGGTGAACAAAAAATTATTATTAAGGGGGTTTAAAATCAAGATCAAAATCCATTATCTTTTAAATGAAAATTTTACACATTTAAAAACATTCAACATTAATATAAGTTATTTTTTATAACAAATATCATTCCACTAAATAGTAATTAGGTGTTTTACTTTAAAATCCATAAAAGTGCTTAATTTTTTCAAAAAATAAATTTTATATTAATTTAAATTTAAGAATTATTTTTTAGAGAATAAAAACATTTTAAATAAATCAATATTTTTCATTTAAATTGTACAAAAATAATTACATTGAAAATATTATCTCATTATGGTCTATAATGATACTTGGAATACTTTGTAAAAAAATTAATCCTCTAGTATTATTGAAAATACCAATATAATAAAAAATTACCCCCTTTAGGGTTTTCTCTCACAACCCATTCCAAATCTTCTTAGAAAATACACAAGTCATGAAAATTTAATAATTTGTTTTCGTGATTGTTTTTCATCTTTATTATTAATTAAAATATAATTTTCAATTTTACGTAAATTATATTTGAAGAATAAAATAATATTATATCACATATTTCAAGTGAAGACTTTGTGATATAAAAATTACATAAAAATTATTGGGAGAAATATATAAAAATACTTTCAAAGGATTCTATCAAAGGACTACTTAATCATAAAAAATTATTTTAAAACAAAATATAATATAAATTATAATGACAACACATCATAATAACTATAATAAATAATGAAAAATAAATAACTAAAATAAATCATTATACATAATGTGATAATCGTTATTATTTTAAAATCAACCTTAAAATTAAAAAATTCCATTTTTTGGAACTTGTAAAATATTAAAATGGGTATTTTTAGAAAAAATTAAAATATAATCCTTAAATTATACTCCTCATCATTGATGTATTACTAAATTTAAATTTTTACTTATAATAATGATTCTAATATAATAATTAAAAGTTTAAGAACATATTTTTTTCATAATTCTGTCTTCAATTAGATTTTAATAAAAACAATTTTATTCCCATGTATGAGGCATTTTAAATAATATATTACAAAAAAATTCATTACAATAAGGATTTTATAAAAGTAAATAATTATTTTGAAGAATGATTTTTTTCATTCCAGAAATCCATAATCTACTTCGACCAATGATAGTGACATATTCAAAATATAGTGATTGGGATTGAAATTATGGATTGAGAGAAATTGAGAACCACGATATTTTGATTTTGGGTTTTCAAAAAGTATAGAGAATGTATATATCTAGATGTTTGGTCAAAATAAATTTATATTCATGAGTTTCTGACTAAATTAATAAACATTTATTTTGGGGGATCATGACATGATACTAAAAATTCTATCTTATATCTCATGTAATTTTTTCTTTGTATTTTTATTGTATTTTGCATGAAATGGATGTCTCCTCATGTAGATAATATTCATTGTTAAATATGTTAGTGTTTCAGACTTATAAATCAACCTAATCCTCCAATGGTTAGAAAAAAAAAATATAATCTTATTTTAACATTAACATCACAAGAAACTAGAATATTATACAAGACAATAGTTATCACTATTATGTCTCATAATATACAAACATTTTATTGGAATATTTATTTATTTAAATAGTTAACTATCACAACTCATGTATCTAATGATTTAATATGAAGAACCTAAAAATATACACCAATTTTCTATTCATCTTCTTTTATAAATTAGCTATCATAATATGAATTATTTTTTAAAAATTATTTCTATATGCACCATGCAGCCCACCGCCAAATATGAGAGGTATTAAACATGTGTTTTATATGGTTGTAGGATTTAAAATTGCAAAATAGAATTATATATATTTAAATAACTAATTTATATTATATTTTATAGAAATTTTTCAATATAATGGTAATATCTCCTAATAAATTTTCATGGACATGTCCCATTCATAGATCATATAATAAGCGATGTTAATTCGTCAAATTATGAGTGAAGAAGAAGGCATATGGGTGTATATTTTTAAAATTTGACGTGGAAGTATATGTGTTGGGATGAATCAACATCTCAAATTGAAACTATTAGAAAACTCATATATAAGAATATTCTTTTAAAAGGGAGAATCATTTCTATATTTCATAACTTAACATTGATAATTTACTGTAAAGAGTGCTCACAAATATGATAACCATTTCATCTAGTAGCCCATTTGTGGGTAGCTTGGGGTCCCCTCCCATTTCCTCATTGCACCCCTGGGTTTCATGGACTAGACTGACCTATGATGGCCCACTTACGCCACCCCACCCCCTTATAGTGATCATTACATAGTGATCCCTATCAGGGCATTGTGACATGCCTCTATCACACTCTAACACTATTCTAGATAGCTAGCATAGTACTCATGTGTTGTGGATTATGGTCCTTTAATGCACTATTGACCTATAATACTATAGATTTTGCGTCTGGCCAATTTTTTTCTTTTTTAATTTTCTATATTTTAAAAATTTTTGTATATTTAGTTTTTATATTTTCAATCTAATTTTATTCGTAAGTTATATTGATATAAAAAATTTATTATACAAGTTAAATTATATTTCAAACCTATTATTTCATATTATTTTCATCTATGATAACATCACATTTATAATTTTCATACAAATTATTATAAATTTCATTAAAAAATATTATTAAATAAATATAAAGAAAATGATTAAAATTTATTTCAAATAATTATTTTTTTTATAATGCTATTATAATATAACTTAAAATTTCATATTTTTGAAAGTTATACTTTTTAATGTGTTGAGTTCTGGATTTAAATTTTTTATAAAAATTAATTTATTGGTTGTATAATTATAATATTATTATATAGTATGTAAATTTTATTTTCAAAAAAAATATCATTTTTATTGTCTAATAAAAATCCCTTTACTTTCAAAAAAATAAAAAATTCAATATTTTATTTAATATTTACTATTTTAAATTAACATATAATGAAAAATTATATTATCTGCCGATATTTTTTTATTTTATAAGACACAAATAATGTTAAAAATTATCATAGATGATTTTAATTACAAATAAGAATCATTTCACAAACAATTATTCAATAGAGAAACATTATGGTAATCATGGAATGTTAAAAACTCACATGGGTATATGGTTGATTCCAAACCAATTATTTGTGATCTCTAGGCACAATTCCATATTGGTATGTTTGTGTTGTTTTCTCATAAGTCCATGAATTCTGGTGTATGAGGTATGTAAATATATATATCATTATTACTAAATAATTTATTATTTTCTGTCTGATTATTTCTAATTTTCACTATGGATAAATTTAAAACTCTAAATATTATGTTTTTTATAGAAATGTTCTTATTTCATAGGATAAAAAAATAATCATTTATTGAAAATTGTTTTTATCTTCACATTATAGAAAAAATAGTCAATGAAAATTTTGTTTCTTTTAATAAATCTCTCATGAATTTCTATTTTTTCCTTCATGTTTTATTTTGAAATATTCAATTAAAATAATTTGTAAAAATTGTATTTCATGGATTCAAATGTAACTAGTTTAATGATAACGTTTTTTGTAAGAAAAAAATATCCTTTTGTGTTTTCATGAATTTAATAGTGAATAAATGGTTTCCTTTTTTCATTTCCCTTACTATGATTTATTTTTCCAAACTATGTTTTAAAATTTTTTAATAGGTCCAATGGATTTGCATGAATTTCACAAATTAGATATGTGAAACATAGTGAAAGAATAAAAAGTGACAAGAATGAAAAAAGTTTTTATCTGTAAACAATGATTTGTGGGAAATGATGATGACATAATAAGTAATAAAAAATTCCAATTATAATGGGAAATTTTTTATTTTTATATATTTTAGGTTTTTTAATATGTACTATTTTTTATAATTATATAATGATCATGTCCTAAAAATATTATCTTTAATGTTTCTGAATCTATATATTTTTTAATTTGTAATTATAGAAATTTAGATTCATTTCACTTATGTTTGTATCAAATCCAACATGTTTTGAGTATTCTTTTAGCACATAATATGGGTATATTGTTATGGGGAGAAACAATATTTAATTTATTGGTTTAGATAAATCATACTTATCTTCACAAATACATATCAACTAACATATAATATATCTTGATATTACAAATTGTTTTTATTTTTTTCATTATGTGACATTTAATCCACTTATTTAGATTTCAGGTCTTTCCTAATATCACCATTAAATATGTCAATAATAGAATCACAACCACAATCATCTTCAAAATACTTCACATATATTTATCCAAATATTTTTAATGAAATTATATAAATATATCAAATTACTTTTATATTAATAAGAATCTTCATTAATATATAAATTATCTTAAACATTTCTATATTCATTTTACTAATATAAGACAAAAAATGATTTCACATTTCTATGGAATCACTATGTTATCATTCTTTTTCATGATAACTTGAGACAATATTACATTTATATTTTTAGATCACTATCCTCATATATTTTTCTTATATATTCCTATAATTAATTTGTCATGGAACAACACTTGAAATGCTTACTTTTTTTATTGAGTAAATCAAAACCAATTTTTTCCCATTATATAATCACTAATAAGTTTAACCTATGTCAAATATGAATCATACAATTAAATTTATATGTCAGGACTACACCTATTCAAACGGTTATGGGCTAATTTTCTGTGTTTATTATATTCTATTGCGTGACTATACACATAGTTTTGAAAACCATAAATAACCTCATAAGAAAAAAATATCCAAAATAATCCTAGAACAAAACAAGTTGATATACAACAAATAAGATCCGATTATAAGAAAATAACATATAAAAGGATATAATTATATGAACTTCCATATTGTCAAATGAGTGATATAAATATGAGCAACATATCTCATGGGAATATCATACATAAGATGGAATAAAAAAACAACTATAAATTTTACCTAAACTAGTCTTGAAACCTTTTTCTATCATATCACATTACCTTCATCATATAGATCTTAGTAACCTATATATAAAATTAGTGTACTTAGCTATATAAGGGTTATGAAACATAAATTTTTCCTTGTTGTTTGAGCACCTGAGTTTGGTCTGAATATTAATTAGTATGCCACAAAAAAAGTTTCCATAATCGTATACACTTTATAAAAGTGAATAAAAATGTGACAATAAAATATCAATGATAAAAAATTACAAACCAAACCCAAGTGTTCCTTCATGACCACCCAGGTCAACCATACCGACTTCGACCGACATTATTGTTGAGTCTGAACATCTCAAATATAAATAAAAAGGGTTGGTATGAGATACACCCATAATATCATCTCAGGATCTCTTGATGAATAGTTGATAGTAATTCAATTTATAAACCAATGTAAATTATGATTGGTGGTTTACCCAACACACCCCACTTCATCCTCCCTAATAGGTAATAACCCAAAAAAATATTACATGTATTCCCTTGGGTATCATTATAAAGAACACATTTCACAAGTATGTAACTTATTCTAATTAAAACCAACCAATATCAACAATAAATTCATGTTTGGAATACACACATACCATATCTCCGGAGTAAATGATGAAGGAATTACACATATCAATATCTTAAAAATCATAAAATGTTTTATAGTTAGAATTATACCAAGAAATGTATAAAACCTTGGAAGATTTTTTTTATTTAAAAAAATTAACATTAATTATTTTAATATTAAAATACTCCTTACTAAGAGACTGTATCATGATGAAATTATATAAAAACAAATTGTTCCATGAATTCCTAGTAAGATTCAAAGGAAATAGTGCCTCAACCTCATTCCTGAAAAACCATTAGACCTAATATCTTATTACATAAAAATCCATAGTGGTAGTATAACAAATTCCTTAAAATATCATATCCATATAACATTTCTATCTTAATAATCACATGTTTTAGTCCCTTCTCATGAAATATAAAAATTAATCATATCATTCCAAAAAAATTATATCAAGAGGGTTAACATGGTTTGTAAACTCACACATCACCAAAATATATAAATATTACACTCTTGGTCGGTTACCCACACACACAACGTCTATCCTAAATTTCATTTCAACCACCACTGCAATTATTATTCCATTATATTATTACTCATTCTATTATAAATAAAAATTATAATGATTCTATACATGGTCCACTAGATCCCAATGTATCCAATGAAAACTCTATGCATTTCGGCCATAATTTCACAATTCACATTGTTTTGGGAAATGTCTATCAGTGACCATAATATTCTATAAAAAACCATGAAGGTCCACTCATAGACAAAATAATGATTTTAGAATCTTATTTATGTAATGAAAAATAATATAGAGTAGTTCATGGTCAAGAGAACATATATAGTGTGAACTTATATCATTATAAGCCAACAAACCTATATAAAATGTTTTTTAGGTTTGCAGACCACAAACCTCATAACCATATGAGGCTTATCGACTGATTTCTCCAATTAAAATGAAAATCCATGGAGGAATTCATTGAATCTATTATAAACACATATTTATGTAATAGTAAATTAAAAAAATAAAACAATTCTAGAATCCATTAATGGACATTAACGTGACAATAGAATTTAAATAATGTGATCTACAATTAATGTTAATATTTGTGTACAATAATGAATATATCAGAATTGATCATAGATTAAGATACAACTATGTGGGTGTATATATATGGGTTCATGTGTAAATGGGGTTAAAATGGGGAACCATAATTTATAAAATATGTATTAATATTTTTCATCATAATTAACACCTAAAAAAACACATAATGTCGGGTTCCTAGTCAAATATCATGAGGTATTGAAAACCATAATGGGTACATGCTTCATGGTCAGCATCCTCCCAACAACCCACCCAGAGTAACATCCACACATCCTTCATCAACTTGTCACATAGTGGTGGACCACCAGATAATCGGTGGAATTTTACAAATTGAATTATTTCTTAGAACAATAAAAAAATCCATGAAACAATACCATATACCCCCACCAGCTTCTCCAACAATCAAATATATAAAAAAATATGGAGTATTAGGGAATATTTAAATGAATTCATAACTATATAAATCCTGGATGTTACAAACTCCCCACCATATAATATATCATCCCTGAGATATGTGATCAAGGTTCACATGTAAATAAATATGGACATTATACTGACATATTATACTCCTAGAAACATATATCCTCTTTGATAGACCAATCTTTCCACTACAGAAGTACTAAAGGGACCATCATTTCATAAAGGATCTTCTCTCTACAATCCATTATACATATTTCTCATTTCATGAATGACACATCATATTCCATATAAATATAATCTGTTCATATTAAAAGATAATTCTCTATAGTATATCACCTAAATTTGAATGTATGGAATATACCATGTATAAAAAATTATTACTTAGTGTGTACAATTTTTTACACCATTGTACTAGTTCAATCAATAACCTTATATATTTGTTACCGAAAGGCCTCACCTAAATTTTTCCCTTGAAAATTTCCATCAAAGTCTAAATTAACATCATATTCTATATTATTTACTGAAATTCCCCATTTGAATAAATGACTAAGAGTTTTGTAACAGAAAAAATCTAGAATCACAACATGAATCACCAATAAACATCCAAAATAAAAGACATGTGCTTGAATCATTTTCTTTAACATTCTAATGTTATATAAAAATTTCACATATGTTTGATGATGATATGAAATGTTAAAATAGCCCAGTTTTTCACAAACCATTGATAGTACCCTTTGGAATAATTATGTAAATAGAAAATCCTAATCTAAAACAACAATACAAGGATATATATAATTATGTTCTATTTATAAAACATATAACTTTCCTTGATTATCAACATACTAGGACTACATGAATTTGAGGAAATTTATTTCCTTTTTCATCATGTTGACAATAACTACTAACGAATCACTGCATTGGTCTTAACTTGAAATAATTATCAAAATTATCATCATCACATTATCTCATTTCATATCATGAATGGTAAATTTAAAAAAAGTTTTTACTAAACTCCAATTCTTAGCATTCCTCTACTTGAATGTAAAGTATCGAGAGGAAAATAATACAAGGTTAATAATCAATTAAAATCACCAAGACATCATGTGAATGTCAGGATACATCTTAGTAAGATCTAGGTGAATAGACCGTGTAATGGATTGTGAATTATTCCTAGTTAACTCATGAATACTAATTAGGTAATAAAAATTAAACCAAACACACAATACATTTTGTTCATAATAGGAACAATCTATTGTTGATTCCGCACAATATATGATATCCCTCATAAACTGATATTCAGAGATGGACTATTTAAGCACCTTCACCCTCTCAAGTGTTGAAGTGGTAATAGAAAGAGACATGCCAAAATCCTTTTATAGATATTCTTGATTATTGATATGAAAATCAGTGAAGAGGACAACCAGCTAACACTATCTAGCATCATCGTGAATATCCTAGTCCAATGTATTATTACTCACTTAATAAACAATATTATTCCCCTACAAAAGGGTATATTTCAACTTGGTTATTGGATACTCAAGACTCATAACCCACGTTCTATGTGGATGGTATAAGACATTCTTATAAATTATATACCTTACAATATTAGGGTATTTTTGTAACAAAAAACCACTCACCCAACCTAGAGTAAACCTCCATATCTGTATTTTCATTAGATATTCTAGATCTATATTGTGATTAATATAATTCCTATCATTGATCGTAAAATCACCAGATTAATATGATAAAATAAACCCATACTTTAATAGAATGAATACCAATCCAATCCTTAATCCATTATAATTTATGTTATTATTCATACCTGGCCTAGGTAAGCTCATGATCTTCATATAATTCAACATTAAAATGGGACCCTATAATTCCCTCTATCATAGATCAGAACAATTTAAAATCAACACTTATATGAAAAGGAAAAATTTAGTTACACAATCAAGAGTTGTTCGAAATAAATATCTTCTACAAGAATACCAATCAACTAATATTATAAATATCAAATTCATTATTAGGTATCCCATAAGAAAAAAATACATCAACCTATTTAGGGTTAACTAATATGTTATCCCTAGATATCATTATCACTGTGATATAGACATATCAAATATTGAACTAAATCATTTTGATATTGGAATAATTTTTATACTCCTACAGTGTTCTTAGTACAGTCTCAAAATTTATTGTTTCTTCCTCCCATGTCTTGGAGCATACTATAATATCATAAATGAAAATGTCTAGAAAAGGATCCATGTATAGATAGATTATCCTATTAGTTAGAAACAAACATTTTTCTATAATAAATATCAATCTAAATAACATCTATTTATAAGAAATTAATACCTTAGATCTCTCAAATATAATATGATGAATATTAAAATGTATCTTATGCATCCTCAGATAAATTGAAATCAAATAAATATTAGACAAAATCCACTCCCCACTATACTAGTCAAAAAATCATTGAAATTAGGGATGAATTATCGTTTTTGATCATTACATGGATCAATATTTTTAAATCAATTCAATATTTCAAGTAACCATCTCTCTACATTGCATGTAATTTAGGATCACCCCAATGGAAAATTCATGTTTGGTTAAATATATTTAGTTTTAGGTCTTGTTGATCAACATTTATCGCCCCAAAATATATAATATCTATAAATTGTCATATAATGGATATATGATTTATACCATTAATAATATAAATATTATGCTTAATTCCTATATAAGTTCAAACCCCTAAGACTTTATTTGGAAAAATATCCATGATCCATTTAATAACATGAGTATATGATGTGTTCCGTGTTTCCCTTTCCCCCAATGCATAATAAAAAAATTATGCTCTGATCATCACCATCTAGTACAAAAAAGAAAAAATATTACCCTCATAATTTTTTTTCAATCTATAGTATATTATTCACCCATATGAAATGTAAATAATACTCTTCAGTAAAATTAATCGATTTTTTCTCGATACAATTACATCCAATAAAAATAATGTTTAACTTTAAAAAATAATATTTTATAAAAATAAATCCTAGATAATCCTATATCAAATAACCATTTTATAACACCATATTAACTGTTGATTGAATATTGGTATCACCTATGTGTGTGTATCAAATGACCTCATACTTTGATGATAATCTATATTCATCCCCAGACCACAAACAAACTAAGAAAACCATATTTCATAACCATTATGAGTTAAATCAAGAGAATTTAATTCAATTAATTTGTATCTGAAATCCCCTATAACTTTACTCCATGGAGGGTTCCCACTATATTAATTTATATCCACCTTTTGTTGGGTATATATCCAATCACCACACCAAAAAATACTAGAGGAACCCTAACTACCACACAATGGTGGTAATCTTCAACCTGGTCCATAACAATTTTTCTACCAAAAAATATCATTTTCTAGCCAAATATAGTGAACTCTTACAAAAATTATTAATTTTTTCCATATAAAAACATATTCATGAGTCCATTTGATGTTAATATCACTATAATCACATGTGACAATGCCTTTTACATCTATAACACTCCATATTCCTCTTCCTAAAGGTGGACGATATGAACCACCAATCTATACAAGCATGTTCATTGTAAACATAACATGAAAAATTGATTATGAATTGCTTACTCTCTATTGACCCTATGCTAGTCACTTTTGAAGAATATAACTACCCATAAAATCTTTCATTATTTATATTTCTATCATATTTGAGGCCTAGATTGAGAACCACCAAAATGATGTCATCTAGAATATATTCCACATAATTTAAACCATATAACTAATCATATCATCAATGTACATAAATATTAATTATTCATTCAGAGAAAACATCTATCTGATATGATGAATCTTTATGAATCATGATTTATAACCCACTATTAGAATCTACAACTATGTGAGATTTATATAATTTGATGAATTATTTACCATCCACAATTTAAAAAAATATGCAAAAATTAAAAATAATAATTTCATGATTACCCCAAAATATAAATTTTCAAGACTAGTTATTCCCACAAAAAAATTCTAGGCCATATCACAATAATATTTATGGATTCAACCTCCTCTTAGTGGGTGTCTTGATATATAAAATTATATCTTATTTATACTTTAACTAGATCACATTATCCTGGGGTCCACCATAACCATCCAAAATTGGTGGATGGTACATCATAATCTATCACATTAGCTAAAACATAGAAGCCTTGACTAATAGATCCTATCGATGCATAGGCTACACTACACATTGTAAAATCAATTTGATATTCTTAGAAAACACCTATAATGTCCCAATATGTGTTTCCAACTCTATAATTGGTGGGGAATGATAATCCTAAACTTTAAAGATCTCAATTAGACGTTATCATGGAGGTGAATTGCTATAATACAAAGCATATTAATGAGTATACATTCTATCAAAATTTATGATATGAAAAATTATGTTTAAAAATATAATGAATGAAATATCGTTACTCTATATACACACCACACCATATAAGTGTACCAAAAATTGGAAACTCTCTCTAGAATCATCCAACCATTCTCATGGTCAAACATTCATATATAATTTATATAACCATACCTCAGATACATATACTAATTAAAAAAATAATCTTTTGATAAGTATTATTACACTATAATGTTATATAATAAAAAATAATATAATTTTTTTTGACACTGTAAATAAATAATCAATATACCATGATCAATCCACATAATATCATATATATAGAAAAGTTACATCTGAATCATATCTGAAGAAAATTATGAATGAAATCAAACATTTTTTCACCTGAGTCCAAGTATCATACCAAGAATCATGAAATTAAATACTATCTTCCATGGTTTAAATAAAACAACCCAATCATTAAAATAGAATAACTAATATAAATATCACATTCATTAACATTGAATTCTAATATATGATGGTTAGCTACACCTAGTTAAATTTTCTATTCAAAAATTGTATAATAACAAATCTCTAGTATTCCATATCCAAAAATATAAAACTAAAAGAACTAATTCCTAAATAAACCGTTATAAAATACATACATAGTTCACCATCATTATGACCGAAATATAATGCTTCGATACCATTAAAATGACTACACATACAACATAGGTTGCTGAAAAATAATGAGGTTCTACATGTTTTTATGGGGAGAGAGTACCCTCTAGTATAGATAACTATAAATTATAGTAGAATAAAAAAACAATATTCATCATATACTATAAATATTATATTTATGAATACTAAAATGATGTTCCAATCAAAATTATATAATATTTTTCATTGTATAGCAAAATGATAAACCTTAATGTTGGTTAAGTAATAAAAAATTTACAAGATCTCTAGTTGGTAGATCATATAGAACATGGTCTATAAATAAAATAACATGATATATCCACTAACCTAGTCCAATGACTTTGTCCAGTCCAAAATCACAATTATGACCATGCACCTCGATCATTATTGTCCATAATAGTATGTATATTTCCCTAATATAGGCAATGAAACATAGGGAACTATTGATTACCATACTGACTGAAAATTGAGTGAGTTAAAATATGTAGGAAACTACCCAAAATATCTATAATCAAAAAATATATATATATCTACATGATGATTGATAAAACATTGATAATATAATTCCCATTATTCTGTTGGTTTCTATCAGGAAACCTAGGATTTATCATACCATCTTTACTAATTGTAGATGTTTTGTTTTAATATTTCACAATGAATTACTTAGGGTTTTAAAGAAATCATCTCATAATGTCATTTTAAAATACCAATGTCATGCAATGTAAATATACCCAACTATAAAACCAACAATGGTATTGTTTGAGGTACACATAACACACCCTAATAAATACTCCCTTATTGGATGCACAACCAACCATTTTGAAAAATATAATGCTAATTTTATACACACCTAACCCATATTTAAAGTATGTCTTTGGTTTGAATTACCTAAAAATGATATATCAAATCCGTCAATGATTTTAATTACTCCCAACCCATATAACTTGATTAAATAAGGCTGGAAAAACAAAAATAGTCATCCCCCATTATCGCCAAATCAGATTACATTGAATTACATATAACTATCTAAAAAAATAAACTCTTATGTATTAATTAAAAAAAATATGTTTCCCTTATAATCCTAGTTTTACATACAATAACTATGCCTCAAACGAATATATAGAATTTATTACACCTATAATAACATTACATGCATATCCAAGATGGAATTACCAAGGACCACTAACATTTTCCCAACTATTTTGTATATCTAATATAACTTTTATAAATATTATTAAATTATCATGATATAGGTAATTAATAAAAATAATCTAATCGGACATATTTTACCAGTGTTGACATTGTTTCGTAACATGCTTAACACTAATATAAAAAAAATATTTCACATTGGGATTGTTTCTCACACTCATATCCTCTTACCAAATTATAATTAAATCATTTCCTACCACATGTTTCTACTTGATACATGATACATTCTATTATCACTTAGAAATAATTAAAAAATATATGTTATCCCCTAGATTAAAATATAGATGATGACTCATCTATGTGTATCCACCATAATTTCCCAATGCATGGAGTTCCAACACACAATAATCAAATGATATATCCAAGGTTTCAGATCTCGAAAGTATCGCACATATCTAAAACACCCCTATCCTTCTCTAAAATAAATTTACCAAAGTATTTTAGATAAATTTAATGTCTATTTCACATGATTGGTTTGAAAAAAACCATGAATATTAAAAACACGCATAAATCATATATAAAGGATTGGGACTACCTACATCAAAACAACATATGGATTCACATTGATTTCCCTCTAATAAATCAAAAAAGGTACAATAAATTATGAAATCTATAATAAACCCTCAAACTATAAAATAATACATAGAAATTAAAATATCTAAAAAACAAATAATTGAGGGGATATAATTTATAGACATACGATAGGGAATTTACTAGAAAACAAAACTCAAATTTGATAGTATAAAAGAGGACTGTCTGGACTTAATGAGTGGAATTATATGAGGGAGTGTAGATACAGATTGTGTTTTAGTAGAGAAATAATATGAGGAAACCTCCTTTAATACATTTTTAGAAACATTCAATTTAATAAATAAAAATTAAAATGATAGAATAAATCATATTTGGTAACTGTTAAGACATCATATTGTGCATACTATAGGGTCCCCAACCATGCGATGACCAACCTAGTGCTATTTCCCCACATCATTCCTCTATTTTGTACACGGTACCAGAGAAATATGTATCTCATGGAATCTATAAAAATGGAATATACCATGAATTATACTATACTCCTCAAAAAATACATTCCTCCCCCACCCACATATGAAACAATAAATATATTCAAATATACAAGAGGTTTAAAGAAATATTAAAATTATTCATTCCACAAAATACACATGGGTTTACTCTAATAATGTATTATTTTACTCTCATATACAAATAAAAAACATGTACAACACATGTGAAATATTAATCATAATATACTTTTAAATAAAATTCAATAATCAATTTTATAAATTATTACAAACACCATTAATTATTTAAACAAATATAAAATAATGATTGTGATTTATAATAAACATAAAATAAATAGATTTAAAAATCCATGTTTAATAATTAGTAAAATAAATTAATGAAAAAAATAACAAATATACATTTTCCTTCAAACATATAAATTATATATATCATCAAATCGACATTATATAATCATTTTGGTTTTAAAATGATATATTAATTCTGAAATAATGTAAAGACACAATTTTTATGAATGATATTTTTTACCTGAATAAATATTTTTCACATATAATATCTTATATGTACAAAATAATTTTAAACTAATAAATATCTTTTGAAAATGTAAACGAAACCCTAAGAATAATTACATAGAATTTTTACTGAAATAATGAATTTTTATTAATAGTGTATAATGGAAAATGTGAACATTAGGATTCGACCAATATATAACTGTTTATAGAAATTGTTTTTGGTTAATATGACTATTTTTCAATATGACCATTGGGAACTATAACCATGGTTGATTATTTTTTAGTTATAATTAGTTTTTATATGTAGTAATGACATAGAATAACTAATACATAAAGATGAATTAATTTCCTTAAATAGTAGATTCGTGTTGTTTGAAGCCCATTTGTCAGAATCTGGGTGGCTGGTTTCATTTTTAGGGTTATCCCTTGACCATGCCCAAGGTGATCATAAAAACATAGATCTTGAACAAATTCACATATAAGAGAAGTCAGAGTTAGTTGATATTACGACTTGTCGATGATAGATCAGTAACCAAATGAAGCTAATGATATCACATACTTTTCCCTCAAGGAGTTTGTGTGTGTTAAAATAGGTTACATGTCAATACCCCAGTTACAAAATGTGTATGTACCATTATATAAATAAAATATTTATTCCCTCATTTCCTCTTAATAATAGTGTTTATTGACAAAATATATGATTAAATGTAAAAAACCCTTATACATTGATTTCTAGATGCAAATAAAACATAAATTAATTTTTTTTATAAAATAAATACAAATTTTATAATAATAAATAGTATTCTAAATATTATATTTCAAATTTAATATTATTTTTAAAAAAATTTCTTAAAAAATGTTTATTTTTTTTTATAATGGTCAATGAACTTTTTTATCTGTGTTAATAATTTGACAGTGTCTTAAAAAGTAAAATTTTTAAATAAATAAATAATTTAAATTGTAAAGTTAATATTATCATATTTAGAGAATTTTTACATTAATTTAAACTTCATTATTTAATTCATCACATTAAAATTAATTTCGGGTGAATTTATTATAATTTTAAAAAATATTTTATTTTATTTTTTAATAATAAAAATCACGATTTTAGGGTTTTTGTATGTTGTAGACATCATATATATTTGATAATTACATAATAATTAATTAATCTCAATAAAAGCACTAAAATATGAAACAATATAAATATTTAGTATTTAAATATATATTTATCAATTAGTAAAACTATTTATTACTATTCAAAGACTAAAAATGAATATTTTATTGTAAAAACAATACATTGTCGAATAATCAACTTCAAATTCTAAAATATGTATTAAATAATGGTGTTCGGTTATGGAGGATTAAATTTTCATTAAATATCAACCAAAATTTAAAAACCATTAGAAAAAACCATGGTAAATCCAGTGGTTTTTATTTTTCCACAACCTATATTTCCCTGGACAATATTTGGAAATTATTAAAAAAAACTCCACATTTTTTGTAAATACCCATTCATTTCACCATTCTCCATTACACTAAATTTTTCTAATATGAATTTATGGTTTTTCCCTCCCTATATTCCCCCCATGGTGTCCTCTAACCTCTATGGTTTTATCCTCATGTTTAATTACAACACATCAAGGTAATTCAAATCTTCACTTCCCTTTTCCATTAAAGTGTCACATTTTTTTGTATATATTTTTTTTAAGGAAAATTATTTTTCATCCACATTTTATTTTTCCACTACAATATCAGTATTCTTTTAATAATTTGATACCCTTTTCCACTCTAATTTTACCATTTTCAATCCATGTTTTATACCATTCATGTTGTTGAATTTTATACTCAAATTTTCCTCATTTACATGAATAATTATGATACTATTTTTATTTCAACACAAAGTAAATAATTTCTTTTCAATGAAATTTTTTCTAAATTTAAAAAATAATAATTCGAGGTTTTACATATATAAAACTCACATATCCTTTGGTGGGATTAAAATTATCTAACAATCATGTGTTTATGTACTTTTGTTAGTATTTATTTTTAGTAAGATATACATTCAATAATATCACCATGTAATTAATGATATGATTTATTATGATCTATGTTTTTCACATGAAATTAAGAAATATGAATGGATCTCACTAAATGTGATCCAATTAATTAGGAAATGAATTAAATCTATAGAGGTGCAATGTTTTATGATACCTTGGTGAATAACCTTGGTAATTTTTATTTACAAAACCCTATTTATAAACCTCAGTGACATGATTATGAATGGATCATTTAGATTTTTCACCCATATTTCCAGGTAATGATTCATGTTATTTATATTATGATATTCTAAATTCTCATGAATTAGAAATATGCCTTATGTTATTATTGATATTTATGAAGATGAAATGTTATATGTATCTCTTTCATCTTCCATTAATGGGAATCATGGTAACCAATTTCAAATTAAATATGTCCCCGTGATATGATTTATAGTAAATTTAATTTTTGGTTAACCCATTAAGGATTCATCAAGTGAATTTTATAAGAATTGATTATGTCTTCATGTTTTATGTACATTTTTCATGAAAATAATATTGAAAATACACTCTATTTTTTACTACGACATGTAATTTAATGTAATGTAATGTATTGAAAAGGTGTGATTCCATAATTGGTAACATAGGTGGGTTAAATTAAATGTTTAAATTAGGGCTTTAATTCTTTTAGAAAGAACCCAAGGGGAAGACTATATATATGAAAAAAATATTGGTATTTTTTATAAATCAATAAGTATGTGGTTTCTGAGGAATGAAATAGATATCCTGCTATAAAAAATTGTATTTGGCTATAGAATAGATGCATCAAGTGGTAACACTCAAAAAAACTATATTGAGCTCGACACGAATAGGAACTACTGAATGAATACAAGAATTGATGCACACCTTGTTTAGCATTATTGGATAATATTATTAAAAAAAATAATATTTTTATGACCATTATGAATGATATATATAAAATGTAATAAATTTTTAGTAATCGTATTAACATATTTATGAATGATTTTTTACGTCATAAAATAACATCATAATTATAGTATTGTTAATTGTAACATATTTATAATTAAATAAATATTCTTTTTAGAAAATTTAGTTAAATATGAGGAATTGTGTAAATGATGAGTGGAATAAATGATGCACTGACAGAATTATAATGGGATATGAAAAGGAAAAAATTATAAAGATTATTAATAAACTAACATGAGTTATGGATAATAATATGAATCATGTCGACAGAATGGATTCACATCATAGATATTTTTTTAAGACGTTTATGTATTAAACCCAACATATTTTATTTCATCTATTGACCCATAGATTTATAAACATTAGACATGATCTATAGAAATGATCACTTATTTACTCTATTATTTTGAACAATATAAATTCACATTAGTTTTATTACTCTTAGATTGAGAAGTTTATCAGTTTTAGACACTAATTATAAACACGAATCCAACAAAGGTGATTGAAGAAATAGATTTAGAAGAGTTCCTGGGAATGTTTTCCAATAAATATTTTCTACATTCTATTCAAAGAAAACTGAAGATGGAATTCATTGATATAAGGAATAAAGAGAATGAATCAGTAGGAGTATTTGAGATAAAAATTATAATAATTTTTTTATACACTTCTATAAGAGTTTTGGATACTAATAGAACGGTTGATTTATTCTTTAGTAGATTAAGACCTTTTAAATTGTGGAAACTCTCAAATATTGACTATAAATTATATAATGATATTATGTATAGTGAAATGAAGGTTGAATTGGAGTTTGGAGATATTAATTGATTATATAAGTTGAATAAAATTACGATATATATAGATACAATATCAGGTAGGAACATTGATATTGGAAGAGGAATAAAAAAATTAAAATATCCCATATGAAAGAAATATGGGAAGAGGTATTCCATGAACTATTTATATGGGTGTGGAAAGTTCTAAAAGGGTAGAAGTTATGTCCATAAATCTCAAAACTATAATGGTGAGGTGAAACATCATTTTGTTAACTCTATCAACAATGGTATGATTGAATAGGCCCATCCTAATGTTCAATACTTAAATGTGGACAACTAGGGAAATTTTACAATCAATGTCCAAATAATATGGTAATGGTGGGGATATATAATAAACCTCAGCATAGGCTAAGGGAGAATGGATAGACTTTTTCGATAACGATGACTGAAATGGAGGCTCTAAATAATGTGATGGAAGATACACACTAAGTGATATCAAATGTAGAATTTTCATTTTTATTATAGTTCTATGAATTACATTATTTCGTCCTTATTATAAAATAATATAGAATGAATCCCCGAACTGATAGATTTATAGTTATCAGTCAATATTCATGGTGGAATAATCATAGAATCATCAATGTATAAGAACTGCATTAATAACATTGGTGAGTACAATCCCATCTAAAATCTAGTATTTATTCCCTTATTTTAATTTGACTATATAGTATGGATTCACTGGAACTCAATGTATAATTTCTAGGTCAACTATATAAGAAATGTTACTTCAGTAGATTTTAATGGAAACCTATATTTATTTCAAAGGAGAGATATCCCAACATCAGCTTTGTCCAGAAGAACCTCAAACAACCATCTTTATGGAGACGATCAGTGAACAATGATAAGGAAATGAACGTACAAAATAATGAAATTTGAAATATCTTAAAATTAAATTGATTTATTTCATCAATAGTTACATGGACATACACCATTAATAGAGGTATATATTCTCTATCTAACTCATACCTAGATCCAAGACGATACCAATTACGCCATATAGAAAGGAAAATATAGAGTTAGAGGAATTAAAGAAACAAATCAATGATCTTATGGATAAGGGATTTATCTAATGAAGTTTGTCTCTCTAGGGATCCCCTAATAACTTCATGAAGAATAAGGATGTGTAATATTTAGAGTTTTTGGAACCAGTCGAAATCAACTCCCATTTTTTCAAATGGTGGGTATAAAAAACGATCATAATATCATAGTTTTGAGTTCTCCATGAACCAAATATATATTTATGGTCTTAGAGGATTAGTTAATGGATCACCTATTCAGAAGGGTATACAGTGTGTTATTGGACTAAAGACCTAATTTTTGAGGTTGCAGGGCAATGAACACTATTTGGGTAATCCGTGAAGCCTCTCAAATAAAACCGTGTATCCTAAAATTCTCCTAGATCATAGTTTTGGAAACCATGTGGGTTACATATAACTATATTGTGATACTGATAATTTCATTAGATTATGTATAAAGTATGTTTTTTTCTAGGTTATTGAATACCATGTTCATGTTTCAAAGGTAATTCCTCTTTGGGAGTACCCTCGAATTGCAGCTCGTACAATATTTGAATGGTTTGGAAAACTGAACAAGCCAACCATGATGCCTTAAAAATGTGTGAATATCCAGTTTTAAAATCCTTTTATTTTATATATCTCTTTATTTCCCCTCATTTATTTCATCATGGGGTGTGCATAGTGGAGGAAAAATCCTCCTCCTCTTATTAACTAGGGATTTCACTAATCCCCTCAATGGATCTCCGCTTTTAGATATATTAATATCATTAGAACTGTAGTGGTAATTATCAACTCACCATGATTATATTTATCTTTTCTCTCTCCACATAGAGTGATAAATCCATTTGAGTTGTTTTACATTATTTTGATGGCATTTTATAGAAAATAAGATTTCATTCAAACCACCTTGTTTTAAGGGAAAATATCGAGTGTGCCTATGTCAATGACTCCACTGTAGGTGGTGCATAACATTATTATTGTTTTGTGGGTTTTTAGGGGACCATATTTGATCTCGTAATTGGGTAGTTGAGTGATCACATTTTAAATTTAAATTCATTATGATATGTTGAATGAATGGACTTATAGGATGTTATTGCTCCTAACCAAATCATATTTTTTCATCTGAGGTCATACTAGATGTTATCGACCACCATGTGAAGTTTGGACTAGTGAGATGTTTATATTAATTTAATTTTATAATTACAATTTATGTGAATTACTTATTTAAATTTTATTGACATACGGATGATATCTATGGTATAATGATAGGCTTAGAACAATGGTTAAAATGGAGATGACCATTTGAATTGTGGTGGTGGAACCATTAGGATGGTCATGGCCCAAGTGGTTTATATGATGTGATAACCAGTTGCACCTCATGGATGTTGTTTGAGGTAGTGAGGTTGTCTTGTTGAGGTCACAACACAATATATTATATGGCATGTCCATTTGATTTGAGATACATGGTCTTCAGGGAATGTGGTGTGGATTGGATGTGGTTTAGGTAATAAATTGTGATTTTCATCCACAAATGATGGCCAAAGAGATAATTGAAGTTAAATTGACACTGGTTGAATCAGTGATGAGGTGGTTTCAACCACATGTGTGGGTGAGTCCCCTTATAGTGTGAAATAGGTAATCCTATTTGGGGTAATTTTTATAGAAATACACATTGAACGAGAGGATCCTTAAATTGATAGTGTTGAAGCTATCAGTTGGAGGCTGAGGATTTCCGTATTGAGGTCGTCAGGATTGGAATATTTTTGTATAATTGATATCATCATTCCTCGTGACATCGGGCTATGAGTTGATGGAGAATTCTGCATTCAAGAAATTTATCTTGGTGTCTCTGGAATTTGGGTTTCGAGACAAAAGGTGCTTTCGAGTTGGGGTCTAGGGGAGCATGTTAATTTTTTATTGGGTGTGTCTTCAAGATGTTTGTTACTTTATTTGAGAAATGAGGTTTCAGTTAGCCATAGTTTTCTTGTTAATAATTTTTATATGGAACATGATGTTTTTCCTTGGCTATTTTTACATTAGGGGATACCATGGTCCATGGGATAAGTATGCTCTCCTCTTCAATGATTACATCGTTTTATTATTTTTATTTAAATATCCAGAGTCATTTGCTTTATTTATTTTATACTTCACACTTTATTAAACAATAATTATGGGTATGAACACTTCAGAGTTACCCTAATAAAACTCATTTTTACTTCCTACAAGGGCCCTTCGGTATGTGTGTAGAATTCATGATTTTACATTTAGGTTAGGGTGCAATCCTAGAAGCTAGATTGCAATTTGAGTTGGCATAGATAGAAGGAAAGGGACCTTGAGTTCTTACCTCACATATATTCTTCATTTTTTATATTTCATTGTCATCATGATTTATATGTATGTGCATATTGTGGTCTTCTATTGGTGAACCCCACTATATATTATACTGTATGACCTCATATGTATGAATTATCCTTTTTAGTAGCTTAAAGTGACATGATTTCATGTTGATTTATATACCTTATTGTCTATTGTTATGATTCATCTATTATCTAATATTGAATTTACTTCATCCATTGTCGGGTATATATTGATTATGTGGAGTATTTTCTTCCACTTCATTTTTTATAATATATATTATCATACCATTATCTTATTCTCAACTAAGTGTATAGAATCTACATTATTACACATTTATAGACTCATGACTATTCATAAATAATTTTAATATCGTGATGCACACCTATTTCCAGAGGAGCCTAGCCTGATTTCATAGTTCAGGTGGCTAATTGGGCAAGGGATGCTACTAGGGGTATCATAACAATGCATGATTTTGTTTTATTATCATTTCATGGATCGATACTAATGAGATCAATATTTATTTTCTTCACTTCCAGTATTACTATTTCGGATATGGTAGGCCAGAGATTGGATGTGGTTGGAACTCGTTTTATAAAATGTGGTTTTGTGCTTGTAGCATCATGAATAGGTGGCGAGACATGTTTTTAGGGGTTGGAATTGTTGTAATTTTTTATCCTTTTATGGTTTATATGATATCCACATCATGTGAAATAAATGGAATACAAATTTTTAATTGTTATGACTTCTGATCCTATGATTGGTATGACATGGAATGGTATATTGGACCCTTGACTTGTTATGGAATGGTGGTGTATGCCTATTGTGATTGTTAATGCTTTGGATTTGGCATATTAAAGGATGTTCAAATTAAATATTCATGTGTCTTGATATCAAATTCCTTGTGAAATGTTGTTTGATATGTAATGTATATATACATGTGAGTGAATTGGTCTTGGATATTAAATAAGTAGGTAGGTATAGTGACATGGGGGGATGTTGATCACCAGGTTAGGTGACATGGTAGTTGGTTTTAGGCAATGTGTTTTGTTGGTATGGGCACGTCATGAGACATATTTGACACATTTATCTGTTGAGGGAGGGTTATGAGGTCCTAAGGATGGGTTTTCTTATGACATGGGTCTGATGGGGAAGATTAAAGGTAGTGAATTTACATTTTTAGTTACTTATTTATTTATCTATGGTGTTTATATATATATATATATATTATATGGGTTTTCTGACCATGTGATTGTATTTTTTAGGTTCCTCCTAGATGGATCAAATGGGAAATTAGGTAGTATATAGTTGATATGGTTGAACCCCTTGAGGTCCAGGCATAGAATCCACAAGAAAAAAAGGAGTAACAAGTTCTAGTGAAGGAATGGAATCATCTATATTTGACCACCATTGCATCCTGGGATAATGATCAACATAAAGCGATAATGGAACATGCTATCCAGAGGAATGACATGGGTGATTAGGGAGTAGAAATTCCCTAAAATATCTAACTTGTGAGGCAGAGTCATAGAACCTGCCTATTTTCTGTTGTGAGGTTGGTACATTGGTGGATAATAATTGTGATGGTCCCACGAAAATGATCTCTGGTCATATAGAGATGTGACATGGGTGGTGGTTGAATGTAGAAACGCACATGATTAGAGGACAACAAGCCCAATGGGAGGACATGTGTTTTTAGGAAGGCACACATGAGGTATAAGACAGTATGGATTTTGAGGAATGCAACTTTGAGAACATATTCCCAGAGATGCTGAGGGAAGAAATACATTTATGTCCCTTGATCCATTAGTAGGAAGACAAGTCTATAATAGACTATTAAATTATGTTCACAAAATTGTCTCACTTTTACCCTAGTAAGGTGATCGATGACACATTGAGCGTTAGGTGATTCAATGATGACATATAGAACTCTATTCGGGTGTAGGTAATCATATTAAGGTTGGCCTCATTATATGTGGTGGGGAACTAGGTACTCATAGTGGAGGGAAATTTTATGTACTAGTCTTACTCGATACGGGTGACAACATCAGTTGATTTCAGTGGTGATGTTTCAGATGAAAGTAAGAGAGATTGGGATGAGTTTCTACAGGGTACATAGGAGTAAGACTTAGTTATACCACCCCAGAGTTGTTCGTTGATGGTTTTATTTTAGTAGGGGAATCCATGAAATGTACATACATAGTTTGAGATTCCTCTAATAGAGTGTTCAAGAATTTATTAGGTTGGGCATATCAAGAGGTTATATAGAAATCCTTCATATAATTTTTTTGGCCATGAACATGGGAGGACTCAAGGTTGTGATTTCGGACTGTGACCGATACTAGGTATGGGAAACTATTATTTAGAATCATTAATAGGATAGAGATCATATATTATGACCCATCAGTGGGTTTAGAGGCTGGTGTAGCACCATACGAAAGATATACATTAAGAATTTTATTAGCAGGCTAGGTGCATGTCACGGTTCTGCTAGGTGCTAATCATTCTGGTTGGACATAATTTATTAGAGGTATGCCATGGGAGTAGTCTTGTTTCTATTTTTTTTAAATTCCATGATGATGCATATAAAGTTTGGTTGTATTAGGTGAAGATGATATAATTATAAACTAATCAGCTTCTAGATGGTATGTTGGCATCAAATTGGATGCATTATATATAGATATACATATCTGTTTATTTTTTTATGTGGTGTGTGGCACCAAGAATTATATTTTTTCACCATTAGGTGTGTGTTACATGTGGTGTGTTGGAACCTAGTAATAATTACGATGTGGTACTTGTTTGAGTAGTGATGCGTAATGATTTTTTTAGCATTTGATGACATTAAAACATCATTGGCATGGTGTGTGTGTGTAATGGCCCGGACCTCTCCGGCCCATTCCTTTGTCAAAAAGAAGGTCAGGAAGTGTTCTGGAGGGTAAATTGTAATTTTTACACACTTTACATAATTTTGAAACTACACGTTGTGTACCCCATTCCTAGGTATACCCCGTGTTGCAGAATGTGTCCTTGTTGTGTGGAATAATGGGTGCATGCCATGTGTCTAGTTCTTCACGCCGTGTAGTCCTTCCCCATGTATGCGTTACCAGTCAACGACTGTGTACCATGTTGGAGATGTTTCCTTGCCATGTGAAATGAATGAGTACACGCTGTGTGTCCAGACTACATGCCGTGTTGTCCCTCCCCGCGTATGCGTTACCATCAAACCGTGTGTTGACCAGTCAATGTCCGCAGAGCTGTGTTGGGATCCGCCTGGAGACCATGTGAAAGAACCAATTACACGCCATGTACCATAAAGTACATGCCGTGTACTTTTTCTTTTCACGCCTATAAAAGGAGGGGTCCCCTCCTCCTTTCAACTCACCCCTCTCCTCATCTCTCCTCTGAGGAGAGCTCTCCCAAGAGACTTGAAGGCTCTTTCTTCCATAACTTCTTTGTCTGAGCTCCAATTTACGATCCATCAGTAGCCATGGGATCATAACGATGAGGCGGAGCTTCCGAGCTTGGATCCGTTGTCTTTCCTTCGGCCTTTCCTTTCCGACCTCCACCCGAGGAGGTTTTGTAGGGACCGAAAGAAGTGACGGATGCCGACAGACGTCTTCTAAGGTTGATCTGGGGGAGCGTTGCGATCAGAACCTGTTGAGGTAGGGATTTTACCTTTGTCTCTCTAATTTGTGCATCATGCGGGGTGGGTGTTCTATTGTTTACGTGAAACACTTTTGAACCAGTTTAATGAAGATAATAACAGGCTTATATAACGGGGATGGGAAGTTGTGATTGTAGTTACTTTATATGCTGTGATATTATGTTGTGAATTGAATGAGCTTCTACCTACTGAAAATCACGATCGGTGGGGGCCTTTGATTACGCAATTAAAATTTTCCCTCTACTTCTAGATTTTCTTATGTATGGAACTTTGTGGAATGTAGAAATTGGTTAATCACGTAAAGTTGGCTGTTAAAATCTGGAACCCTTGTGTGATCACCTCGGTTAAACAAAATGGAATAATGAACATGTGGGTGTTAGCTTGGTTACGTGGCATGTGATGGGGGTGTTTTGTGGGTTGTTGTGGATAGGGTGAGCAGTGCGGATGAGGTTGACTTGGTTGTGGGTTGGTGTGAATGTTGTGTTGGTAACGGGTAGCAGGGCTGCGATAAATGGTATTAAAGAGATAATGATGTATGGTGTGGTTGTGGTTATGGTGGTTGGCAGGGGGGATGTAGGGATGGGTTTGTATGTGAACGAGATGTGGTTTGTGAATATTAAATAAAAGTGGAAGAGTAAATGAATGGTGGGGTTTGGTAATGAAACAGAAATAATAATCAATGGGGTTGGTTGGTTGATAAGAGGGCTTTGTTGTGCTGCTTATGTTTTTCCTAACTAGATTTGTGGATGACAGAGATATGTTTTGTGAACGATTGGTGTGGTTGGTTGTGGATAGTTGCCCAGTAGTTAAGGAACTAAATGAGCTAATTCTTCTGAAACATGAAAACCTAAATGGGGTTGGGGTTGTTTGTTGTAGGCATTCTTCATAGTAGCAGTGCTGAGGAACGTGCTCAGATTATCTTTTTAGATGCCATAGGTTGGGCTGTGTGGTTGGTATATATATATATACATATCTGTATCTTTTGTGTTTTATTGAACCCCACCCATGTTGAGAACTTAGTGCCGAACACTCCCATTTTATGGGAGAGGGTGTTTTTCCCTTAGTTACTAGCTCCTTCCTGCTCCTTCTCCCCTAGGCTGTGATGGCTTGAGGCAACCTTACACCTAAGACTCTTCAGGGTAGGTTTCAATTGGGGTGGTTTAGCCCAAGACTCTTCAGGCAGGTTCTACTATTTCCCAAGAATCTTCGGAATGAGGCCCAGGTGTTTGAGGGAGGGATACGTGGTTGTGAGGCCCAGGTGTGTGCGGGTGGGATACGTGGTTGTGAGGCCCAGGTGTGTGCGGGCGGGATACATGGTTGTGAGGCCTAGGTGTGTGCGTGAGGGGAGAGTGTGGCAGCGTTAGGACGTTTGTCGTTAGGAAGAGAAGCTAACTAAAAGGAAATGGTGCGAGGTACCCAATACTCTTGTTCTTATATGCTGCTACTACCTGTTGTGATTGTGTTTTGGTGAGTGTGGCTGGTGAGGTTGGGTGGATAGAATTCCTGGTTAGGTTTCTTCTGTTGTTTTCACGGGACATTAGGATGTCTCCCCACTTGTGCACAAGAGCTTTAGGTTTCTCTACTGAGTACCCTTGTATGCCTACCCTATGTTTACTTTCAGGTTTCCAGGAGGACTACCAGGGCCGTGCGGGACCCTACTAGTCGGACAATTGGAATTGTTTCTGTTGTTGTACATTTGTTTTCTTTTGGTAATGTACTTTGAGATTTCTTGAAATTGTACCTTGTTATAAAATTGTCTAAATATGCATGTGGGATTGGTTTTGGTTTATTTATATACACTGGTTCTTTTCCTGTTTGGTGGTTGACTTGTCCTATTTCCCGATATTTAAAAATAAAAAGGGTAATGCTTCCCATATTTGTGAAAACTCATACCCTTGGTGCTAGTCGCCACCCCGGGGCCTACTGGATGCGGGACTCGGGGGGCATTATCTCCCTTTCACCATTGCCAGCTCAGGAGGGGCATCATTGGTGGGAGGTGGTCGTGACAGAATGGTATCAGAGCGAGGTTGAGAGATAGGATGAAGTCTTGAGTTAGGAATAGTGAGGATTACATGGGATGGTAGGGAAACAGTGTTAGTCAATCTTGGTGCGTGACATAGGCCAGGAAGACCAGCTAGGACACGACATTTTTGGGCCCCCCATGATCCGATGCAAGGACTCTGAGCCTACCGAACGACCAAGTGAGACTACATTGATTACAGGGAAGAGGCCCTAGGGAAGGTACATGGATCATCATGATTGTGTTTTACATGATTTGGGTGTTCTGGGAAAGAAATTGAAATAAAATAATAAAATGAAACCTTGAGTTTTTTCTTACTACTTGGGCTTAGGAGATCCTTGTTTACCGTATAGCTATGGAACCTAGACGTCGTCTCCGGGTGGCTCAGATGGCTGAGGCCCAGCAGATTCAAGTGGTCGATCAGTTGAGGATTGACCGAGAGGAGGAAGATAGCCAGTGGTAGAAGACTCTCCATTATTTCAAGCGGCAAACCCTCAAGAAGTACGTGGGTAGTACTTCAGATACGGAGACGGAGGGGTGGATTTAGGAGCTAGGGATCACTTTTACCTTGATCTGTGCTCCGAGAATATACTGGGTTCCCCTAGTAGTCAGTCAGCTGAGAGGTGCGGCACGAATGTGGTGGACGCTCTACCTTGGAGAGAGTATATAGGTAGAGGTTCCATGGGCTAACATTGAGAAGTAATTCCGAGAGGAATTCCTTTCTTCCATGATCAAGGTGGAGAAGCGGCAGGAGTTACTCTCTCTTCAGCAGGGGAGTATGACGGTACGACAACTGGAGATCATGTTCAATGATCTCATGTTCTTTGCTCCGGATCTCTTTCCAGATGAGGAGTCTCGGGCAAGATGTTTGGAGGAGGCGCTCCGTCCTTCGCTCCAGTATGCTGTCACCCCCTTCACCCTTCCGATGTACTTGGAAGTACAGAAGAAGGCAGAGTTTATAGAGAGAATGCACTCGCTGGGAGGTGCACCCCGTGAGGGGAACCAGCCAGGCTCGTCGAAGGGGAAAGCAGTCAGCAGCAGGTCTCCTATGACGGGACCTTCCAGGTTCAGACCAGTGGGGAGCAGGCCCCAACAGATCAGATCATCGGGTCCTCTTCCCTTTTTCACGATCCCAGGACCGAGGTGTTTTTCATGTGGAGGTTTCGGGCATGTTCAGAGTCGGTGCCCGAACTGAGCTCAGTACGTTGGAGGTGGGCAGAATCAGCGCCCACCTCAGCAGCACCAGTTTCCAGCGAGGCCCTTCCAGCAGTAGCAGGACCATGCTCCTCCGAGGTCAGACTTTGCAGGAGGAGGCCGAACTCAAGGTGCTCCTCAGGGACCTCGACCAGGGCGTGGTCAGGGAGGTGGACGACATCAGAGAGGCAGAGGAGCTGGGCGTGGACAGTTTCATGTAGCAGAGTTGGCAGCTCTTGCAGGACCAGAGGTAGTGCGAGGTACGATTTGTTTGTTCAACACTCTTGTTTCTACTTTGTTCGATTCGGGAGCCTCACACTCTTTTTTCGTACCTAGTCTAGCACATGCTTTGGGATTAGAAGTAGAGAGACTTTTCATACCACTAGTACTAAATACACCAATTGGGGGCCTGACCAGCATATCTTGTGTTTTCCAGGGATGTGGGCTGACATTGGGACGACATTGATCTAGTGGGGACTTTCTTCTGTTACAGATGTAGCCATACGATGTCATCCTAGGCATCAACTCGTTGTTTTCTGTTAGTGTCGTTATCGACTTCTTCCAGAGAATAGTAGTGTTCTCCAACGTGGATGGGAAGCGCGTATCTTTCGTTGGCGAGAGGATCTATCAGGCGGGAAGCCGACATGTGGAGCCTCTACTTTCCTTATTAGGCGGGTTATCTGTGGTTCCAGCTGATACAGAGATGATGGATGTCCTGGATGTTGTTGGGGAGTTACTCGATGTATTACCTAAGGAGGATGTGACTCTACCCCCCCTCCTGACGTGACGTTGTGTTCGGGATAGACATACAGCCTGGTGCACGTCCGATTTCGATGGCCCCTTATCGGATGGCAACTTCAGAGTTGCGGGATTTGCGGATTCAGATTGATGATCTAATGGAGAAGGGTTTTGTTCGACCCAGCGTGTCGCCATGGGGTGCTTCGGTTTTGTCTGTGAAGAAGGAAGAGGGTGGTCTCAAGCCATGCATAGTCTACCGAAGGTTGAACCAGGTAGCGATCAAGAACCGTTACCCACTCCCAAGGATAGATGATCTCTTCGACCAGCTGAGGGGAGCAGGTTGGTTTTCTAAGATTGATCTACAGTCGGGATATCATCAGTTGAGGGTGAAGGATAGTGACATCTCGAAGACAACTTTCAGGTGCAGGTATGGGCACTTCGAGTTTGTAGTGATGCCGTTTGGAGTTATGAATGCACCGGTTGTGTTCATGGGACTTATGAACTTTTTCTTCTGAGAGTTTCTGGACCGGTTAGCCATTGTGTTTATCGAAGACATCCTGATCTACTCAAGATCAGAGGAGGAGCAGGTTGAGAATCTCAGGGTAGTCTTGGAAGTCCATCGACACCACCAGCTTTACGGGAAATTGTCGAAGTGTACGTTCTTGACATAAGAAGTACACTTCCTTGGGCACATGGTGTCTCAGCATGGAGTGTCAGTGGATCTGTCAATGGTGGAGGCAGTTGTTTCTTGAGCAGCACCCAAGAGCATGGAAAAAGTTCGTAGTTTCCTAGGGTTAGCAAGTTACTATCGGAGGTTCGTTTCAGACTTCTCTCAAGTTGTTGCTCCATTGACAGCTTTGACGAGGAAGAACCTGGTCTTCCTATGGAGCGAGCAGTGCCAGAAATCTTTTGACTACCTGAAGGAGAAGTTGTTCAGTGCTCCCGTACTCAGGTTTCCAGAGGAAGGGTTGTTCTATGAGGTGTTTTGTGATGCTTCTGGCCTTGGTCTGGTGTGCATGCTAATGCAGAAGAAGGGAGTGATTTGTTATGGGTCTAGGAAGTTGCGCCCTCACGAGAGTAGCTATGTCACCCATGACATGGAGCTTGGAGAAGTAGTGTTCGCACTGAAGTTGTGGTGACATTACCTCTTTGGGGAGCGCTATGTGGTCTTCTCAGATCACAAGAGTCTGCGTTATATCTTCTCCCAACGTGACCTGAACTTACGGTAGCGGAGATGGGTCGAGTTTCTCCAAGACTATGACTTTGAGATCTCTTACACTGAACATAAGGGCAATGTTGTGGCTGATGCCCTGAGCAGGATGTTGCATCAGGAAGTGGTTCAAGAATCTGTTGATGCTTGGAAGGCAATGGGAGAGTTGGCTACCTTGCACTTGGATGCTAGGGTAGAAGGTGTTAGAGGATGTTTGTTTCAGATGACCCTGCAGTACTCCTTATTGTAGCAGGTGGAAGATTCTCAGTGGGGGGACTCCAAGGTGGAAGTGATGCGGGATCATGTCGATTAGGGGAACACTCCAGAAGGATGGTCAGAGGATAGCCGACATCGAATGCTTTTCCATGGAAGGTTTTTTTGTTCCAAAGGCGATGCGTGAGGGAGTTCTCTTTGAGTTCCATAGCTCAGCCTTGGTGGTACATCCAAGAGTTTCAAAACTGTACCGAGGCCTGAGGGATCAGTTTTGGTGGCCCGGGGTGAAACGATCAGTGGCAGAGTTTGTGGCTAAATGCCTAGTGTGTCAGCAAGTGAAGGCTGAACAACGTGTTCCTAGTGGTTTGTTGCATCATTTAGATGTCCCCGAGTGGAAGTGGGATGACATCTCAATGGACTTCGTCATAGGACTACCCAGAGCTCAGGGTGGTTATGATTCTATCTGGGTTGTGGTGGATCATCTGACGAAATTAACTCACTTCTTAGCAATTAATGAGTCAGGCCCGGTGAGAACCTTAGCATAGAGGTACATAGATGAGGTGGTGCGTTTTCATGGAGTTCCGAGGACTATCGTCTAAGATCTGGATACTCGGTTTACCTCACGAGTCTGGAGGGGGATACAACATGTTTTTGGAACCCAGTTATGCCTTAGCACTGCTTTCCACCCCCAGACCGATGGGCAGATGGAGCGGAATATCCATAAGTTGGAGGACATGCTGCGAGCATGCGTTCTGGATTTCAGAGGATCATGGGTATGACACTTGCCTTTAGTAGACTTTTCCTACAACAAAAACTTCCACTCTACTATTGGCATCGCACCATTTGAGTATTTGTATGTAAGGCCATTTCGTTCACCCATTTGCTGGGCAGAGGTTGGTGAGACAGGTGCTCTTGGGCCAGAGGTAGTGTAGAGCACCACAGAGAAAGTCCAGCTTGTACATGAGTGGATGAAAGTGGCTCAGGACCGACAGAAGTCTTATGTTGATCGTCGGAGGAGGCCCTTGGAGTTCGAGGTGTGGGATCATGTGTTCTTGAAGGTTTCCCCTCGACGGGGGCAGCGGAGGTTTGGGAAAGGGAGCAGGATCTCACCTAGGTTCATCGGGCCTTTTGAGGTGTTGAGGCAAGTTGGAGAGGTGGCTTATCAGCTAGCCATGCCACCTCAGTTGGAGAAGGTTCATGACGTCTTCCATGTCTCCCAGATTCGTCGGTACTTAAACAAAGACTCCCACGTTATCGATTAGGGAGAGCTAGATATGGGGGATGACGTGACCTTCGAGGAACGACTAGTCAGAATCGAAGACCGTAGAGAGAAGGTGCTCCGTGGAAGAACCATTCCGTTGGTTCGTGTGTTGTGGAGGCATGGCGGCCTCGAGGAGATCACTTGGGAGTGGGAGACCCAGATTCATGTTCAGTACCCAGAGTTGTTTTGACTTGTGTTTTTTTCCATTGTTCTTCTGAGCTTTGTGTTGATGTTTTACTCTATACCCTTGATATATGGAATTCTTGGCTTGTTAGTTGTGAGACATTTTGTTTATTTGTTCCATGGTAATGTGTAACATGTACAGATGTGTGGGAAAGGGGAAAACCTGACCCTTAGTCGAGAAGCATTAATGCGGATGCGATTGAACCCGTGCGGGCGAGCCAGTGCCACCTAAAGCGGATAATATCTCGTCATATGTAAAGGAATTTCCCAAACCCACGTGTTCGGGCAGTGTGTTGGTTGTGTGGTGTTTGGGTTAGTGCGAGTTAAAAAATCCTAATGTATGAAAGTGGGAAGACCCAATTCTTAATCGAGATGCATTAATGAGGATGCGATTAAACCCGTGCAGGCAGGTCAGTGCCGCCTAAAGTGGATAATATCTCGACATAGGAGAAGGAATTCCTAACACATATGATTAGGGTTGTGGGTTGGGTTCCTGTTATAACGAGAACCCTAAGAGGTATCTTGTTGGGTTTCCTCTGGGTTGGTTTTTGAATTCTCGGGGACAAGAATTTTTTAAGAGGTATCTGATGTAATGGCCCGGACCTCTCTGGCCCATTCCTTTGTCAAAAAAAAGGTCAAGAAGTGTTCTGGAGGGTAAAATGGAATTTTTCCACACTTTCCAGAATTTTGAAACTACACGCCGTGTAGTTTGAGTACACGCCGTGTACCCCCTTCCCGGGTATACCCCGTGTTGCAGACCATGTCCTTGCTGTGTGGAATAATGGGTGCATGCCGTGTGTCCAGTTCTACACACCGTGTAGTCCTTCCCCGCGTACGCGTTACCAGTCAACGATCGTGTACCGTGTCGGAGCCGTGTCATTTCTGTGTGCAATGAATGAGTACACACAGTGTGTCCAGACTACATGCTGTGTAGTCCCTCCCCGCGTATGTGTTACCCTCAAACCATGTGTTGACCCGTCAATGGCCGCGAAACTGTGTTGGGAACTGCGTGGAGACCATGTGAAAGAACCAAGTACACGCCGTGTACCAAAAATTACACGCCGTGTACTTGTGATTTCCACACCTATAAAAGGAGGGGTCCCATCCTCCTTTCAACTCACACCTCTCCTCCCCTCTCCTCTGAGTAGAGCTCTCCCAAGAGACTCAAAGGCTCTTTCTTCCATAACTTCTTCGTCCGACCTCCGATTTACGATCTGTCAGTAGCCACAGGATCGTAACGATGAGGAAGAGCTTCCGAGATTGGATCAGTTGTCTTTCTGTCGGCCTTTCCTTTCCGACCTCCACCCGAGGAGGTTTTTCCGGCACTGACAGAAGTGACGGATGCCGACGGACGTCTTCTAATGTTGATCAGGGGGAGAGTTGCGATCAGAACCTGTTGAGGTAGGGATTTTACCTTCGTCTCTCTAATTTGTGCATCATGCGGGGTGAGTGTTCTATTTTTTATGTGAAACACTTTTGAACCAGTTTAATGAAGATAATAACTGGCTTATATAACGTGGATGGGAAGTTGTGATTGTTGTTACTTTATATCCTGTGATATTATGTTGTCAATTGAATGAGATTCTACATAATGAAAATCACGGTCATTGGGGGACTTTTCTTACCCAATAAAATGTTACCCTCTCCTTATAAATTTTCTTATGGATGGAACTTTGTGGAATGTGGAAATTGGTTAATCACGTAAAGTTTGATGTTAAAATCTGGAACCCTTGTGTGATCACCCCGGTTAAACAAAATGGAATAATGAACATGTGGGTTTTGGCTTGGTTATGTGGCATGTGATGGGGGTGTTTTTTGGGTTTTTGTGGATATGGTGAGCAGTGGGGATACGATTGACTTGGTTGTGGGTTGGTTTGAATGTTGTGTTGGTAATGGGCAGCGAGGCTGCGATAAATTGTATTAAAGGGATAATGATGTACGGTGTGGTTGTGGTTATGGTGGTTTGCAGCGGGGCTGTAGGGATGGGTTTGAATGTGAACGAGCTATGAGTTGTGAATATTAAATAAATTTGGAAGAGTTAATGAATGGTGGGGTGTGGTAATGAAAT
Organism: Viscum album; assembly: GCA_963277665.1. NCBI lineage: Eukaryota > Viridiplantae > Streptophyta > Magnoliopsida > Santalales > Viscaceae > Viscum > Viscum album. The sequence goes on from OY728157.1 coordinate 1,725,916,962, forward strand.
GGAAATAATAATCAATGGGGTTGGTTGGTTGATAAGAGGGACTTTGTTGTGCTGCTTATGATTTTCCTAACTTGATTTGTGGATGACAGGGATATGTTTTGTGAACAATTGTTGTGGTTGGTTGTGGATAGTTACCCAATAGTTAAGGAACTAAATGAACTAATTCTGCTGAAACCTGAAAACCTAAATGGGGTTGGGTTTGTTTGTTGTAGGCATGCTTCGTAGTAGCAGTTCCGAGGAATGTGCTCAGTTTCTCTTTTTAGAAGCCATAGGTTGGGTTGTGTGGTTGTTATATATATATATATCTGTATCTTTTGTGTTTTATCGCACCCCACCCATGTTGAGCACTTAGTGCCGAACACTCCCATTTTATGGGAGATGATGTTTTTCCTTTAGTTACTAGCTCTTTCCTGCTCATTCTCCCCTAGGCTGTGATGGCTTAAGGTGACCTTACACCTAAGACTCTTCTGGTAGGTTTCGATTGGGGTGGTTTAGCCTAAGAATCTTCAGGCAGGTTCTACTATTCCCCAAAATCTTTGGAATGAGGCCCAGGTGTGTGCGGGCAGGAGACGTGGTTGTGAGGACCAGGTGTGTGTGGGCGGGATACGTGGTTGTGAGGCTCAGGTGTGTGCGGGTGGGATACATGGTTGTGAGGCCCAGGTGTGTACGGGCGGGATATGTGGTTTTGAGGCCCAAGTGCGTAGCAGCGGGATACGTGGTTGTGAGGCCTAGGTGTGTGTGGGTGGGATACATGGTTGTGATCCCCATGTGTGTGCGGGCGGGATACGTGGTTGTAAGGCCCAGGTGTGTGGGGGCGGGATGCATGGTTGTGAGGCCCAGGTGTGTGCGGGCAGGGAGAGTGTGGCAGCGTCAGGACGTTTCTCATTAGGAAGTGCAGCTAACTAAAGGGAAATAATGCAAGGTACCCAATACTCTTGTTCTTATATACTACTACTGCCTATTGTGATTGTGTTTTGGTGAGTGTGGCTGGTGAGGTTGGGTGGATAAAATTCCTTGCTAGGTTTCTTCTGTTGTTCTCAAGGGACATTAGGATGTCTCCGCACTTGTGCACGAGAGCTTTAGGTTTCTCTACTGAGTATACTTGTATGCTCACCCTACGTTTACTTTCAGGTTTCCAGGACTACCAGGGCCGTGTGGGACCCTACTAGTCGGACAGTTGGAGTTGGTGCTGTTGTTGTACCTTTTTTTTCTTTTGGTATTGTACTTTGAGCATTGTTGTACTTGTACCTTGTTATAAAATTGTTTAAACATGCTTGTGGGATTGGTTTGGGTTTATTTATATACACTGGTTCTTTTCCTTTTTGGTGGTTGACTTGTCCTATTTCCCGATCTGTAAAAATAAAAAGCTTAATGCCTCCCATATTTGTGAAAACTCATACCCTTGGTGCTAGTCGCCACCCCAGGGCCTACTGGAGTCGGGAGTCCGGGGTCATTATCTCCCTTTCACCATTGCCATCTTAGGAGGGTCATCTTAGGTGGGAGGGGGTCGTGACAGTGTGACATGAAAATGTGGTGGGGACCAATTATGTTTGAGATTCTATTGACTATCCAGAATGACATTGGAGACCCTGATGAGGTTTATGAGTGATGATGTGTAATGAGAGGAATTTTGAGTCTCGTAATGGTCGATAAACCAATTGTTTGATTAGATCTTTGGGTAAAGATGTATTTGATATAAGTCACTCTTAAGGTGGGGATCATCCTTGAGGTAGAATACATATTCCCTTAAGACTACGCAGTTCATGTTAATTTTTAAAAGGATTAGTATGTTTGATATCATTTCCAAGATTATTATATCTCTATGATTAGATATGTTATTGTGGGGATATTTTATCTTCTATAGATCATGAAGGAGGTTGAAAACCTCTTACTTTTTGAAGATTTTTTTAATTGGTGGTTATACAAATTTATTTTTCGATCATCAAAAAATAATTATGAGTTTCCCATAAATCCATATCCTTGTTTTTTGATGGGTTTAAAGTTGTGTAAAATTTAACAATTGTTCATCAGGGTTTTAGTTTCCTCTAATGCATGAAGACCCATTTTATTATTTTATATGTAATGGTAAAAGGGTTGAGAAAATCATTCTACCTCTCATAGAAAACTATACAACTTTATTTTTTCCCTGACACCATTTTTAGAAACTGTATAGGGAATTTAGTTTGTCTATATGTTACCTATGCAGTTTTCAGGAGTGGGTTACCAAATGTTTTGCACATGGTTTGGGTAAACTGTGTGCAATCCATACAGGTAGTTACACGTAGGTAGTATACTCCCATTGTTACCCGCACGGTATGCACACATTTTGGAATACCATGCAACCTACCCATGAGTTGTCACTTCCCAACCCAGCTCACCAATAAACCAGTGGCTAGATCGGTCGCCATATGACCTCAACTGCTTCTCCCCATATGCCAGAGGATTCTGAATAGCTGCGAGGGTCTATGGATAGTTAGTGGGGTGATTATACCCTCATAAAAGTGTTCAACAAAAGAAAATGTTGATAAATGTCATATGAAATCAAATAAATGGTAAATCAGAAGAATGCAGATTTTATCAATCATGTACAAAACAAATGGTCATTTCTAATTACACAGCAGATGCATGGATGACATGATATTGATACAAAAATAGAAAAATGAGAAAAATATAGAATGCTTGAAATTCCAATACATAAATAAATAAATAATGACTCAAATACCCAAGGGCAGTCTCCTCGATCTTCCCGAGCTTCTGCTCGTTCCTCGTCTCATATCTCCTATGTAAATGAAAACAACACAATCCTTAAACAAAATATAATATAGTCGGGTACCACATTAGAGTGGCAGCCTAAGTAGTGCATGAGATAAAAATATTAGTAGGCCGAGTCCACCGGTGTCTCCCCCAAATCCAAAAATTTAATAAATAATTTAAACTGTGTGAAAAGATGAATAAATAAAGTAATAAGTACAATGTAACTTTGTACGTAAGTACTAACATCAGCCCATAGATGGTGTCTGGACCTGCATTATACATGTTTCATGTATACTAAAAATTTATTGCACAATTAATTTCATTTACCAATTATTCATACCAAATTAAATTATTACTGTTTTGAGATTCGACTTAAGCCCAACATCACTGTATAAGTCACTCACAACAGATGTCTCTAAAGACCATATAATAAAAAAAGTAAAGAATGAATCCATGATTTTTCTTTGTCTTGGATAACATTTGATAATACATTCATATTAATATTTTGAGTACTATGTTTGATCATGTCCACTAAAAATAGTGATTCTCTCTTAGGTCCTCCCACTGTCAGTGATTCACCCAATTAATTAATATGCCCAAACTCCATCTCATATTTAATTTACAAATCATTATGTCTCAAAAGTTTTCATAACCAATAATTCATTTCATTACGCCCAATTCGACCCACATTCTAATGTCAATTAATTCGTGTAGAACATCATGTCTAACACCCTCATGAGTATTTGGAGTTTCATTCCTTGCCTCACAAGCCATGGGTATTTGAAGCATCAGTCCATGTCTCGTAAAATATTTTTTCCAAGAAAGATAGGTGTAGAACGCCATGTCTAGCACCCCATGTGTGTTTGGTGCATCGGTCCCAGTCTCACAACCCATTTATCATTAATACATATATCTTTTTCATTGGTGTAGAACACTAGGTATAACGCCCCAAAACCATCCCTTAATTATGTAATAAATTAATTAATCAAATCTTGTCATTAATTCAACAACTAATTAACAACAAAATTTTGTTGTCAAATAATTTAAATTTTATTTAACCATCCAAAATCACAATATTTACCAATTAATTTTCATTTATTTATTCTTAACCACAAGAGAGTCAACTAGATAAATAATTCATCCTTTAATTATTCAAAATCATTAACTGAAAACATGATAATTAATTCACAAATAAATTATCCTTATTCCCTTAATAATACAATATATCAGTTAAATATAACAAATCTATTAGTTAGCACAAAAAATAACTAAGCGTACATTACAATTAATTAATCCATCTATTAATTAATCCACAAAAATTTAGATCCCATAATTTGTTTTCCAGAAATAATTATCAAAAATATCGTTTCAAAAGGAAGTCATTTATTCCATAAATAAATATCTCTATTTTTTCAAGATAACATATTAAAATTAGTATCTGGATCAAATATCACATTCATCTAAATTAATATATTATAATTAATCCATTGATTATTTATTTAAATTAAATCTCAAAGCACATAATCAAATCACCATTAACTATCTCCATTTATCAAACTAAATAACTCATAATTATTTCCCCAAATAATCATCACATTTACAATTCTCATGGAACATAAATAATATAATTTTATTATCTTATATTATCCAAAACAAAACATCATTTAATTATTTAATTGTATCACTTTAATAAAATCACCAATACATTTTTAAAACCAACACGTGGACATTTCCTCATTTATCTCGCGTGGGTAGCATCATTTAAAAACATCAAAAGTCGTTAAACAACAGATCACTTATCACATTTATAAATTTAATCAATCTTAATAAATTCATAATTGATTGAAATTAAATATAATTACTTCACTGTACAATTTAAATTCCATAAAAGGTGTTGTAATCATTTTATTAATCCATTTTTAAAATTTTTGGGCTTAAATAGGGACCCTACCTCGGGCTGACATCATTTTAATTACGAAGTTCTTTAATGTTCTTGGTGGAAACTTGTCAAAAATGGAACACAGTCACACACACCCCATAGATTTATAAATTTATTTATATCTACACATATAAACCTATATATATTTACACATGTGAGTGCCCTACAACAAAATCAACAATTCACCAAAACAATAACAAAATACCAAAACTAGTACAGAAAGGCCTACACACTAATATCATTATTCTAGGGTCTCTGATATAATATTAGACACCAAAATAGGTGTTGAAAATCCAAATAATGGGTTTAAATAATTACATGAATATGACGGCGATGAAATGAAATTGAGCTGAAAAGATTCTCCCTTGGTTGTTGTAGTTAGAATACGGACCAAATGGAATAGAGGAGTCCATTGTATAACCGTAGAACCGAGACACAAGAAAACCCAATTAATCCCAAGACAGAGGGTTTGGGGATGAAAAAATTGGTGAGGGAGGTGTCAAAATACCGATGTGAATCATGAAACATACGCAGAAGGAATGACCTGGACGAGGCAGGCAAGATTCTTGAAGACACTATGATGATTCGAGAGTGTGAAGAGGAGATGGAGAGGGGGTGTAGCGTGCCTCATAGAGGTTGGGGGCCTGGTTCAGGTCACTACTCATATAGGGTGTTTCCTCCTTCATTCTCTCTCAATCAACAAGTTAACACATTATTAAACAAATAAATATAATATCATGATAATAAAATTTATTATTCTCATTTAATATAACTTTTCTTCATTAATTAACATTTAAATAAATGTTTCAATATTAATTCTAATAACCCCCATTAATAATCATATCAAATTAATAAAATAATAATATTATTATCCTTATTATTATAAGTATTTATTTATTTTATTTAAATTAAATAAAAAATTTCATTTATAAGACCATGTAACCACACATCAGACATGCACAATTTGACTAACCATGCACAGCCTGATATCTACATTTAAAATGGATTAATTAAATTAAAAAAAACTCTAATTTATTCCTCATTTAATTTTACCATTTAATATTACCATTATTAAACAACGCCCAACTCCACATTAATTTCATCAACCATCATTTAATTAATTCTTCAAAATTATTATAATTAAACAACCACAATAATAATAATAATAACATAATTTCTATTATTATTAAAACCTTAATTTAATTAATCAAAATCTCTCATATAAGCATATTTATTATAATTAAATATTTTATTAAACATGAAAAACTACATGGGTTGGACCCTAACCATGCGCTACACATGCATATCCATTAAATTGGAATTTTCTTGATTAGGTGCTCCTTAGACTCATCAGGACACTCGCTAAAATTATAGGGTAATTATGAAATACCAAAAACAACACCATTAGGTGTTTCAAAACGCCGAATAAAATTTCAAAGATCAATTTATGAACCGACCTGTCGATAAAGAGAATTTTTTTTCGAAAACCTATATATTTTAACCCTGTTAAAAAACATGAGACTTTACAATTTACCCAATATAAAATATTATCATCCTCGAGAAGCCATCAGGAACCACTACTCGATCAACCGACCTACTATGGTCATTCACTCTCGTTAGAACTGATTTCATAAATTCACAGTGTCAAATTCACCTTTAACCATTCACAAGCCTAACAGTTAAGCCTTTAAAACAAGATCCAAAGATCACTCTATAGCATAAACATAAAAACATAGCATATATCACAGGCCATTACAGATACCTCAAAAATTAAAATGGTTGAATCTCGATCAACAAACATAACAGGTTGCACATGCTTCACTTGAACGATGTTGCGGACCTAAAACCCACATTCGACCTTAATATGATGACATGCCTTACAAACTATTTCAAAACGTTCCACAAGTATAACGATGTTCTTACCAGACCTCTGGTGAAATTTCTATGTCATGGCATCACATGTATACTTAAAAAACAATTTTTCACCAATACTAATAATGGAGTAGCCTAAATAAACCACACATTCCACGTACTACTAGGATAACAACCACTCATCAATCCCAAAAACATTTAAACTATTGAGAAGTGTAAGACAAACTTAATATTATTGTCTCCACGATGAGTTCAAGATGGGGGGGCATGCTCTTTGTATTTATAATATCAACATAATAGAAAATCCATGGTCATTAAGAAATTAGTCAAACTATTATTGGACAACTCTGTTAAAAAATCTCAGTATCTCCTACCGACAAATTTACCGAAAACGATGTGACATTACCCAATATAGGATTGCCCATGAAATATCATGTAAGGATCAGTCGCTCACCAGTGCGCTATTTTAGAACATAGTAACACATGCATGTGAATTTCCTTGAACAAAGATCACTACATCAAACATAGATCCTAAAAGCTGTAACATAAACGTATTAGAATTCTATAACAACCGAGTCACAAGATGTCTTCCTAAGTAGTGAGGCAAACTTACTTTTATGAACAATAAAATTCTAAGGGTACTACTTACCACAGGTTCTCCCCTTATGAATCATAAACATCACGCTCTATCCGGGTCACAGAGAATCGAAATAATAGGATTAAAAAGAAAATTTTTCATGTTATCCATTTTAATTTACTCAGATCATCCTTTCAAAATTTGAATGAATTTAAAGAAACAAAAAATTATTTTTCACAACAAGCCACTTGGGATTCAATCAATGCCCCATAGGAAAAATAGACATGCTATAACAAACATCCTCTTTTAACAATTCACATATAGTTTTATTCAAATATAAGCATAAAATTTAGAATACAAATTATTCTTACCAAAATGGAATCCTTTGAGGGTCCAATTTGATTAATATGGGGTCTTCAAAAATCAACCCAACAATAGTTTATTTCAATCAAAACTCAGTTAATTTACATTTATATCGATTTTCCAACATACTATAGTTATACATGGTTCAAACACATGGGTAGCCATCTACCAATCAATAAGGAACCCATAATCCATTTTTTTGGAATTTCGATCACAATAATAACAATCAACATTCATTTAACATTAAATCATTAATATCCCTTTCACACATCAAATAATCTATAGCATGTTATTATAATGAGTACCACAATAGCATGCTAGAACAGTGAAGTATAGAACAACAAAAAACATGCTAATAATTGAGGAAATATGGAATATAATCACTCAAGAACATTAAATATATCATTAGAACAAACTATTACAGAAGAAAGATAAATCAGATCAAAGCATGGCTTTGCACCTAAGGAACACAATCCAAATTAGAAGTAATCCCACTAAAGAAAATACATGGCAAGTTATATGCATGGAATGTGAATCTGTTAGTGCCTAATAATATGCATGTATTACATCTTCCTTGCTATATTTTTCGAAGGTATTTTTTTCAAAATATTGATAATCAACATGTAGGGGAAAATACACCAATCACTCAAGGTGTAATCATGTCAGCTTTAACCTCAAATAGTGCAAACATCAATTCCCATCCCTGGACACTTCATCATTTCTTGTAAATGGGGTGATCAGTCCCAAGCATGGCTATTAACCTAGGAACTAACACATCCTACTCTCATATATACAAACAAAAAATAGAATGAAAAAAATAACCCTTTGATACCACTTTGTAACATACTAACACGCCTCACCACTAAACCAGTGGCTAGACCGGTCTCCACATGACCTCAAGCGTGTCTCCCCATACGCCAGAGGCAGACGACGAGTAGCAAGGGCCTATGGATAGTGAGTGGGGAGACAAAACCATCATATAAGAGTTCAATGATATAAAATATAAATAAATAGAGGATTCATTCTAATAAATGATAAAGTGGCAGAATGATGATTTTATAAATCTTATACAATACAAATGGCCAATGCCAATTATACAAAAAATTAATGCATGACATTATAATGATACAAAATAGAAAAAAATAGACCAAAACGATAAGGTTTACATTCCAATACAGAAATAAAAATTGAATCACTCAAAGCCACAAGGGCGGTCTCCTCGAGCATCCAGAGATTCTGCTCGGTCCTCTGCTCATATCTCCCAAGTTAATGAAAACAACCCAATCGTGCAAAAAACATGAATATAGTTGGGTACCCTAGTGTAATGGCGGCCTGAGTAGGGTGTGATATATAAATATCAGGTGGTTGGGACCACCGATGTCTACACCAAATCCAGACATTAAATAAATAATTTAAACATTATGAAAGCATGCATAAATAATGTAACCAGTAAAATGTTACTTTATACCCATGTACCTCCTTTAGCCCTCAGTTGGTGTATGAACATGCATTATAAATTTTTCATGCATACTCAAAAATCATTTCACAATAATTTCCATTTATCAATTATTCAAACCAAATTAAATAATTAATGTCTCATGATTCGGACAATGCCTGACATCCCCTGTATATGTCACTCATAGTAGAAGCCACTAATGATTATCTTCGAGAACAAAGTAATGAATAAATTCATGTTGTTCTTTGGCTTGGAAAAAGTTTCATAAGATATTGAGATTAATCTTTTATGTACTATATTTGAGCTCATCCACTAAAAATAGTTATTCACTTCTAGGTCATTCCACTGACAGTGATTCACCTAATTCATTAACATGTCTTAACTCCTCATATATAATTCAAAAATCATTCTGTCTGAATGGTTTTCAGTAACCAATTAAATAAATTCATGTACGTAATATTTGACCCATAGTCCAATGTTAATTAATTAGTGTAGAACATCATGTCTAGAACCCTCATGAGTATATGGAGCGACAATCCTTTATCAAAACCCATGGGTATTTGGAGCAACATTCAATGTCCCATAAAAAATATTTTCATGCATGTTGGGTGTAGAACTCCATTTCTAGCACCCCGTGAGTATTTGGAGCATCAGTTCCTATCTCCCACCCCATTTATCATTTAGACATATACATTTTTCATTGGTGTATAATTCCATTTGTAACACCCCAAACCATCCATTAATTAATTCATAAATTAATTTATCATGTTCGTTAATTAATTCAACAAATAATTAACTAAAAAAATCTCTTGTTAAATATTTCAACAATTATTTAACCATTCAACATCACAATAGTTAATATTTAATTGATAGTCAAATATATTTAACAAAATCAAATTAAACTAGATATTTTACTCAAAATTAAATTATCCAAAATCCTTAACTGAAACCATGATAATTAATTCACAAAACAATTATCCTTATTCCCTACTAATCCAATCAATTATTAAAATATACAAAATCTAATAGTTAATGAAAAAATTAACTATGTGAATATTACCATTAATTAATATATCTATTAATTAATCTCAAAAAAAATCACATACAATAATTATTTTTAGAAAATTAATTATCAAAAGTATCACTTCAAAAGAATGTCATTTAATCCATTAAAACATTTCTCTATTTATTCAAGACAATGTATCACAAATAATATCCAAATAAAATATATCAATCATCTAGAATCAATATATTGTAATTAATCTTTCGATTATTTTTTTAAATTCAATACCAAAGCACATAATTAAATAACCATTAATTACATCCATGTATCTCTCTCATTAACTCATAATTATTTCCCTAAATAATCATCACATTTACAATAATCATGAACCATAATTAATATACAAAATTTATTATCTTAGCTTATCAAAAAGAAAACATTTTTTAATTATTTAATCATATCAATTTAACTATATCAACAATACAGCCTTAAAACCAACATGTGTTCATGTCCTCATTTATCTAACACATGTAGTGTCATTTAATAACCTCAAAAGCCATGCATCAAAATATCACTTATCACATTTTTAAATTTAATTAAAAATACTAAATTCAAATTGGAATGACATTATATATAATTACATCACATTATAATTTAAATTCCATAAATGGTTCTTTAAGCATATTATTAAATCATTAATTAAAGATGAGGTCTTAAAAAGGGACCCTACCTCTGGGTGACAATTTTTAATTACACATCACTTTAATGTAATTGGTGGTAACTAGTTTAAAATAGAACACAGTAACATGAACACCACCTATATATAGAGATATGTATATATATGTACAAATATATACATACATACATACATATATTTATACACACACTCGCGTGTGCCCTTAAACAAAGTCAAAAATTCACTAAAAAATAATAGAATTCCAAAACCAGTACAGAAAGGCCATCAAACCTATCTCTAGAAACTAGGGACTCAGATAAAATATTAGACACCAAAATAGGTGGTAAAATACCAAATAATGGGTTTAAACTCTTACCCAAATATGGTGGTGATGAAATGATACTAAGCCAAAATGAATCACCCTTGGTAGTAATAATATGAATACATACCAAAGTGTCTAGTGGAGTCCATTATAAAAAACTAGAATAAAGTAACAAGAAAACCCAATTAAATCCCATTCCTTAGGATTTCAGCTAGAAAAGAATGGTTGAGGGTGGATTCAAAAGACTAATGTGAATCATGAAACATACACAGACTGACTAACCTTGACGAGGCAGACAAGATTTGTGAATACACCAGGATGATTCGTGTGTGCGATGTGGAGCGAGCATGGGTGGTCTAGTGTGCCTCATAAGGGGTGGGGGCCTGGTGCATGTTACCTTTCCTCTAGTGTACCTCATCCTTCATTATCTCTCAATCAAATAGTTAACACCCTATTAGTCTAATAGATATAATATAATGATAAAAACATATATTATTCTCATTTAATATAACATTTCTTCATTAATTAACCATTGATAAAATGTTTCAAAATTATTTCTGGAAACCCCCGTTAATCATATAATCAAATTAATAAAATAATAATAATAATATCCTTATTATTATTTTTAAATATTTTTTTATTTATATTAACTAAAAATATTTCATTTAAAAAATTGGGTAACAGCACAGCTGACCTTCACTTTTTGACTAATCATGCACAACAAGATATCTACCTTTAAAATTGTTTAATTAAATTAAAACCAACTCCTCATTTACTACTCATTTAATATTACCATTTAATATTACCCTTACTCGATAACGCACAACTCCACGTTAATTTTTTTTATAATCATTTAATTAATTCTTTATCAATCATTTAACTAAACATCAACAAAAATAATAATAGTAACTTCATTATTATTACTATCAAAACTTTTTTTTTAATTAATCACAATCTCTCATATAAACATATTTATTTTAATTATATAATTTATTAAATAGGATAAACATCATGGTTTGGGCCACAACTGGGCACTTCCCATGCATATTAAATAAATTGGACTTTTCCCGATTAGGTGCTCCCGAGAGTCATCAGGACACCATCCTAAATTATAGGTTAATTACAAAAATCCAAAAATGAAACCTTTAAGAGTTTTAACAATCAATATAAAATTCTAGAACTCATTATGAAAACCAACATATCGATAAACCGAAAAAAAAATTCAATAACCATCGTATGTTAACCCAGTTCAAATACCTAAGACCTTACATAAGGACACAAAAATATGTGCAAAGTAATTTTTCCCCTTACATTATTTATAGTTGTCTCCTTCATTTCAACCTTTATTCCTAGGTGGGTCACACATATTAGATGATAAATCCTTATCCTCAAATATGTCAGGAATTTATCGAATCCCCTTCTCTGATCTCCATTTTAAGATCTGTCAGGTGCATCAGAACTATAACAATAAGGCTGTACTAACCTTCACTTCTTATTCTATATATTTTTCCCAACATATCACTAAATCAAATTGATTTGTTCCCTATTTTCATAGTTTATGATGGAAAAACTGACTTCTTCCAAACAACATTGATTTGATGGCCACTATTGTATATTCTAATGCTAACAAGTCCAAGGTAAGTGGTGCATAACTTTTTTCGTGTTTCAAAAGTATATTTGGGGATGAAACATTTAGCGTGTCATTGGGTAGTTAATCGAGAACCTTTTTATTTTTAATGATTTATTTTGAATTGATTTTTGACCTTATTGGTTGATATTGGGAATTCATAAACCTTATTCTCTCGTACAAGGCTAGGATAGAGGTTGCCGACAACCATGGTTAGTTTGGTTGGGTGATAAATCCTTATTAATTTAATTTTATCATTTAAATGGAAGGAAATTACTTAAAAAATAACTTTTGTTATAATACAAACATTTATGGGATCATTATTGGATTTCCTAAGGTATTAAATGGATATAGCCCTTGGAATTGTGTTTTTGGAACTACCAGTATGGTCATGGAATGGGTTACATGGGTGATGTGATCATCATTTGGGTGTCATGTATGTCGGTTGAGTTGGAGAGTCCATAAGGTTGATGGGGTGTCCCATGATATTAGAATGATTATCCATCTGATTTGAGTGAAATGGTTGAGTGGGCATGAGATTATAGTTAGTTTTGTCTCATATACTTATTTGGTGATTTCTTCTCACCTGTAATGGACAATGTTCTTCTTGGAGTCATGTTCATGCACGTTGACTCAGTGATGAGGTGGGTTTTCCACTCATGTGGGTATAGGCCCCTGATACAGAAGATTTATTATGTTTTTTATGTTCTTTCCATATAAATACATGGGGAATGTCACGATATTTAATATTATATCATTGATTCTATATATTGGGGGATGAGGCCCGCAATATTGCATCCCTTCGGCCCATAGTATTTTTGATGTAATAAGATCATCATTCCTCAGGACGTCATTCTATGAGCTTATAATGACATCTACATTGAGGAAATATATTTTTGTGACTTAGGACACTGGTCATTAACCTGATAGGTGATTTAAATCAGGATAATCAGGGCCATGGTACATTTTTATAAGATTTCATTTATAAAATCAGATACTTGAATTGAGACTTGAGGTTTTGGTTGGCATGAGGTTTCAAATCACTTATTTAGATTTGGAACCTCAGTATTGACCGGGGATATTTTAACATTAGTGGGTACTATGATCCATGGGCCAGGATCCCCTCCTCTTCAGTGATTCTACGGTTTTCCAATGTAGGTGACAACATGCTTGTGGCTATTGGGCACCATGGAAAATTGAATTTGTCTAAATTTAAATTGATTTTCTTTTAATGAATTGGATATTACCCAACAAATTAAAAATTCATGTTTTGTATTGAATCATGGGTGGTAACCTAAATAGAATAATCCATGAGTCTTCCATAGCCCCTTCATGACACGTGTATAATTTATTTTTTACTTTTTGGTAAGGGATTAGGATCTACAAATGAATCCTAGTTTGTGTTGGTATGGATGGAAGAAAAGGGGTCTGGAGGTCATGCCTAATTTGGAGTGTTCTCTTATTGATTTTTCTATATAAGTAGGATTTATATGTACATATATATATGGGAATTCCACCGGAGCCCCCTCCTAGATATTGTACTCTATGACCTGATATAAATGGATGTTCCATTTTAGTTTCTAAAAGTTTCATGATGAATTTTATATTTCATTCCACTATTTTTCTTTATTATTCTTGGACTATTACCTAATAATGAATGTGCTTCCACCATGACAGGTTCTGGTTTTAGTATGAAGAGTATTCACTTCCTTGGAATGTCGTATTATATATGTACATGGACCATTATATTATGATAAACTAATTGTATAATATACAAAATATTACTCTTTTATACCCTCATTGTTAGTTAACAACTATTTGTATATGAGGAGTAGTGCTAAGGCTATGTGAACCAGACTAGATAGTACTTTTTGGGTGGCTAATTAGGACATAGACACTATATGATAGGTCATTGCAACTATTCATTTATTATATAAAACATAATGGGACCATAATGAAAAAAAAGTACGCTCATTCATGGATTGATGATTTATTTAACCAGCTTTGTGGGGCTCAATTCTCCTCCAATATTGACCTCCACTCAGGGTATCATCTTTTAATGTTGAAGAAAGTAGTCATTCTAAAGATCACCTCCCAATCAAGATATTGGAATTAGGTGATTGTTTTAATTCCCTAGTTATTGAATAATTTTATTTATATATATGTGGGATTGATAAATAGAGTCATTGTGAATGGCCTTGAGAAAATCAGGGAAGTTTTTATTGATGAAATTTTCATATACACAGAAAGTCATGAGGGGCATGAGGATCACCTATGGTTTATCATGGGAACTATGAGAAAAGCGATGTTAATTGGAAAATATTGAAAAGGGGAGTTCAGTTTATAGAAATATGATTTTTTGTGGCACAATATAACCAATGATGAAATATATTTGGAATCCATGAGGACAACGGTCATAGAGGAGTGGACTCATCCAAAAATTGTAAAACAGATTCATAGTTTCATTGTTTTTTGCATGTATTACAGGAATTTGTGAAATTATTTTCATGTCATTTTAGTCCACTAATAATGTTTACACCAAAATGGGCTATGTTCATCTCGACAGATGACTATGAAACATGTTTCCCATTACTAAAGATGATATTGATTAAGACACATGTTTTAACAGTACCCTCAGTTTTAGCAGGTTTATTTATTTATAGTGATTCATCGATGAAAGGGATTGGTTTTTTCCTCCTGAAAAATGAAAAGGTTTTTGATTATGCATTAAGTAGGAATGAACAGATTGTGATGTAATTGGTGAGGATTCAAGGATATCCATTAAACAAAAACCATATAAAATTGATCATGGTAATTATAAGGTAAGGGAAATCATCAACCCTATCCAAAATGATTTATAAAAAAAGTCACTATTAATGATCATGAAAGACCAAAGAGAAAATGCTTTGATATACGGAACATAGATGGTGGATGAAAGGAATGATTCATGAGTTCAATATTGATCAAGAAGGTTTACTAAAATTTCATAAAAGGAATATTTCCCATATAATATGTAGAAAAATAATGTGATGATGGATGAATCTCAATTCTCAACATTTTATATATATATTGGATGTAATATAATGAAAATGTACATTTGTGATCTCTATTGGTGGGATATTATAAAACGGGTGATTCTGGAAAACAATAAAATGTGCTTGATATGTCATCAAGTGAACAAATACTAATAACATCCAAAAAGGGTATTGTAACCATTACCCATACTGACATGGAAATGGGACAATATCACTATGGAATTCATCACCGTTCACCGAAGAACATCTTGTGGAAACAATGAAATATGGGTTATAATGGATCGTCTAACCAGAAATTATCATTTCCTAGATATTTTATAATATATATATATTGACCAAATTATCATGATATACATAAAATATGTCATGATGTTTTATAGGGTTCCACATTCTATTTTTTTATTGTGATCTGTGGTTCACATCTAAATTCTTGAGAACTCTTCAACCTACTTTAAAAAATTTAATTTCATCACATCTTATCTCCCCCAAACTATTTTCAATCTTAACTGAATATTTAGATAGTTGAGGAATAGCTTAGAAACAACTCTAAATAATTTAAATGTGGATGGGATCAATACAAAAAAAGTGGAGTTCTCCTACAAAAACAACATCAACTATATCATTGAAATGGTAGAATATGAAGCTCTATATGGAAAGTGATGTAAAAATTAGACCTTTTTTGATAGAATTGTGTGAGATAAAAAAAATTGACTCGATCTTGTGGACCAAAAGGTAGAAATTTATCTTGATCCCCAAAATCATATAATGACTACTCATAGTAAGTATAAGAGATATGCTGACAATCGTCAATGGGCTTAGATTTTAATTTTTGGTGAAATTTTTATTTCATATATCATCATATAATTGAGTCTTGTGGGTTGGGAATAATGGGAATATTATAATTAGGTAAATTTCCCAATATGAAATACTCAATCACATAGGACCAGTAGCCTATTAGATTGAAATTCCACCAAATATTTCAATTGTTCAAGATGTATTCCATGTACCTCTATGGAGGATGAACATTCCTAAACCCTTGAGAGATACTAAATTTTGTGATGGAATAATTAGAACACGACTCCCTTATTAGGATACACCGGTAGAGATATTGAATAATATAGAAAATGTTCTATGATAAAAGACTACCTACGTCGTAAATGTTTTGTAGAGGAACCAAAACTATAATGAATAAACATGTAATACATAAGAAAAAATTAGACAGAAGTACCCTCAACTTATCTCTACTGAGAAAATGGGTTTAAATTTTAGGGAGGGTATTTTTTAAGGAGGGGGGAATGTAACAACCCAAACCTTAAAAATGATATTTGTTTCCTGAATAATATTTTTTACATATAATTTCATACATGTACAAAATATTATTAAACTAGTAAACATTCTATGAAAATAAAAATATAACATTATAAGAAAGTATAGTGAATTTTCAGTGAAGGAATAAAGTAGTACTTATAGAGTTTAAATAGAAATATGACAATAAGGATTCGAAAATTATATAAATGTTGTTGATTATGAAAAATGGAAACTATACCCTTGGTTGATAATTTTGTATTTATAATTTATTTTTATAATTATTAATTTCAAATAATCCCTCATACGAAATGAATAATCGATGGCCTCAACTAATTGATTTGTGTCATTTGAAGCCCATTAGTCAGAACATTAGAGGGAGGTTTTAGCGGTAGTATTCATCCTTCTTTATTCTAAATCTAAGCATCAGCATGTGAATCTTGTGCAATGTTTCCTACGATAGAAGCTCAAGATTTTAGAGATTACCACTTGATCAATATTTGATGATTCACTATATGAAACCAACACCACCAAGGACCTTACCCCTTGGGTCCATGTTGGTGTAACAAGGTGTTACAAGCCCAGTCCCTAGTTACATAATGCTTAAATTCCATTTTATAAATAAAATTATATCTATCATATAGTCTTAATAATAGTGTTTCTTAATAAAATATAAGTTTAATTGAGGTAAATCATATAATTTTATTTTTGAATGAAAATAAAACATAATAACTTTTTTCTATATAATATATATAACTTTTATAACAAACAAGGTAATTTCAATATTGATTATTTAAATTTAATATCATTTTTAATAATTTTTAATAAAATAATAAATAATAAATTATTTTTATAAACTCCTAGGAATGTTTTTATAACTGTCAAAAAAATAACTTTGAATTAAATACTTATTTTTTAAAATAAATAGGATTTTTAAATTTAAAAGATAAAATTATCAAAATTGGATAATCATTTTGATAAAATAACCAAAATTTCTAAAACTATTCCATTGGAATTAGGTTAAGGTGCATTTCTTTGAATTTTATAAAATATATTATTTTTTAAGAATATTAAAAAAATAAAATTTTAGTGATTTAGTATATTTAATGATATTAGATTTATTTCATTATAATCTAAAAATTAAATAAACAAAATCCACAACCAAAAATATATTAACTTATTAATTTTGTTTATGTTTCTATATTTTGATAAATTTTTAAAACTATATGTTACATTCCAACATCTAAAAAGTAATATATTATTTTTTTAAAGAGTCTTTCATGAAATATTCAAAATTTAATGCTAAAAGATGTATTAAATAATTTTGTTAGGTATTTTAGGATTAAATTATCATAAAATATGTCCAAAATTTCCAAAACCTTTAGAAAAATCAGGTATAAGACAATGGTTTTTCATCTTCCACTTCATATATTTCAAAGACCTATATTTAACAATTCATAATCAATTTACCTGCTTCTAATATAAATATACAACCATTTTACCATCCCCCTTCTCAAAAAATATATCCTCTATGAATTTATTATATTTTTTCTGTCCAACGTGTAATCCTGAGGTTTCCTCTAGCACTGAAGGTTTCATCTTAATGTTTTAGGAAAAACTCTTCAAGGTAAGGGAAATCTTCACTTCTATTTTCCATTGAAGAGTCTATTTTTCTCATATGACTTCCAATTTCTTTTACAATAACTTTTTTCAACATTATATTATCACACTAATATATTAAATGTTTTTTTAAATTATATACCATTGTCCTATCTCATTTTACCATTTTCATGAACCATGTTTCATACATGTCATCATGCTGAATCTTCCTCTCAAATTTACCTCTTTTATTTGAGTAATTTTTATTTCCATTTTATTTTAATATTCAAAACTAGTTTATTATAAATTTTTATTCAACTAGATATAAATATGTCTCATTAATCCAGGGATTTAAATATATGAAACTCAAATATCCTTTCAAGGGTTTTCAATGACGTAATGTTCAGGTAATTAATGTATTTTTTTTCAATGATTGTTGATATGAAACCCACTCTTCATTATCAAAAGGATATTAATGATATTATTTACTATAATCTATGTGGATCACATGAAATTAAGACATATGATTGGTGCACCCTGATAGCTCTCTAATACATAGGGTTAATAATTTAGTCTCTATAAATCACATGTTTTACGAAACATTGTCAAATAAACTTTTTACTTTTTATTAATATGATACACCAGTTACTCATTCCTTATTATTATTCCGTAGTTTATCATTGATATGTCTCATGATCACATGTAATGATTATCCCTTTTTTCTTCCCTTGTCAGACATCATTCTCAACACTTTGATTTTATGTATGTCTGTAGGTTATGACATAAAGTAAATATAACTTAGGGTGAACCCATGAAGGTGTCCTCAAGAGTGTTTTATATGCATTTTAAATGATATAATGTATTATATAGCCTTTTTTATGAAACCAAACTTGAAAATATCCTCTATTTTGTACTATTAAATTAAATTTTATGTAATAAAGAAGGGTTATTCTATAATGAAACCTAGGCTTTAATACCAAATATAATCACTGATAATAACCTTGAAAAATCTTTATAGTGTCATTAATTAGAGTTTGACCAATTTAATATTATTTATACACTTTTTCATTTAATACTTACAACCTTTTTAATTATATTCCATATTAATTAGGATCAATATTTAATCACATTTTATATAATTGATGAATGAAAGTCATGGGACATTGAAGAATAATATATTAATTACCTAAGTATAGTATATTAGTTGATCCTGGGTAGTCTACTGAAGAGGATTGCACAGAAAACCAGGTTTTTACTTTTTAATGGTTTTATTAAAACAATTGATAATAATTAATTTTATTTATGTGTGAGAAATAAGAGGATTGGTTTGGTTAGATTTAATCAAATGAGAAAGATGCTGATCAGAGTGGGTTTGCCTAGAATTAGTTTTTTTCTGTCATGGTCTCTGAATTTTCCCACTTTTCTTTCCTTATCTTGTAAGAGAGAGATTTCTCTAATGACTCCTCTCCCTACTTGGCCAAATGGCTCTCTTGAGAATATTCCTTGTCCAAAACATTTGATTGGTCTATCCATCTTCAAATGTGTATATTATTGTAGATGGTTTTTTCAATTAATTAGAGAAAACCCTACCCAAGAATTGTTGTTCCCTAATAAACCAATATTCTACATGCAATCATACAAACGTGTAGACTACTGTCGAGCACTCACAACCTGACCCTAATCAGTTTCACCGTATACAGATTAGAATTGGGTGGATGAAGATGTAGTTATCAACCAAGTAAATATAAATCTATATAACTAAATCCTAACAGAACTGCATTTGGAGTTAAAAAATTATTCTATAATTGTAATATGATTATGAATGAAAAAATGTATCTTATTAAATTAAAGCATAAGAACTCAATCATGCACATCGTTCCATCCATCCACTTCTTGATCACTCAATGGTACTAACCCTCCAAGGATTGGGATGTTGAGATGATGCTGGAGAGGCGAGACTTTATAATAAAAGAAAAAAATAAATAAATCTAAATAAGTAAGTCACCCAATTATTCCCCCGCCGGTCGATTGGAGGAATTGTGGATGGAATGGAATTCCTTGAGTGGGAGGAGCTCCCCTCCTTTTACACCAAAAAAATTCCCCCCGAATTTTGACATGTTCTCAACTCATGAAATGAAATATTTACACATTTCACCCTTTATTGAATGTTTTCCAAAATTATATTCGGCATTTCCTATCAAAATATCAGCGAATTTGGAAAAATATTCTGGGAGTTTTTCCCGTTTTACTCTATCAATTTATTCTTTCCAGTCAGAATCTCCAAATAACAAGAATACAAATTAGAATTCTTTAATTACCCATTAAATGGATAATTAATTAATCTTCTCATTCATTAATGTTGTTCCAAAAATTTCTTCTGCATCCTCCCACCGAATTTCATATCATGCGGGACCAACATGAACGACATATGGAAACCACACCAAATCTAGGCAGATTTGTAAATAGTTTTCTTAGTCAAACTTGTGATATTCTTTTGAGCTTCCATATGGTCGATTATTTTTTTTTTCAAAAAGGATGAAATGATTCTCCGGTTGTGCAGAATCTAGACAAAATGAATATTGTTATTTAAATTAGTAAAGAAAATTTAATGACCATAATATCCAAAAAAATTAAATTAATTATAAATGCGAAATGGGCATTTTTAATGTTCTGCTCAAAATAACACCAATATCATAAAAAAGTTTCATTTCATATTAAAGTAGAACTTTGGTCGGTTTAAAACAATGAAATTCAATGTAAACTTGATTGAAAATATTTTCTCTATAAATTCCCCCACACTTTAACAATGCTTTTCCTCAGGCATGAAATCTCATAATTGAATATCTGAGTGCACCAATGTTACAAATATTCAAATTTCAAAGTAATAAAATCAATAAATTGTCAATTTCAAATCAAATGTTTATGTTCTGCAAAAATATTATCAATTTAATTAATCATTAATCAATGAAATAATCAATTCATGCGTTTTACATTTCCCCATTGAAAAATGATGGAATTTATCCTTTCATTCATTCAATATTCCCAATTTATTATTATTAAAAATTCCAAATCCTGATCTTCATCTCTCTTGAATATTTTATCTAATCACTCTTGATACAATTAAAGTGGAGTTATGATCATATCATGAGAACATTTTCTTTATCCATAATCATGTAATGGAACTAATTTGTCCACTTTGTAATGACAAGAAGAACATGGAATAATCAAAACATGAAACAAAGATTTAATGGAATATAAGGTGTAAGGTTGGTAGGATTTAATACATTAAAAATTAAGGCTCAGGGAGGAGGATAATATCTTAAGTACACTACATGATTAATTTAGTGAAAACACAGGATGGACCTCACTCAATGACCCTTGAGAATGTGAATCCCAACACCACCCCCTATTAATTACATGGTACATGAGTTAATAAATAATTAAATAGAATGAAATCATCCATGTTATCCCATTTTTGTTAAATAATTTTCCAAAAAGGAATAGATTTATTATTACTTTTATTTAAAAAAATTGTAAAGATCCATAGAGGCACAACATTATTTTCTCTCCCTTTTTTAAGGAGAACTGGTAGTAGTGATAGAAGAATAATAAGATTATTACTCACACGTAATTTTCCAATAATTGACTTCCCAAAATGATGACACAGACCTCACACAACCCACCAATGATACACATCACATTGAACGCAAAAAAAAGGACCTTCCCCCACACTTAAACAAGAAATATCCATGAAAAAATTCTAAAATTATTGAAAGGTAAGGAAAAACCAGCTTGAAATGTGGCTTAAAACTATAAGGAAATTCATGGAAACTATGAGCTAATAAAGGATAAATGTAAGGCTGGGTCTTACATAAATGTGTGGTAATCGAAATTAGTAACAGAATCTGTTTAAATTTATTTCTTTACAATCATATCTTTGATATGTTTCAGTAAATGTTATAGTAGGTTTCATGTCCCAAGATCACTCATGAATTATGATCAAGATAAAATTTGAAATATTTGTTCTTGAAATCCTCTCGGGAATGGAAACATGATATTAGACAATCACTCATGGCATGATTGATAAGAACAAATTAATTCACATGAATTTCAGAAACTCAAAGCATGAAATTTTATAGGGATATTTCATTTACATGAATCAATTAATTCCCTCAAAATCATTAGTCCTTATTTCAAAATCCATGCTTCACATCAATAATCCAATTCTTCATTTTACTCATTAAATTTAATTAAAATATAAATCTAAATCATGGAATCACTATATTATTGAGACACCTATGTCTCCTATATATTTCATGTAAAACATAATTAATGTGTGGGAATAAAATTCATATCATCAAATCTTCAAAAATGTAAGGAGTTTCAGTGTTACACATAAAAAGGGAACTCCCTTTTGAAATGAAGCTTATTTTTTTCTTTTTGGGGGTTCCCTTCATTAGCATCAAAATTTTCATCCATGAAGATTTAATGGACCTGAAATATAAAAAACAAAAACAATTGATAGTGCATGTTTTTTCAACATGCTTTTATATGACCAAGAGGACAATTTGACAATGCGGAAAAAACATGGGTTGGCTCTCGAAAGTGCTTTTTTTAATGTTGTTGTCTTGACTAAAATAATAACCAATTTTGAAAACTCATAGACTACAATATTCCCTCCCACAAACTTAATTTTTGAAGTGTCCTCAATGCATTTAAATTAATTTTTTATATGTATGTTTCAAAAATATGTAGTTAATGAATTAAATTAAGTTTAACGGAATGATGCAACCTGGTAGGTTATCATTTGTAATCAGGGTGAGGTAGTGTTATCTCCTACACTGGTCATTAAAGTATGGTCCCATGGAATGTATTCAACCTCTTCCCATTTATATTTAATGGGTTTCATTCTCCTTCGTTTTTATTATGTACAACACTAAAGGGGTATACATGTATAACAGTAAAGGGGCCTTCCAATCTAGAACCAAGCATACATGGCATAAGTTTATGTCTGGATTTGTAGAGTATCACTTAATCTCTAGGGTTTAAGGTTCTTTCTTGAATCATCTTTTCATGGGTCATCCTTGTTCACTTTTTATTGACCATTGAATTTTCAAAATACTCTCTCTTGATTTCCTCTAGCTCTAACAACTGCAATCTCATTTCATTCCCAGCATTCTCTAGGTCTTGATTCATCTCTCTAACCACCCAGTAGGATTTGTGCTCTAACTCCAGAGGACAGTAGATACTCTATCCATACATCAATCTATTGGGACTCATCAATATTGGTGTCTTGTAGGTCATTCTGTATGCCCATAAGGTATCATCAAAATTTTGGCTCCAGTCCTTCCTATTTGGTTTAACTGCCTTTTCCAGAATAGATTTGATTTCTCTATTAGAGGCTTATGCTTGACCATTTCTCTGGGGATGGTATGGGGTTGATGATCTAGGATGTACCCAATAATTCATTAATAATGATTCCATCTTCTTGTTATTGAAATGAGTTCCCTGGTCACTGATGATTGGTCGTCCACTCTAAACAATCAGAAAATGTTATCACTGACATAATCACAAACAACATTGGAATCGTCAGTTCATGTTGCATTCACGTACACCCATATTGAAACATAGTATACATCCAAAATAATATATTAATTTCTAAATTAAATTGGGATTGTTCCCATGAAATCTTGGCCCCATTCTTCAAAATTTTCATATCAATCTATAGGTTTTTTATGAATTTCAAGTTGTTTGTATATGTTACAATAAAATTGGCATTTGTCATATCATTCAAAAAAAAAAATTAATGCATCCTTGAATAATGTTGTCTAGTAGAGTCTAGAATTGAAAACTATTTGTGTAGTCCTATGAAGTCCAAAGTGTCCTCCAAAAGACAATTTATGACTGAATTTAGACAGTGATTCAATTTCATATCTTGGTATGCATATTATTATGATTTTATCATTACATATTTTCCACAGAAACGGGTTTTCCCAATAATAAAATCATGATTCATATTTAATATTATTTCTTTTGATGAGATCTTAAATGCTTGGGTACCAGAGATATAACAATATAGTTGAAACTTTTGGAATACCATGGTACTTCACCATTGACAATGTAGAGTTTTTCACCATTAATCTCATCATTAAGTGGGTTTTGCTTTGGGATTTCAGCATCATTAGTGTGTGGTATTCAACTCAGATGATCAGAAACTTTAATTTAAGTACCCTTCTCATCATTGATTTTTAAATTGAACTCTTTTAATAATATAATCCATCTCACCAATCATGGTTCTCAATCCACCTTTTTCATTATGTACCTATGTGATGCATGATCTGAAAAAACAATGACATTTCTGCCAAAAAGATATTATCAGAATTTATCTAGTGCAAAAACACCAACATAAAACTATCTCTCAGTGGTTGTGTAATTTATTTCGGGGGCATCCAACTTCCTTGATGAGTACTATATAACTTCATGATTTCTATCAATTGTTTGTCATACATAAGCTCCCACTGCTTGGTTGGATGCCTCCGATAGTAACATAAAAGGATAATCCATGTTCTGTGGATGCATTATTGGTGGTGTTATAAACTATTTCTTCAATTA
The DNA here is from genome assembly GCA_963277665.1 of Viscum album. Taxonomy (NCBI): domain Eukaryota; kingdom Viridiplantae; phylum Streptophyta; class Magnoliopsida; order Santalales; family Viscaceae; genus Viscum; species Viscum album. The sequence goes on from OY728157.1 coordinate 1,725,942,102, forward strand.
ATCAAATGATTCCTTTAATGTACAATTAAAATTATAGTCAACATCCTTTATAGGTAATCTCGATAGAGGGAGAGAGATATTACTAAAATCCATGATGAATCTTTTTTAAAATCTTGCATTCCCTAAAATGGCTTTGACATGTTTTACACACGTTGGATATGGAAAGGAATTTATAACATCAATTTTGTATTTATCAACCTCAATAGCTTTTTGTGAATTATGTTCCCCATCACTATTCCTTTTCCACCCATGAAATGGCATTTTATGAAATTTATGACATGGTTCTTTTTAAGGAAGGTTTTCAAAACATTATCCAAACATCCCAAGAAATGATCAAAATAATTTCCAAAAACAATGAAATCATCAAAAAAACCTCCAAGCTGTCCTCAATGTGGTCTATGAAATTAATCTCCATGCACTATTGAAATGTACTTGTAGCAATGAAAACCCCGAAAGAAATCTATTTATAGGAGAATGTTCCTAAAGTAAATATTAATTTCGTCTTCTCATGGTCTTATAGTGTGATCGGTACTTCAAAATATCATGATAATCTATCAAAAAAATAGTAATTAGTTTTCCCAACAAATATTTCAAGCTTCCAATCAATGAACGAAATAAGAATGTGGTCTTTTCTAGTAACTTGATTTATCTTCCTGTAATCTATACACACTCTGCACCTGTTTTGTACTCCCATGGGGATCTGTTCATTTTTTTTCATTTTTAAAAGTGGTCAGGCACGTTTTCTTAGGGAATACATGAATTTGGATAACCCATTGAGAATCAGAGATTGGGTAAATGATTTTTGCTGCAAAAATTTCTCTACCTCTTTCCTAGATACCTCCATAATTGAGGGGTTGAGTCTTCTATGAGGTTTCCTAACTGGTAAGAAATCACATTATAAAAATATAATGTGAGATCATTCCTTAGGGTTGATTCCAGGAATATCACCGAAACTCTGTCCTAAAACATTAACATTCCTTTTTAATAATGTCAATCAGTGTTTGTTCTTGGGAATGGGATGGGTTATTGTCAATGATTACTGGAAATTTCTCTCCTTCCATTTGGTATGCATACATCAAATCACATGGAAAAGGCATCAGTTCTATACATTGGGGTTGTTTAAGGGATTATATTACATTTAGGTTTCCTACTTCTATGGTTTTAATCTCTAGTATATTCTCACTCTCTTTTAACAAATAATCGAAAAATCCATATTTTACCCCATCCTCCAACTTGATATCATAATTTATAGGTTAATGAGAATTATAACAATCGAATGAAAATTTTACCCTAATGATATGAAGTCATGAACCATACCCGGGTCTTTAATTAGTTCCATACCTTCATCATGGGAGCTCACATAAAGTTATTGATTGTTGGACGGGAGTATCATTTTATCAAGAATATAGAATTTAACCATAATATCTCTAATCTCCATGGTAGGTTTTCCTTCATGAATGTTGATGATCATTATTACTATTTTCAAGAATGGTATCGCTATGATGATGGGAGACTGGGCTGATGCTTGATCATATTCCATAGAAGGACATAAACGTCTTCTGGAAAGATTAATCATCTCACTCCTACATGTAAAACATCAATGACTCCCGCATGGAAAATGGTGGATCTGTCTGCTAATTGTACCACCACTCGAGTTGGTTTTATTTCTCTGATATGCAAAGATGAAAACACTTAGTGAGGCCTCACATTTATCAAATCTCTAAGATCACATTGTGCATCTGTAAATTTTGAACAACCGATAGTGTAGGGAGTAGATAATGTCCCTAAATCATGAATTTTTTGTGGTATCGATGGTGTGATCAATGATGAGACACTTTTTCCTAATTGTTTCTTTTTTTCCATCCATATTCATTCTTTTAGTACAAAAAACCATTATAAATATTTCATATTTAGGGATTTTTCATATTTCGTCTAGTTGTGGGTTGTTAATATCAACATTCTAGAAGGTTTTATGAATTTCTCATTGAATTTATTCTTCTATTCCCTTATTTGACCCAACCAATGCAGATGGGAATGGTGCTAGTACATCCATTTTCTCCCATTTTTTCAAAATGTTTTTATGTATTTTTCTTCTTGAACCTTGTTCTTTATCAATTATTGTTGTTGAATTCATCTTTTTGTTAGATAGGATGAACTTCTAAAGGAATAATTAAATCATAATCCTCATATTGTTAAGGGGGTGTGAGTTCTTTCCCACGTTAGGTGGTGATTTCACTAACAGTATCCTATGGATTGGGAAATTTTTGTGTAGGAAGCTTACCTTAGTTCATGGTGAAAAAATCCATAATGTCTGAGAATTGATCATCTAGAGTGTCCATTAAATCTTCTATTCCTACAAATCATGTCTTCAGATGCTGATCTTCATTTGTTGGTGTACATTTGGATGGTTTCTCATAATTATTTTTCTATAAAGTTTGTGGTTGGAAAGGTGGTTACTGATGGAAGGGCTGCTTATAAGGCTGTTGGAATGGGATTATGTATTGATTTTGCTGCTGAAAAGGTTGTCTGACTGGGTTTTGTTGAAACCCATACCCTGGATGGGATTGCAGTTGGTATTGACTTTGTTGATATGCTTCTTTACAACATTATATCCCCTACACTTTTAGACATTGGTCAGAGTAATGAGAATTAGAAGAGCATAATCCACATACCCGATTTAGTCCTTGTTGTTCATTCAAATGAGTCAAAGATATTTGTCACACTAACCTGGTGAGTTCACCCATTAAGTTTCTAGTTAAATCTACTGAATCAGATGTTCTCACCTCATGTATTCCCCTGGTGCTTGTACCTATGGTACCAACATGCTATGAGTTTTGTGAAATATTTTAAATCTATTCTCTAGAATATGTTGGTGACTTATCAATCAAGGATCCTTAGGATGACACATATACCACGTTTCTATAATTGTCACGATATCCTTGATAGAAGAAAATAATGAAATGGTGTTCATCCACATTATGATGTGGACAGAAGACACATAACTTCTTAAATATCTCCCAGTACTCGTAATGAGTTTCACCAGTTGATTGAAGAATGGAATAAATCTCTTTTTTGATAGTTGTGATCCTAGATGTGGGAAAAAACCATTGCATAAAGCATCTCTGAAGATCTTCCCAGTATTTGACTTCTCCTGGTTGGAGACTATACAACCATTCCCATGATTCTCCCACGAGTGAGAAGGGGAATACCCTCCACTTTACATGTTCTTCTACAACCCCTCAGGGTTTGCAGCTAGAGCGCCCATTTGTAAATTCTTAGATATTCCTGTTGTGGTCATCACCTTCAAGACCATTGAATTTAGGGGGAATTTGAATCAAGTTAATATGCAATTCATAATAATTTTCTAAGGCTACAATAGCTTGTTAATTTTTATGGTTAACGAAATGTGGGGCACAAATATCGCACAATGTTTTGTTGGGATTACCAGCCATTGGAGGTTCAGAGTGATCACTGGATGTGTCACTTGAATCTGTATGGTGAATTTAATAAAATAACATTCACAAATTTTTCTTTCTAAGATAGGGTATAGTTAATTAAAAATAGGAATCAAATTCAATTAAATTGTTCTTTGAACTATCGGTCATTAAAAAGAATGTAAAAAAAATTATTATTATGGGTTTTTAGGCACTGCCTTCATAGAGACGAAACCATGTTTTGACGAACGACGGTCATGGGACATAGAATAAAATATTTTATCTACCTTAGTACTTTATATTAGTTAATAATAGATTTTCTCTTGAAGAGGGGTGCACACAAAACAAGGTTGTCACTTTATAATTGTTTTTTGAAAACAATTGGTTATAATTAATTTGAATGATGTGTGATAAATAAGAAGATTAATTTTATTGGTTTTCAAAAAATAATAAATACGGTGATTTGAGTGGTTTTGGATAGACCTAGTGCTTTGCTATCAGGGTTTCCATATTTTACCCCTTTTCATTCTTTATCATTTTGGAGATAGATTTTTCTTCCATGTCATCTCTCTACCTTGTCAAAATGGAAATGATGAAATTATTACTTATCCCAAACCTTGGATCGGTCTATCCATCTTTCAATGTGAGTAGGATTGTAGATGGATTTCTAAATCAATTAGAGGAATCACTAATAAGTTATTGTTGTTCCCTAATAATCCAATAATCCACATGTAATCATACACATGTGTTGACAACCATCATGCACTCACCACCCGACCCTAATATGTTCCACCGTAAACATATTAGAATTTGGTGGAGGGAGATGTGATCATTTACAAAATAAATATAAATTTACATAATTAAAACCTAACATAACTCCATTAAGAGTTTAAAACTGATTTATAATTTAAACAATTTTATTAATGAAAAGGGATCTTATTAAATTTACGCATTCCAACTCAAGCAAGAACATCAATCTAGCCTTCCCATTTTCGATCACTCAATGGTACTACCCCTCCATAAGTGGGGAAGTTGATATGATGTGGGATAGGGGGTATATTACAATAAAAGAAGAAAAATAAATAAATCAAAATAAGTTATTCAACCAATTTTTTCCCTCTCCGGTCGATCAGAGGAATTGTGGATGGAATGTAATGCCTTGAGATGGAGGAGATCCATTTTTTATAGGAGGAATTTTCCGCCCTTATGTTGATGCGTTGTATCCCCAATAAATGATATCTCCAAGAAATGTACACTTATTGAATTTTTTTCATAAATATCTTGGCCTTTTTACCTCAAAATATCAGAGAAGTTTGACATGTTGTATCATCCCTAGAAATTAATGAATAATAGATATTTTTATATATGTCTATTAATGATTTAGATAGTGTTTTTAGAGGCTTAAAATGAAAATAAATCCAATCTTAAGCATGGAATACACTAATATTTTTAAAAGATTGTTTTACTGCCTTTTGATGGAAAACCATTTTTAAAGGTATCTTTTGACAATTTTATAATCTATGTTTGTCAAAATAAACTTATTATTTATGATTGGGACATCAAAATTTACTTTGTGTGAATTTTTGGTATTTTTTAGACAATGTTCATTTTTTAATGAATAGTGAAACATACAGCATTTTACATCAAAACTGTTTTTTAATCTAATTTATTTATATGATTAGATTATATTTTGAATAGTTTTTGAAGTGGAATTAGAATATATTTTTACCATTTAATCCAATGGTGGTCATTGGAATCAATTTCACTATGAAATTGGACTTAAACTGGTGTCAAGCTTTTGATACTTATTGCTTCATAAAAACACGCTATTTGTCATGACAACGGGAATTAATTATTAAATTAATTAATGTGACTTATATGTTTTGAATTTTGTAAAATAGACTTCATTTTTGAATTCGGAATATCAAATATAGCTTAGGGTGAATTTTTGGTAATTTTCTGAAAAACATCAATTTTTGATGAATAGTGAAACCACTAAGTGGTACTTATAAAAACTGATTTTTCAGTTTAAATGAAATTTTGCCATCATTGTGTTTTGAATTTAAAAAATCCGACATACATGGTTGTAATTAAGAAGTAAAATGTGGTTCAATGGGATTAAAATAATTTTTTGGTGAATAGTAACTTATTAAGTTCTTAATCGCGATTAGTGGTAATTAGTGTCGTTTAAGGTAAAAATAATGTTTTAATAGTATGAGATGAGCTTGACACATTTCCTACCATCATTGGATGTGTCATGGCCGACCAAGACAAGCCATGGGTCAACTTGGGGACCCCATGGAGCCACTTTGGTTGGGAAATTACATAAATAACTTTTTATTTAATGTTAAAGTAAAAATGACACAAACATGAGTTATGTTACTAAAACAATTTTTATATGGGGTTATACAAGTCAGATTTTTTACTATAAATATTCGTTAGAAATATAAAAATATTTCCTACATCATAGTATTTTTTTTTAATTTTTAGACATTATATAAATTAAATTTTAATGAAATCATGATGATGCAGCGATGACCTCATTATTTAACGATTTAAATAAAATGGAAAGATAATGTAAAATATTAAACCTAAACATGGCTAAAACCAATTGGATGAGTGTATTTCGAACCCTTATCACCTTACCCTCGAATTATATCAATGTGGGACCTTTTGAATCCGAAAATCATTTTAAAATAAAGTAACTTTTCTTTAATTTCCAAGAGTTCCCCTCCTCTCCTCTTATAAAAGGCCCCCACCTCTACCTCCTTACCCACACTCCCAAAGCCTTTGGCTTGGCAAACCCCTTCCCATTTTGTCTCTCCACTTCCCTCTATTACTCCTTGAAGCCTCACATTGGGCAGAAGTCTTCCCAAGGAAGCCTTTGAGCTCAAACCAAAGGGAGTTACCCGATTTTAAGTTAATGTCTTCTTTTGAGTCCTTTTGTTTTATTTTTCTTCTCCAACCCCCTAAACTCTTTTGATTCTTTTCTTTTGTAACAACTCATGTATCCTAAATATACTATTATTTTGTTATAATATGGATTCGAGCTACACATACACACACCTACATCTAATGGTTAACGAACATACTGTTTCCGTGGATAGTGAATTTATGCCTCCCGAAACGATGATTGTTCAAAATTCTTTTAACACCTTCAAAGGTGGCCATTAAGATGTCACTATATTTATATATGATATATAATATGTTTATGTTTTCCTTAATCTTCTGTTTTTTTATTTTTGGTCATACCTTTATGGTTTCCATTATGGGTAAACGCGCTATCTTCATTTAAGGAAGTGCGGACTATCGCCCCCTCAAAGTGATTTGATTCGTTAAATACCTTATGTGGGATGTATAAAGGATGGAACTATGATATTATATATGATATTATTCTGTAATTATAATATAACTTTATATCATTATGATTCCATTCTATAAAATACGAAATAGAAATGAAAGTAGCGTTCATGCATACGTACGGCTTACCATCTCCATGAACGGTGCATTTCATTTCTTACCTCTAAATGATTATGTAATATTATAAACGCATGTATATACTGGATATATATGATATATACATAATTATTATAATTCTGGATATAATGGATACATGAACAACATGTAATTATAAAGGGTTTATTTTTGACTCATGTACCAATGATCGTTAAAACGACCATTATTAACTTAAATAATTACATAGTATTCATGAAATGGCAATAAGTGATATAAAAGGAATAATGAAATTGAAAAAAGGTTCTTAAAGAAGTAGAAATTAACTCATGTTTATTATTCAGGAGATTAAAGAACAACCGAGTCAAGTCGGACCCGAGGTATGGGACTTCGTCTCAATCTCCTTTCATTGAGGCATATTTTGTTTTATACAGAACCTTCTTTTATACGGTGTATAAACCCCTATGACTTTTATGTTTATCCAAAAGGAAACTTTTTTATTCGAAGCGTTTTACTAAACGACAAAAGGGAATGTTTTTGTCGTACGTATGCGGCGACAACGACTTCTCCGCTGCCGTGACCATTATTTGAGTTTCGGCTTCCTCTATATGCCATACCTTATTTTTAAAAGAAAAATAAATACCATGTTTTAATTTTCTTTTATTTTGGTATTGAAAATGGTTTTCATATTTTTTTTATATCAACGTGTTGTATTGATATCTTGTGATTGAAAGGTGGAAATGTTATGTTTCCTTTATGCATGTTTTATGTGATACGATTATGTTGAGGTTCTTGGGAATTATTATGAAGACGGGTGGTTCCGTGATAAACTAAGGGCGGGTGAGCCCGATATAGCTCTCCAATGCATTGGGTAATGTGAAGGAGTGAAATTTTAAGGTTTCTCCGAAGAGATTTAGGGAATATACTATGATGGGTATTCCAAACGTAACAAAGAGGGTTACTCCCTACATAAGAATGTTATGAATACCTCAAATTACCTTTATGTATTATGATTTCTATGATTTATTCATGATTTGATGAGGTATGTTAAAGTGCTTATGTTTTATGGGTAAAGTATGATTTTATTCTTATGTATATATGTACCCATGTTTCCTTTCCATATTTTTATATCCCTTACTGAGCTTTTTATGCTCATCCCAAGTTTTTTCGAAATTTTTTTCACAGGTCAAGGGAAAGGTACATGATATGATGATAGTGTCAAGGAAGTGTGAAGAAAGAATCTATGTTTTATTTTAAATATGATTCCATTGATGGGAATGATGAATACTATCTTTATGTAACCACTTTGATTATATGTGGAATGTAATGCAAGTTTTATGATCTAATTCTCTAAAACTCTAAACCCGAAAAGATCCTCAATGTGTATTCTTGTAATAACTCAAGATTAAGTAAGGTTTAAGGCTGGGGCCTTATAGTTGGTATCAAAGGTCGGTTTAGATAACTTTAGGAGTTAGAATTCTATTAAATGAGTATCTAAAAATATTTTTTTTTGAAATGATATAGCATTTGAAGATTACCATGTTGCTTCCTCTAAGACATGTTTGTTCAGAATGGTTTTCCGCAGAGGAAACAGGGAAGCAGTGCTAGGAAGGAATACAGAAGGAAATAACCTCCCGAATCTGCATCCTGAGATGTTCGGAATTGGAACTAAACAGTTTGTTGCAGTAATGGCACAGTTGACTCAAGCGATAAATGGCGGTGGTATCCATACATGAGATCAGCCAGATCAACTACAGAGGAACATGTCAGTGGTGGAACATTTCATGAGGCAACATCCCCCATCATTCAGAGGATCCTCTGACCCTGTGCTAGCTGAATGGTGGATTAAAGCACTGGAGAATATTTTTGATTTCATGGGGTGTTCAGACAATCAACATGTTAGTCTTGTTATTTACCGTTTGGAGGGTGAAGTAGATCAGTGGTGGTCGATGGTTAAAAATATCAGGGACGCTGATGAGATTGATGCTCTCGACTGGGATGAATTCAAAGGTATGTTTCTTGAGAAGTATTTTCCTAAGGCTGTTCGACTTAGGATGGAAAATCAATTCTTGGAATTGAGGCAAGAGGAAGACTCAGTGGCTACCTATGAAGAAAGGTTCAATCGATTGGCAAGGTATGCTCCAAATTTTATCCGAGACCTTGATAGTAAAATCAATCGTTTTTACTCAGGATTAAATCCAAAATATCGAAGGGCATTAGCTTCTCGTGAGTTTAAAAGTTATGAAAAGCTTGTTCGATGTGCTGAGAAGGTGGAAATGGAGTTTGTCGATGATCAAGTGTTCTATAACAACCAACAGAAGAAGAGACCGAGGTGGCAGAAGAAAGGTAAGAATTCTTCAAAAAAGTCTGATGGTAAGAAAACTAAGTTTCCAATTTGTGATAAATGTGGAAAAAGGCATGCTAGGGAGTGTCTTCTGAATTATGGAAAGTGCTACCGATGTGTTAAGATGGGACATAAGTCTCGTGATTTCACTAAAAATGATCAAGGTGAAGGTAAGACCAAATTTGATTTACAGTTAGTGAAATTTTATAAGTGCAATGAGATGGGTCACTATGCAAACGAGTGTCCGACAAAGATCTTGAGTGATGGGAAGCAGTTAGACTATAAGCAGAAAGGGTTGGTGAAATCCTTTGCAACTACTTCAGCAGATGTCGGGCCATCAAATAAAGTTGTATCAGGTACATTGTTTGTTTTTTCAGATTATGCCAGTGTGTTGTTTGATTCGGGGTCTACACATTCTTTCATCTCTGAAACCTTTTCTAGTAAAATGGGAAAACCATCTCAATAAATGACTCCTGAACTTTTTGTAAAAACACCTGGGGGGAATGTTGTGGAAAAAAGAATTTATAAGACTCTTCATATTCTTATTTTTGGAAAGAACCTACTTGCAAACATTATTGTTCTACCTGTAGTAGAGTTTGATGTTATCCTGGGTATGGATTGGCTCTCTATTTACAATGCTAACATTGACTGTAGAGCTAAAGAAGTTTCTTTTCAGAAACACTTTCAGTTTGTGTACAAGAATGAACCCTTACTGTTGATAACTTATCAAGAGGCCGAGAAACTTGTAAAAGATGGAAATGAATGTTACCTTGCACACATCATTGAAAATAAAGGAACGGTTCAGATTAATGATGTGCCAGTGGTAAATGAGTATCCTGATGTTTTTCCTGATGAGTTTCCTGGAATAATACCAGATCGGGAAGTTGAATTTACTGTTGACTTAGTTCTTGATGCTAAGCCAATTTCAAAAACCCCTTATCGAATGGCTCAAATTGAACTTTTAGAGTTGAAAGAGCAATTTCAAGATTTATTAGAGAAAGGTTTCATTCGACCTAGCACATCACCATGGGGTGCTCCTATCTTGTTTGTTAAAAAGAAATATGGATCAATGATACTTTTCATTGATTATAGAGCCTTGAATAATGTCACTATTAAGAACAAATATCCTTTGCCTCATATCGACAATTTGTTTGATCAGCTCCAGGGAGCTCAGTTTTTTCAAAGATTGGCTTGAGATCGGGGTACCATCAGCTGAAGGTAAAGGAAGAAGATGTTCCAAAGACCACGTTCCATACAAGATATGGCCACTATGAATTTTTAGTTATGCCTTTTGGGTTAACCAATGCACCTGCTGTATTCATGGACCTTATGAATAGAATTTTCCATGAGTTCTTGGATAAGTTTTTGGTTGTTTTCATCGATGATATTTTGGTGTTTTCTAAAAGTAAAGAGGAGCATGAAAGTCATTTAAGGGTTATCTTAAAAACCTTAAAAGAAAAGAAACTATATGGAAAATTCCCAAGTGTGAGTTTTGGTTACAACAAATTTCTTTCCTGGGTCACATTGTTTCAAAAGATGGCATAACTGTTGATCCTACTAAAACAAAAGTTGTTGAAGAATGGCCAAGACCCACAAATGAAACCGAGATCTGTAGTTTTCTTGGTTTGGCAGGTTACTACCGAAGGTTTGTTGAAAAGTATTCACGGTTATCTATTCCAATGACTAAGCTAACTTGTAATGGTGTTAAGTTCATCTGGACAAAAGAATGTGATGGTTGTTTTCAGGAGTTGAAAAGAAGATTGGTGAATGCTCCAGTTTTGGCACTTCCTTCCCGGAATGGTGAGTTTTTTATATACAGTGATGCTTCGTTGAAGGTACTTGGCTGTGTCCTTATGCAGAATGATCAGGTAATTGCTTATGCTTCACGACAGTTGAAAACTCATGAGGTAAATTACCCTACACATGATTTGGAATTAGCTACTGTTGTTTTCGCTTTAAAAATTTGGAGGCATCATTTGTATGGAGTAAAGTGTGAAATATATACCGATCCCAAATGTTTAAAGTATATATTCACTCAGAAAGAATTGAACATGAGACAAAGTAGATGGCTAGAATTAATCAAGGATTATGATTGTACAATTCATTACCATCCGGGAAAAGCAAATAAAGTGGCTAATGCTTTGAGTCGAAAAAGTAATGCTTCATTAGCAATGTTGCATTTGGAACGTGATCCTTTGGTTAAGGATTTGATGAACTTTGGCATAGATGTTGTTGGTGCAGGAAGTTCTTCTGTTTTGTTTCAGCTATCAGTGCGATCATCTCTATCAGATATAATCAAGCAAGCACAGAAGCAAGACAGTGAGTTGTAGAAAAAGGTAGAGCTGGTTCAGAATGGTAAGTTTCCTGAATTCAACATTGATAATGATTTCATTTTGAGATTTGGGAAGAGATTGTGTGTGCCTTGTGATTCATAGTTGAAGAGAGAGTTGTTATGTGAAGCTCATAGTTCTATGTTTTCAGTTCATCTTGGTAGTACTAAGATGTATAGAGATCTGCGGGAGTATTACTGGTGGGATGGAATGAAAATAGATATTGCTGATTTTACTATGAAGTGTTTGACTTGTCAGCAGGTTAAAGCAGAGTGGCAGTTACCGAAAGGGATGCTTCAGCCTTTACCAGTGCCAGAGTGGAAATGGGAGAATATATCCATGGACTTTGTTGTGGGATTACTGAAGACATCTCGAGGTAATAATGCAATATGGGTTATTGTTGATCGCTTGACTAAATCTTCTCATTTCCTTGCTATATAAGATACTTTTTCCCTAGATCAAATTTCCCGTTTGTATCTTAAAGAGATATTCAGGTTCCATGGAGTTCCTCTCTCCATTGTATCTGATCGTGATCCCAGGTTCACTTCTAACTTTTGGAAAGGCCTTCAGAAGTCGTTGGGTACTGAATTAAATTTTAGTACAGCTTTTCATCCTCAATTAGATGGGCAGTCAGAATGAACAATTCAGACATTGGAGGATATGCTACGTTCTTGCTCTATGGATTATCAGGAATGTTGGGACCAACATCTTTTTTTGGTTGAATTTTCATATAATAACAGTTTTCATTACAGTATACAGAAGGCACCATTTCAGGCATTATATGGGAAGCGATGTCGAACTCCAGCTTTCTGGGATGAAGTGGGTGAAAGGAAGTTGATGGGACCAGAATTGGTAGAAGAGATGGCAGAAAAAGTTCAGCTGATTCAAAAGCACATGAGAACAGCTCAGAGCAGGTAGAAGAGTTATGCGGATAACCGGAGGAAGGATCTATCTTTCGAGGTAGGTGATCATTTTTTACTCAAGGTTTCTCCTTGGAAAAGTGTGATGAGATTTGGTAAGAATGTAAAGCTGAGTCCAAGGTTTATTGGACCATATAAAATTCGAGAGAGAGTTGGATTAGTTGCATACCGGGTGGCTTTAACTCCAAGTTTATCTCAGGTACACAATGTTTTTCACGTTTCGATGTTGAGAAAGTATATGCCAGATCCATCTCATGTTTTGAGTCCAGAGGTAGTTCAGCTGGAAGGGAACCTATCTTATGAGGAAAAACCTGTCCAAATTCTTGACCACAGGGAGAAAGTGTTACGCAATAAGGTTACTAAGCTGGTAATGGTTTTGTGGAAAAACCACATGATGGAAGAGGCAACATGGGAATCTGAAAATTCAATGAGGGATAAGTACCCCCATTTATTCGATAAGTAAATAAATTGCGGGGATGCAATTTTCTAAAGGGGGGAAGGATGTAACATCCCAAGTAAGTAATGAATAATATATATTTTTATATATTTCTATTAATGAACTAGATAGTGTTTTTATAGGCTTAAAATGAAAATAAATCCAATCTTAAGCATGGAATACACTAATATTTTTAAAAGTTTGTTTTACTGGCTTTTGATGGAAAACCATTTTTAAAGCTATATTTTGACAATTTTATAAGCTATGTTTGTCAAAATAAACTTATTCTTTATGATTGAAACATCAAAATTTACTTTGTGTGAATTTTTGGTATTTTTCAGACAATGTTCATTTTTTAATGAATAGTGAAACATACTGCATTTTACATCAAAACTGTTTTTTAATATAATTTATTTATATGATTAGATTATATTTTGAATTGGTTTTGAAGTGGAATTAGAATATATTTTTACCATTTAATCCAATGGTGATCATTGGAATCAATTTCACTTTGAAATTGGACTTAAACTGGTGTCAATCTTTTGATACTTATTGTTTCATAAAAACACGCTATATGTCATGACAGTGGGAATTAATTATTAAATTAATTAATGTGACTTATATGTTTTGAATTTTTTAAAATAGACTTCATTTTTGAATTTGGAATATCAAATATAGCATAGGGTGAATTTTTGGTAATTTTCTGAAATACTTCAATTTTTGATGAATAGTGAAACCGCTAAGTGGTACTTAAAAAAACTGATTTTTCAGTTTAAATGAAATTTTTCCATCATTGTGTTTTTAATTTCAAAAATCCGACATACATGGTTGTCATTAAGAAGTAAAATGTGGTTCAATGGGATTAAATTAATTTTTTGGTGAATAGTAACTTATTAAGTTCTTAATCACGATTAGTGGTAATTAGTGTAGTTTAAGGTAAAAATAATGTTTTAATAATATGAGATGAGCTTGACACATGTCCTACCCTCAATGGATGTGTCATGGCCGACCAAGACAATCCATGGGTCAACTTGGGGACCCCATGGAGCCACTTTGGTTGGGAAATGACATAAATAACTTTTTATTTAATGTTAAAGTAAAAATGACACAAACATGAGTTATGTTACTAAAACAATTTTTATATGGGGTTATACAAGTCAGATTTTTGACTTTAAATATTCCTTTGAAAGATAAAAAGATTTCCTACATCATTGTAATTTTTATATAATTTTTAGACATTAAATAAATTAAATTATTTATGACATCATGATGATGCATCGATGACCTCATTATTTAACGATTTAAATAAAATGGAAAGATAATGTAAAATCTAAAACCTACACATGGACAAAACCAATTGGATGAGTGTATTTCGAACCCTTATCACCTTATCCTCGAATTATATCAATTTGGGACCTTTTGAATCCGAAAATCATTTTAAAATAAAGTAACTTATCTTTATTTTCCAAGAGTCCCCCTCCTATACTCTTATAAAAGGCCCCAACCTCTACCTCCATACCCACACTCCCAAAGCTTTTGGCTCGTCCAACCCATGCCCATTTTGTCTCTCCACTTCCCTCTCTTACTCCTTGAAGCCTCACTTTGGGCAGAAGTCTTCCAAAGGAAGCCTTTGAGCTCAAACCAAGGGAGTTACCCGATTTTAAGGTAATGTCTTCTTTTGAGTCCTTTTGTTTTATTTTGCTTCTCCAACCCCCTAAACTCTTTTTATTCTTTTCTTTTGTAACAAATCCAGTATAATAAATATACTAGGATGTTGTTATAAAATGGATTTGAGCTACACTTACACACACCTACATATAATGGTTAACGAACATACTGTTTCCGTGGATGGTGAATTTATGCCTCCCGAAACGATGATTGTTCAACATTATTTTAACACCATCAAAGGTGGACATTAAGATATCACTATATTTATATATGATATATAATATGTTTATGTTTTCCTTAAGCTTCTGTTTTTTATTTTTGGTCATACCTTTATGGTTTCCATTATGGGTAAACGCGATATCTTCATTCAAGGAAGTGCGAACTACCGCCCCCTCAAAGTGATTTGATTCGTTAAATACCATATGTGGGAAGTATAAAGGATGGAACTATGATATTATATATGATATTATACCGGAATTATAATATACCTTTATATCATTATGATTTAATTCTATAAAATATGAAATAGAAATGAAAGTAGCGTTCATGCGTACGTATGGCTTACCGTCTCCATGAACGGTGCATTTCATTTCTTACCTCTAAATGATTATGTAATATTATAAATGCATGTATATAATGGATATTTATGATATATACATAATGATTATGATTCTGGATATAATGGATACATGAACAACATGTAATTATAAAGGGTTTATTTTTTACTCAAGTACCAATGATCGTTAAAACGACTGTTATTAACTTAAATAATTACATAGTGTTCATGACATGGCAATAAGTGATATAAAAGGAATAATGAACTTGAAAAAAGGTTCTTAAATAAGTAGAAATTAACTCATGTTTATTATTCAGAAGATTAAAGAACGACCGAGTCAAGTCAGACCCGAGGTATGGGACTTCATCTCAATCTCATTTCATTGAGGCATATTTTGTTTTATACACAAACTTCTTTTATAAGGTGTATAAACCCCTTTTACTTTTACGTTTATCCAAAAAAAAACTTTTTTATACGAAGAGTTTTACTAAACGACAAAAGGGAATGTTTTTTTCGTACGTATGCGGCGACAACGACTTCTCCACCGTTGTGACTGTTATTTGAGTTTCGGCTTCCTCTACAAGCCATACCTTCTTTTTAAAAGAAAAATAAATACAATGTTTTAATTTTATTTTATTTTGGTATTGAAAATGGTTTTCATAATGTTTTTATATCAATGTGTTGTATTGGTATCATGTTATTGAATGTTGGAAATGTTATGTTTCCTTTATGCATGTTTTATGTGATACGATTATGTTGAGGTTCTTGGGCATTATTATGAAGACGAGTGGTTCCGTGATAAACTAAGTGCGGGTGAGCCCGATATAGCTCTCCAATGCATTGGGTAACGTGAAGGAGTGAAACTTTAAGGTTTCTCCGAAGAGGTTTAGGGAATATACTGTGATGGGTATTCCAAACGTATCCAAGAGGGTTACTCCCTACGTAAGAATGTTAAAAATGCCTCAAGTTACCTTTATGTCTTATGATTTCTATGATTCATTCATGATTTGATGAGGTATGTTAAAGTGCTTATGTTTTATGGGTAAAGTATGATTTCATTCTTATGTATATATGTACCCATGTTTCCTTTCCATATTTTTATATCCCTTACTTAGCTTTTTATGCTCATCCCAAGTTTTTTTGAAATGTTTTTCACATGTCAAGGGAAAGGTACATGATATGATGATAGTGTCAAGGAAGTGTCAAGAAAGAATCCATGTTTTATTTTAAATATGTTTCCATTGATGGGAATAAAGAATACTATCTTTATGTAACCACTTTGTTTATATGTGGAATGTAATGCAAGTTTTATGATATAATTCTCTAAAACTCTAAACCCGAAAAGATCCTCAATGTGTAATCTTGTAATAACTCAAGATTAAGTAAGGATTAAGGCTGGGGCCTTATACATGTAATCCGAGATTTATGCCCGTTTTACTCAAACAATTTGTTCTATCTAGTCAGACTCCCCAAATTGCAATCCTCTAGTTTAGGATGCATTAATTTCCCCTTAAACATCCAATTCACGATTCGTCTCCTTCTTTAATGTTGTTCCAAAACGTCCTTTGCGTCCACCCAATAAATTTAAGAGCATTTGGGCCCACTATGAATGACTTATGAAACCCACAAAAAAACTCGGTGGATTTGTAAACAGTTTTCTTGGTCTAACTTGTGAGATTCTTTTGAGCTTCCATATGGTCGATATGGTTTTTGTGTAATAGTTCGAAATGAAACTCTGGATCTGTAGAATCTATATAAGGGTAATGTTTTCAATTTGGATTAGTATAAAAAATGTTATATACATAATATAGAAATAATTTAAAATAGTTAAAAATCCATAATGGGCCATTTTTACTTTTCACTCTAAAATAACACAAATATCATAAAAATGCATCTATTTTTCTTAAAGTAACAATTTTGATGGCTGAAAAAAAATAAACAGAATGTCAATTTTATTGAAATTATTTTTTATGTCAACAATCTAATTTCTTTTATCGCAATGCTCACTTGAAATGAATAATGACCCATGAAAAAAATAAATTTATTATATATAATTGTAATAATAAAGAAAATATATTCCATAATAATATAAAGATATAAATAATTAATATGTATAGTGAACAAAATAGGCAACTACATATTTTAATAATTATAAAATAATTTTGAACATTTCCCAATAAAATAATCATACATGGTCATATCCTAAATGTTTGACATGTTAAAATCATCACCTTACACAGGGAATGGAATCATAATATATGGGTGAGAAAAAACAATCATTTAAGGAATAATAATTTTATACAATTTTTTCAAATAGTATGATCATAACCATATGGGAATACATAACCAAGAGTGTAGACATGGATAAAAATAACATTGAATCATAAGGACTGTTCATATTGCATAGTATGGGAAAATTTATTCCTCTACAATCAAACATATAACAATTCATAAAGACGATTAAAAAATAAGATATAAATCATGATCCAACAATATAATATAGTGAAATATTAAAAAGTTATGGCCCAAACATAATAAAAAATACTATAACGTTTGGATCATGCATCACCACATATTTCCCAAAGTGGACCAGTCATTTCAACTTGCTTCCCATTATGGATTTTCTATGACAACCTATTTTACATTTTAGTCATTGAATCACTAATCATTTCACAATTATCACATGGGATGTAAAGGTTTAACCCATATATTGGAGGTCTATATATTGTTCACCTGTCACTTTAATATTAACCACACATATGATCCATAATAAATCATCTAGTCATCAAATAATTGAAATCCATGAATATGGTTGTGGTCTGCATTATATTTTCAATGGTATCACATAAATTTCTACATAAACTAGATCAATAAAAACTAAATTAAATAACCCAAAATTGGAACATTTTAAAAACATATACTTCTATTATTATAAATCATAACTTCATGTACATGATCTCAAATGAGATAATTTTGAAATTGGAAGCCTAAGATAAAACATACGGTATTAAAAGGAATAACATTTTTGATAATGTGAAATATAATTTTTAAAAACCCACATAGAAAAATGATATAATATATATTATATTTTTTGAAGTAGATAAGTGAAATATCAATTACACATGAGATAAATCATAATTAGGTTTCAAATAAGAATGTAAAACATTTCTACGAAGGGAATTTATGGATGGTGATGTGAAACCATCATTCAAAATGATATTAATTATTTATACTCTTGTTTCATTTTCAGTAACATAGATAAATTGTTAATAAAAAATATTTGAATAAAAAATGTTCTCTCATTATATAAATTATATATTCTATAGAAAATGTAAAATCAAACTCTTCGAAAAAATTATAACCCATGAATGATTATTAAGTAAAGAAATTCCCTTATAGTTTGGCATGATATCAATCATTGCCCACTAGAAGAAATAAAATGAAAGAAAGTGAAGAATCTATTATCAATAATAATGTATGATATTATAAATAAATGGGGATATAGTTTCACATTAAAATTAATTTTTTTAATAAGATCGAAGCATTCATCAATGATGTTTAATATAGAAAAAAACAATTATAAATGGGTTAACACTTGAATAAAAGTGTATTTTGATGAAAATTTCATGATATAGATTAGTATATAACATGAATTAAAAATTAATAAGGTATAAAACATTCATTATATGGTAAATATAGTTATAATAATAAAAAATTAATCATGTTGCATAAAATATAATATGTTTCTAAGAATAAGAATTGATACGAAGAAAAACATTATAACCAAAGTGAAATTTAATTCCAATCCTATTAAAAGAGATATATTTAAATTTAACATGGAATGAATCTAATAAAGTTATTTTATGATAAATAATATCAATTAGTGATTATAAACAACACATAAATGAAATTAGTCATATAATATAAAATAATATTCATGAAGGTGAATTTGAGATGAAAATCCATATTTTTATCCACATATTTCTTAATATTCAACAAGAAACCTAAACATTTTATTAAAATTATTAATTCCTTACAAATAAATTACCTTAATATCTATATTCATTTATACACCTCATTAATAAAAATAACATACATATTATATTATTTATTATTATTATCAATTTAAGAGATGTTTATTGTAAATAAATTATTCAATCCTATGATGTTTTACCTTTTTTATTGTTGTTTAAGGAGTTATAATTTATGATATAGGGATTTATCTATATTATAGTTTATTGAATGGATATTAAAGTACATATAGTGGATAAAAATTTATACTAGGTCAAAGATGGGGATCTAATGGTTTTCTGGTGGTTCTGGAATGAAACATGTCATTCTTCTAGGAAAATTCTCCAACGGGTGCACCTAGATTGGTTGTGTACTAAGTGACCCTTATTGATATTATTTAACATAGTTTTCAAAAAAAATATTCCCAATTTCAACCCAAATCCCATTGTTTCAAATTAGATTCCTTTCCCATTGACTTTTGACTCATCTCATTCATATTCCATTGATTTTTCATGAATGGATTGATCCGGTGTTTTTAGAATGTGGAGTTATTATTAGATATCATTTGTATTTTGTTACATCCATTAGATATTTATTAAAAAATTATCCAATGAAATTTATATCCATTCATAATAGATTAGTAGTTAACATGTTGTGTGAAAAAATATCTATCATAACGATATATTCCATTAATAACATAAGTATAAAATATATATTTTTTCTGATTAATATTACTAAATCCCATAGTGATCTCTAATTTCAGATGGAAATATTATTTTATTTAATTCCATTAGTGTAATATAATTGAAATCAATGAGTTTTCAGTAACCATTGGGAATGTGTTTTATTACCTCCAAAATGGAGGTTGATTCTAGGTATGTCTTCATAACACTACAAACATTGAATTTTCATAGTCTTGATTCACATATTAGAAATTTTTTGTCATGGTTGTTTACATGTGGATAATTGATTGATGACAATAATCATGTATACATTCTATATATGATAATGGGATAATGATCTATTTAGGAATCAACAATATATGCTTTCTATTTTTGAAATATTTCTGGACATATCCTGATGATTTTTATATTGGTAGACTCGATAAGGTATGTGATTCTAGATCATAATATATTGAAATGGATTATTCTTGATCACCATTTAACAACCACTTTCTGGATGAACTAATCCATGATGGGACAATAGTGATGTGTGAAATTGTTATCTAGGATGGTAAAATTTGATTTTTTTAGATCCTATAACTAACTACATTGTAACTCATCAACAACCTTGAGGTAAGATGTTCCATATAATTCAAGGCACCTGTATTCTCTTGTTTCCTTGATTAATATTGTCTTTATATAATTTTTTTCTATATTTGTTGATGATTACTTTTGTGTGTGTGTGTAAATTATGATAAACATATAATATACATGATTCTATGAGTATTTATATATTATCTTATTATAATGAATGATGTTGATAACTTGTTGTTATATGATGCTATTGTATGATCATGAATATATTTTATTAGTTTTATATTATTTTCTCCTTATTATGTCAATTAAAATTATATAAGAAGGATTTTCTTATTTTTCTATAAATGTGGACTTTTATGGTTTGATTACCCATCAGAGGGGGGTTGAACATGATGTGCTGAGATGCTGATGGTTAGGCCACACATGTATTTAGATCAAGATAACCTTGTGGCATGAAAAAAACTACATTCCGTTGGGATACATAGTATTGTGATGAGAATGGAGGCCTTATATGTATTGAGTAGAATGTTCATCATGATTATATTAGGATAATTATGTATGTATCAATAGTATTATGGATAGATATAGGTAACTTCTAGATTCATTAAAAATATATCTGTAAAAGAGACGATGAAAATGAGGTGGAGGTTCATGGTGGATTGGTAGCACAGGGGTTCTAAAAACATTATTGTCTTTTATCTCTTGGTAATTTATTGTTATCATTTAATATTCTTTTTATACCTATGAAAATTTTTCTAGTATTTCTTATTGTTGTGATGTTGTGTTATATTACTCACACCATGTACATACATTATGATTCTTGTGAAGACATCTTGTATAGGGATCCAAGGGATAAAGGGAATATGGCAGATAGATGATTCACGAAGAACTATGCTTGAGGGATGATTTAGATAAACATAAGTGGATTCCGACAATGTTTTTTTATGTTTTAACTATTACTCATGTGTGTCTTATAGCATTGGGAGCCAGTTTATTTATTGTATGGATTTTATTCTATCCATTTCTACATTTTATAATTATTATTCAACATTATACATGGATTTTTATATTTTTATTCAAATTTTTTTCATTTATATAATGTCATGATACTGATTGTATTGAATCCCAAATGATGGAATTCAGAACCACATTTCTAGATGGAAGACACTTTCTTACAGGGATAAATATATGAGTTCTTGTGGCTCTTTATCTCTATAATAAAACAACCATAGTATCCCAGGTTCAATAGTTACATAGTTATATTATTTATATATATATAAGTGGTCACTTCCTACAGGTACTAGTAATTTAGTTGTCCTGATAATTTATAATCATATTGAAAGGTCACATTACTTTGGAAATCAGATTATAGAAAATATTGTTATCTTTGAGAATAAAAAAAGATCCTTTGTCATTTCCCTATGCATCAATCATAATACATATCATAGAATCCATTGTATTCGAAATATGAGAATGGGTGATCTTTTGTTCATAGTAATGGTATATGTACAATGGATGCTATAACAGAAAAATAAGTAATAATCAATATGTTAAGGTGAATCGATGAAAACCATGTAAATTTAATTAATAACATAATCACAATAATTAATATGGAATAAGTAAATGATTACCAAATATTGATACATAACTCCTCATAATAGCTCAAAACATTCCATGGATATTAGAACTACAAAATTTATCACATGGACAATAATAACTAATATCATAATATGGAAATGCATAATCCTAGACATTATAAACAAAACATCAATGAGTCGTGCTAAGGAATAGTACGGAAATGGTTAATTCCTTAGCCAAATAATAAAGACTGTTTGTCTCCTTAGACCTTCTGATACATATAGGGGTAACACTAGGCCCCACCCATCACATAATAAGTCTAAATAACTCAACATCTAAAAGGGTGAAACATAATAAACCCAAACATTCAACTTGAAAACCCTCATATTTAATATTCATATTTTCCCAATAAGTAAAAATAATACTGAACATTATATATTAAAATGTGGAATGTATTAAAAATAGTACACCCCCATAAAAGTAATCATAAATCATACAATTAAATAATGATTATTTTTTCATTACAATATATCCAGATTAAACCATATGTAAAATTTAGTTTTTCTCTCACTGATGAACTAGTATACCATAAAAATACAATAAAATAATTTCAATTGAAAATAAACATTTTTCATTTAAATATTTATTTTAATAAATAAGAATTTATAAATATTAAAATAAATGTTTAATTTGAAAAAAACAATTAAAATAGGTAATTAAACCTTCAAAACATTTATATTTTTAGGTGGTGGTAAATTCTGTTCATATAATATATTTTAAAAACAATATTCCTCTCATATTTTTCTGAAGAATTATTTATAGTATATAGTTCATAAAATGATAGGTATATTCTGTTTAGATCAATATGTGTGTGTAAAAAATGTAAAATATTACTGTAATAAAAAATTATATACATTTTAAAACTATCTAAAATTTTATTTTATAAATGAAGGATTTAATGAAAATTAATTTTTGACAGAGGAGGGAAATATGGTTTGATTTACCTTATATATTTTTCACAATATTTGAAAATATTAAAGATAAGTGATTTATATTAACACATTAAAATTTCATGAATATCCATGGAGAATAAAATTAACATTTTTTATTAGAAATTTATCAAATCATATCATTCAATTGTATATTCAATAAAAAATCCCAATTAAAATTGGATTTAAGAGTAAAAACTTTTAGCACTTTTAACTTTTGAAACATAATATGACGGGAAAAAATTATAATAAAATTTTAATTACATGAATATAAATTTATTAAATATATTAACTATAAATTTTGTAGTATATACACCATAAAAATGGAATGAATCGGTGAATAAGGAATATGTATCATGGATATAAAAGTGAGATGAGAAACCCTTACCTTAGTTATGCCTTCATTTTTTTGTGACCAAAACATATGTATAATGAATATATGTTTATTAAACATATATTACTGAATTATAATAATATATATGATAAAATTAAGGTTTTACATATAATTATTTATCACCCTTCTATTAACAAATCAATTTTGAAGTCAATATTTTGGGGAAATATTCTACAATCTTTATACATTTTTTGGTTTAGAAGTTTTAGTCCTTGAATACTGATAATGGATGCATCTACACAAAATTTATGACAATTATTTAAATCTAATATATATATATTAATTATATACCTTTTATACATCCATAAAAGATATACATTGAAAAAATTGAGATACCCAATTAATTAATATGGGTGGTTGTATGCTTGCATAAACATTGTTTTAATTTTTTTACATCTGGAAAGAAAGAATGTTTAACAATAATTATCTTTTATATGATTATTATTATATCATATAAATAATATATATTTAATAAATCCATCATTATAACCATATATATCAAAATAAATTGAAAAACATAACACTTCACTTTCATGGAGATGGTAGTCTACACATACAGATGGGAAACATTATCCTTTTCAAACTGATTTTTTGGTAGAATGCTTAATGTGATATTATAATTCAACTAATATATTCATACTATAAATATTATATATATATATATGTATATAATTTAAATATAACATTACATATTGTTTTTAGAGGTGGTCAAGGAAAATGAATTACATCGGTTCACAAAGCTGCAGTCCATCGTACAAATAATAGATGATTATTTTTCACATTTGAATGAGGAGGATATAAGTATATGGTATATAATAAATATAAAATAAACCTATTATATTGTGTATAATGGTGTTATGAATGTGGAATTAGTAGTAATTTAATGATGGAAGTAACATAAGATGTAAAATGGTATAGATTAGTGAAAATGATTACATTTTCATAGATAACCCCATTTAAATCCCTTATTAAGAAAAATAGGGTAGGATGTTTATAAATATATTTTTCTATATTATTTTTATATTTCTTTTTATGGAATAAATTTTTAATTTTTAGATTATGTTATTGGATTATAAGGTTTGATGAATTGTGAGATAGATTTTCTAATGTATATATGGGGGAGGTAACATTAATGGAAAGCATAGATAAATTTCCTTAAACAATAAAAATCATAAATTCATTCCCACGAAATCTTATCCTAAATGGAATAATATTTGATGATAGGACATAATAGATTCAAAAACATCAAGAAAAATGGAGGTAGATATGATTGAATGTAAAACATAATCATATCATTTGGTTTTACACCTGATATACATTTTTAATCCATTACTGCAATAATTAATTTTTTATTGTTTTCACTGTTAATTACCAAAAACAAAATATTGAACTTATTAAATAAATTATTTATTTTTATTCAAAATATGAAATAATATTTTCTAAATTCAATTCACATACATGGATTTTTTTTTAAATTACACCCATAAACGCGTTCTTAAAACCAGTTTTCAATGGGCTCATTTTTAAAAGGTTCAAATGTTTTTATATAAAATATAAACATATAATTCAGAAAAATTACCAAATTTGGATTCATATAATATAAATATAACTATTATCACTTTTAAACCAATTTAAAAATAGAACTTAATTTTCTAAATACTTTTTATAAAAAGGATGTTTTCCATAAAAATGTAAATTGTTTACTATTTATAAAAAAAATTAATCATTTAGAAAAACTATCAACATTTCCTAATATAATAATTTTTACTTTTTTTTAAAATGAATTATGGTAATTCATTAAAATAATTTTTTTATAAATGCTAAAAAAATAATTTTAATATGTCTACACAAAATACAATGGAATATCACTTTAGAAAAGGATAGTTATTAAACATTAAATGGGATTATTCTTTTCTCATGACTAAAAAAATAAAGAAAAATGATAATTTTTTTTCTGAATACACAATATCTAAATTTCATTAAATAACATCTCAAATACTAAATACTTTAATTCAATAAGATAAAAAACATGGTATGCATAAAAATATGTAAAAAAATTTTATTTTTTACTTTAAAATGCTTTTTATTTTCATTTCCATTAAATTGATATCAAATTATTTTGTTTTATAAATTTTTAAACACTATAATATTTATAATTAAGTCATTCTTATAAACATACAATTGTATAAATATTATTATTTAACTATTACGTTAAATATTATTTTTAATAGTACTTTTCAATTTGTTTTAACCTATTGTAACATGTAACATGTGATAAATATTGAATGAACGTTATTTAAAGAAGAATATATCCAAAAATATCAGTGATCTACATTCCAACCCCCTAAAAATTACACGCTCAAAATTTTTATTTGTTCATTATAGTTCTAGAATTTTTTGAGTGACCCCATAATATAAAGTTTTACTAAAATTTCCTCATAATAAGTGAGGATTGTAAGTATAATGGTAATCTATAAAAACACATAACTAGGTTTACAAGTAGGAAAATAATGGATGGACGTGAATATATGGACTTGGAAGATAATATTTATTCCAAATTAATTATGTAGAGTGATAGAGATTATTTATCATAATTATGTGAATGATTCTAATATGGTTTATAACCACTATACATAAAATGATGATATGTGAAAAGGACCAATCTATTCATCGAAAATGAAGGCAATTGTTTAAAATTATTATTAATATATTATTTTCCTAAATATTAGTTATTCTTTTACTATCATGATAGAGAACACCCAAAAATATTATTATTTGACCACTTTTTACTTCATAATATAAATTTAATTTTTTGGTTTGGCATAGGTAAAATTGTACTTTATTTCATAATCCATGAAAAAATAGAAGATATTATTTTTTTTACCCTATGAACTAAAATTAACTATAAATGGGTTATTGATTCCATACAATAATAATAATCATTTCCTCTTTTATTTACTAAAACAACAATTTATTTGATAGTGTAAGACATTACACAAAATGAATATACCTATATATCAATCACAAAAAATTAATTATAAATCCAAATGTATTTGATAGATAATATCATAACTAAATAACTATACATCAAAATTAACTTCAATTTTCCCAAATTAGATGAATTTTTTATCCCCAAAATGATATCTTGTACACTTTACCTTACACCTCTATATACGTCATAACTTTCATCATAAAAAATATTCTATGTTAAATGGAACAATTTTCTATACCTCAACTAAATAAAACATCACTCAAAATATCATTAACCATCTCAAAATCAATATTATTTTACACTATAATATGATTCCCAAATCATATAAAATATTTATCTATCAAACCTTTTGACTAAAAACATTGCCATTTTTAACATTTCATCACGTAGGCTTGTGGTAAGTGTTTCACCTTTTTTCACTTCAGTTTTGGGGTTATTCCATGTGGACGTTCCAAATATAATTGGGTTTCAACTAAATTGTAGGTTGTATATTTTTTGAAACTAAATTCATATATTTCATATAAAGATCCAAAAATATGGAAATAATCTTCAATAATAATATTAATTATACAATCAATTTTAACCGTAATTATTTTATATATAAAATATCAAATAATATTACCTTACTATTATTATGTTAACAAAAATGATCATCATAACCATAATAGTTATAAATAACATTAAACATGTATTCTAAAAATAAAAAAATTATTATTCCTAAAATATTGTTCTCAATAAAACACATGTCATACGTAATGTTTACATATACATCAAACATCAATTAAAAATTAATATATTTCTCATAGTTTCATCCATCTAATAAAACATAAATTGGGGTCTCTAATTCTTTTAATATGATTATCCTTAAATTCAAAAAACCGATGATTCTATCTCTAACTCTTATATTAATCTTAGATGAAGTCGTATATGCTTCTAAAAAGTAACACAGTCCCTAGATGTTTAATGATTCTTATATCCAAAAAATAATTGATAAAAATAAGTATAAAATACAGTTTCTTAATCCATATACTTAAATACATATATCCTTTTACTTAATAATTTTTATAATATTGGAACTTACAAGGTATTGGAGGTAAAATGTTTAAGAGGGAATTGAAACAAATAATTCCCATGTTTTCATATTTATGAATACTGAATACAAATGGATACCTAGGAATAAATTTATATCATACCATTAGATTCATTATTTTTAATTGGAAATTGTTTTACATATTCCCATCCTATATACTCATAAATTACAATCACATTAATTGGAAACATTATCTTAGGTTTCCTTTTAATCATTTCAGACAATAATGAAACATATCCTTTTTTCCTATACGGACTCCACCCCTCGAGCTATCAGTGTAATTGATTCTTCAATTTTATTTAGAGTGTTAGTTATGGTTTAGGTTGTTAATAATATGTGGTGATAAATTATTAGTAATGATTTATTTTACTATAATCAACCACCCATTTGTTTTATATTTATTTCCAAATTTCCCATCTTATTTAATGTTATTTATATTCACTTATGTTCCATCCACTAACTAAAAAAAATAATAGCAGAGATGCAATAATGAAAGTGGGAAACCACATGATCATTTAAAAGATTTATAAATCAAGAAAAAATATTTTTAATCCAGTATATAATAGGTTAATCATATTTTTTTCATTGTCATCATCAATTGAAGTCCATTATGGTTGTTCATAAGGAATATGTAAAATAAACGAAGATTAACCATAAAGACTTTCAAAATATGTGTGTATAAAGGCATGTTATTGTGCCCCAATTGACGATTCCTTCAATGTATAAAGTACACATTTAGGGTTTATTATCCATATGTTCAACTGTTTCAGATCCACATCCACTATTTGTTTCCTATAAATAATGTAATGAAAGGAAAAAAACATAATCTCTTTCTTAGGAAAAACTCATTACATTCTCTTTTACTTGGACATATCTTAATGGTCATACATAGGTAAATACAACACCCACACAGATATATATATATATATTCCTATATGTTGTTACTAAAGGTTCTACAAAGCATTATCTGATAGAATAATAATTTCTCAAACCCTATTTTTTTAGTTTGAGAGGATACATTATTACATTGGTGCCAGATATAAGCGATTTAACCATAAAATACATTATCATTTCACAATCTTGGAAAAAATGATACATACATTAATATCAAATTTCAATTGAAAATATAAAATACAACATAATTTTATTTTTTAGAGAACTATTATTTCATTTAGTATAACCCAATAATTCTATCATAACTCATTTCTTGGAATATTGATGAAAAAATAATAAAGGGGCGGTATTTGATTCTCAGTGTAGGAATTTGTGTAATGGAAGCCCTCATGTGTACATAAGGAATAATACTTTTGGAACATTGACTAACTCAAAAAATATTTTATTTTATGAATATTGCAGCCACATAGAATAATATGAAATGAATAAATGATGACCAAATAATGCCACATGTCTATTAACATGATCACGAATCTTATCTATGTTTCATAACGTATAAAATAATCACAATGACATCAATAAATATTCTCATAATTAGGTAATTTATAATTTAATCCATCATAAACATAATGGAAAGTCTGTGATTGAAGACATCATATATAAATTTGAGAGGCCGTACCAAAATAGTAATTCTAGTTTTTCTCATGATACCTAAAGATGCATCGAGGTGGTGTAAATGTCCCCACCCATTCTTAATTAGTTCGAATGAATTTTTTCATTTGAATAGCATGAATAAATATTAATTAAAACATTAATATTGAAAACTTGCATATGGAATGTTAATATATTTCATAATTATTAAACACATTCATTAACCAACCAGATTAATAGGGAGAATTATATAAAAAAATTCAATATGATGTCAAATTGATCATAAACCATTTATATGAATAATAATTTTTTAATAATTAAACCATATAGACATCGTAGAATAATCAATATTAATGTTTTTTTTGATGAAAAGAAATACCGTAAATTTTCATTAAAAATAATTTGAGAAATATAACCGTTTTAATTTTAAAAATAACTATTTAAAAGTAATCATATATGGAATATTTGGAAAAACCATTATTCAAAAATAACCCTGGAACATGTAATGTATTATAAAAAACAATGAGTTGTTATAATGGAAATTATTTATTTTTATGATGTATAAGATATTAAACATTCCCCTAATATTTTTTCTAGGAAAGTCAACATGTACCAAATTTGGAAAAGATAGCTTCCATTTATTCAATTTTCTAAAAGGAAAAATGGGTAAAAAAGAATTTAATGAATAACTGGATAATATTATAACATTTCCAGAAAACGTATTTATTTATAACTATATTTTGAAGAAAAACGATTTCAATCAATTGGGGAAACAAGGTATAATTCTCTTAATAACATTTTCTAAATATAAATATGTACCAAAAAGCATAACATGTTACTATTATTTTAAAATTTTATAAATAAATAGAGTATTATAAAATTAATTGGGTATATTATACAACGATTATATAATTTCCATCAATTAAAATTAAAGCATAAACAATCCCTTTAAAATGATATTGATGCATATACCCTTACCACTTTGGTAATTATTGAATCATAATCCCTTGATAGAAATAAAAAAATTAAATATTTCATTTATTTAATATAAATAGATCCATGATATAAAATATCATATGATAAGTATATAAACCACCCAAAATAAATAAGTTGTGCATATGGAATACGCCTAACAACAGTAAAAGTTAGATAAGAAATCTGTAACTTAACTCTAACTACCATCGTATGTGGTAGATCACTATATCTAATAAATATATACTTATTATGCATATATTAAATGACTATTATAATATAAATTATTTTGTATATTTTATATATATAATTTTTTATAACCTTTTTTTAATTCATTTGTTAAATTATATTTTTTGGGTAATAATTGCTTCATTTTTCATGCATGTTCTGTTTTGGTAGTTATGGTCATTGGGATTTTATTATGTTGAAATTATCTATAAAATGTTCATAATGGATGGAATTAAATAAATATATATATATGTATATTATCTTTATTTATAGGTATCTATAAATTTATAGACTGTAAAAATGAGTAACACCCTTCATGATGACAGTAGGCCATACGTATGCAGGAACAATATTTTATGTCTTTTATGGATGAAATAAAATAATGGGAAATGATAACACACCACAAAAAAATAAATTATATATCATATTTATTCATTAAATATGTCATTTCAACCATCCACTATAAAATAAAATTAAAAAATATATCAAAGCTTCATAGTGGAATAATTCCACATGTACGCATGATCTATATTTTTTTCCAATGGTTTGGAAGGTAATATAGTATTTGTGATATTATAATTAAAACCTATAATTATTTCATAAATAAAATATATATAAAATAAATATATCTATATCTTATCTTATAAACGGTGGAGATGGAAAATGAATTGCATTGGTTCATTACTTGGTAGTCTGTTGTACACATAATAAATGGTTTTGATTCCAATTTGATGGAATAAAACATATATTTTGGGTATGTAATAAAAATAATATTATTTTATTATATGTTATATAATCGTATTATTATATTTTATGTATTAATACATGAATTAATCTGGTATGAGAAGATGAAAATATGAAATATTGTCATGAATACAATTTCATTAACTATTAAAAACCTCATTAAATCTCTTATTAAGGAAACGATGGATGTAATTTATGGAATAAAATAAAACCATGAACATTTATACATAATATAGGTAGATATTGTTTTTCTATATAAATGTATTAGGTTTTTCTGAATATGTTTTGGCATTATATTCATTTTTAAAGTTGGGAGGTGACTACCTGGATAATCAATTGGAAATTTCCAAAAAGAATACCAAACTATAAGTCATTCTAAATAATAGTGCTTCAAAATGAAGTTAGATTCATATTTTTGATAGGATAATGTGTAAATATGTAATTAAAAATTATTTTGACATGTTTTACTAATAAAAATATTGTCTAATATTTGTTTAACCCCATGTAAACACTTTTTAACCCGAATCCTTGTAATTTAATATTTTAATGGAATCACAATTCAAATTTGGAAGAAAAAATGTGTAACTTATTACCTAATATTTAATTTTTTATTCCAAATTTCTATCCCATTTTAAAAAATAGAATTCATTGAAGCGGTGATATACAATTTGAAATTAAATCTACAAATATGATTAAACAACAATAATCTAAAAGAAAACATTTCTTATGCAATGAATGTTTTTATATCATATAGCAACAAAATATTTATTAATATGACCTAGATTGAATTAATTATAATATTATTTTAATTTATATTACGTTTCTTATAATTTTAAAAAATGGACCTCTTTAAAATCATTTAACAAGAAAAACATTTTCAATAAATTTCATTATTTTAATTATTCATCAAAAAGTTAATATATTCTCAATGTTGTAAAAAAGTCAAAACAAAATAATTTGGACCAAATTATTTAAAAAATGTGATCCATTTTTAATATACCATTTCTTAAAATGGTAATAAATAATTTTAATATATGTTTATAAAATACAGTAAAAAATATTTCTAAAAAAACACAGTTTTTAAGAGGAAAACATGGTTTATAGTTATTTAATTCAAAAAATGTATTAAATGAATGATAAATTTTTAATCAAATATATGATATTTAATTTTTTTTAAAATATTTACTAATAGTAACTAATTTAATTTTTTTCCCTTAAAATAATCTTCGTACATGAAATATATATATATTTTTTTAAAAAATATTTCTCCTACAATCAGATGTTATTTATATTTATTTATAATAAACTGATAACAAATTAATTTATTTTATAAATATTTAAAAAATATAATTTTTATAATTTATATATTTATGTTCATACATTTTAATTTAATGGCTATTTGTTAATTTTGACTATAAATTATTGTATTTCAATAATATAGATTTGTTCACTTATACTAAGTGTTTCTTGTTTCCACTATTAAAAAATGGATCCATTAAGATGAATATATAGAAATGGTTTATAGAATAAATTGGTATAATGTCTATGAAAATAGTCAATTCTATTAGTTTTTATAAACAATTTGAACATGTTATCATATACTAATTGTTTTTACAAACCATTTCTTTATAATACTCTTAAAGAATGGGTTTTTAAATCCTATTGGTATAGAGACTTCACATAAGCCTCACCACCCCTCCTACCCTCTCCACCCCATGAACCATAATATCACGTGAAATAGATTGTAACATATCCTTTCTTATCCTCCAGTAATATTCCATTATCCATGGATTTAATATTTTTTTTCATCAAAAAAATTATTTGGGAATTCAAATTCCTCATTCTCTTCTTCTAATTATAAATTTATTATTGATTTATTTATCAAAACCTGACTTAAATCTATTTAGTTCATTATATTTACCAATCGATTAAGTCAATTATTATGTTATATTTATTATATTATTTTAGATTAAATTTGATTATAACATATATATATATATATATAGATTATTAATTTATTTATCTTCTTTCTTTACATTAATTCAATATAGTTTTTGGTAATAAATTTTATCTGATTATTTAATAAATTAATATAATAATTTATTTGTTTTATTAATCTATTAGTTGGTTATTGTATGTATATTGATTATATAGGATAATATTTGGGGGAGAACATAGATACATTGGTGGGAACATATTATAGATACTTCATTGGCCATCCTTATGATATTGGGTTTGATAAGATTTAAATTATTATTATAAGATTTATGAGGAGATTTCATAATCATGGAGTAAATAATTTGTGATTTAGGTATATCAATTAAATTGAACCATAATTACATGGTTATAGAATTATAATAGAAACCAATGAAATGGAATACCCAAATAAAACTAAATATGGGAAAACTTTTCTCTAATATATATTTAGAATAATGAGAGGATGTAATAAAAGATATCAATTTATTCCCAACCTCAACACTTTTTGTACATTCCCATCTTCCTAATTTTTAGAAATTATTATCAGATATTCTCTTAATATGTCTTTATTTTGTTTAATGGTTTTCATATAATCAGATCGTTTATTATTATTTTTGGATACATATGTTCATCAAATTTTTATTTTTGATTGTTAATTCCTAAATATGATATATTCAGTATTTATTTATATGAAATAGAAGTTAAATTTTTTACATTCATTTTTAATAATGATGTTAATTGACTATATGCTGATGTTTTATTTGAAAATATAATATCCATGTATCCAAATTTTGAATCTATATGAATTTAAATTTGATCATTTTGTAAATATATTCATTACTTGTCTTTCATATTTTAATTAAATATTGCTTTCTTCCTCATAAATTAAATATAATTCCATTATATGTCCATATTTCAGTATATATCATGGAAATATTAGCATATATGTTTTATATGTTAATATCATGTATGTATTAAATGATATTAAAGGAATTACTTCTTCAACACTTCTATTTTATATTGAAAACTAAAATATTTTTTTAATAGATTTATTTCAGAATATCATATCATGTATTATGTTATAATGGTTAAGAGTTGATTATTTATTTTAATCCTAGGGGATGTTATTTTTTCACAATTTATGTACACTCTATATGTATGTAGTCAAAACATATATTTATGGTTTTTTGTTATAATTAGTTCCCATTCCATGTATTATAATTTTTTTTATTCATTATTTGTATGCATAAGTTATAAGAAATGTTATTTTCACTAATTTATTTTGTATGGATACCTATATTCATCAATGAAATTTATATATAATTTTTTTAATGATTTTTTTAATTATGGATTACATTGGTTAATTAAATATACTTTTATTTTCATGTTATAGAATGTATTGATGTTAGATTTATCATACAGATAATATCTCAACTGTAACAAATATGAATTTGGATTTTTTATAAATATTTATAATTTAAAAGTGTTTAAGATAGAGTTCATATTTTTTACCATGCTAAAAATATTTAGAAATACATTGATTATGTCAATAAGACGTTATCTAACATATAATGAAATATTTATTTCAAATAAACTACAATGTTTTGTTTCTTAATAGATAGATGAGAAAAACTTCTATTTATTTTAGTAACATAATGGCATAAGTGGTATGGGAAAATAAATATTTTATTTGATTCCATTTCAGAATATTCATGAATATATTATCTTTCTAGTGAATTAAGTCAATGATATCAAAACATATGGGGAAAAGTATGATGATGCTGCATTTGAGTGAGTGAAAACATTAATGGTTGATTTCAATAGTCCAATATATCATTAATGTATTAAAATGTTAAATATATAATTTTTAATGAGGCTATGTAAAGAAAAAATAATGTATTTAAATTCTAGTAATTCCATTTTTATTTTCATACCTATTTGATGGACTTGTTGATAATGGAGATATCCCCTCAAATCATTTTATGTCATTAATGATAAATAACATCCATGGATTTTCTAGTAATAAAATTAATGATTGTTCGAAATATTGAAGATAATTTTAGGAGGAAATAATAGATATTAATGTCCATAATAAATGTGGTAAATATATAAAAAATCAAAATACAGATGAAACATCATATCATGTTCCAGAAAATGTAATGGGACACAATCTATTTATTCGTAGGATTATAAATCTATTCATGTCTACTGAATTCACAGAAAATAACAAATGTCATGATACTAAGAAACATAATGATAACAATTATTTAATTAATCTTATAGTTGGATTATCATTTTAATATTTTCATCTACAACATAAGGATTTTGCAACTAAGGTTTGTAAATTTAGGTTGGGTCTATCTTATGATTGTTTTAATTTTTCTGTTAAGATTCTTACTTATCACAACACATTGATATTTTTATTCACATTTAGAATAATTCATCATGGATTTTTCTGAACAAGATTTTCGTAGTCCTGGGTATACTATTATATGGACCTTATGATCCATGAAATGATATATACATCTAATTTAAACCATTAATTAACAAATATAAGATGATTTTGGATATAGTGTTAACAAATTTAATGCTTCTTTAAAAAGGTATTTTATATATGGGCTACCCTTATGTATACTATAAATTATATCCCTAATTATATAAAGATTTATTGTTAGAAAATGATGGGAAAACCATCATGTTCAATTTTTATAATGAATTTGCAATCTTTAACACATAAATATCCTCATAGTTTTAGGTTCATGGGGAAAAATGATTCATTTCAATCGATATTTAATTTTGTAAGAACCTTTGATGTATTAAAAAAATATTGACATTGAACATCCACCTTAATGTTTTCAAGAATTTATGTTTTATAAATAAAATTAAATCACTTTTTCATTAGGAAAAGGTATGATAAAATATAAAAATAGATAGATTGTAGGAACTGAATCCAATGTAAATTGTTAAAACCAAATTATCTTCTTTAGGTTTCCTTATTCGTCATCCAATTTCATACAAAAAATTTATAATATAATGACCAATAAGAGAAATATATTTCAAATGATTCTATTAATTCATATAAAAAATCTTTGGGAAGACCAAATATGGATTATGATCATGTAAATACCTTTTGTAAAGGGGATTCATCATGTACTGCATCCTATCTATATCAAAGAAAAAAAGGAATGTTACATATTCCCATAATGTGAAGACATATTTCAAGGAAAACGAATTTATAGAAGTATTGAAGAGTATCATGTTTCCTGATGGATATTCATGGAACATTTCTAAACAATTATATATAAGGGAGTTAAAAATAAAAACCATAAAATTCATGATTAACAAATCATACTTCATTAATTTATTCCAATGGTAATATGGATGATACTCTCGTATGATGAATGGGTGATTGTTATTCATTTCTTCCATTTTTATAAATACTTATGTGCATAAGGCTATCCATAAAATTATTAATAAAAATATATAATGACAAAAAATTAGTTATTTGTTAAATAGATAACATTTTTCTCCATCATTCCCCTCTTACATTAAGCATTTAAAAGTTGAAATTCCTTTTGAAACACATCAATAGGGACTAGTTTTTTAATTGTAACATCATGATTCCAAAATGAAATGTACATCAATATACTATTAGTGGTTTTTCCATTTCATTAGTTAGTTATGTTTGAGAAGGGATTTTGAGGATACTTATAATGGTGAAGTCAATGATTTTTTCGACTTTCAACTTTAACCGGGTTTTCTGCAAGATGCATGATGGTTACACGTTACCTAAATTTGTTAAAAATTATGTAAAGGTTCATAGGGGTATACCATGAGAGGTTTCATTCCATGAGGATATTCACACCATGAATGGTTGTAAAATGTGATGATACTTTACACCTCATGTCATATTTAATGAAATGTTTTTAATTTGAAGCAACATGTTTTTTGGTTATAACAGAAATTAACTATTTCACGACGTGTAATGGGGTTACATGTAATGTAGTACCCCAACTAAGGTTTTTAAATAAGCATAATGACTAGTTATCTTTTTTGGATACCTTATATTATTATTTATCTTGACATAAAGCCTTCCCTAAGTGATCTTCTATCCATCCAATTCTTTCATGATCATTTATACGGTGTCCAATTGTCATTTTTCTTGTGGTTTTATTCATGTGTAAGTGTTTTCCCTTATTCATATATTATATCCCTTCCTCCACCTTCTTAGTTTCAATAGATCCTCTTGAAGTAGATGTATATATACACATTTTTTCTAGATATTTTTTCTTGTTTTAGTTTAGAGGTCCATTATGACTTGGTTCAATGTCGTAGGATCCATTGTGAGTGTTGAGTTTTAGGAAAACGTAGGTGATTATGTATCATTTGGAAAAATTGATTAACCATAAATTTATTTATTTGAAATAATTTTTTATTTACATTAAATTTCATAATCATGCATTAAATTGATTTAATATAACCCAATTCTAGTGAATTGGTAGATTTGAATTGGGGGTTTCATGAAAATTTGAAAATACCCAAATTCCATCGAATTGGGGACTATTTATGGAAATTGGTTCATTTAAATTGTTTCATTTAAATTGTTGTTTTTATGGAAACTATTTTAATTAGATTATTGAATGTAATTGTGTAATTTAATTGTGATATTGATTTAATTGTTTTGGAATTTATTTTAAACTTTTAAAAATGGATTAAATTTTTTTTTATATAAACTCAGATGACTTATCTTATTAAAAAGGTGTTTTTTATTATAAATTCATTTTGATTCAAATAGAAAAATTTTATTTAAAATGGGAGAATGGGATTTAATCTTATTTTATGTAATCTAATAATAAATTACCCATCAGTGATTATGTAACAAAACATGAACGCCTTAGCCAGATTGTGAGATATTTGGACACAGTCTATGATTATACAATGTTATAAATCCTAATGAAGCTTTTCATATAACATAAAATATTGTGATGATTCCTACCTAACTAATGTCTAGAGGACAAGTGTGAATACATATTATCTTGATCACTTAGCATGTGTGGAGTCCTATATCCTTTAACTTTCATACCTATATGGTAGATTACCATGTTGGTTAATAGATTATATTTTAGATATAAAGGTATGTCAATGTTTTTAAACTACATTACAAGCCTTCTGAATTTTTGTAATCTATTTTACAAAAAAATATTGAAGACGTTATTTTAGAAATATTCAATCATAAGTAAATCCTTTTCATAAAATATAAACCTTCTTTTGAACTATATAGATTGATTTTTTCAAATATTCATTTAAATACCAAATCTATTTATTTAAAATTAACAAAATTCATTTGGCTATTATTTTATTAGAATATGTTATAGAATCCATTGTATGACCAAACAAGTAATTTATGTTGGCACCCTATGTGTGCCTTTGTATGTTTTTATATTATCTCCTTCTTGGTTATAGAAAGGGGAAATGATATCTTAGAGGTTGATCCAGCTGTTGAACCATGGATTTGGTGAGTTGTGTTCATGGGGTCATGTGTTATTTTCCTCTTTTTTGGTGCATGGGTTGTAATAATTTTGTATTTAATTTCTTGTTATCTATGGGTACATTACTCCAGGTAGATTTTATTTTGTATTCATGTTGACTTTTTGGACATGATTCCTCTATGTTTTGTTACAAATTCATTCATGTTTCATGTTGTATGATTCAATGTTATATTTATCATCCCATTGGGATTGTGAATGCCCCGTAGAATATGTCTGGGACAAATTGATTACCAGGTTACCAGGGTATTGAGGATTGTATGTGACAAAGTGGTATCAGATGAGGCCATTGACCTCTTGTCTTGGAATCAATATCCAATTTTGAAATCCTTTCTAGACATAGGAGGTAGTATTCATTGAGTTATTTTACATATATCACCTTAATAAACCTTAATTATCCAAGGTTGGTTTGGAAAATTCATCTTGACAAAAATTTCTAGTCATTTACCTATTATGATTCAGATAAAGTGCAATCCAAATCGTGTTTAATATTAATAATAGGAATATGTTTCACTCATTTATCATTTTCAGCATTATCTATGGTCTTCCATGTAGTTTTTTGATGTTTTATAGCATAATTCCGTCAATATGATGGGAAAATTTGATCTAGGAAGAAGCTTCTACTAAACTGTGGCGAGCAAATCCTCCAGTGGACATGAATCTAGTTTATGCGATTGTGTGCACTATCCAAGCTCTCATAAATGCACCACTTATAGTTATCCTTCATATTCCAACTATGAAACCTTGTAGGGACTATCTCAAAATTAGTTATCAAGAGTTCCTCTCCTAGAAGACCCCAGTTTTCAAAGAATACATTATTCCCCAACATGATGAGAAAATGTTAGGTAGGATAAAATGTTTTTTGAGTTCTTGTAGACACATGACATGATTATGGTGACATTTTCAACATTCTTTGTAGAGGGATCAAGGAGGAGATGGTGGGACCTGATTCTGATGGAATGGGAACATAAGGACGTAGAGTTGAAATAAACTACAGATCTATTAATTGACTAGTTCAATATTGAATCAATGGTGTTGGAAAAGGGAGGAAATTTTTGAATCATTTGTTGGAAAATAGAATGGTGACTAAGTATTCAAATTTCATTTTTTAACATTTGTTGTTTCCACATAAGATTGTATCTAATGAGAGGATGAAGGCTCGATGGATAATGTTTGGACATTGATAAGAAATATGTTCTCTATTTTTCTTGCTAATTTATCCCACTTATTCATATGTGCTGGATAAGTAGATGATGGTTGAGATGGACTTGGATAGAAAGTCATGGATCATGGTAGTTCCTTTTTCTCCCTATAGAAATGTCAGTTCCTTAAATGGACTACATATGTGTGATTATTCTCAAGGATGTTATCGATGGTAGGTTCATTCCTGAGCCCCTCTAGTTCCTATAGTATGTCCATTGATTTTCTATCAGTGTGGAAATACAAGAATATATAAGAGGGTTTTCACTAAGGAACCCAATAACTATGGCTCCTATGAATATTTGGTTCCCTTGTAGAGGTTATGCCAGATATTTTCTACTCCATGCAGTGGA
Organism: Viscum album; assembly: GCA_963277665.1. Lineage (NCBI taxonomy): Eukaryota > Viridiplantae > Streptophyta > Magnoliopsida > Santalales > Viscaceae > Viscum > Viscum album. The sequence goes on from OY728157.1 coordinate 1,725,982,121, forward strand.
ACAAGATCATTAGCTCATCCTAAAACTATGCGGAAAATACATGCTTCACGTATAAAGGGTTCCATCCGAAGGTATTAAAAATGAAGATACCTCACACAATGGAAGATTCTCTAGAGGAATAGGATATAGGACAAGTGATTATAATAGAAACCGTTAATATAGCTTTTTTATTAGTGTCTTCTCAATATGATACTTTTGAATCACATTCCATTATTTCATCCCGTATTATTAATCTTTAAAATCCTCATATGGAGATTTTATCTTGTGACTTTTATATTTCTACTCCCCTTGGTATAAATATAAATTAGAGTCCCTTTTGTCCCTCTTGCACAAGGTCTCAATCAGATGTTGACCTATCTTGTACATTTCAGGTTCACAACATGAAAACGCTTGATGTTATATTTGTGATGGATTTGATCATTTTCACTAAATCTAAAATTGATTGTGATCATTTATGGGTATATCATACTCCATCAAATGGTGTGTCTCTTTTCATTCAAGGAGAAGGGGACCCAAGGTTGAGTAGAGTTGGACATTTTTATCCAGTGTTGCAGAAGCTAATATCATTATTTTCTTTTGATCTATAGCAGGAATCATTGAACAATGATCTCCATCTAGTTATCATCAAGTTTTCTTCTGATTTCTCTACTTTTACATTGGTGATGGTAGTTGAGTTTTCTATTTACTTAATTATGAATATTCTACCTATTTTCTATTATTTATTACCACATGGATCAGGTTGAAATGAAATATCTAAAATAGCAGTAGGATGATAATCTTGAAAAAGGCTTAATACACCTGATTGTGTCACCATGGGAAACACTAATTCTCTTCAATAAGAAATATTATAGTTCTCTTCCCTTATGTGTTTATTAGAGAAATCTAAACCATGTCATTGTAAAGAACATGTATATGTTTCCACATTTTGATGGTATGATTTATCAGTTGAAAGGGGAGAAGTGGTTTTTAATAATCAACATTCGATATAGAGTTGAGTATAATGTAATATGACATTTAGAAAACATCATTTAAGAGTAGATATGCCAATTTTGTTTAACATGTTATTCATTTTTGTCTAACCAATGCTCTTAATGTTTTTTTTACTTTGATGAACCTCATTTTACATGAGTATATGGATACCTTTGTAGTAATCTTTGTGGATGATATCCTCATTTACACTAAATCAGAGGAGGATCGTGTGATTCATCTAAAAATATTTTAGAGTTTACTGAGAAATCATAATCATTATTCTAGTCTTTTGAAGGGTTTTTTTGGATATGTTAAGGGAAATTCATGGGAAATGTGGCATCACAACAAGGAAAATTGGTAGATCATAAGATGGAAAATTTTATTATCACTTGTGGGAACCATGTAATGTCTTAGAAATTTCTAGCTTCTTAATATTAGGCTGATATTATTATCAGTTCCTAAAGGACTTTTAAAATATAGATTCATCAATGACTTCTCTAACTCATAAGGGAGTTGATTTTCTTTGAATGATAATGATAAATATAATTTTGTTGAGATGAAATGTATTTTGATAATTTTGTGCGTGATAACTCATCCATAGGCCCAGCAGGGCTATGTGGGCTTCTGTTATGCATTAGTTTCAAGCGTGGGAGGCATTATTAGATAGGGAGATCATGTTGTTGCTTATGGATATCATCAGATTTTTCCACAAGAGAACAATTATCCAACCCATGACCTTTAACATGCTGCTATAATGCATCCACATAAGAGTTTATATCATTACATTAATTAAAAAATGTGTACTATGTATTTATACAAGAAGAGAATGAGATATATATTCTCTCAAAATATTTGAATCTCTACTATAGGTGATGGGTGTAGTACCTTCAATATTTTCTCTCAGAGATCACATATTCCCTGAGGAAACAGAATGTGTGTCTCATATTATTTGAGAATGAAACATCCAACCAATGAAGTGAAATAATCATTGATGAAGTGGATGTTGATGGCTATTTTTTCATATTTTCATATTGGAGTTCAGGAGAAAGGGGCTGATGCTTCTTTACCTGGTATCCAGTTGACATACTCTCTTCATTAGTTGAATCCATAAGATCAATGGCCTGATGATAAATTCAATATCATTTTATACTCTCTTTATGGCATGAAGATAGTTTCATGTTTGTCATTCACTATATGAGGTGTTCTATGTTATCAGATTTAATTTGTTATATTGTTGGTAGCAAGAAAGGTTGTGATGGGGGTTATCATAATTCCTAGTGGGTTTTTAACCCCAGAACCACTATGATGTTCTATGACATAAGGATTTAGTTCTAGTGTCTTGTTATGATATGAGGCACTTCTATGTTTGTTTCCCACTGTCATAAATCCCAATATTTTATGTCTGAGAACTGAGAGCCTTCAATTTTTCATGAGCCACATCCAGTCCTGAATTGGAAGTGCGATGCGAACTATATGTAGGTTGTGGTTAGTTTTCCACCTACCCAGATAAGTAATAATGTGATATGTGTTGATATCATATGGCTAACCATGTCGACTCACTTCATACCCATTCATGATATAGAAAAGGTTTATTATTTTACAAATACCAATGTGAAAGATATTATATGTTTGTGTAACACCCCAGGTAAATAAAGAATATGAAATTTTTATATTTATTCCTATTTGTGAATAAAATGTTAATATTAATTTAAAGGGAATGCTATGCTCGATGGCTTACCCAATACGCAACAATGAGTTCCTTTGAAATCTTACGTTGCACTCTAATAATAAAATAATTTTATTTTATATTTTAGTTAACAGCTAGCTGTTGTAATTACGGGAATGAACAGAACTAACTACAAAATGATTATATATGTTTGTCAAATATTTTTACTTCTTACAATAAATGTTAGAGTATTAAAAATGCTAATGAATACAATTGTATGCGTACATATCCTAATATTCTTTAAAAGGTCGATTAACCGTCTTTTGATGGAAAACCTTTTTTAAATCCACTTTTTGACAATTTTATGTGTTATATTTGACAAAATAAAATTCTTATTTAAAATTGGGACATCAAAATTTACTTTGTGTAAATTTTTGGTATTTTTACAATAAAGATCATTTTTAAGGAATAAGTGAAAAATGTTGTATTTTTATTCAAATCATCTTTTTAATCTAATTTATTTATATGATTAGATCATTTTTTGAATTGGTGTTAAATTGAAATTAGAATTTATTTTTAATATTTTATCCAATTATGGTCATTGGAATTAATTTCAATGTGAAATTGGACTTAAACTAGTGTCAATCTTTTAATATATATTGTTTCTTAAAAACATGTTATTTGTTTTGATAGCTAGAATTAATTAATAAATTAATTAATGCACCTTATATGTTTTTAATTTTCTAAAAAAGACATCATTTTTGAATTCGGAATATCAAATATATCTTAGGGTTAATTTTTGGTATTTTTCTGAAAAACATCAATTTTGGATGAATAGTGAACCCACTAAGTGGTAGTTAAAGAAACCGATTTTTCGTTTAAATGAAACATTACCACTTTTGTGATTTTATTTTCAAAAATATGACATACATGGTTTTAATTAGGATTTAAAATGTGGTTCAACGAGATTAAAATAATTTTTTTGGTGAATAGTAACTTTTAAGTTTTATTAATCGCTATTAGAGGTAATTAGTGTAATTTAAGGTAGATATAATGTTATAATAATATTAAATGTCCTTGACACATGTAATATACTTATTTGATGAGTCATGGCCGACCAAGAAAATACATGGGTCAATTTGGGGACCCCATGGAGCAACTTTGGTGGAAAATGACATTAATAACTTTTTATTTTATGTTAAAATTAAAATGTCACAAACATGTATTGTTTTACAAAAACAATTTTTACATGGGGTTATAAAAGTCATATTTTTGACTATAAATAATCATTATAAAGCTAAAATTATTTCCTACAACATAATATTGTTTTTATAATTTTTAGACATTAAATATATTGTTTTATATATGACACCGTGAGGATGCAGTGATTACCTCATAAATGGACGATTTAAAATAAAAATAGAAGATTGGGTGAAATCTAAGTCCTACACTTGTCACAAACCTATTGGATTGGTGTATTTAGAAACCTTATCACCTTATCATCTAAATATAACCTTTTGGGACATTTAAAATCCGAAAATCATTTTATAATAAAGTAATATTTTATAACTTTCCAAGAGTGCCCCTCCTCTTCTCTTATAAAAGGCCCCCACCTCTACCACCATACCCACACCACTCAAGCCTTTGGCTCGTCCAACACCTGCCCATTTTGTCTCTCTACATACCTATATTACTCCTAGAAGCCTAACGTTGGGTATATGTCTTTACAAGGAAGCCTTTGAGCTCAAATCAAAAAGAGTTACCCGATTTAAAGGTAGTGTCTTCTCTTGTGTTCTTATGTTTTATTTTGCTTCTCCAACCCCCTAAAATCTTTTTATTAATTTCTTTTGTAACAACACTAGTATCTTAAATATACTAGGATGTTGTTATGATATGGATTAGAGCTACACCTATAGACACCTTCGTCTAATGGTTAAAGAACATATTGTTTCTGTGGTTGGCGATTTTCTGCCTCACGAAACGATGACTGTTCAATATTATTTTAACACCTTTAAAGGTGACCATTATGATGTCACTGTTTTTTATATATGATATATATGGTATTTCTGTTTACTATATGCTTCTGTATTTTATATTTAAAACATTCCTTTATTCTTTTCATGTTGTGAAAATGCGATAGTTTCATTTGAGGAAGTGTGGACAACCTCCCCCTCAAGTGATGTGACTCGTTCATGCAACACACAGAAGGTATAAAGAATGAAATTAATGAACATTTGTGACATATAAAAAATATATATTATAATGGAATTATAATATATATATATATATCTCATTTATTTTTAATTCCATTAAAATGTCAAAAAAAAATCAAAGTAGTGTTTATGCGTACGTACGGCCTACCGTCTCCATGAACGGTGCTTTTCATTTTTTATCTCCAAATGTTATGGAATAGTATAAAATTAATATGTACTGGATATATATGATATTTTAATAATTATTACTATTCTGGAATTGATTTACTTATAACTAAATGGGAAATCATTTTCAAACAAGTTCATTTTTTACTCATGTACCAAACATCGGCAAAAATGACTGATATGAATTAACATTATTAAAATAATTATTATAACATTATAATATGTGATATGAACTGAATAATAATCTTTAAATGAGGTCCTTAAGAAATTATAAATTGACCAAAGATTATTATTTAGGAATATAAAGAAACGAACAAGACAAGTCAGACTTGAGGTAAGGGATCCGACCTCTCCTTTCTTTTCAAGTACCCTCTTTTATGTCATTTCATTTATGCTCCAGGTTCTTATGTTGGAGGATGTTCTCTAATATACAACATACTGTAATTTTTATTTTAATATGATTAGTTACCCCCTATTACTCTCATCAATTCATTTTAAGAATTTTTAAGTGGCGCCGTTAGGCTTCCGAATTGTTGTAAGGTATCCTACCTCTCTCTTTCTTTTTAAGTACTCTCCTTTATGTCACTTCTTTTAAGATCCTCTTTGTTATGTTGGGGGATGTTATTTTATATTCCTTTTTATGTAATTTTTTTTAATATGATTAGAGACCCTATTTTATCTCATTAATCCATTTTTGGATGTTTTAAGTGGCGTTGTTAGGCTGCAGAGTTTTCATAAGTGATTTTTCATCTCACTTTTATTCCCATGAGATTTATGCTACATTTTCCATAATTTCCTTTGAGTGGTATATGTACTGCCCATTATTCTACTCTTTGTGTAATATACTTTCGTTTATGAGTTTTTAAGTCAATGTTGTATTGTCCTTCTTTCATGGGGTGTGTGTTTCGAAAGATACCCAAGTTGGTAAGGGAACCTTTCACCCTCTTCTTTTTAAAAGACTACTTTTGTTGGGTCTTTTAATTTACATATTTTAATGTTGGGATATGTTATTCTATATCCTTAATGATTTAAATTTTATTTCCATGTGATGAGATACCCTTTTTATCTCTCATCAACTCATTTTCTGATTTTTGAAGTGACGTTGTTAGGCTGTCGAATTTTTGCAAGGGAACTTCTTAACCCAATTTTGATTCTTTGGTATAAACTTGTACTCCTTGAATATGTCGTTCTATGAATATGTGTGAATGACCTCTGATTGTTTTACACTTAATATCCACTTATATTTGGTGTATTCTTTTGCCACACATAAGTATGTAATTTATTTATCCTTAATCCAAGGATACTGTCTTTGTAAGTGACTTCGTCTCAATATCCTTCCATTGAGGCATATATTTCTCTAATAAAAGAATTTCTTTTATACGGTGTATAAACCCATTTGACTTTTAATTTCATACAAAAGGATTCTTTTTTTATGAATCCTTTTACAAAACGACTAAAAGGAATGTTTCTTTTAACGTACGCTGTGACAATGACCTTTTCTGCCGTCGTGAGTATTATTTGGACTTTGGAATCCTCAATAAGCCGTAATGTTTTTAAAAGTAAATAAAAACCATATACTCTTTTATGTATTTTGGTATTTAAAATGGTTTTTTATAATGTATTTGTTATGACAATATATTTTAGTGATATATTGTGATCAAAATGTGGAAATGTTTTCTTTCCATTATATTTGTTTTATGTCTTATGATTTTATAATGGTACGTAGACATTTGACGGGTGGTTACGTGATAAACCATATGAAGGGTGGTGCCGTGAAAACCAAGATGGGTGGTTACGTTATAACCTCCAATGCATTGGGTATGGAAGTCGTCCGTATGGCTATTCCATTAAATGATATGTGTAGAATTTGACCGTATGGTTATTCTATTTATGTATGTTTATGTCCCAAGTTACCATTATATGATATGTGTTCTTTATATGGGTTTTATGATAATATTTTGGTTACAAAAGGGCAAGTAATGATATTTTATTCAATGAAGAGTATTTTTTTCTTCATAAAGGTGAAAATTATTACTTTGATTAAGTAATCATGGTTTACTTGTTGTTTTGAAAAAATAATAGTTATCCTTCTTTTTGTATCCCTTACTGAGCTTTTTATGCTCACCCCAAGTTTTTTTGAAATGTTTTTCACAGGACATAATTTGGAATAGGGTCATGGATGGGAACAAGAAAACGTCATGCAATCTAAAACATGGAACTAAACGAGTTTCTTTTTAAGAGTTTTTATTTTATGGAATCATATTAGAAGTGTCTACTTTGTAATCTCTTGAGATGTAATAGTTATGTACTGATTCTCTTAAACTCTAAACCTAAAAAGATCTTCTATGTGAATTATTCATTTAATTCAATAATAAGTAATGTTTAAGGTCAGGTACTTATAAACAATTCAAACACCACCCAAAACCATTGAAGTAGAAATGTTTGCGATAACATCCAATGGGGAAATTAGTTCATACCATGTATATAACTCCTCCACAGTAAATTCATAGGAGATGAGATTCCTAGTAAACAATGTGATACTCTCTTTAGTGGAATTATATGTAATTTTGTATATGGATTGGCTTTCCTTTTATATACTGAACAAAAATTACAGTGATAAGGATGTCACTCTGTATATCATAAATCCCCCATGATTTTGTACGAGTGAAAATATTAGGATTAGTTTTCTTTTTCACCAAAATCTCATGAATGGATATTATTTACCTTCGATAAATGATATCATTATTGAATTATAGATTAGAAAGAAACTGATCATGATCAATGACCTTCCCATTTTGGGGAATACAATGATGTATTTTTCAAATAATTTCATGGGTTTCTTCCTTAATGAGAGGATGAATTTTTAACAAATAGTATACATTGGTAATTTCTATTTTCCAAGACATTATACTGAATGGATATTTTGGAACATGATGAGTTGGAGAAATAACAACATGGGAATCTGGATAAATTGTTCATATGCTCAAGCGGTTCACCATAGGGTGCACAAATATCCATCCTCAAGAAGAAGGATGTGTCAATGTGATATTCCATTGATTATCATGAGATAAAAAAACCTAAAAAATATTATCCCCTACAATTGATTGATGAGTTATTTTATCAATTACATGTGGTGCAGTAATTGTCAATGATAGAAATTCGGTTGGTTTATTATCACGTGAGGGTGTGGAAGGATGATATCCCAAAAACTACATTACACCCATATTTTGGGAACTACGTGTTCATAGTAAATCTATTAATACTTACTAATGCTCCATAAAACATTAATAATTTGATTAATATAGTCTATAAATATTACCTCAAAGAAAATTTTGTTGAATTAATTCCAGAATTTCTAGTATAATACAATAGTTAGGATGAATATGGGGGCATCTGAGAACTCTTGTAAAAAAAATTATAAAAGGATAATCATTATGGAAAGTACAGAAAATGTTTGTTCTATTGGAAGTATGTCTCATTCATAGGGAATATTATCACAATATATAAGATATTTGTATACTGTTTAAAGATATAATAAACTAATGAATGCCCAAAACCAATAGTTTTGATTAACATTGGTTATTTATATGTATGATCTTGGTATAATCATTGGTTTTTGAGAAATTTCCCACGATTGGAAAACTGTATTAACAAGGTAACATGAATGAAAATAATTTATCTTTTGAATGATGATTGAGAAGAGGGAATCATGGAGTTTTAAAAGATTCATATCATTGTACATGTATTGACGTTAGCCCCTTGTGGGTATCTATTCACGGTATATATTGATGCATTAAAAAATTTATCAGGATATCTTTTAGTATATAATGAAAAAATTTATAGCCTATAGCTCAAGGCTATTGATGATTCATAAACATAACAACCCAATGCATGATATATAGTTTTTTCAGTGATATTTCCTTTTAAAATTAGACTACATGTATCATTTTGTAGAAGGGTGAAATTTATGTGGATCACAAGATCATCATGTACATATTCTTAACGAATGGGATAGATATGCGAAACAGATGATGGTTTGCTCATATTTTGGACTATAACTGCTCAATCCACAACCATCCAGGTAAAGAGATAAATGTAGAAGATTATTTGTGTATTTAATATCCAAAAATTTTATCATTAATGAGAATATATAAGGATATTATATTCATAGACATTAAAATTATGGATATAAGAATAATAATGGAATGAAAAATCATTAATACATTCGGAAATGATCTCTCTACCATTCCTTTTGGAAATGTTAAAGGATTCAAGAAGATATGATGTGGGATTTCAGATTAAATTTGATACAATAGGAAAACAAAAATCCAATATGTTAAATATTAATGAATAATGAGTTGTGATATTTTATTCACATCTACTTGTACCATTAAATCCTTATTTAAGGAAGTAGTTGTTCGATAATGCACATATCTCAACAATCTCTACTCATACATTGGGAAAATGATATATTGTGATCTCTAAGAGAAAAATTGGATAGGATATATGATTAAGGAGATAACATGAAATACATTAATGTTTATTTTGTGTCATCAAGTGAAGGATGAAATGAAAAAAAATCCAAGGTGATGATGCAACCATTATCCATATTTATATGAAGATGGGAAAATATAACCTTGGACATTGTGATTTTTCTTATAAAAATGTTTAGACTAAAAAATAATATACAAGTTGTGGAGTGTCTTATTAAAAATACATTTCACTTAATTACAACTCAATAGGACATCATACATGGTAAACATGCAAGGATATGCATTAGAGATGTGGTGAGGTTTTATGGTACACTACTATCGATTATATGTGATCGATATCTTTGAATTACCCCAAGTTTCTGGAAGAGCCTCTAAAGGATCTAAATACTGAATTGTTCATCATCATTAATTATCACCCTAAAAATTTTAGACATTATGGGAGAACTATATATAAAATTAATAAAGTATATATACCATATTCAAAGGATATAAAATGAAGATCAGATGCACGTCATCCACCATTAGAATTCTAATACAATATTTTAATCAACATAGGCATCCAAATGGATGCAATGTATCCACTTATAATATGTCGTTCAGAACACCGACATGCTTGTATGATGTTGGGTAACACAAACAACCAGGTCCTGAAATTGATGAGAAAATGGTTCAAAAGTTCATGGTCATTCAGCAGCATATCAAGGCTACAATGAGTCCACAAAAGATCTATGTTGGAAGTCATCGATAAGACTAGTTTTTTGAGGTTGTATACATGGTACCCCTTTTCATTTATTCATGGTCTAAAGTCATGATATTTAATATGAAGGTAAGGTTTCTTCCAAGATACATCAATCCCTTTGAGATCCTTGACTACATCAGAGGGGTGGACTATCAACTAGCTCTCGGACATTAGCAATCACAAGTACATGATTTGTCACATGTAAAAATCATGAGGAAGTAAATACTATAACCCTAAATTATTCTCAATAAAATTTTGGTACCGTAGGAGAATGATATTTCCTATGAGTGTTAGCAGGTGAAGAGCGTAGATCAATGATACAAATTTTTTCAAAATAAGACAACACACCTAGTCAACGTATTGTATAGAAACTACATGTTTGAAGATGTATTAAAGGAATTATAAGAGGTGATTAAATAGTGATACTGTCATTTGTTTTAGTAATTTGAATGAAAATTTCTATGCAGATATTTTTATTGTTCGGATGATTCTATGGTCCTGATCTATTATAGATAAACTCTCATTTGTGGTTGAATCAAATTAATTATTATGTGTTATGGTTATAGAAAACCCATGAACTCATTATTTTTAGTAAATCATATAATATTTAATAGAACATTAAGCATATTAAATGATTATAATATATTACATTAATAATGATATAATGATTTGTATTAATACAAGTACATCCAAAACCCTATTGACAAAGAAAAATGACGTGAGTGACACATCTAGTAGGACAGTTCCCTATATATCCCATTTATTAGTGCTTCCAAGGAATATAAAATCATTTTTATGTTCCCCTATCCAATCCCAAGCTATGATCCAAAAAAATATGTGTGATAGAAACCACTTATAGGTGATGTTCATGTTATTCAATACCATGTTCCATGTAATATTGGGTTAACCACCCCATGAAAGTATCAACCCCACACACTTCAACTATGGAGAGATTTTAGGTGTAATAAGGGTCTTTGTATCAGGTCCTTAACAATTTGAACATGTATATTACCTTTTAAATTGGGTAATATTTATATTTTATTCATATTGTTTGAACTTTATATGAGATTTTGATTAGGATATCATAAAATAAAAAATACTGTGTAATATTCCTATCCAATTAATGAGTCAATGATTTATTAGATTTTTTAAATAAATATTTTATTAATAAAATATTATTTTTAAATATCGGTCGTCAATGATCATGTAATTTTTATAAAGTTAAGTGTAATTTTTATAAGTGTTTGGAAACATTTATTGTAAAAAAGCCCATTATTTTAAAAATATTAAATATATATTTACATATTTAAAATTCAACTATTTATAATATTATTTTATTCAATTAATATTATTAAGGGTATCCAGATTTAAAATATATAAAATGGTGAATTTTTCATAATTTATTAAGACATTAAAATTTTATAATAAAATTAAAATAAGTTATTTATATACTATGTTTATTATGACATAATAATGAACCATGAAATGCTTGATTAAATACTATATAGGTAATCTAAGGCCAAATCTATGTTTCCACATTAAAATAATGTGATGTTATATTAATTTTATTAATTTTATAAATACATTATGAATCCTCCAAATGGTAAAATATATTTTAATGTATTAATAAAATTTCTTTAATGAAATGACCCACCATCACAACTTTAAGGGAATTATTTTCATAATTTAGGCATTTTACCTGAAAAAATAATGATTCAAACTTCTCTTTTGGAAGAATCAATTGAATAAAACCATGGGTATGTGTTTTGTTTTGAAAAAATTATTATTTTGAGTCCAAAACATATGATTGAGAAATAATAATGAACTCCCAAATCAATTCCTTTATAAATCATCCAAATATCACATTCCTCTCAACTAAAAACCCATGGATAATGTCAATGCTCTACCCTTCCCCTTCTAGAGTCCTCCCAAGGATCCACCAATCTATCACAAATCACAAATTAGTCATTTGGAATCGTACTACCATGGTAAGGGATCACCCACTCTCCTATTTCTAAAGAATTTATTTTATATTAATCCTCTTAAATTCCATTTTTTCATGTTACAATATGTTTGACCATATACTACACGCAATCCATTTTATGTATTAAATATATAATAATTTTACAATCATATACCCTCCCATAAAAATTAATTTAAATCTATTAGAATATTGAAATATACTAAGGGATCTTCTTCCTATCAACTTTATTCATGAATATTCCTTATCTTATTCTATTTTTCTCCAATTCCCAATTTTTTAATATGATATTCCATTTTATTATTTCATTCTTTTTGATGTAAAAATAATTATAGGGCCCTTTAACATAGATCAACTCATCCCTTGAATATTTATATTGCCCATTTATGCTGCAAAAAATTCAACAATGTTTTCCATACTGAACAATTGTTTAGTGAATACTCATACCTATTTCCTATCAATAGTGTTCACCATTATTATATTATACTTATTTTTGGGGAACATATATATATTTATTCGACACTCAATGAGTCTGGAATAAAATGGGATGATATATGATTCTATGATGTATGATATGTGTGGCAGAATTGTGCATGTGAATGAAATGTATGTGACTGGTGTGCCTGAGATTATATATCACTCAATGAATAGTGTATAGTTTACTCTCATTTGATGTCATGAAATGGATTAGTTAGTTAACCTAATATATCATGGTATGTTTTCTATCATGATATTATGGATTTTTTCCTTGACCTATGTTTATGATCCATTTTTAATGTTATTTCAAAATTCTCATATGATGCCATTATGTTATCATGCTATATCAGGTTCCATTGTTCAGTTATTTAATTCTCAGCTCTTTTTTTGAAACACATATATTACTATTGATTAACATGTAATTATTTAATCATGTTTTTCAACTTTTATTCCCTTACCAATCATTATTTCTCACCTCTATAATATGTAATTCCCTATGTAATCCAATGATGTTTTAAAAATAATTATAATCTGTTCGTGTTATAAATATTTCCAATAATAATTTTTTATTCATTTTTTATGCTATTATTTAAAGTAATTAATTTAAAAACACACTATACTTATCAATATTATAGATTTTATTGTGCATACACTTATTTATAAAAAGAAGTAATTAACGTGTAATAAAGAGAAAAGATGTCATAGACCTTAAATGTTATCAGGGATAGTTCAAAGGAATATAGATGATAAGACATAAAATCATTGTGAAAATTATCTCGAAGTAAATGTTTTTGGTTCCTTTAAGTGATAAGCATTTACAATGAATGTAATGTGATGATAATAATAATTGGATGTTGTATTGTTTATTTTTTTTATTCATAAATTTATTTATTTGGGATCATCAGGTTGTAACCATGTTGTGATTTCACTAGAGAAAACATGAAGTCATTTATCACAACCTAAATATTTTAAATTCCTAATTTTTTTGGATATTTCTATTCACATCATTGAAATAACATCTATTTGATAGAAAGTAAATTTATATAATATTAGTTAACATAAAATAATCAAAAATATGTTATGATTTAATATTTACAATATCATCGTCATAGATGTCAACTCAACTTGACATTAGATGAGCAAGGAAAGACTGTTAAATGATGGATAGATATATTTTTCTGGCTAGTGTTTTAATAACATATATTTATTTTTTTTACCTAATTCGGAAGGTGGTGAATTTTTCGGATAATTCATATTTATCCCATTATTAAAATAGTTTTTTATATAGGGTGGGATAATCCCAAAATTTGGGAAATTTAAAAATTATATATTATTTAATCTAAAAATTATAATAAAAATTATAAATAATAAATTGAATTAAAGGGGTTGTAGATGAAATGTCAACAAGTTAAAAAAAATTTAATGGGGGTTTATATTTCTACCCAAAAATTTATATAACCTACCCCAATGTGTGGACGAACTATTTTAAAAAAATTACACTCCAGTTGGTGTGGGTATATTTTTTTAATGTAATGTTTCCATCTATTATTTAGTTCATGGGATAGCTATATTTATGTGATTAAATGAACCACCAGGTCCAAGCCAGAGTGCAACATGACCATATCCACACCTTCATGTATTCCATTGCATTCAAACTAGTAGCCATAGTCTAAACACGAATAGTGGGGTGAATATATCATCAATATCATATACATATACAAATAATATAAATATAACCACATTATATCAGTCAAAATATCTTGTTAATAACTATGTATAAAAGTCCACACATGTCACATAGATAAATAAATAGAATTCCAAATCATTATTACAGTAGTCACTATATTCATATGAAAATAAATAAATAAAACTATGATTAAATCATTTGTATTATTTTTTAATTCCATTATCATCTTTATGCCTTAGAATGGAATTTTATACAACGGGTCACATACCCTTTCATTGATCCATATACCAAGAATTTTAAAGTGTATTGACATTCTAACATAGGTTATGTGTAATAAAACCCTTTGTTAAACCACCAATTTTTCATTATAAAATTTTATAATTAATAAAATGTGTATACTTTGATAATAACTGATGTTCAATATTGTATAACAATAAGATATCTTGAACCCATCGGCGAATTATCTAACCACGAGCCCCAAATTTACCTTGTTTGGATCCAACATGAAAGAATGATCAATATTTTAAAAATGATGATGATGTAGAAAAAAGGATGAATACATGTCACTCATTAACCTCATGGAATGTAGTGCACATGGAACATAGTATCCACATAACCTTGAGTTATATTACATTCCTCAGTATCCTCAAGAGATTGAGTTCCATCTTGGCCCCAAGTCTATCGTACTCTTGCCCTGTGAATGGGTTATTTTTCATCACCTTTACAAGTCATGAATTCTCCACTTATAAATGATGAACATATCATAATTTTCAACTTTTAATGAAAACAATGAAGAATCCTCAAATGAAATTGTCACACAGATATAGTTATGGACTGATTAGAGAAGCATAACACGTCATACGGAGTAAAAATTAGTTATCATAGAACAAAATTTGATCAACATACAGAATATTTATAGCTACCACAATAATACTCATATGAACAAGATCTTAAATGGGTATCACTGTTAAACCTACACACCCATAAGAAATCATCATCACTCAAGAATAATAAGCCACACTAACACATCATGAACAATGGGAAACACTGTATATAATGGACACCAAATGAACAAAACTTTTTACCTCATGGTTATTGAAAATGAACTACATGGTTCATCAATGTTTCTGAGGAAAACCCCTCATAACACAAAAAAATAAAATGAACTCACAAAATGAGGATACCACAATAATTTCTAGTTGTTTCAATAATGAGGTATAAAATGGGGTGTTTTGAAAATGTAATACCAAGAATGTTTTTCAAGAATTATATTCCTTATGGATCCCTTCAATATAAAAAACTATAATTTATGTTATTAATGGTGTCTCGATATCATGTGATTCATTTTCAATTGATGAATGCATCCGTAATTCATAATAAATTCTAGAATCGAGATTCAGGTCTTGTAAACGATCTTCAATAAAACATAATACTATCACTTGAGATGTGGTCTATGATGAGAGTAAAGAAGAATAATGCCTAATAATGGTTATTGTAAGAGGTCATTCTTGGATATTATTATATTTCAATAATAAATTAATATCTATCAGGAGGGAAGGGGTGTGGTTTAAAAGTTATTACCATCCCAAGTTAATAAATAAATATTATATTAATATTGTTCTATAATAAATCCAACATCATTAAGAGTTATGAGATGATGATCCACAAACAGAAACACATAATTATGTTTACTTAATAAATGATATTAATTAGAATAGGAAATGACATTGAATCACTATGTCACCCATTATTTATTAAAGATATTATTGATATTTTATTGTATCTTCTCAGGAACCACATTTCAAATATAGATCCATGTACACATCTAAAATTGGAAAAATAACAATGAATATATTACATAATCACTTATCATCCAATTTCCACATGATCGGTCAAACCATGGAGAGGAATGGGATGAATAATGTGATAGAAAATATTCATTATAATGAAAATAGGGGTTTATGGTCCATATTGAGTAATTAAGTGTAAAAAAACTTGTGGTAATAAAAGGTTATGGGGTGAATTGGTTATAATATAGAACCAAGTTGGAGTATGAAATATCTTGCAATATAATTATTCACACTATACCATTTGGATACATGAATAAAGTCTACATTTATAGGAAAAACCATCCAAATGGATGTATTGGTCCCATATACCTCGAAATTTGATTTACTATGACCCCAACATTTCTTCTATTATATGAATAGTTTTTTCTGACATTATTTCAGTTTTAAGATTGATGTGCTCAAATGAATATCAATGTCAAGAGCCTTCTGAGGAATTTTTTATAATTTTGATGTATAGTTGGCTTCTCGAAAAGAAAAAATCGATAGTAGTTCACCATGAGTTATTTCCACTTCAATAATATATAGCCTTTTAAGGTGCTCAAGAGGTAGGTCTTCTCTTATAGTGAGGAAATGTGATGATTTTGATAGGAAATCAATGTTATCCCGTATTGAATATTTATTCATTAGAGTCTTTTGGTGTACCATGATAAATTCCATTGTTATTTCATCCCATATTCACATATGAGTAGGAAGAGGATTATGGACTCCTTTAGGATGCAACCTCTCACCTTTCATTTGTTGAAAAAAAAACACATGGACATACAATATACAATTTATCTCTTCATGTTATCCCACTAAAGATGTTTTTCATGTCCCAAAACATCACTGTGCTATCAGGGTGTATAAATAAATTAAATCTATAAGGATCCAACAATAACTCAATTTTTAGCACGGGTATAGATGGAATACATAGCCTTCTTCAAAATTTCATGACACCATCTTCATAAAAATTCAACTAATTTAGCTTTATTTATTCCATTAATATTATTTGTGATGTCCACATAATTAGATTAGTAGTTATTTATCAATTCTAATAGTGGTGTTATTGAAATAATTTGATAAAATATTGATATATCCCCTTTCTTAGATATTACCGCAATCAACATTACTTGATACATGAAAATATGATACTTTTAAATCCTCATTTGGGTTAAAACTCCATGATCCTTATAACTCAATGAACCTTTTACCTTGTTTACATTAAATGGGTAGTAGTGTATTGATAAATCATAATCTTCAGTAGCCCGAACCATTTCCATTTTATCATATTGATCTCTTTCTATAAGAAGATTTATTTTATGCTCTTTTTATATTTGTATATTTCATATCTTTCACCATAGACATGATACCTCCATATTTTTATTAAAAGAAAAAAAATTCTAACTCAAGATAATGTGTTGGATAGTACTATTCGTGTGTCTAGAATTAATTTGAAGGATATGATATAACATTATCATTTTTCATTAGGACACAACAATTTCCCCTCATTGATGAATCCAAATATATGAAAAACCCTTCACTCCGAGAGGGTAGAGTCAAAATGATAGCATTGAATAATTTTCTCTTTATTTCAAAAAATGATTATCCACATTCCTTTGTCCATAATAACATGACCCCTTTATGGGTAAGAATTGTTAATTGGTAAGCCAATCAAGAAACATTATGAACAAATCACCAAAAATAACATTCCAGACCAATGAAACTGTATTCGTCCATTATGTTTGTTGGCGTATGGAATTATATGATTTCCATTGTCTCTTTCAGGATCAACTGGTATTCCATCCATTGAGATAATATTTCCAAGAAATGAATCTTCCTAAAGTTGGAAAATTCACTTACTAAATTTATCATATAACTCTTACCTTTATAGAGTCATATGAATGATATGAGATTGATTCTCATAATCCTAATATCATTTATAATATACTATAATATCATTAATTAATAAAACAAAAAATCATCATAATATTCTCTGAATGCTCTTATCATTTTGTCCATAAAAACATAGGGTGAATTAATCAATCCATATGGTGTTACAATAAACATTAAATTTTAATAATTTTTCTAAATAGATGTATTTGGGCAGAAGTCTTTCCAAGGAAGCCTTTGAGCTCAAATCAAAAAGAGTTACAGGATTTAAAGGTAGTGTCTTCTCTTGTGTTCTTATATTTCATTTTTCTTCTCCAACCCCCTAAACTATTTTTATTCCTTTCTTTTGTAACAACACCAGTATCTTAAATATACTAGGATGTTTTTATGAGAAGGATTAGAGCTACACCTACACACACCTTCGTCTAATGGTTAAAGAACATACTGTTTCTATGGTTGGCGATTTTCTGCCTCACCAAACGATGATTGTTCAATATTCTTTTAACACCTTTAAAGGTGGAAATTATGATGTAACTTTATTTTATATATTATATATATGGTATTTATGTTTACTATATGCTTCTGTATTTTATATTTAAAACATACCTTTATTCATCGCATGTTGTGCAAATGCGAAAATTTCATATGAGGAAGTGTGGAGTACTGCCCCCTCAAGTGTTGTGACTCGTTAATGAAATACATGGAATATATAAAGAGTGAAATTAATGAAAATATGTGATGTATATAACATATATATTATACTGGAATTATAATATATATATATATCTCATTTATTTTTAATTCCATTAATATGAAAAAAATTAAAGTAGCGTTCATGCGTACGTATGGCCTACAGTCTCCATGAATGGTGATTTTCATTTTTTATCTCCAAATGTTATGGAATAGTATAAAATGAATATTTACTGGATATATATGATATTATAATCATTAATACTATTATGGATATGATTTACTTATAACTACACGGGCAATCATTTTCAAACAAGTTCATTTTTTTCTTATGTACCAAACATCGGCAAAAACGTCTGATATGAACTAAAATTATTAAACAATTATTATAACATTATAATATGTGATATTAAATGAATAATAATATTTAAATTAGGTCCTTAAGAAATTATAAATTGACCAAAGTTTTTTATTTATGAATATAAAGAAACGAACAAGACAAGTCGGAAATGAGGTAAGGGATCTGACCTCTTTCTTTCTTTTCAAATACCCTCTATTATGTCATTTCATTTATTCTCCATGTTATTATGTTGGAGGAGGTTCTTTTATATTCACCATAATGTTTTTTTTAATATGATGAGATCCCCCCTCTTACTATCATCAATTCATTTTTAGAAATTTTAAGTGGCATTGTTAGGCTGCCGAATTTTCGTAAGGGATCTAACCTCTCTCTTTCTTTTTAAGTAGCCTCTTTTATGTCATTTCATTTATGCTCCATGTTCTTATGTGGGAGGATGTTCGTTTATATTCACCATACTTTAACTTTTATTTTCATATGATTAGATACCCCCTATTACTCTCATCTATTCATTTTAAGAATTTTTACGTGGTGACGTTAGGCTGCCGAATTTTCGTAAGGGATCCTACCTCTCTCTTTATTTTTATGTACTCTTTTTATGTAACTTATGTTAAGCTCCTCTTTATTATGTTTGGGGATGTTCTTTTGTATTCCCATTTCTGAAAAATTTTATTTTAATATTATGAGAGACCCTACTTTATCTCATCAATCCATTTTTGGAATTTTTTAGTTGCGCCGTTAGGCTGCCGAGTTTTCATAAGGGGTTTTTCATCTCACTTTTATACCCATGAGATTTATTCTACATTTGCCACCATTTCTTTAGAGTGGTGTATTTACTACCCATTATTATACTCTTTGTGTAATATACTTTCATTTATGAGTATTTACATCAATTTTGTATTTCCCTTAAGGTGTACGTTTCAAAAGTTACCGAAATCGGTAAGTGGACCATTCACCCTCCTCTTCTTTAAAAAGACTTATTTTGTTATGTCTTTTAAATTACATCTTCTTATGATGGGATATGTTATCATATATACTTATTGCTGTAATGTTGATTTAAAAGTGATGAGATACCTTTTTTATCTCTCATCAACTCATTTTCTGAATTTTGAAGTGACGCCGTTAGGCTGTCGAATTTTTGCAAGGGAACTTCTTAACCCAATTTTGATTTTTTTGGGATGAACTTTTTCTCCTTGAATATATAGTTCTATGAATATGTGTGAATGACCTCTGATTTTTTTACACTTAATATCCACTTATATTTTGTGTATTCATTTGTCACACATAATTATGTAATTGATTTATCCTTAATCGAAGGATACCGTCTTTGTAGGGAACTTCATCTCAATATCCTTTCATTGAGGCAGATTTTGATCTAATACAAGGCTTTATTTTATACGGTGTATAAACCTCTTTTACTTTTAATTTTATAAAAAGGAATCTTTTTCAACGAAGCATTTTTCAAAACGAAAAAAAGGAATGTTTCTTTTAACGTACATGGTGACAATGACATTTTCTACCGCCACAAATATTATTTGGTCTTTGGCTTACTCAACAAGTTGTAATGTTTTTAAAATGAAATAAATACCATATACTATTTTATGTATTTTAGTATTGAAAATGGTTTTTATAATGGATTTTTTATGTCAATATATTTAAGTGATATATTGTGATCAATGTTTGGAAATGTTTTTTTTTCCATTATATTTGTTTTATATCTTATGATTTTATAATGGGACTTAGACATTTGACAGGTGGTTACGTAATAAACCATATGATGGGTGGTTCCATGAATACCAGGACGGGTGGTTACGTTATAACCTCCAATGCATTGGGTATGGAAGTCAACCGTATGGCTATTCCATTAAGTGATATGTGTGGAATTCGACCGTATGGTTATTCCATGTATGTATGTTTATGTCCCAAGTTACCTTTATATGTTATGTGTTATTTATATGGGTTTTATGGTAATATTTTGGTTACAAAAGGGTAAGTAATGATATTTTATTCATTGAAGAGTAATTAATACTAAATAAAGGTGAAAATTATTACTTTGATAAAGTATTCATGGTTTACTTGTTTTCCTTCTTTGTGTATCCCTTACTGAGCTTTTTATTCCCACCCCAAGATATTTTGAAATGTATTTCACATGAAATAATGTTGAATAGGGTCAAGGATGGTATCAAGGAAATTTATGCTTTCCTAAACATGGAACTAGAAATGAATTTTTTTGGAGTTTATGTTTTGAAAAAAAAAGGAAACTTTGTAGATGTGCCTACTGTGTAATCTTTTGAGATGTAATAGTTACGGTCTAATTATCTAAAACTCTATACATGAAAAGATCCTCTATGTGAATTATTCATTTAATTCAATAATAAGTAATGTTTATGTCCGGGTCCTTATAGTTGGTATCAATGTTCGGTTTAGACAACTTTAGGGATTAAGAGTTTTTGTTAGACACATGGTTAATCCCTATATCTATTATTTCAGTTAAATCCTTGTTTTATAACTTTTTTTCAGGTCAAGTAAAGTAAGTTAAAAATGGAAGGAGGAGTATCTCAACGACATTCCTATCTCTTCCTGATGACAAGTTTTCAATAATTATTGAAAAGTCATGTTCGGATGATTGTGATACTTTTTATAGCATACAACTCACTTGCAAGAAGTTGTTTGAGAAATCAAACACCTCCACTATACCTCGTTATCATAATGGATCATGGGTTGTATTTAGGCAAATACTATTTTCATAATATTCTCATATTTTCAAGAAAGGTAAATATTATCAAGTTATTTTCAAATATTTTACCTTATCACAAGAATTTGAAGCATATTACGATTTTAAAAATGGTGCTGAGGAAGGAGACCCTTGCGCAACCTATTTATATTTGCTTTTAAAATATAGTCTCTCAGCACATACTTATGGTATTTTAAAAGGAACAATAATAGAAATATTCAACTCAAATTCTGTCCGACTATTTTATAGAAATCATGTTTTATCAGATGTTTTGGAATTATATGTCATACACGATTATTTTCCAAAACTGTTTTTCTGTGAACACCCTTATGACCCATGTTGTACAAGGTGTATTTGTATAGAGGAAGAAAATGATTTTGAAGAATATCTAAATCATTGTTGTAATGCATGGGACTTCTACCTACGTGAACAAGATGATGATGAAACCGAGTGGACGCCATGATCAAGGTATGCTGTTATTCATTTTGGGAATCATTTTATTTTATCTTATGGTGGTGAAATAAGACTTCAAGAATTAAGATGTTGAGATTGTAATGAATTTGGATGAAAATGAGAGGTATAAGGAAACTATTGAGGTTACAACATGTTAAGGTTATTTTTGGAGTTTTATAAAAAGAACAACACGCAGACCGTGTGACAACCTGTCGCGTCGGACAGTGCTGCGGGAATCGAACCCACTACCAAAGTACGACTGGTATTTATCGCCTACCCCTGAACTACATGATGTCCCTGGTCAGTATGACTTATTATTTTTAGTTATATGATTATATGAATTAATAGTAAGTTGATTTTCTGTTATCTATGGAAATTTTTAACCTATCATAGAGGATATGTGATTAGGTTAATTACATTTCAATATGAGACTTTTAGAGCAACTAATGTTATTTGGAGATAAGTGTTAATATGTACCTTGGAAGACTATGTGACTAAATCCTTCAAATATTTGGGTTTCAATCTTAGTGTGGTTTACTTTGAATAATTTTATGGACAAATTGTTTATCAAATGGTCCTCGTTGAACTTTTGGTTTTGTTGGACAAATTTTGGAGATTAAGAATAGATTTTATTTTTATAAAGGGTTATCCTTTTCCGGATTATCTGATCTTGTTCTAACATTTTTGGTTTTGGTAAGGGTCTAAAGACATGGTAAATATATAGTTCTATTTTGTGGATTAGGTGATTCTCTAGAAGTCGATTATAGTAATCCTAATGTGAACAAGTCTTCCTAAATACTCATCATTTTGGGAAAGTATGTGTTTTTGTAAGAAATCTAGTAAAAGTTGAAAGTCAACAATACAAGTAAGTATGTTTCCTTAAGATCAAAAATAAATTCCTCAATGGAAGGTAACTTAAAACAAAAAAAATTTCTATTAACTTTTCCTACTGGGGAATCGAATACCGTTTAACCCACCACAAGTTTGTGATTTTCTTGTGGATAACTTTCTCTTAAAAATGTTTTCTATCAATCTCCCTCAAAACATGACCCTTTTATTTTTCTTCCATATCCATGTTTTCCTACATGGAATCCTAGTATGGGTTAACTAAGGTGACCTCTGTACTTCTCTTTATTTCTTTTAAAGTGATTTTTTACCGACTCCTATTCCGATGTGGGACTCCCAATGATGTTTCTCAGCCCAATTTTAAAATTGGGAGGACGCAATTCCCAAAAGGGGGGAATGATGTAACACCCTAGGTAAATAAAGAATATGAAATTTCTATATTTATCCCTATTTGTGAATAAAATGTTAATATTAATTTAATGGGAACGCTATTCCCGATGGCTTACCCAATACGCAACAACGAGTTCCTTTGAAATCTTACGTTGCACTCTAATAATAAAATAATTTTATTTTAAATGGAAGTTAACACCTAGCCATTGTAATGACGGTAATGAACATAACTAACTAAAAAATGATTATATATGTTTGTCAAATATTTTTTCTTTTTACAATAAATGTTAGAGTATTAAAAATGCAAATGAAACAAATTTTAAGCGTAAACATTTTAATATTCTTCAAAATGCTGATTAACCACTTTTTGTTGGCGAACCTCTTTTAAATCCACTTCTGGAAAATTATATGTGTTATATTTAACAAAATAAAATTCTTCATTAGAATCAGGACCAAAAAATTTACCGTGTGTAAATATTTGGTATTTTTCCGATAAAGTTCATTTTTTTAATGAATAGTGAAAATGTTGTATTTTAATTCAAAACCACTTTTTAATATAATTTATTTATATTATTAGGTTATATTTTGAATTGGTTTTAAAGTAAAATTAGAATATATTTTTACCATTTAATCCAATAGTGGTCGTTGGAATTAATTTTACTTTGAAATTGGACTTAAACTAGTGTCAATCTTTTGATATATATTGTTTCATAAAAACACGCTATTTGTCAGGACATCAAGAATTAATTATTTAATAAATTAATGTAACTTATATGATTTTAATTTTTTAAAATATACATCATTTTGGAATTCAAAATATCAAATATATCTTAGGGTGATGTTTCGGTATTTTTCTGAAGAACTTCAATTTTTGATGAATAGTGAAACCACTAAGTGGTACTTAAAAAACTGATTTTTTGTTTAAATGAAATTTTACCACCTCTATGTTTTGAATTTAAAAAATCCAACATACATGGTTGTCATTAAGAAGTAATATTTGGTTCAATTGGATTAAAATAATTTTTTGGTAAATAGTAACTTTGAAGTTTTTAATCGCGATAAGAGGTAATTAATGTAATTTAAGGTAAAAATAATGTTTTAATAATATGAAATGACCTCGACACATGTCCTACCATTATTGGATGTGTCATGGCCGACCAAGAAAATCCATGGGTCAACTTGGGGACCCCATGCAGCCACATTGGTAGGAAAATGACATTAATTACTTTTTATTTAATGTTTAAATTAGAATGTCACAAACACGTGTTGTTTTACTAAAACAATTTTTAAATGGGGTTATACAAGTCATATTTTTTACAATAAATTTTCATTAGAAATATAACAAGATTTCCTACATCATGATATTTTTTTATAATTTTTAGACATTAAATAAATTAAATTATTTATGACACCATGATAATGCAGCGATTACCTCATTATTTAACGATTTAAATAAAATGAAAAGATAATGTACAATATAAGACCTACACTTGTCAAAAACCTATTGTATGGGGGTATTTCAAACTATTATCACCTTATATTCGAAATATATAATTTTGGGACCTTTAAAATCTGAAAATCATTTTATAATAATGTTACATTTCAAGACTTTCCAAGAGTGCCCCTCCTCACCCATTATAAAAGGCCCCCACCTCTACAACCTTACCCACACCTCAAAAGCATTTGGATCGGCCAAACCCTGCCCATTTTGTCTCTCCACATCCCTCTATTACTTCTAGAAGCCTCAAATTGGGCAGAAGTCTTCCCAAAGAATCCATTGAGCTCAAATCAAAAAGAGTTACCTGATTTAAAGGTAGTGTCTTCTCTTGTGTTCTTATGTTTTATTTTTCTTCTCCAACACCCTAAACTCTTTTTATTACATTATTTTGTAACAACACCAGTATCTTAAATATACTAGGATTTCTTTATGAGAATTATTAGAGCTACACCTACACACACCTTTGTCAAATGGTTAAAGAACATACTGTTTCTGTGGTTGGTGATTTTCTGCCTCACGAAACGATGGTTGTTCATTATTCATTTAACACCTTTAAAGGTGGCCATTATGATGTAACTATATTTTATATATGATTTATATGGTATTTATTTTTACTATATGATTCTGTATTATATATTTAAAACATTATTTTATTCTTTGCACGTTGTGAAAATTCAATAATTTCATGTGAGGAAGTGCGGACTACCGCCCCCTCAAGTGATGTGACTCGTTCATGAAATACATGGAATGTATAAAGAATTAAATTAATGAAAATATGTGACCTATATAAAATATATATTATACTGGAATTATAATATATATATATATATCTAATTTATTTTTAATTCCATTAATATGACAAAAAATGAAAGTAGCATTCATGCGTACGTACGACCTACCGTCTCCATGAACGGTGCTTTTCATTTTTTATCTCCAAATGTTATGGAATAGTATAAAATGAATATGTACTAGATATATATGATATTTTAATCATTAATACTATTCTAGAAATTATTTACTTATAACTTAATTGGCAATCATTTTCAAACAAGTTCATTTGTTTCTCATGTACCAAACATCGGCAAAAACGTCTGATATGAACTAACATTATTAAACAATTATTATAACATTATAATATGTGATATGAACTGAATTATAATCTTTAATGGAGGTCCTTAAGAAATTATTAATTTACCAATGTTCATTATTTGTGAATATAAAGAAATGAACAAGACAAGTCAGACTTGAGGTAAGGGATCGACCCTCTATCTTTCTTTTCAAGTACCCTTTATTATGTCATTTAATTTATGCTCCATGTTCATATGTTGAAGGAGATTCTTTTATATTAACCATACTGTAATTTTTATTTTCATATGATGAGATCCCCCCTCTTACTCTCATAAATTCATTTTTAGAATTTTTAAGTGGCGCTGTTAGGCTGCCGAACTTTCGTAAGGGATCTGACCTATCTCTTTCTTTTTAAGAAACCTCTTTTATGTCATTTAATTTATGATCCATGTTCTAATGTTAGATTATTTTCTTTTATATTCACCATAATTTAATTTTTGTTTTCATATGATGAGATACCCCCTATTACTCTCATCAATTCATTTTATGAATTTTTACATGGCGCCGTTAGGCTGCCGAATTTTCGTAAGGGATCTTACCTATCTCTTTCTTTTTAAGTAATTTTTTATGTAACTTAATTTAAGCTCCTATTTATTATGTTGGGGGATGTTCTTTTATATTCATCTTTCTTTAAATTACATTTTAATATGATGAGATACCCTACTTTATCTCCTCAATCCATTTTTGGAAGTTTTAAGTGGCGTCGTTAGGCTGTCGAGTTTTCATAATGGATTTTTCATCTCACTTTTATACCCGTGATATTTATGCTACATTTGACACAATTTCCATTGATTGGTGTATGTACTACCCATTATTATACTCTTTGTGTAATATAATTTCGTTTATGAGTATTTATATCAATGTTGTATTGCCTTATTTAATGAGGTGTACGTTTCGAAAGTTACCCAAATCGGTAAGGGGACCTTTCACCCTCCTCTTCTTTAAAAAGACTTCTTTTGTTATGTCTTTAAAATTACATATCATTATGTTGGGATATGTTACCATATATCCTAGTTTCTGTAAATTTAATGTACAAGTGATGAGATACCCTTTTTATCTCTCATCAACTCATTTTCTAAATTTTGAAGTGACGCTGTTAGGCTGTCGAATTTTTGCAAGGGAACTTCTTAACCCAATTTTGATTTTTTGGGATAAACATATACTCCTTGAATATGTTGTTCTATGAATATCTGTGAATGACCTATGATTGTTTTACACTTAATATCCACTTACATTTTGTGTATTCGTTTGTCACACATAATTATGTAATTGATTTATCCTTAATCCAAGGATACCATCTTTATAGGGGACTTCGTCTCAATCTCATTTCATTGAGGAATATTTTTTTCTAATACAAGGAATTAATTTTTATGGTCTATAACCCCCTTTGTCTCTTAATTTTATACAAAATGAATCTTTTTCTACGAAGCATTTTTCAAAACTACAAAAAGGAATGTTTCTTTTAACGTACGAGGTGACAACGACCTTTTCCGCCACCGTGAGTATTATTTGGTCTTTGGCATCCTCAAAAAGTCATAATGTTTTTAAAATGAAATAAATACTATATAGTATTTTATGTATTTTGTTATTGAAAATGGTTTTTATAATGGATTTGTTATGTCAATATATTTAAGTGATATATTATGATCAATGTGTGGAAATGTTTTCTTCCAATATATTTGTTTTATGTATTATGATTTTATAGTGGTACTTGGACATTTGACGGGTGATTATGTGATAAACCATATGATAGGTGGTGCCGTGAATACCAGGACAGGTGGTTACGTTATAACCTCCAATGAATTGGGTATGGAAGTCGGTCGTATGGCTATTCTATTAAGTTATATGTGTGGAAGTCGACCGTATGGTTATTCCATTTAAGTATGTTTATGTCCCATGTTACCTTTATATGTTATGTGTTCTTTATATGGGGTTTATGGTAATATTTTGGGTACAAAAGGGTATGTAATGATATTTTATTCAGTGAAGAGTAATTACTACTCAATAAAGGTGAAAAGTATTAAATTGACAAAGTATTCATGGTTTACTTGTTTTCCTTCTTTGTGTATCCCTTACTGAGCTTTTTATGCTCACCCCATATTTTTTTGAAATGTTTTTCACATGACATAATGTGGAATAGGGTCAAGGATGGGATCAAGGAAAAGTCATGTTTTCTTAAACATTGAACTAGAAATGACTTTTTTTGGAGGTCATGTTTTGAAAAAAAGGAAACATTGTAGAAGTGTCTACTAAGTAATCTTTTTAGATGTAATATTTATGGTCTAATTATATAATACAAAAAACATGAAAAGATCATCTATGTGAATTATTCATTTAATTCAATAATAAGTAATTTTTGTGGTTGGGTCCTTATAGTTTGCATAGAGTTCCTTTTACAATAGTTTCTGATAGGCTTGCTCAGTTCAATTATATCATTTAGAGAGGCCTTAAGGAAGAAGTAGGATATGAATATTAGTTTAACATGACCTACTATTTATAGTAGGATGTTTAGATAGAGGGTGCTTGATAAATTCTAGAGGATATGCTCCACGTGTGTGTTCTTGACATTTTTGGGGCTTCTGATGCTAATTTTAAACTGGTTGAGTTTTCTTTTATAAATATTTACCATAACACAATAAGAATGGTTATTTTTTAAGGCTTGTATTCCTATCCATGTAAATATCCATTTTTTATTAGATATTAGTGATTGTTCCTTGGTTTGACCATGTTAATTGCAGGATAGTACACCAAAGATTAAGATAGTTTTTTTGGAGAATGTAAAGGGACTATAGGTGATATATGTATTTTTAGGATCGTCGACATTGACATTTTGAGTTTTCATCTAAAAAACAAGTGTTCCAAAAAGATTCTCCTCGCCTAGGTCATCGATGACATGGGAAGGAAGGGAAGAATTCTCGTCATTTTTGGGGACCATTCAAGTTTTTTGATCTAGTGGGGACTGTTCTGTGCCATTTATCACATCCACAAAAACTATCCTTGATCAATAACATCCTCCAAGTATATAAGTTTATAATGATTCTCTCTGATCTACCTCATTTTCTGATCTCAAGTGTTCATGAGATTTACCCTAATTTACCTTTGACTAACTATGAAATCAGGATAGTTGATTATGAGACCAATGAATTCTGTGAGAGAAATATACTTTTTTTGTGCTATGGAATAATGTTTATGATCATCACGAGAAATGGGAATGTTTTGAACTGATGAAAGAATTGTGACATCATCTTTTTAACATAGAAACATATTTAATGGATTTTTTGTGAAAGATAATTATTGTGGTGGGGATGTTGTAAAATCACATTTCTGGACTGATAATAACATATTTAACAATTTTTTTGTTTTTAATTTTCATTACCTGGGTTGGGTTGAGAGTTAATTAGGATGATACCTATAATAGTGAAGTAACAAATTTTTTGACACTAAGATTTAACCAGGTGTTTGTGAAGGCTACATGCGGGTTACATGTCATGAAACTACTTTACATGCAGTGTAAAGGTTATTTTGGGCATACCATGAGAAGTTTCATTCCATTATATGATTCACCCCATTAAACGTTACATCACATGATGATCTTTTACATTTGGTTAGTTATTTAATTAATGGTTTTTGTTTTGAAGTGACATGTTTTTGGACGGTTTGGGAAATTAACTATTTCATGACATGTAATGGGGTTACATGTAATATAATAACACAATTATGGGTTTTAAACCATCCATATGGCTGATATTATATTTTGGTTCACTTCCAATTTCATTGATCTCAAACAAAATCCTTCCCTAAAAATTCATGGATCCTTCTAACCCTTCTGGGTCCATAAGATTGGTGTTCGATCATCGTTGTTTCTCTATTGCGATTCCAGTGTAACGGTTCTCCATTATTCTTCATCATTATAACATTATCCTAAATTGGGATTTAAATAAACCATCCTGAAATTAATGTATTTAGACTATTTTTTTCTAGATCATTTTTCTAGGTTGAGTTTTGAGATCTTATACACTGTCTATCTCATTGAATTGTTCTATCGTAAGTGTCACTTTTTAGGGAAAATGCAGGTGAGTCTGTTCTATTTGGGAAAATTGATTAACATTAAATATCATGATTTATTTAAAATTTTGATTTCAATTATTTTTATAAAACAGGATTTCAACTAATTTATTAAAACCCAATACTTGTAAAATGGGTGATTTGAATTTGTTTTGCCATTAATATTTTGAAAACCCCAATTCCATTTAATTAGGATGTGTTTATTTAAATTTGATGATTAATATTGTATAATTTTAATTATATATTTGAGTGAAACTATTTCGAATAGTTTTTTTAAATTATTTGTGGAAATGAATTTTGTAATTGATGGAATTAGTTTTTAATTGATTTCATATTTGAGGAAATTTCTTTAAAATATTTGACAAAAACATGTCAGTTTTATCTCATTGAAAAGGAACATATTTTTTATTCAAAAATGTTTTGTTTTAAATGAAAAAATGGATTTTGAAATGGGGGAATTGTATTTAATTGTACTTAAATAAGTCTTATAATAGATTTATCATCATTTATTGTGTAAGAGATCATAAAATCCATAGGTATACATTGAGCTATTTTGACACACTCTTTGATTATGCCACTTTCTAAAATATAATTCAACAGGTCACATACCATAGGAAATGGTGGCAAGTCCTCTATGAAAAATATCTTGAGGAAATACTTGTAATCATAATTTCATGAAAACATAGAGAGTGTGGAATCATGTACCCTGAAACCTAGGTACCTATTTGTTATATTACCATGCTTCTCACATTATTATATTTGAGATATAAATGTATTCTAATGATGTTAAACTTCTTTACAAGCCTTCAAAATTTATATTAACTATTTTATATAAAAAAATTATTTAACACACTATTTTTGAAATGTTCCATCATGAGTAAATCATTTCTTAAAGTATTTTCCATTATTTGAACTATAGATCTTGGTTTGTTTAAATATTATTTGATATTAAAAACATATTTTACGTAAAACTGAAATCATTCATTTGGTTAACATACAATTAGAATCTCCATGGTATCACTGGTGATACCATACTGCGATTTTTAACTCACACAATACTTATACATTTAGGTGTTTGTATATTATAATGATTCAGCTTTGAGTAATGGGAAATCCTATCTTTGTGGTGCATCCAATTATTGAACCTTGAGATGGGAATGATATTTACTTTGGTACATAGGTTGATTTCCTCTATTTTGGTACATGGGTTCAAGTGCATTTGGATACAATGCCTTATTGTATTCTGGTACATTACTTCTAATGGAGTTTCTTTTGTATAAATATTAACTTACTTTTCATGCTTTTGCAATTTGTTTTTTTTTGGTAATTTTGTTCGTAAATTCATGTTGAATGATTATAGGTGAAAGTTGCTGAACCTTGGGGATCAGAAATTCCACTAAGGATATGTCGGTCCCAACTCATTTACTAGGTTACTAGGATACCCATGCCCATTCATGATATTTTTGGTGAATAAATCCTACTCAATGAAAAATCTACACAATGAAATCATATGTTTGGAAAAAGAATAATCTATAATTTCAAATTGTGAGGTGTTATTTAGAACATGAATTTTTAGATTTTTTCAATTTATTTTTTCATGAAAGAATAGACATAACGAGTCTATATGATATATTAATGTGTTTAATGGGGAAATTGATCCATAATTTCAATCGCTTCCACAAACATGAGCGATTCATGGGACATATACATTGGTTACAATACCCCTTCATGATCAGGACATGTAACATCACATATTCTTATTTAACTATGGTTTGTTTGATGAATATATAATTTAATTCTAATATTTTAATCATATATCATAGTAAGTCATTTTTCATATACCATAAACCATTATTATCATTTTATTATGTGAAAATAAAAAATAATATGTTGATTTTATCAATATTTTCCTTTGAGAAAGAGAGAGGATATTCATATAAATGATTTTCCATCTCAATTGAAGTCAAATGTAATATAAATAAATTAATCAAAATAAAATATAGTTATTCATTTATTTTTATTATTCTTGTAACACCTCGGGTAAATAAAGAATATGACATTTTTATATTTATCAATATTTGTGAATAAAATATTAATAGTAATTTAAAGGGGATGCTATGCTCGATGGCGTACCCAACACACAACAACGAGTTTTCTTGGGAATCTTACGTTGCACTTTAATAATAAAATAATATTATTTTAAATAGTAGTTAACGCCTAGATGTGGTAATGGCGAGAATGAACAGAACTAACTACAAAATGATTATATATTTTTGTCAAATATTTTTACTTTTTACAATATATGTTAGAGGATTAAAAATGAAAATGAATCCAATTTTAAGCGTAAACATTCTAATATTCTTTAAAAGGTCGATTAACCGCCTTTTGATGGAAAACCTCTTTTAAATCCACTTTTTGACAATTTTATGTGTTATATTTGAAAAAATAAAAATCTTCTTTAGAATCGGGATATCAAAATTTACTTTGTGTAAATTTTTTGTATTTTTTCCGAAAAAGTTCAATTTTTAATGAATAGTGAAAAATGTTGTATTTTAATTCAAAAACACTTTTAATATAATTTATTTATATTATTAGATTATCTTTTCAATTGTTTTTAAAGTGAAATTATAATATATTTTTACCATTTAATCCAATAGTGGTCGTTGGAATTAATTTCACTTTGAAATCGGACTTAAACTAGTGTCAATCTTTTGATACATTTTGTTTCATAAAAACACGCTATTTGTTTTGACAACGGGAATTAATTATTAAATTAATTAATTCAACTTATATGTTTTTAATTTTGTAAAATAGACATTTTTTTTAATTCGGAATATCAAATATAGCATAGGGTGAACTTTTGGTCATTTTCTGAAAAACTTCAATTTTTGATGAATAGTGAAACCACTAAGTGGTACTTATAAAAACTGATTTTTCCGTTTAAATGAAATTTTGCCATCATTGTGTTTTGAATTTCAAAAATCCGACATACATGGTTGTCATTAAGAAATAAAATGTGGTTTAATGGGATTAAAATAATTTTTTGGTGAATAGTAACTTTTTATGTTTTTAATCGCGATTAGAGGTAATTAGTGTAGATTAAGGTAAGAATAATGTTTTAATAAAATGAAATGGCCTAGAAACATGTCTTAACCTAATTGGATGTGTCATGGCCGACCAAGACAACCCATGGGTCAACTTGGGGACCCCATGGAGCCACTTTGGTTGGAAAATGACATAAATATCTTTTTATTTAATGTTTATGTAAAAATGACACAAACATGAGATGTTTTACTAAAACAATTTTGACATGGGGTTATACAAGTCATAGTTTTGACTATAAATAATAAATGGAAAGATAAAAATATTTCCTACGTCATAGTATTTTTTTTATTATTCTTAGACATTAAATAAATTAAATTATCTATGACATCATGATGATCCAGCGATGACCTCATTATTTAACGATTTAAATAAAATGGAAAGATAATGTAAAATCTAGGACCTACACATGTCCAAAACCTACTGGATGGGTGGCTTTCGAACCCTTATCACCTTATCCTATAAACACATCAATGTGGGACCATTAAAATCCGAAACTCATTCTTAAATAAAGTAACATTTCTTTACTTTCCAAGATTGCCCCTCCTCTCCTCTTATAAAAGGCCCCCACCTCTACCTCCTTACCCACACTTCCAAAGCCTTTGGCTCGGCCAAAACCTAACCATTTTGTCTCTCCACATCACTCTATAACTCCTTGAAACCTCACTTTGGGCATAAGTCTTCCCAAGGAAGCTTTTGAGCTCAAACCAAAGGGAGTTACCCGATTTTAAGGTAATGTCTTCACTTGTGTCCTTTTGTTTTATTTTGCTTCTCCAACCCCCTATACTCTTTTTATTCATTTATTTTGTAACAAATATAGTATCTTCAATATACTAGGATTTTGTTATAAGAAGGATTCGAGTTACACTTACACACACCTTCGTCTAATGGTTAAAGAACATACTGCTTCTGTGGTTAGCGATTTTCTGCCTCACGAAATGATGATTGTTCAATATTCTATTAACACCTTTAAAGGTGGCCATTATGATGTCACTGTATTTTATATATGATATATATGGTATTTATGTTTACTATATGCTTCTTTATTTTATATTTAAACCATACCTTTATTCTTTTCATGTTGTGTAAATGCGATAATTTCATATGAGGAAGTGTGGACTACCGCCCCCTCAAGTGATGTGAATCATACATGCAATACATGGATCGTATAAAGAATTAAATTAATGAACATATGTGACCTATATAACATATATATTATACGGGAATTATAATATGTGTACATATCATTGATTTTTAATTCCGTTAATATGACAAAGAAAAATGAAAGTAGCGTTAATGCGTACGTACGGCCTACCGTCTCCATGAACGGTGCTTTTCGTTTTTTATCTCCAAATGATATGGAATAGTATAAAATGAATATGTACTGGATATATATGATATTTTAATCATTAATAATATTCTGGAAATTATTTACTTATAACTACATGGACAATCATTTTTCAAACAAGTTCATTTTTGACTAATGTACCAAACATCGGGAAAAACGTCTGATATGAACTAACATTATAAAAAAATTATTATAAAATTATAATATTTGATATGAAATGAATTATAATCTTTAAAGGAGGTACTTAGGCAATTATAAATTGATCAAAGTTTATTATTCATGAATATAAAGAAACGAACAAGACAAGTTGGACTTGAGGTAAGGGATCCGACTCCTCTCTTTCTTTTAAAGTACACTCTTTTATGTCATTCCTTTTAATGATCATCTTTATTGTTATTGGGATATTCTTTTATATTATTCTTACTGTAATTTAATGTTCATATGATGAGAGACCCTATTCTCTCTCATCAATCCATTTTGGAAGTTTTGAGTGGCGCCGTTAGGCTGTCGAATTTTCGTAAGAGATCCAACCTATCTCTTTCTTTTTAAGTAGTCTCCTTTATGTCACTTCTTTTAATCTCCTATTTGTTATGTTGGGGGATGTTCTTTTATATTCCTCTTTCTGAAAACTTTATTTTGATATGATGAGAGACCATATTTCCTCTCATCAATCCATTTTTAAAGTTTTAAGTGGCGTCGTTAGGCTGCCGAGTTTTCGTAAGAGATTTTTCATCTCACATTTATTCCCGTGAGATTTATGCTACATTTTCCACAATTTCCTCTGAGTGGTGTATTTAATGCCCATTATTTTACTCATTGTGTAATATAATTTCATTTATGAGTATTTACATCAATGTTGTATGGTCCTTCTTTCACGGGGCGTATGTCTCGAAAGATACCCATGTCGGTAAGGGAACCTTTCACCCTCCTCTTTTTAAAAGCCTTCTTTTGTTATGTCTTTTAATTCACATACTATTATGTTTGGATATGTTCTTCTATATCCTTATTGATTTAAATTTTATGTCCATGTGATGAGATACCCTTTTTATATCTCATCAACTCATTTTCTGAATTTTGTAGTGACGTCGTTAGGCTGCCAAATTTTTGCAAGGGAACTTCTTAACCCAAATTTGATTCTTTGGGATAAACATGTTCTCCTTGAATATGTCATTCTATGAATATGTGTGAATAACCTCTGATTGTTTTACACTTAATATCCACTTATATTTGGTGTATTCGTTTGTCACACATAATTATGTAACTGATTTATCCTTAAACCAAGGATACCGTCTTTGTAAGGGACTTCGTCTCGATCTCCTTTCATTGAGGCATATTTTGTTTTATACACAACATTCTTTTATACGGTGTATAAACCCCTTTGACTTTTATGTTTATCCAAAAGGAATCTTTGTTATACGAATTATTTTACAAAATAACAAAAGGGAATGTTTTTGTCATACGTATGCATCGACAATGACTTCTCTGCCGCCATGACCATTGTTTGAGTTTCGACTTCCTCTACAAGTCATACCTTCTTTTTAAAAGAAAAATATATGCCATGTTTTACTTTTCATTTATTTTGGTATTGAAAATGGTATTCATAAGTTTTTTTATATCAATGCGTTTTATTGATATCTTGTGATTGAAATGTTGAAATGTTATATTTCCTTTATGCATATTTTATGTGATACGATTATGTTATGGTGCTTGGGAATTGTTATGAAGACGGGTGGTTCCGTGATAAACTACGGGCGGGTGAGCCTGATATAGCTCTCCAATGCATTGGGTAACACGAAGGAGTGAAATGTTAAGGTTTCTCTGAAGAGATTTATGGAATATACTGTGGTGGGTATTTCAAACGTAACCAAGAGGGTTACTCCCTACGTAAGAATGTTATGAATGCCTCAAGTTACCTTTTATGTATTATGATTCCTATGATTTATTCATGATTTAATGAGGTAAGTTAAAGTGCATATGTTTTATGGGTAAAGTATGATTTCATTCTTATGTATATATGAACTGATGTTTCCTTTCCATATTTTTTTTATAACCCTTACTGAGCTTTTTTATGATCATCCCAAGTTTTTTAAAATGTTTTTCACAGGTCAAGGGAAAGGTACATGATATGAGGATAGTTTCAAGAAAGTGTCAAGAAATAATCCATGCTTTATTTTTAAATATGTTTCCATTAATGGGAAAAAAATGAATACTATCTTTTATGTTACCACTTTGTTTAAATGTGTAATGTAATGCATGTTTTATGATCTAATTCTCTAAAACTCTAAACCTGAAAAGATCCTCAATGTGTAATCTTGTAATAACTCAAGATTAAGTAAGGTTTAAGGCTGGGGCCTTATAGTTGGTATCAAAGGTCTGTTTAGATAACTTTAGAGGTTAGGGTACTCTTTAAGCATAAGTGACATTAACATAATGGTTAGGAATTTAGAAAGAGTCCTAGTTTTAGATAAAGTAAATGAGTAAGTATATCTTAGTGTTTATCTTCCTCAATAGTACATGATAGTTTTTTTGATATACTCACACTGACCTTTTTGGTTTTAGTAAATGGCTCGATCTAGCAGGCACCAAAGTAACAGTGGATGTGAAGGAAACTTTGACATTTTTTTGAGAAAGCAACTGAATGATATGGGAGCTGAAATGAGAACTCTTGTGTTTATCCTCAACCAACTATCTGGAGTCATGATTGAACACCTAAACCTTGGTGATTTCTCTAATGCATCATATATGCGTGAAACAAATCCCTATGGAACTATAGATAATAATCATAATGGTAAGTGTGTTCAAAAACATATGTGTCAAAGATGTGGAAAGAAACACCTAGGAAAATGTTTCAAAGGGACAGAAATATGCTATAGATGTGGAAATGAAGGTCATAAAGCAAGAACCTTCCATGGAAAAAGGAATCATCCATTTGACTCGAGGAAAGGGAATGAAGTTCTTTCTGAGGGATCAATTGAATATTTTAAATGTGGTGTGCATGGTCATTATGCAAACACATGCCCTATGAATAAGTTTCGTGAATAGGATCACCAAGATCGTACAAATATTCGTTTACTAATACCTAATGCCATTTCGATTGAGGATGAAGAAACTGACAATGACCAATCAAAGGTATGGATTATTTCATAACTTTTGATTCCATATTTTGGAATCTTAGCATATGATTCATGATTTTGTTTGTAGGAAAGAAGTATTTCAGAATAAGTTGTAAAGGAATGGTTAATGGATCATGAATAATGTTGAGTGAGTAAGAAGTCAACATATAATGGATTCAATAGTTATGGTGAAATTCTTAAGAGTATTAAGTCTCTTTTCATGATGGGGTTACATTAGAAGACTT
This sequence comes from Viscum album, assembly GCA_963277665.1. Classification (NCBI taxonomy): domain Eukaryota; kingdom Viridiplantae; phylum Streptophyta; class Magnoliopsida; order Santalales; family Viscaceae; genus Viscum; species Viscum album. The sequence goes on from OY728157.1 coordinate 1,726,020,200, forward strand.
TTTATAGTATGTGTAACTCTGATGTTTAATATATGAAAATTTTATTCATGTAATAATTATCTGTTCTTTTGTAGACATAGTTATAAAGAACCATTTGGGTTTATATGATCCTTAGTTTGATGTAATTATGGGTTACTATATGTAATGGTGGAAGTGAATGAAATGATATAAAATTAATGTTAAATTATGTTATGGTTATTTTTGATGATTTTATCTCTTTTGGGGGAATGATTTGAGAATTATATAGTTTTGGAAAAAGGACAACATGCAGACCGTGTGACAACTTGTCGTGTCGGACAAAGCTACGAGAATCAAACCCATAACCAAAGCACGACTGGTATTTATCGCCTACCATTGGACTACGTGATGTCCCTGGTTAGTTTTACTATTTTTTTAGTTAGATGATTTTAAGAATCAAGAGTAAGTTAATTTTGGGTTATCTATGGAAATGATTAATCTATCATGGAAGATATGTGATTAGGTTAATTATTTTTCAATATGAGAATTTAAGAGCAACTGATGTTATTTAGAGATAAAAGTTAATTTGTACCTTGGAAGACATTTTGATTAAATCCTTCAAATATTTGGGTTTAAATTTTAGTTTGGTTTAATTTGAAGAATTTTATGGACAAATTGTTTATCTAATGGTCCTCGTTGAACTTTGGGGTTTGTTGGACAAATTTTGGAGATTAAGAATAGATTGTCTTTTTATAAAGGGTTATCCTTTTCTGGATTTTTTGATATCGTACTAACCTTTTTGGTTTCGGTTTTGGTTAATGTCTAAAGACATGGTAAGTATATAGTTCTCTTTTGTGGATTAGGTGATTCTCTAGAATTTTATTATAGTACTCTTAATGTGAACAAGTCTTCCTAAATGCTCGTCTTTTAGAGAAAATATGAGTTTGTGTAAGGAATCTAATAAAAGTTGTTAGTCAGCATGATAAGTGATTATGTTTCCTTATTAATAAATTCCTCAATAAAATGTAACTTAAAACAAAAATGTTGTCTATTAACTTTTCTTACTGGGGAATCGAATACCGTTTAACCCGTCACAAGTTTGTGATTTTCTTGTGGTTATCTTTCACCTAAACATGTTTTCTATCACTCTCTATCAGAACATGACCCTATGTTTTCTCCTCCATGTCCATGTTTTCCTACATGGAATCCTATAATGCGTTAACTCGGGAGACCTCTGTTCTTATCTTTCTTTATTTTAAACTGATTGTTTTACCGAATCTTGTTCCGATGTGGGACTTTCAAGGATGTTTCCAAGCTCAATTTTATAATTGCGAGGACGCAATTCCCAAAAGGGGGGAATGATGTAACACCCCAAGTAAATAAAGAATATGACATTTTTATATTTATCCAAATTTGTGAATAAAATATTAATATTACTTTAAAGGGGATGCTATGCTCGATGGCGTACCCAACACGCAACAATGAGTTTCTTGGGAATCTTACATTGCACTCTAATAATAACATAATATTATTTTAAATAGTAGTTAACGCCTAGCCATGGTAATGGCGGAAATTAACAAAACTAACTACAAAATTATTATATATGTTTGTCAAATATTTTTACTTTTTACAATAAATGTTAGAGGATTAAAAATGAAAATGAATCCAATTTTAAGCTTAAACATTCTAATATTCTTTAAAAGGTTGATTAACCTCCTTTTGATGGAGAACCTCTTTTAAATCCACTTTTTTGACAATTTTATGTGTTATATTTGACAAAATAAAATTCTTCTTTATAATCGGGACATCAAAATTTACTTTGTGTAAATTTTTTCTTTTTTTCCGAAAAATATAAATTTTTAATGAATAGTTAAAAATGTTGTATTTTAATTCAAAACCACTTTTAATCTAATTTATTTATATGATTAGATTATCTATTGAATTGGGTTTAAAGTGAAATTAGAATATATTTTTACCATTTAATCCAATAGTGGTCGTTGGAATTAATTTCCCTTTGAAATCAGACTTAAACTAGTGTCAATCTTTTGATACAATTTGTTTCACAAAAAACACGCTATTTGTTTTGACAGCAGGAATTAATTATTAAATTAATTAATTCAACATATATGTTTTGAATTTTTTTAAATAGAATTTTTTTAATTCGGAATATCAAATATAGCTTAGGGTGAACTTTTGGTAATTTTCTAAAAAACATCAATTTTTGATGAATAGTGAAACCACTAAGTGGTATTTATAAAAACTGATTTTTCCATTTAAATGAAATTTTTCCATATTTGGGTTTTGAATTGCAAAAATTCGACATACATGGTTGTCATTAAGAAGTAAAATGTGGTTCAATGGGATTAAAATAATTTTTTGGTGAATAGTAACTTATTATGTTTTTAATCGCGATTAGAGGTAATTAGTGTAGTTTAAGGTAAGAATAATGTTTTAATAAAATGAAATGACCTATAAACATGTCCTACCCTAATTGGATGTGTAATGGCCGACCAAGACAATCCATTGGTCAACTTGGGGACCCCATGGAGCCACTTTGGTTGGAAAATGACATAAATATCTTTTTATTTAATGTTAAAGTAAAAATGACACAAATATGAGATGTTTTACAAAAACAATTTTTACATGGGGTAATACAAGTCATAGTTTTGAATATAAATTATAAAAGGAGATCTAAAAATATTTCCTACATCATAGTATTTTTTTATAATTTTTAGACATTAAATAAATTATATTATTTATGACATGATGATGATGCAGCGATGACCTCATTATTTAACGATGTAAATAAAATGGAAAGATAATGTAAAATCTAAGACCTAAACATGTCCAAAACCTATTTTATGGGTGGATTTCGAACCCTTATCACCTTATCCTCTAAATACAGCAATTTGGGATCATTAAAATCCAAAACGCATTCTAAAATAAAGCAATATTTCTTTACTTTCCAAGAGTGCCCCTCCTCTCCTCTTATTAAAGGCCCCCACCTCTACCTCCTTACCCACACTTCCAAAGCCTTTGGATCGGCCAACCCCTGCCCATTTTGTCTCTCCACATCCCTATATAACTCTTTGGAGCCTCACTTTGGGCAGACGTCTTCTCAAGGATGCCGTTGCGCTCAAACCAAAGGGAGTTACCCGATTTTAAGGTAATGTCTTCACTTGTGTCCTTTTGTTTTATTTTGCTTCTCCAACCCCATAAAATCTTTTTATTCATTTATTTTGTAACAACTCAAATATATTAAATATACTAGGATGTTTTTATATGATGTATTCGAGCTACACTTACACACACCTTCATCGAATGGTTAAAGAACATACTGTTTCTATGGTTGGCGATTTTCTGCCTCACGAAACGATGATTGTTCAATATTCTTTTAACACCTTTAAAGGCGGCCATTATGAGGTCACTATATTTTATATATGATATATACGGTATTTATGTTTACTATATGCTTCTATATTATATATATAAACCATACCTTTATTCTTTTCATTTGTGTAATTGTGATAGTTTCATATGAGGAAGTGTGGACTACCACCCTATCAAGTGATGTGACTCGTACATGCAATACATGGAACGTATAAAGAATGAAATTAATGAACATATGTGACCTATATAAAATATATATCATAATGGTATTATAATATATATATATATATCATTTATTTTTAATTTCGTTAATATGACAAAGAAAAAATGAATGTAGCGTTCATGCGTACGTACGACATACCGTCTCCATGAACGGTGCTTTTCGTTTTTTATCTCCAAATGATATGGAATGGTATAAAATGAATATGTACTGGATATATATGATATTTTAATAATTATTACTATTATGGAAATTATTTACTTATAACTACATGGACAATCATTTTTCAAACAAGTTCATTTTTGACTCATGTACCAAACATCGGCAAAAACGTCTGATATGAAATAACATTATTAAACAATTATTATAACATTATAATATGTGATATGAACTGAATAATAATATTTAAAGGAGGTCCTTAGGAAATTATAAATTGACCAAAGTTTATTATTCATGAATATAAAGAAACGAACAAGACAAGTTGGACTTGAGGTATGGGATCTGACTCCTCTCTTTCTTTTAATGTACACTCTTTTATGTCATTCCTTTTAAAGATCATGTTTCTTGTTATTGGGATATTATTTTATATTACTCATACTGTAATTTTTATGTCAATATGATGAGAGACCCTATTCTCTCTCATCAATCCATTTTGGAAGTTTTGAGTGGCGACGTTAGGCTGCCGAATTTTCGTAAGAGATCCAACCTCTCTCTTTCGTTTTAAGTACTCTCCTTTATGTCACTTATTTTAAGTTCCTATTTGTTTTGTTGGGGGATTTTCTTTTATATTACTATTTCTTTAAACATTATATTTATATGATGAGAGAACCTATTTCCTCTCATCAATCCATTTTAGAAATTTTATGTTGCGTCGTTAGGCTGCCGAGTTTTCGTAAGAGATTTTTCATCTGACTTTTATTCCCGTGAGATCTTTGCAACATTTGCCACAATTTCCTTTGAGTGGTGTATGTACTGCCCATTATTTTACTCATTGTGTAATATACTTTCATTTATGAGTATTTACATCAATGTTGTATTGTTCTTCTTTCACGGGGCGTATGTCTTGAAAGATACCGATGTCGGTAAGGGAACCTTTCACCCTCCTCTTTTTAAAAGACTTATTTTATTATGTATTTTAATTAACATGCTATTATGTTTGGATATGTTCTTATATATCTTTATTGATTTAAATTTTATGTCCATGTGATGAGATACCCTTTTTATCTCTCATCAACTCATTTTCTGAATTTTGTAGTGACGCCGTTAGGCTGTCAAATTTTTGCAAGAGAACTTCTTAACCCAAATTTGATTCTTTGGGATAAACATGTACTCCTTGAATATTTCGTTCTATGAATATGTGTGAATATACTCTGATTGTTTTACACTTAATATCCACTTATATTTGGTGTATTTGTTTTTCACACATAATTATGTAATTGATTTGTCCTTAAACCAAGGATACCGTCTTTGTAAGGGACTTCGTCTCAATCTCCTTTCATTGAGGCATATTTTCTTTTATACACAACTTTCTTTTATATGGTGTATAAACCCCTTTGACTTTTACGTTTATCCAAAAGTAATCTTTTTTATACAAAGCATTTTATAAAATGACAAAAGGGAATGTTTTTGTCATACGTATGCGGCAAAAATGACTTCTCTTCCATCGTGACCATTATATGAGTTTCAGATTCCTCTACAAGCCATACCTTCTTTTTAAAAGAAAAATAAATACCATGTTTTACTTTTCTTTTATTTTGGTATTGAAAATGGTTTTCATATGGTTTTTTTATATCAATGTGTTTTTTTGACATCTTTTGATTGAAATGTGGAAATGTTATGTTTCTTTTATGCATGTTTTATGTGATACGGTTATGTAATGGTGCTTGGAAATTTTTATGAAGACAGGTAGTTCCGTGATAAACTAAGGGTGGGTGAGCCCGATATAGCTCTCCAATGCATTGGGTAATGCAAAGGAGTGAAACGTTATGGTTTCTCCGAAGATATTTAGGGAATATACTGTGGTGGGTATTCCAAACGTAACAAATAGGGTTACTCCCTACGTAAGAATGTTATGAATGCCTCAAGTTACCTTTTATATCTTATGATTGCTATGATTTATTCATGATTTGATGAGGTATGTTAAAGTGCCTATGTTTTATGGGTAAAGTATGATTTCATTCTTATGTATATATGAACTCATGTTTCCATTCCATATTTTTTTATAACCCTTACTGAGTTTTTTTATGCTCATCCCAAGTTTTTTTAAATGTTTTTCACAGGTCAAGGGAAAGGTACGTGATATGATGATAGTGTCAAGGAAGTGTCAAGAAAGAATCCATGCTTTATTTTTAAATATGTTTCCGTTGATGGAAAAAAAATGAATACTATCTTTTATGTAACCACTTTGTTTAAATGTGGAATGTAATGAACGTTTTATGATCTAATTCTCTAAAACTCTAAACCTGAAAAGATCCTCAATGTGTAATCTTGTAATAACTCAAGATTAAGTAAGGTTTAAGGCTGGGGCCTTATAGTTGGAATCAAAGGTCGGTTTAGATAACTTTAGAGGTTAGGGTACTCTTTAAGCAGAAGTGACATTACCATAATGGTTAGGATTTCAGAAAGTGCCCTAGTTTTAGACAAAGTGAATGAGTAAGTATATCTTAGAGTTTATCTTCCTCATTAGTACATGATGGTTTTTTCTATATACTCACAATGACCTTTTTGGATTTAGTAAATGGCTGGATCTAGCAGGTACCAAAGTAACAGTGGATGTGAAGGAAACTTTGACAGTTTTTTGAGAAAGCAACTGAATGATCTGGGAGCTGCAATGAGAACTCTTGTGTTTATCTTCAACCAACTATCTGGAGTCATGATTGACCACCTAAACCATGGTGATTTCTCTAAGGCAACATATATGCGTGAAACAAATCCCTACGGAACTACAGGTAATAATCATAAAGGTAAGTGTGTTCAAAAACCTATGTGTCAAAGATGTGGAAGGAAACACCTAGGAAAATGTTTCAAAAGGACAGAAATATGCTATAGATGTGGAAATGAAGGTCATACAGCAAGAACCTGCCATGGAAAAAGGAAGCATCCATTTGACTCAAGGAAAGGGAAAGAAGTTCTTTCTGAGGGATCAATTGAATGTTTTAAATGTGGTGTGCATGGTCATTATGCAAACACATGTCCTATGAATATGTTTCGTGAATGGGATCACCAAGATCGTTCAAACATTCTTTTACCAATACCTAATGCCATTCCGATTGAGGATGAAGAAACTGACAATGACCAATCAAAGGTATGGATTATTTCATAACTTTTGTTTTCCTATTTTGGAATCTTAGGATATGATTCATGATTTTGTTTGTAGGAAAGAAGTATTTCAGAATAAGTTGGAAAGGAATGGTAAATTGATCATGAAGAATGTTGTGTGAGTAAGAAGTCAACATATAAGGGCTTCAAGAGTTATGGTGAAATTCTTAAGAGTATTAAGTCTCTTTTGATGATGGGGTTACATTAGAAGACTTTTTATAGTATGTGTAACCCTGATGTTTAATATATGAAAATTTTATTCAAGGAATAATTATCTGTTCTTTTGTGGACATAGTTATAAGGAACCATTTGGGTTTATATGATCCTTACTTTTGAGGTAATTATGGGTTACTATATGTTATGATGGAAGTGAAAGGAATGAGATAAAATTAAGGTTAAATTATGTTATGGTTATTTTTGATGATTTTATCTCTTTTTAGGGAATGATTTGAGAATTATATAGTTTTGGAAAAAGGACAACACACAGACCGTGTGACAACCTGTCGCGTTGGACAAAGCTGCGGGAATCGAACCCACAACCAAAGTGCGAATGGTATTTATTTCCTACCACTGGACTACATGAAGTCCCTGGTTATTTTGAGTTATTTTTTTAGTTAGATGATTTTAGGAATCAAGAGTAAGTTAATTTTGGGTTATCTATGGAAATGATTAACCTATCATGGAGGATATGTGATTAGGTTAAGTATTTTTCAATATGATAATTAAGAGCAACTGATGTTATTTAGAGATAAAAGTTAATTTGTACCTTGGAAGAATTTGTGATTAAATCCTTCAAATGTTTGGGTTTCAATGTTAGTTTGGTTTACTTTGAAGAATTTTATGGACAAATTGTATATCTAATGGTCCTCATTGAACTTTGGGTTTTTTTGGACAAATTTTGGAGATAAAGAATAGATTTTCTTTTTATAAAGGGTTATGCCACTAGTGCAGAAAACGTTTTTTACGTCGGTTATTTTTAATTTTTTACGTCGGTTTCTAGCCGACGTTAATACGTGCGACATTATAAATAAGGTTTATGACGTCGGTTATTTAAAAACCGACGTCAAAAAGCATAAAATCGCGATGTTTATCACGTCGGTTATTTTAGAACCGATGTGATAAAGGGCCTGGAGAATGGTTTATCACGTCGGTTATTTTAGAACCGACGTGATAAAAGGTCTGGAGAATGGTTTATCACGTCGGTTATCGAAGAACCGACGTGATAAACTGGGGTGGGGGTGGTTTATCATGTCCGTTCTATAAGAACTGACGTGATAAACCGGGCTGAGCGTGGTTTATCACGTCGGTTCATATAAAACCGACGTGAAAAACCGGGGGTGGGGGGTTTATCACGTCGGTTTGTCAATAACCGACGTGATAAACCATTGTCCAGGCCGTTTAGCACGTCCTTTATTCAATATTCGACGTGCTAAACCATTCTCCAGGCCCTTTATCACGTCGGTTATTAAATAACCGACATGATAAACCATTCTCTAGGCCTTTTATCACGTCGGTTATTAAATAACCGACGTGATAAACCATTTTCCAGGCCTTTTATCACGTCGGTTATTAAATAACCGACGTGATAAACTATTTTCCAGGCCTTTTATAACGTCGGTTATTAAATAACCGACATGATAAACCCATTTTCTTTAAACAGAATGCAGTGATCTTCTCTCCACCTGAATCAACCCGAAAATAAATCAAGAAATCATACCACAAAAACAGAAGTACATCAAAAATAAGCATGTAAATAGATAACATATAAAACTTACCCACTAGACAGCATCCACCCTCATTTATACCCCATGGACAGCCCTCCCCCACCCCGTTGGAGCTCTCACCCTCATGTATACCCCCTGGACAGCCCTCCCCCACCCCATTGGAGCTCCCACCCTCATGTATACCCCTTGGACAACCCTCCCCCACCCCATTGGAGCCCCCACCACACTCCTGGACTGCCCCCGACCCCCGGACACCCCCAAACACCCCTCGACAACCCCCCACCCGCCTGAACAGCACCTCCTCACCCCCTCACCCCACTTGACAGCCCCCACCACACCCCTGGACAACACCCCCACCCCTGGACAACACTCCCACACCCCTGGACCGGCTTCCCACACCCCTGGACATCCCTGCCACCCCCCAAGACTGTCCCCCCACCCCACCGGATAGCCCTCCCAGACCGCTGGACACCCCCAACCCCACTGAACACACCCCCACACCCTGGGAACCCCTCCCCCACAGACCCAAATCCATACCAGAAGAACCATCAAAAGTAGACCAAAACAAGAAGTAGAGAAAAATTAAACATTCACTTATATAACATTCAAAACTTACACTATCAACTTCAAAAAAAAAACTAAATCAAACCTAAACAAATAACAAATAGACAATTAAAACGACAATATTCAAAATTACATTTTACATTACAAATAACTAAAATTCAATCAAACCTGTAAAATAATTTGACCACTCCACTTGTACGTGTTTGATGTCTTCAGCAGTATAGGGTTGAGGGTCATCAAAAAGCTACAAATGAAAAAGATGATAGTTAACGTGCATAATGAATAAATCAAATTGATATATGATTGCAAAGTTTAAGAGGAAATCGTACCAGGTCAAAATTCACAATTGTCCCAGTTGTTATTATTTCATACATAAATCTTAACATATAATATTCGCATTCGATGAGGCCTTGTTGTTCATGACAATTCTGTTTTGAATGAGTGTAAATTCAATATATTATTTTTATGTAATAAATCAAAAAGTACAAATTATAAATGGAAATTTACCTTCGCCTTTACATATTTGATCTTTTCATTTCTTTTCTTTGTGTTTTTTCGAAAGTAGGCCCATGCACTGTTAGAAAATAATACGAATGGGGTAAATTTAAAATTTATTATAATATATAAAACTATTGAGAAATTGAAACTTACTCTTCCAATATATTCTTAAAACTTGCCCGCACATCACCATGAATAGAGCATATCCAATAAAGTGCTTTCTCCCTTGGGCCAAAAATCCCTAACATCCAATGATTACTAATAAAAGGTAATTTAATGTTAGTGGTTTTTTATGTTAAAAGATAATTAACTATTTAGAGAAATGTGTTTCATACCTCTCACAAAAAGGAATCATCCAACATTGTTGGATTATATTCTTTTCAAATCTTTCAGCAATATAAACCATTCTTTGTTCCTCATTCAATGCACATGCTTCAGGGGAAATCAATTGTGGGTCCATGAATCCATATACTTCTGTCAGTTCATTCCTCTCACAAATTTGATAAAGATACCTAATACAAAACATATATAAGTATACATTTTTAATAAATATAACGCAGGGAAAAGGTGTTAAGACTTACATGGAAAAAATTTGCACCACATTGATGCCCAACTTATCTCCAGTAACAAGCTCCATGATATCAGATTTTTTAATCCCCACACTTATTTCACGTCCACAAACATGAGATTCCATTGGAAACTCATAAAAACCCAACAACAAATGTGAATATATTGACAATCTGTCAAGACCACTGGAATCTGTATCTGATGTCATAGCCTGTTGCCTTTGTTGTTGTCTATACATTATTTCTTTACCTTTGAAGTATTCCTGTGAAAAAAATTTGAGAATTATAGTAGTTTTCAAATGATAAAACAACTTTAATAAAAAAATAAAATAAAAGATATAACATTCATTCCTCTATGGTAATGAGTCGAAGAAGTCTGGATGGCCAAACTAAAAAATGGCCGATACTCTGTCCAACTGTCGCCACCTCATCTGTAGGTATTGGTACCCTAGCTGATCTATCTATAATATCTTGTACAGTGACCCTCTGATTCTCTACCTCTAATTATTGATGATGAACTGTATCTCCTATACACTATACCAACCAGTATGCTACTATATGATGTTGAGAATCATCAACATACAACTCTCAATATGTAGGAAGATGTGGCGGAGGCGTAGGATAAAAAATGGGGTCCACAGGCTGAGGTGGGGGAGTGGGAGCTACTGGCGGAGGTGGAGGATAAATAATGGGGTCTGCAGGGGGAGGTGGAGGAGTGGGAGCTGCAGTCTGAAATTGTCTTTGCATTTCTGCAAACATAGACTGCACCGAATCTCTAATCTTGTCTTCCATCGTCGCATTAATATTTTGAACTTCAGCCTCCAAGGATTCTATTTTTTTATAAACTCCCTCAATGTTAGAAGTTGAAGAACGTGGAAACACTTTTCTTACCGATACACCTGTCGGATATCCTCTTACACGACCGGGATGTTTGGGCCTTCCCAATGCTGTAAATAAAATAGCTTCCCTCCCAGTAGCTGTAAATGTCCCCTCTGAACTTTTCTCCTCAAGAGAGTCCTGTATTAATTAATTGAACATTTCTGTAATGATTGAAACTTATATGAAGAAAAAAGATAACTTAAATAAATTAAATAGATATCTTACAATCCTCTCAGCTACGATTCTCGATTCTTCCGAAAGATATTGCCCTTTTTTCCCTTCCGAGCTCTCTTCCATTTTTCATGTCTAGATGGAGGGGATGGAGGGGCCACCTCTCTCGAGCTTGAAGACTCAGCTCTTAGTTGTTGAAATTTTTCCGCTATCATTTTTTCTTCCAATAATGTATACCCTCCCCGAGATAAACTATGAGGGTATACATTTTAGATTGGATCTCCTGATGAGCTTTCCTTGTTTTCTGTAATTTAAGAATAAGAAATCATTTACAAAACATTAATAAAATCATTTATATAAGAAAGTATATAAAAGTTTACATTGCCCTTACCAGAAATGACTCTTTTTTTCTACTTTCAAAAAACTGTCTCCATGTGTCTTCATCTATAAAAGGATATATACGACATGGATTGTCATGACTTCTATGACCATAAATGAAATCAGATGAGAGGGTTGATTTGAAATCCCTCCATCTCCTGGCAGCCAACGATAAGCATTTCTTCCTGACTCCTCCAGTGTCAGGAATATCGAATGTCATCTGATAAATAAGAGGTTAAACATATTATATATACCAGAAACATTAAAAGAATGGTCAAACAATGACAAAAGATCTTACCAAAATCGTCTCCCACAACTGAGAGATAATCTCTTTATCCACACCTCTCCAATCATCATACAGAATGATTACTTTGGTCTTAGCATGAGTTGCAACAAAACTCTTAAAATCTTTGGCATTCGGACCTCTAGGAATATCATCATCATCAAACTCAACTACTATCCTCTGATCCTGCGTACGGGCAAGTGATAATTTTGGTAAACGTGTGAAACCACGTTTACCAACCTTTGAACTCTTTGTCGTAATAGGAGCATGTGAATGTTCATCCCCAGAATCAAGTGGTTGATCATCTGAATGATCTGTCATTATCCTTCAAATCAAAAAAACAAACGTCAGTTCACAAATATACAAATTCAAATATTTTAATACTACTGTAATCAGAAAATAGAAAAGTGTACTAGGTTATATAATAGTAAACCTTGGTAATATGGTAAGCATGTTAAACAATTGTAAAGATGGCAAAGATGGTCAAGATGGTCAAGATGGTCAAGATGGTAAAAAATGGAAAAAATGGTAAACCTGGTAAACATTGTAAACATGGTAAAGTAATTGTCAGTGAACAAATATACAAATTCAAATATTTTAATACTACTGTAATCAGAAAATAGAAAAGTGTACTAAGTTACATAATAGTAAACATTGGTAATATGGTAAGCATGTTAAACAATGGTAAAGATGGCAAAGATGGTCAAGATGGTCAAGATGGTAAAAAGTGTAAAAATGGTAAACCTCGTAAACATTGTAAACATGGTAAAGTAATTGTCAGTGAACAAAAATAAATATTTTAAAATTCATGTAATGGTTATAAACAAGATAAAGTAAACTAAACAAACTTAAAACAGACAATAGCATATACTTATTTTATTTTAAAACATGTTTTAATAAATAAAAAACTTACAATATCTAACATTTATGGAAAAAATAAATGTAAACAAGAAATAAACATATGTTACCTGTAATTTTAGGAATGTACAGATGGATTGTTTTCCCAAATTCCTTCGTCGTGATCGTTCCTTATGGCACAAACTATGTCTTCAACATGATTGTCATTATGTTCTGTTAATATTTCCATTGAAGTAGGGATCTCACATAAATCAGCATATTCATCAAGTTCATCCTCACCAACATATTGTTTTTTCCCTTGTAAAACAACAGCCCACTGCATATCTGATTGATCTACTACATAAAAAATTTGTTTTGCATGTGTTTCCATTATAAAAGAATCAGCTGTGTCTTCCAATCTATTCAGATTAACAAGTGTCATTCCAAATTTATCGTGTCTGACACTGTTGTTACCGTTAAACCATTTACAGTTAAAAACGGGAACTTTAATTTTAATGTAATCAACCTCCCATATGTCTTCAATCACTCCATAATATGCATTTGATGCAGAAATTGAGTTTTTGTCCTTAGCACTCGAAAAATGCATTGCTTCTGCAAACACCAATACACCACTATTTTGAACTGCACTTCTGTTGTCCTGAGCTTTTGTATGAAATGTATAACCATTAATGTCATAACCAGACCATGTTATCACATTTAAACATGGACCACCCACTATCTATTTTAATGTCTCTGATACATCTGAGCTACCAAGCAAAGTCTTTTTAATCCATGACAAAAAAGTTTTGTTGTGCTCATTCAAAATCCACATTTCTTTTTTCTTTGGATGACATTGTTTCAACTCATTAATATGCAATGTGATATATGGTTGAGCATCAACTATGTTCTTCAAGATGTATGATTCTAACTTCTTCATCTGTTCAGCTGACAATGATTTGACTTTCAAGCCGTGAATCCCCTTTCCCTCATTATTAACTCGTTCATGGTGAGATGGAGGCAAACCTATGTGTTGCACCGCAGCCAAGTAGCTCGTACAAAACTCTGCTACCTCCTCAGAAATATACTTATCAATAATGGAGGCTTCATGTCGATATAGATTTTTAACATACCCCTTTAATATTTTCATATACCTTTCAAAAGGATACATCCAACGAAGATATACAGGTCCACAAAGCTTTATTTCTCGAACCAGATGAATCATTAAATGCACCATTATATCAAAAAAAGTTGTAGGAAAATACATTTCCAATTGACAAAGTATAAAAATTGCATCCTTTTCCAAAATGTTCAAAGCATTCACATCAATAGCCTTGTTTCAAATTGAATTGAAAAAATAACACAACTTCATTATAGTCTTTCGGACACGAATGGGCAATATTCCACGCAATGCAACTGGTAGAATATGTTGCATCATGACGTGACAATCATGTGATTTCATACCTATCAACTTCAAGTCCGTCAATGAGAAAAAAAATTTTACATTAGAAGAATAACCTTGAGGCACTTTGGTATCATGAAGACACTGACAGAAGCTAATTTTCTCCCTCTTCGATAATGTATGACAAGCCGGGGGAAGAAATGTTCGTCTTCCTTTAGGAGTGGGAGCTAACTCCAAACGTATTCCCATTGATATTAAGTCTAATCTTGCATTCAACCCATCTTTAGTCTTTCCTTTAATATCTAACAATGTTCCAATCAAAGAATCACAGATATTCTTCTCCACATGCATAACATCAATATTATGTTTAACTTCATGATACCTCCAATATGGTAGCTCAAAAAAAATTGACCTTTTCTTCCAAATATGTCTATCATTACCAGATTTCTGTGTCTTTCCCAATGTCACGTCAAGGTTTTTCACCCTCTCAAAATATATATCATGGGATAAAGGTTTTGGAGGAGTATCAAATTCTTGTGAGCCATTAAATGCCTTTTTTAGTCTTCTATAAGGGTGTTCCATAGGCAAAAACTTTCGATGACCCATGTACACTATTTTCCTCCCATGATGCAATTGACAATAGGATGTCTGTTGTTCGCAAATTGGACATGCTTTATACCCTTTAACACTGTATCCAGATAAATTTCCATACGCTGGGAAGTCATTTATAGTGAACAGAAGCACTGCATGCAGTTGAAAATATTCCATTTTATAAGAATCATACACCCTAATACCATCAGCCCATAACAGTTTCAAATCATCAATCAACGGTGACAAGTAAACATCAATATCATTACCGGGTTGCTTTGGACCAGAGATCATTGTACTCAACATGACATATTTGCGCTTCATACAAACTTCAGGAGAGAGGTTGTAAATTACCAATAAAACAGGCCATGAACTATGTGTGCTACTGAGTGTTCGGTATGGATTCATTCCATCTGTGCACAACCCTAGTCTGAGATTTCTTATTTCATTTCCAAATGTAGAATACTGCGCATCAATTTTCTTCCATCGTGGACAATCAGCTGGATGACGTATTTTTCCATCACATACCCGCTCTTCAGCATGCCATCATAACCTTTTTGCATCATGTGAATTAGAAAATAAACGTTTGAAATGATTAATTATAGGAAGATACCAAAATACCTTTGAAGGGAGCTTTGTAATCTCTACATCACCCTTTGATTTTTCTTTCACCTTATACCGTGATGTCCCACATTTTGGACACTCTGACAGAAATTCATATTCCTTCCTATATATAATGCAGTAACTCGGAAAGGCATGTATTTTTTGTATCCCAATCCCATCGGGCATAATATTTTCTTGGCTTTGTAATGTGAATCTGGAAGATAGTTATCTTTTGGAAGAATGTCTTTCATCAATTGTAGCAGCTCTGTAAAAATTCTGTCACTCCATCCATGCTTTGCCTTTAGGTTAATCAATCTTAACACCGCTGACAGAATCGTAAAATCTGTACAACCGGGATATAATAGTTTTTTAGCATCACCATATAGACATGCAACTGTCGGTTCTATCTCAATTTGTTCTGCTACAATATCGCGAATCATTTCTTCAATTCCATCGGAGTTACCATCTTGCGAATCATCATCATCAACGACATTCTGTCCAGTTTCACCATGCCAAATCCAAGGGCTGTAACTCGGATTAAAACCATGACATATTAGATGATCTTTTATCTCTCTACTTTTCAACTTCTTCATATTCAAACATTTCAGGCATGGACAGAAAAAAATGTCACTACTTGGAACATTTCGTTTTGCAAATTCCAAAAAGGCATCAACACCTTCCTAAAATTCATTGCTCATTCGATGTGCCGTAATCCAACTTTGACTCATTATTACCTATAACAAATATCAACAAAAAATATATATTTTTAAGATAAGACAAAACATGTTTATATGAAAAAAATCATAATTTGAATGTAAAACAATTTAAAATATAAAACAAATCTTGAAAGTAGTAGTAGTTTTCATAAGTACCCAACACCAAATAGCTATACATCGTAAGTGTCATGTTAAAAATATGAATATAGACCATTTGTTTTATGTTTAATAATATTGTCATATTATCTGATCATTCTGATTATATATTAGAATTACTATATCCTTTTGATCCGATATATAATCTAAGGACATTAATATTTCTTTAGAAAAAGTAATGATAATATCATGGTAATGTAAAAAAAAGTATATGTAGAACTATATATATGTAATACCAATAAAAAAATACATATGTGTTTGTCCTGGATTTCACACATAAAACAACTCATCTCATAGATTAAATTTTTGAATCATCCTACATAATACTTATTTTAATAACTTAGGGAATGAAAATAATAAAAGTTTTGATTTAGGATACTCATTATGGGTAAACATGATATATATAAATATAATATCTAATCTCATAAAAATATATCCATGGGGGTATAAGAGCATACACAAAGCACATGATCAAAAAGATAAGTGAAACAGTTCTATATAATCATAGATCATAAAACCTGAGTCCAAGTATAACAATTTTAGCATAACATAAGACATGATTTATATGATAGTGGGAACATGATTTAAAAAACCTTATTCACAAGACCAAAACATTGGTATGTGGAATAACATAAGAGTGTGGAACAAACATAATCATTATAATTCATAACATATGTCAAGGGAAAACATAGTTTCATTCACCTCATATTGGGATATGTTAATCAGCTTTCCTATAATTTATTATAATATTTCCTACCAGGAACATCACATAACACATTGGACATGGTATAACCATCTGTATCCCATATTGATCTATGATATATAATGCATTGTCGAATGCATTAGAAGGATATTATGGACCCAAATGTCACATAATGACTAACCATATATATGGGTGAATCGTGATCATCAAATCATTTATAACACGTTCGTAGATCAATTAACTAACAAAAATGAAATGGGGGTCATAATTGTTTTTACAAAACATAATAATTATTAATACATAAAAATGTGTTTGGATGGTAAGATAAGATAATATACCTAATTCAATCTAATTATCATTAAATTATTTCTACCTAGATAGAAAATACCTTTATAAAAAATATAATTTAACTTGAGAATGAAAAGAAAGTACCCTTTACCTTTTTTATAATGAAAAATCTGAAAAGGATGATAATAATATTTAGGTATTATAATTTTTTTATGAATTATTAATAATAAAAGAAATCACCTCACTTGGTTTTGTTGAAAATCGGACATACCATCGTATTCAAGAAATCAGATACACTTTGCATGAAAAGGTCCATCATTTTTAGGATATGACTGAAAGAAGAAATGTATTATCAGACTCACCATGAGTCCAGAATGAAATATTTGATTGTAATATGTATGAATTGATATTTCTATGAATGCAGATGAAAACAGATGATGGTTTTCTGATCTAGGAGTTCTAAAAATCATAATTTTTTGAAAAAATATTATTATGTAAGAATGTTGAATGAAATTTTAAGGATAGGTATTTCCTATTGTACCTGGTCCAATTTCATTCATGAAAATAATTTTCTGGACAATCATATTGAAAATATGATTTTAAAAAAATAAGTACTACCAATCTTCATCCAGAAAGACACATTCCAGCTAAGTAGGAAATAATAATGTTGCTGGAAGAATGGAACGTTATAGTACCACCCATTATTTTTCAGATTTTGCTGAAGCTAATCCTCAATGTTTTAATAACCATTTGCGAGTTGAATGTTGTGAATTGAATGAACATAATAACCATTTTCAATAAAAAAATTCCACGAGATTCAAAAACGAACGAAAATCACATCAAGAATCGAAACAAAAATGAACGAAATAAATTCGTGGAAGGCTTACTTGAATGTCGCGAGTTGGGATGATAGATCCGAGAGCAGTGAAGAAGATAAACAATGAAGCCAAAATGAGTGTAATGCAAGCGATCGACGAGCCAATTAGGGTTTACCACGCGAGAGAGAGACGAGCCGGTGACTGTCAATCAAAAAAATCGTAAATTACAGAACATGGGCTTTAATTTTTTTAAATGCTTTATAACGTCGGTTATTATATAACTGACGTTATAAACTATTTTTTAGCTTTTTTACGTCGGTTATCATAAAACCGACGTAAAAAGGCTCCCGCGCTTTGGTTTTTTACGTCGGTTATAAAATAACCGACGTAAAACACACCGCGCTTTGGTTTTTTACGTCGGTTATTTGATAACCGACGTAAAAAACGCGTCGATATCGGGTTTTTTACGTCGGTTACAAAATAACCGATGTAAAAAACCCCCCACGCATTGGTTTTTTATGTCGGTTATAAGATAACCGACGTAAAAACCCAACATGCGCGATTTGTAACGTCGGTTATTAAAATAACCGACGTGAAAAATCTACTCACCGCATTGTTACGTCGGTTATATATAACCGACGTAAAAATGGTGACATAAAAAACGATTTCTGCACTAGTGTGCTTTTCTGGATTATCTGATCTTGTACTAACCTTTTTGGTTTCGGTTTTAGTTAAAGTCTAAAGGCATGGAATTATATAGTTATCTTTTGTGGATTAGGTGGTTCTCTAGAAGTTTATTATAGTACTCTTAATGTGAACAAGTCTTCCTAAATTCTCATCTTTTGGAGAAAATATGAGTTTTTGTAAGGAATATAATAAAAGTTGAAAGTCAACATGATAAGTGATTATGTTTCCTTATGAATAAATTCCTCAATAAAAAGTAACTTAAAACAAAAATGTTGTCTATTAACTTTTCCTACTAGGGAATCGAATACCGTTTAACCCATCACAAGTTTGTGATTTTCTTGTGGTTAAATTTTTTCTAAACATGTTTTCTATCACTCTCCATCAAAACATGACCCTATGTTTTCTCCTCCATGTTCATGTTTTCCTACATGGAATCCTTGTATGGGTTAACTCGGGTGACCTCTGTACTTATCATTCTTTATTTTAAAGTGATTGTTTTACCGAATCTTGTTCCGATGTGGGACTTTCAAGGATGTTTCCAAGCTCAATTTTAAAATTGCAAAGATGCAATTCCCAAAAGGGGGGAAGGATGTAACACCCCAGGAAAACAAAGAATATGACATTTTCATATTTATCCATATTTGTGAATGAAATATTAATATTACATTAAAGGGGTTGTTATGCTCGATGGCGTACCCAACACGCAACAACGAGTTTCTTGGGAATCTTTCGTTGCACTCTAATTATAAAATAATATTATTTCAAATAGTAGTTACCACCTAGCCGTGGTAATGGCGGGAATGAACAGAACAAACTAAAAAATTATTATATATGTTTGTCAAATATTTTTACTTTTTACAATAAATGTTAGAGGATTAAAAATGCAAATGAATCCAATTTTAGTCGTAAACATTGTAATATTCTTTAAAAGGTTGATTAACCGCCTTTTGATGGCGAACCTCTTTTAAATCAACTTTTTGACAATTTTATGTGTTATATTTGACAAAATAAAATTCTTATTTAGAATCGGGACATCAAAATTTACTTTGTGTAAATTTTTGGTATTTTTCCGAAAAAGTTCAATTTTTTATGAATAGTGAAAAATGTTGTATTTTAATTCAAAACCACTTTTAATATTATTTATTTACATGATTATATTATCTTTTGAGTTGGTTTTAAAGTTAAATTAGAATATATTTTTACAATTTAATCCAATAGTGGTCGTTGGAATTAATTTCACTTTGAAATCGGACTTAAACTAGTGTCAATCTTTTGATACATTTTGGTTCATAAAAACATGCTATTTGTTTTGACAGCAGGAATTAATTATTAAATTAGTTAATGCAACTTATATGTCTTGAATTTTGTAAAATAGACATTTTTTTTAATTCGGAATATCAAATATAGCTTAGGGTGAACTTTTGGTAATATTCTGAAAAACTTCAATTTTTTATGAATAGCGAAACCACTAAGTGGTACTTATAAAAACAGATTTTTCCGTTTAAATGAAATTTTTCCATCTTTGTGTTTTGAATTTCAAATATCCTACATACATGGTTGTCATTAATAAGTAAAATTTGGTTCAATGGGATTAAAATAATTTTTTGGTAAATAATAACTTATTATGTTTTTAATCGCGATTAGAGGTAATTAGTGTAGTTTAAGGTAAGAATAATGTTTTAATAAAATGAAATGACCTAGACACATGTCCTACCCTCATTGGATGTGTCATGGCCGAACAAGAAAATCCATGGGTCAACATGGGGACCCCATGGAGCCACTTTGGTAGGAAAATGACATAAATATCTTTTTATTTAATTTTAAAGTAAAAATGACACAAACATGAGATGTTTTACTAAAACAATTTTTATATGGGGTTATAAAAGTCAAATTTTTGACTATAAAAAATCAATGGAAATCTAAAAATATTTCCTACATCATAGTATTTTTTTATAATTTTTATACATTAAATAAATTAAATTATTTATGACATCATGATGATGCAGCGATGACCTCATTATTTAATGATTTAAATAAAATGGAAAGATAATGTAAAATCTAAGACCTACACATTCCAAAACCTATTGGATGGGTGGATTTATAACCCTTATCACCTTATCCTTGAAACAAATCAATGTGGGACCATTAAAATCCTAAACGCATTCTAAAATAAAGTAACATTTCTTTACTTTCCAAGAGTGCCCCTCCTATCCTTTTATAAAAGGCCCCCACCTCTAACTCCTTACCCACACTTTCAAAGACTTTGTCTCGGCCAACCCCATTTCATTTTGTCTCTCCACATCCCTCTATAACTCCTTGAAGCCTCACTTTTGGCATAATGCTTCCCAAGGAAGCCTTTGAGCTCATACCAAAGGGAGTTACCCGATTTTAAGGTAATGTCTTCACTTGTGTCCTTTTATTTTATTTAGCTTCTCCAACCCACTAAAATCTTTTTATTCATTTCTTTTGTAACAACTACAGTATCTTAAATATAATAGGATTTTGTTATAAGAAGTATTCTAGCTACACTTACACACACCTTCATCAAATGGTTAAATAACATACTATTTCTGTGGTTGGCGATTTTCTGCCTCACGAAATGATGATTGTTCAATATTATTTTAACACCTTTAAAGGTGTCCATTATGATGTCACTGTATTTTATATATGATATATATGGTATTTATGTTTAATATATGCTTATTTATTTTATATTTAAACCATACCTTTATTCTTTTCATGTTGTGTAAATGCGATAATTTCATATGAGGAAGTGTGGACTACCGCCCCCTCAAGTGACGTGACTCGTACATGCAATACATTGAACGTATAAAGAATGAAATTAATGAACATATGTGACCTATATAACATATATATTATAATGTAATTATAATATATATATATATATATCATTTTTTTTAATTCCGTTAATATGAAAAAGAAAAAATGAAAGTAGCGTTCATGTTTACTTACGGCCTACCGTCTCTATGAACAGTGCTTTTCGTTTTTTATCTCCAAATAATATGGAATAGTATAAAATGAATATGTACTGGATATATATGATATTTTAATCATTAATAATATTCTGGAAATTATTTACTTATAACTACATGGACAATCATTTTTCAAACAAGTTTATTTTTGACTCATGTACCAAACATCGGCAAAACCGTCTGATATGAACTAACATTATTAAACAATTATTATAACATTATAATAAGTGATATTAACTGAATAATAATATTTAAAGGAGTTCCTTAGGAAATTATAAATTGACCAAAGATTATTATTCAGGAATATAACGAAACGAACAAGACAAGTTGGGCTTGAGGTAAGGGATCAGACTCCTCTCTTTCTTTTAAAGTACACTCTTTTATGTCATTATTTTTAAATATAATATTTCTTCTTATTGGGATATTATTTTATGTTACTCTTACTGTAATTTTTATGTTCATATGATAAGATACCCTATTATCTCTCATCAATCCATTTTGGATGTTTTGAGTGGTGCCGTTAGGCTGCCGAATTTTCGTAAGAGATCCAACCTCTCTCTTTCTTTTTAAGTACTCTGCTTTATGTAACTTCTTCTAAGATCCTATTTGTTATGTTGGGGGATGTTATTTTATATTCCTCTTTTTGTAAACATTATTTTTATATGATTAGAGACCCTATTTCCTCTCATCAATCCATTTTGGAAGTTTTATGTGGCGTCATTAGGCTGCCGAGTTTTTGTAAGAGATTTTTCATCTCACTTTTATTCCCATGAGATTTATGATACATTTTCCACGATTTCCTTTGAGTTTTGTATTTACTGCCCATTATTTTACTCATTGTGTAATATACTTTCTTTTACGATTATTTACATCAATGTTGTATTTCCCTTCTTTCACGGGGCGTATGTCTCAAAAGATAACCATGTCGGTAAGGGAACCATTCACCCTCCTCTTTTTAAAAGACTTCTTTTTTTATGTCTTTTAATTCACATAATATTATGTTGGGATATGTTCTTCTATATCCTTATTGATTTAAATTTTATGTCCATGTGATTAGATACCCTTTTTTATCTCTCATCAACTCATTTTCTGAATTTTGTAGTGACGCTGTTAGGCTGTCCAATTTTTGAAAAGGAACTTCTTAACCCAAATTTGATTCTTTGGGATAAACATGTACTCCATGAATATGTCTTTCTATGAATATGTGTGAATAACCTCTTATTTTTTTATACTTAATATCCACTTATATTTGGTGTATTCGTTTGTCACGCATAATTATGTAATTGATTTGTCCTTAAACCAAGGATATTTTCTTTGTAAGGGACTTCGTCTAAATCTCCTTTCATTGAGGAATATTTTGTTTTATACACAACTTTCATTTATATGGTGTATAAACCCCTTTGACTTTTACGTTTATCCAAAAGGAATCTTTGTTATACGAATCATTTTGCAAAACGACAAAAGGGAATGTTTTTGTCATACGTATGCGGCGACAATGACTTCTCTGCCGCCATGACCATTATTTGAGTTTCGGCTTCCTCTACAAGCCATAACTTCTTTTTAAAATAAAAATAAATACCATATTTTACTTTTCTTTTATTTTTTTATTGAAATTTTTTTTCATAAGGTTTTTTTATATCAATGTGTTTTATTGATATCTTGTGATTGAAATGTGAAAATGTTATGTTTACTTTATGCATGTTTTATGTGATATGATTATGTTATGGTGCTTGCGAATTGTTATGAAGACGGGTGGTTCTGTGAAAAACTAATGGCAGGTGAGCCCGATATAGCTCTCCAATGCATTGGGTAACGCGAAGGAGTGAAACGTTAAGGTTTCTCCGAAAAGATTTAGGGAATATACTGTGGTGGGTATTCGAAACGTAACCAAGAGGGTTTCTCCCTACGTAAGAATGTTATGAATGCCTCAAGTTACCTTTTATGTCTTATGATTCCAATGATTTATTCATTATTTGATGAGGTATGTTAAAGTGCCTATGATTTATGGGTAAAGTATGATTTCATTCTTATGTATATATGAACTCATGTTTCCTTTCAATATTTTTTATAACCCTTATTGAGCTTTTTTATGCTCATCCCATGTTTTTTTAAATGTTTTTCACAGGTCAAGGGAAAGGTTCATGATATGATGATAGTTTCAAGGAAGTGTCATGAATGAATCCATGCTTTAGTTTTTAAATATGTTTCCGTTGATGGAAAAAAATGAATACTACCTTTTATGTAACCACATTGTTTAAAAGTTGAATGTAATACAAGTTTTAGGATCTAATTCTCTAAAACTCCTAACCTGAAAAGATCCTCAATGTGTAATATTGTAATAACTCAAGATTAAGTAAGGTTTAAGGCTGGGGCCTTATAGTTGGTATCAATAGTCGGTTTAGATAACTTTAGAGGTTAGGGTACTCTTTAAGCATAAGTGACATTACCATAATGGTTAGGATTTCAGAAAGAGTACTAGTTTTAGATAAAGTGAATGAGTAAGTATATCTTAGTGTTTATCTTCCTCATTAGTACATGATGGTTTTGTTGATATACTCACACTGACCTTTTTGGATTTAGTAAATGGCTGGATCTAGGAGGAACCAAATTAACAGTGGATGTGAAGGAAACTTTGACAGTTTTTTGAGAAAGCAACTGAATGATATGGGAGCTGCAATGAGAACTCTAGTTTTTATCCTCAACCAACTATCTGGAGTCATGATTAACCACCTAAACCTTGGTGATTTCTCTAAGGAATCATATATTCGTGAAACAAATCCCTACGGAACTACAGGTAATAATCATAAAGTTAAGTGTGTTCAAAAATCTATGTGTCAAAGATGTGGAAAGAAACACCTAGGAAAATGTTTCAAAGGGAGAGAAATATTCTATAGATGTGGAAATTAAGGTCCTAAAGCACGAACCTGCCATGGAAAAAAGAAGCATCCAGTTGACTCGAGGAAAGGGAAATAAGTTCTTTCTAAGGGAACAGTTGAATGTTTTAAATGTGGTGTGCATGGTCATTATGCAAACACATGTCCTATGAAGAAGTTTAGTGAATGGGATCACCAAGATCTTACAAATATTCGTTTACCAATACCTAATGTCATTCTGATTGAGGATGAAGAAACTGACAATGACCAATCAAAGGTATGGATTATTTCATAATTTGTGTTTTCCAATTTTGGAATCATAGGATATGATTCATGATTTTGTTTGTAAGAAAGAATTATTTCAGAATAAGTTGGAAAGGAATGGTTAATTGATCATGAGGAATGTTGAGTTAGTAAGAAGTCAACATATAAGTGCTTCAAGAGTTATGGTGAAATTCTTAAGAGTATTAAGTCTCTTTTGATGATGGGGTTACATTAGAAGACTTTTTTTAGTATGTGTAACCCTGATGTTTAATATATGAAAATTTTATTCAAGTAATAATTATCTGTTCTTTTGTGGACATAGTTATATAAAACCATTTGGGTTTATAAGATCCTTACTTGTGAGGTAATTATGGGTTACTATATGTTATGATGGAAGTGAAAGGAATGAGATAAAATTAAGGTTAAATTATGTTATGGTTATTTTTGATGATTTTATCTCTTTTTGGGTAATGATTTGAGAATTATATAGTTTTGGAAAAAGGACAACACGCAGACCGTGTGACAACCCGTCGCGTCGGACAAAGCTACGGGAATCGAACCCACAACCAAAGTGCGACTGGTATTTATCGCCTACCACTGGACTACGTGAAGTCCCTGGTTAGTTTGACTAATTATTTTTAGTTATATGATTTTAGGAATCAAGAGTAAGTTAATTTTGGGTTATCTATGGAAATGATTAACCTATCATGGAGGATATGTGATTAGGTTAATTATTTTTCAATATGAGAATTAAAGAGAAACTGATTTTATTTAGAGATAAAAGTTAATTTGTACCTTGGAAGACTTTTTGATTAAATCCTTAAAATATTTGGGTTTCAATAATATTTTGGTTTAATTAGAATAATTTTATGGACAAATTGTTTATGGAATGGTCCTCATTGAACTTTGGGTTTTGTTGAACAAATTTTGGAGATTAAGAATTGATTTTCTTTTTATAAAGGGTTATCCTTTTCTGGATTATATGATCTTGTACTAACCTTTTTGGTTTCGGTTTTGGTTAAAGTATAAAGACATAGGAAGTATATAGTTCTCTATTGTGGATTAGGTGATTCCCTAGAAGTTTATTATAGTACTCTTAATGTGAAAAAGTCTTCCTAAATACTCTTCTTTTGGAGAAAATATGAGTTTGTGTAAGGAATCTAATAAAAGTTGAAAGTCAACATGATAAGTGATTATGTTTCCTTATGAATAAATTCCTCAATAAAAAGTAACGTAAAACAAAAATGTTGTCTATGAACTTTTCCTACTAGGGAATCGAATACCGTTTTACCCATCACAAGTTTGTTATTTTCTTGTGGTTAACTTTCTCCTAAACATGTTTTCTATCACTCTCCATCAGAAAATGACCCTATATTTTCTCCTCCATGTCCAAGTTTTCCTACATGGAATCCTAGTATGGGTTAACTCGGGTGACCTTTGTACTTATCATTCTTTATTTTAAAGTGATTGTTTTACCGAATCTTGTTCTGATGTGGGACTTTCAAGGATGTTTCCAAGCTCAATTTTAAAATTGCGAGGACCCAATTCCCAAAAGGGGGGAAGGATGTAACACCCCAGGTAAATAAAGAATACTAAATTTTTATATTTATCCATATTTGTGAATAAAATATTAATATTACTTTAAAGGGGATGCTATGCTCGATGGCGTACCCAACACGCAACAAAGAGTTTATTGGGAATCTTACGTTGCACTCTAATAATAAAATAATATTATTTAAAATAGTAGTTAACGCCTAGATGTGGTAATGGCAGGAATGAATAGAACTAACTACAAAATGATTATATATGTTTTTCAAATATTTTAACTTTTTACAATATATCTTAGAGGATTAAAAATGCAAATGAATCCAATTTTAAGCGTAAACATTCTAATATTCTTTAAAAGGTCGATTAACCGCCTTTTAATGGAGAACCTATTTTAAATCCACTTTTTGACAATTTTATGTGTTATATTGGAAAAAATAAAATTCTTCTTTACAATTGGGTCATCAAAATTTACTTTGTGTAAATTTTTGGTATTTTTCCGAAAAAGTTCAATTTTTAATGAATAGTGAAATATGTTGTATTTTAAATCAAAACATCTATTAATCTAATTTATTAATATGATTAGATTATCTTTTGAAATTTTTTTAAAGTGAAATTAGATTATATTTTTACCATTTAATCCAATTGTGGTCGTTGGAATTAATTTCACTTTGAAAATCAGACGTAAACTAGTGTTAATATTTTGATACATTTTGATTCATAAAAACACGCTATTTGTTTTGACAGTGGGAATTAATTATTAAATTAATTAATGAAACTTATTTGTTTTTAATTTTTTAAAATAGACATTTTTTTAATTCGGAATATCAAATATAGCTTAGGGTGAACTTTTGGTAATTTTTTGAATAACTTCAATTTTTGATGAATAGTGAAACCACTAAGTGGTACTTATAAAAACTGATTTTTCCATTTAAATGAAATTTTGCCATCTTTGTGTTTTGAATTTCAAAAATATGACATACATGTTTTTCATTAATAAGTACAATGTGGTTCAATGGGATTAAAATAAGTTTTTGGTGAATAGTAACTTATTAAGTTTTTAATCGCGATTAGAGGTAATTAGTGTAGTTTAAGGCAAGAATAATGTTTTAATAAATTGAAATGACCTAGAAACATGTGCTACCCTCATTTTATGTGTCATGGCCGACCAATAAAATCTATGGGTCAACTTGGGGACCCCATGGAGCCACTTTGGTTGTAAAATGACAAAAATATCTTTTTATTTAATGTTAAAGTAAAAATGACACAAACATGAGATGTTTTACTAAAACAATTTTTAAATGGGGTTATACAATTTATATTTTTGACTATAAATAATCAATGGAAATTCAAAAAGATTTCCTACAGCATATTATTTTTTTATAATTGTTAGACATTATATAAACTAAATTATTTTTGACATCATGATGATGCAGCGATGACCTCATTATTTAACGATTTAAATAAAATGGAAAGATTATGTAACATCTAAGACCTACACATGTCCAAAACCTATTGGATGGGTGTATTTCGAACCCTTATCACCTTATCCTCAAAATACATCAATAAGGGACCATTAAAATCCAAAACACATTCTAAAATAAAGTAACATTTCTTTACTTTCAAAGAGTGCCCCTCATCTCCTCTTATAAAAGGCCCCCACCTCTACCTCCTTACCCACACTTCCAAAGCCTTTGGCTCGGCCAAACCCTGACCGTTTTGTCTCTACACATCTCTATATAACTCCTTGAAGCCTCAAATTGGGCATAATTCTTCCCAAGAAAGCCTTTGAGCTCAAACCAAAGGGAGTTACCTGATTTTAAGGTAATGTCTTCACTTGTGTCCTTTTGTTTTATTTTGTTTCTCCAACCCCCTAAACTCTTTATATTCATTTATTTTGTAACAACTCCAGTATCTTAAATATACTAGGATGTTTTTATAAGAATTATTCGAGCTACACTTACACACACCTTTGTCTAATGGTTAAATAACAAACTGTTTCTGTGGTTGGCGATTTTCTGTCTCACGAAACGATGATTGTTCAATATTCTTTTAACATCTTTAATGGTGGCCATTATGATGTCACTGTATTTTATATATGATATATATGGTATTTATGTTTACTATATTCTTCTGTATTTTATATTTAAACCATAACTTTATTCTTTTCATGTTGTGTAAATTCGATAATTTCATATGAGGAAGTGTGGACTACCGCCCCCTCAAGTGATGTGACTCGTACATGCAATACATGGAATGTATAAAGAATGAAATTAATGAACATATGTGACCTATATAACATATATATTATAATTTAATTATAATATATATATATCATTTATTTTTAATTCCGTTAATATGACAAAGAAAAAATGAAAGTAGTGTTCATGCGTACGTACGACCTACCATCTCCATTAATGGTGCTTTTCATTTTTTATCAACAAATGATATAGAATAGTATAAAATGAATATTTACTGGATATATATGATATTTTAATCATTAATAATATTCTGGAAATTATTTACTTATAACTACATGGACAATCATTTTTCAAAAAATTTCATTTTTGACTCATGTACCAAACATCGGCAAAAACGTCTGATATAAACTAATAATATTAAACAATTATTATAACATTATAATATGTGATATGAACTGAATAATAATCTTTAAATTAGTTCCTTAGGAAATTATAAATTGACCAAAGTTTATTATTCAGGAATATAAAGAAACGAACAAGACAAGTTGGACTTGAGGTAAGGGATCTGACTCCTCTCTTTCTTTTAAAGTACACTCTTTTATATCATTCCTTTTAAAGCTCATCTTTCTTGTTATTGGGATATTCTTTTATGTTAATCATACATTAATTTTTATGTTCATATGATGAGAGACCCTATTCTCCCTCATCAATCAATTTTGGATGTTTTGAGTGGTGCCGTTAGGCTGCCGAATTTTCGTAAGAGATCCAACCTCTCTCTTTCTTTTTAAGTACTCTCCTTTATGTCACTTCTTTTAAGCTCCTATTTGTAATATTGGGGGATGTTCTTTAATATTTATCTTTCTATAAACTTTATGTTGATATGATGAGAGACCGTATTTCCTCTCATCAATCCATTTTGGATGTTTTAAGTGGCGCCGTTAGGCGGCCGAGTTTTCGTAAGAGACTTTTCATCTCACTTTTATTCCTGTGAGATTTATGATACATTTTCCACAATTTCCATTGAGTGGTGTATTTACTACCCATTATTTTACTCATTGTGTAATATACTTTCATTTATGATAATTTACATCAATGTTGTATTGTTCTTCTTTCACGGGGCGTATGTCTCGAAAGATACCCATGTCGGTAAGGGAACCATTCACCCTCCTCTTTTTAAAAGACTTATTTTCTTATGTCTTTTAATTCACATACTATTATGTTGGGATATGTTCTTATATATCATTATTGTTTTAAATTTGAGTTCCATGTGATGAGATACCCTTTTTATCTCTCATCAACTCTTTTTCTGAATTTTGTAGTGACGCCGTTAGGCTATCAAATTTTAGAAAGGGAACTTCTTAACCCAAATTTGATTCTCTGGGATAAACATGTACTCCTTGAATATGTCGTTCTATGAATATGTGTGAATAACCTCTGATTTTTTTACACTTAATATCCACTTATATTTGGTGTATTCGTTTGTCACACATAATTATGTAATTGATTTTTCCTTAAACCAAGGATATTATCTTTGTAAGGGACTTCGTCTCAATCTCCTTTCATTGAGGCATATTTTGTTTTATACACAACTTTCTTTTATATGGTGTATAAACCCCTTTGAATTTTATGTTTATCCAAAAGGAATCTTTGTTATACGAAGAATTTTACAAAACGACAAAAGGGAATGTTTTTGTCATACGTATGCGGCAACAATGACTTCTCCGCCGCCGTTACCATTATTTGAGTTTTGGCTTCCTCTACAAGCCATACCTTCTTTTTAGAAAAAAAATAAATGCCATGTTTAACTTTTATTTTATTTTGGTATTGAAAATGATTTTCATAAGGTTTTTTTATATCAATGTGTTTTATTGATATCTTGTGATTGAAATGTGGAAATGTTAAGTTTCCTTTATACATGTTTTATGTGATACGATTATTTTATGGTTCTTGGAAATTGTTATAAAGATAGGTGGTTCTGTGATAAAATACGGGCAGGTGAGCCTGATATAGCTCTCCAATGCATTGGGTAACACGAAGGAGTGAAACGTTAAGGTTTCTCTGAAGAGATTTAGGGAATATATTGTGGTGGGTATTCTAAACGTAACCAAGATGGTTACTCCCTACGTAAGAATGTTATGAATGCCTCAAGTTACCTTTTATGTATTATGATTCCTATGATTTATTCATGATTTAATGAGGTAAGTTAAAGTGCCTATGTTTTATGGGTAAATTATGATTTCATTCTTATGTATATATGAACTCATGTTTCCATTCCATATTTTTTTATAACCCTTACTGAGCTTTTTTATGATCATCCCAAGTTTTTTTAAATGTTTGTCACAGGTCAAGGGAAAGGTACATGATATGATGATAGTGTGAAGGAAGTTTCAAGAAATAATCCATGATTTATTTTTAAATATGTTTTCGTTGATGGAAAACAAATGAATACTATCTTTTATGTAACCACTTTGTTTAAATGTGGAATGTAATGCAAGTTTTATGATCTAATTCTCTAAAACTCTAAACCTGAAAAGAGCCTCAATGTGTAATCTTGTAATAACTCAAGATTAAGTAAGTTTTAAGGCTGGGGCCTTATAGTTGGTATCAATGGTCGGTTTATATAACTTTAGAGGTTAGGGTTATCTTTAAGCATAAGTGACATTACCATAATGGTTTGGATTTCAGAAAGATTCCTAGTTTTAGATAAAGTGAATTAGTAAGTATATCTTAGTCTTTATCTTCCTCATTAGTACATGATGGTTTTGTTGATATACTCACACTGACCTTTTTGGTTTTAGTAAATGGCTGGATCTAGCAGGCACCAAAGTAACAGTGGATGTGAAGGAAACATTGACAATTTTTTGAGAAATCAACTGAATGATATGGGAGCTACAATGAGAACTCTTGTTTTTATCCTCAACCAACTATCTGGAGTCATGATTGATCACCTAAACCTTGGTTATTTCTCTAAGGCATCATATATGCGTGAAACAAATTCCTACGTAACTACAGGTAATAATCATAAAGGTAAGTGTGTTCAAAAACCTATGTGACAAAGATGTGGAAAGAAACACCTAGGAAAATGTTTCAAAGGGACAGAAATTTTCTATACCTGTGGAAATGAAGGTCATAAAGCAAGAACCTGCCATGGAAAAAGGAAGCATCCAGTTGGCTCAAGGAAAGGGAATGAATTTATTTCTGAGGGATAAATTGAATGTTTTAAATGTGGTGTGCATGGTCATTATGCAAACACATGTCCTATGAAGACGTTTCATGAATGGGATCACCAAGATCGTACAAATATTCTTTTACCAATACTTAATGCCATTCCAATTGAGGATGAAGAAACTAACAATGACCAATCAAAGGTATGGATTATTTCATAACTTTTTTTTTTCCTATTTTGGAATATTAGGATATGATTCATGATTTTGTTTGTGGGAAAGAAGTATTTCAGAATAAGTTGGAAAAGAATGGTTAATGGATCATGAATAATGTTGAGTGAGTAAGAAGTCAACATATAAGGGCTTTAAGAGTTATGGTGAAATTATTAAGAGTATTAAGTCTCTTTTGATGATGGGGTCACATTAGAAGACTTTTTATAGTATGTGTATCCCTGATGTTTAATATATGAAAATTTTATTCAAGGAATAATTATCTTTTCTTTTGTGGACATAGTTATAAAGAACCATTTGGGTTTATATGATCCTTACTTTTGAGGTAATTATGGCTTACTATATGTTATGATGGAAGTGAAAGGAATGAGAAAAAATTAAGGTTAAATTATGTTATGGTTATTTTGGATGATTTTATCTCTTTTTGGGGAATGACTTGTGAATTATATAGTTTTGGAAAAAGGACAACACGCAGACCGTGTGACAACCAGTCACGTCGGACAAAGCTGCGGGAATCGAACCCACAGCCAAAGTGCGACTGGTATTTATCACCAACCACTGGACTACGTGAAGTCCCTGGTTAGTTTGACTAATTTTTTTAGTTAGATGATTTTAGGAATCAATAGTAAGTTAATTTTGGTTTATCTATGGAAATGATTAACTTATCATGGAGGATATGTGATTAGGTTAATTATTTTTCAATATGAGAATTTAAGAGCAACTGATGTTATTTATATATAAAAGTTAATTTGTACCTTGGAAGGCTTTGTGATTAAATCCTTCAAATATTTGGGTTTCAATCTTAGTTTGGTTTACTTTGAATAATTTTATGGACAAATTGTTTATCGAATGGTCCTTGTTGAACTTTTGGTTTTGTTGGAAAAATTTTGGACATTAAGAATAGATTTTCTTTTTAGAAAGGGTTATCCTTTTCTGGATTATCTGATCTTGTACTAACCTTTTTGGTTTCGGTTTTGGTTAAAGTCTAAAGACATGGGAAGTATATAGTTCTCTTTTGTGGATTAGGTGATTCTCTAAAAGATTATTATAGTACTCTTAATGTGAACAAGTATTCCTAAATACTCATCTTTTGGAGAAAATATGAGTTTGTCTAAGGAATCTAATAAAAGTTGAAAGTCAACATGATAAATTGATTATGTTTCCTTATGAATAAATTCCTCAATAAAAAGTAACTTAAAACAAATATGTTGTGTATTCACTTTTCCTACTGGGGAATCGAATACCGTTTAACCCATCACAATTTTGTGATTTTCTTGTGGTTTACTTTCTCCTAAAAATGTTTTCTATCACTCTCCATCAGAACATGACCCTATGTTTTCTCCTCCATGTCCATGTTTTCCTGCATGGAATCCTAGTATGGGTTAACTCGGTTGACCTATGTACTTATCTTTCTTTATTTTAAAGTGATTGTTTTACCGAATCTTGTTCCGATGTGGGACTTTCAAGGATGTTTCCAAGTTCAATTTTAAAATTACGAGGACGCAATTCCCAAAAGGGGGGAAGGATGTAACACCCCAGGTAACTAAAGAATATGAAATTTTTATATTTATCCATATTTGTGAATAAAATATTAATATTACTTTAAAGGGTATGCTATGCTCGATGGCGTACCCAACACGCAACAATGAGTTTCTTGGGAATCTTACATTGCACTCTAATAATAAAATAATATTATTTTAAATAGTATTTAACGCCTATCTATGGTAATGGCGGGAATGAACAGAACTAACTACAAAATGATTATATATGTTTGTAAAATATTTTCACTTTTTACAATAAATGTTAGAGGATTAAAAATGCAAATGAATCCAATTTTAAGCGTAAACATTCTAATATTATTTAAAAGGTAGATTAACCGCATTTTGATGGCGAACCTCTTTTAAATCAACTTTTTGAAAATTTTATGTGTTATATTTGACAAAATAAAAATCTTCTTTAGAATCGGGACATCAAAATTTACTTTGTGTAAATTTTTGGTATTTTTATGAAAAAGTTCAATTTTTAATGAATAGTGAAAAATGTTGTATTTTAATTCAAAACCTCTTTTAATCTAATTTATTTATATGATAAGATTATCTTTTTAATTTCTTTTAAAGTGAAATTAGAATAAATTTTTACCATTTAATCCAATAGTGGTCATTGGAATTAATTTCACTTTGAAAATCGGACTTAAATTAGTGTCAATCTTTTGATACATTTTATTTCATAAAAACACGCTATTTGTTTTGACAGCGGAAATTAATTATTAAATTAATTAATTCATCTTAAATTTTTTGAATTTTGTAAAATAGAAATTTTTTTTAATTCGGAATATCAAATATATCTTAGGGTGAACTTTTGTTAATTTTCTGAAAAACTTGAATTTTTGATGAATAGTGAAACCATTAAGTGGTACTTATAAAAACTTATTTTTCCGTTTAAATGAAATTTTTCCATCTTTGTTTTTTTAATTTCGAAAATACGACATTCATGTTTTTCATTAAGAAGTAAAATGTGGTTCAATGGGATTAAAATATTTTTTTGGTGAATAGTAACTTATTAAGTTTTTAATCGTGATTAGAGGTAATTAGTGTAGTTTAAGGTAAGAATAATGTTTTAATAAAATGAAATAACCTAGAAACATGTACTACCCTCATTGGATGTGTCATGGCCGACCAATAAATTCCATGGGTCAACTTGGGGACGCCATGGAGACACATTGGTTGGAAAATGACATAAATATCTTTTTATTTAATGTTAAAGTAAAAATGACACAAACATGAGATGTTTTACTAAAATAATTTTTACATGGGGTTATACAATTTATATTTTTGACTATAAATAATAAATGGAAATATAACAAGATTTCCTACATCATAGTATTTTTTTATAATTGTTAGACATTATATAAATTAAATTATTTATGACATCATGATGATGCAGCGATGACCTCATTATTTAGCGATTTAAATAAAATGGAACGATAATGTAAAATCTAAGCCCTACACATGTCCAAAACCTATTGGATGGGTGGATTTCGAACCCTTATCACCTTATACTCGAAACAAATTAATGTGGGACCATTAAAATCTTAAAATCATTCTAAAATAAAGTAACATTTCTTTACTTTCCAAGAGTGCCCCTCCTCTCCTCTTATAAAAGTCCCCCACCTCTACCTTCTTTTCCCACACTTCCAAAGCCTTTGGCTCGGCCAAAACCTGCCCATTTTGTCTCTCCACATACCTCTCTAACTCCTTGAAGCCTCACTTTGGGCAGAAGGCTTCCCAAGGAAGCCTTTGAGCTCAAACCAAAGGGAGTTAACCGATTTTAAGGTAATGTCTTCACTTGTGTCCTTTTGATTTATTTTGCTTCTCTAACCCCCTAAACTATTTTTATTCATTTCATTTGTAACAAATAAATAATATTAAATATAATATGATTTTTTATATAAGAAGTTTTAAAGCTACACTTACACACACCTTCGTCTAATGGTTAAAGAACATACTGTTTCTGTGGTTGGCGATTTTCTGCCTCACGAAACGATGATTGTTCAATATTCTTTTAACACCTTTAAAGGTGGCCATTATGATGTCGCTGTATTTTATATATGATATATATGGTATTTATGTTTACTATATGAGTCTGTATTTTAGATTTAAACTATACCTTTATTCTTTTCATGTTGTGTAAATGCGATAATTTCATATGAGGAAGTGTTGACTACCACCACCTCAAGTGATGTGACTCGTACATGCAATATATGGAACGTATAAAGAATTAAATTAATGAAAATATGTGACCTATATAACATATATATTATACTGTAATTATAATATATATATATATATATATCATTTATTCTTAATTCCGTTAATATGACAAAGAAAAAATAAAAGTAGCGTTCATGAGTACGTACGGCCTACCGTCTCCATGAACGGTGCTTTTCGTTTTTTATCTCCAAATGATATGGAATAGTATAAAATGAATATGTTCTGGATATATATGATATTTTAATCATTATTTCTATTTGGGAAATTATTTACTTATAACTACATGGACAATCATTTTTCAAACAAGTTCATTTTTAACTCATGTACCAAACATCGGCAAAAACGTCTGATATGAACTGACATTATTAAAAAATTATTATAACATTATAATATGTGATATTAACTGAATAAAAATCTTTAAAGGAGGTCCTTAGTCAATTATAAATTGACCAATGTTTATTATTTAGGAATATAAAGAAACGAACAAGACAAGTTGGACTTGAGGTAAGGGGTCCGACTCCTCTCTTTCTTTTAAAGTACACTCTTTTATGTCATTCCTTTTAAAGATCATATTTCTTGTTCTTGGGATATACTCTTATATTATTGTTACTGTAATTTTTATGTTCATATGATGAGAGACCATATTCTCTCTCATCAATCCATTTTCGAAGTTTTGAGTGGCGCCGTTAGGCTGCCGAATTTTCGTAAGAGATCCAACCTCTCTCTTTCTTTTTTTAAGTACTCTCCTTTATGTCACATATTTTAAGCTCCTATTTGTTATGTTGGGGGATGTTATTTTATATTCCTTATTCTGTAAACTTTATGTTGATATGATTAAGGACCCTATTTACTCTCATCAATCCATTTTGGATGTTTTAAGTGGCGCTGTTAGACTGCCGAGTTTTCGTAAGAGATTTTTCATCTCACTTTTATTCCCGTGAGATTTATGCTACATTTTCCACAATTCCCTTTGAGTGGTGTATGTACTGCCCATTATTTTAATCATTGTGTAATATACTTTCATTTATGAGTATTTACATCAATTTTGTATTTTCCTTCTTTCACGGGGAGTATGTCTCGAAAGATACCCATGTCGGTAAGGGAACCTTTCACCCTCCTCTTTTTAGAAGGATTCTTTTGTTATGTCTTTTAATTCACATACTATTATGTTGGGATATGTTCTACTATATCCTTATTGATTTAAATTTTATGTCTGTGTGATGAGATACCCTTTTTATCTCTCATCAACTCATTTTCTGAATTTTGTAGTGACGCCGTTAGGCTGTCAAATTTTTGCAAGGGAACTTCTTAACCCAAATTTGATTCTTTGGGATTAACATGTACTCATTGAATATGTCGTTCTATGAATATGTGTGAATAACCTCTGATTGTTTTACACTTAATATCCACTTATATTTGGTTTATTCATTTGTCAAACATAATTATGTAATTAATTCGTCCTTAAACCAAGGATACCGTCTTTGTAAGGGACTTCGTCTCAATCTCATTTCATTGAGGCATATTTTGTTTTATAAACAACTTTCTTTTATATTGTGTATAAACCCCTTTGACTTTTAAGTTTATCCAAAAGGAATCTTTGTTATATGAAGCATTTTACAAAACGACAAAAGGGAATGTTTTTGTCATACGTATGCGGCGACAATGACTTATCCACCACCGTGACCAGTTTTTGAGTTTCGGCTTCCTCTAAAAGCCATACATTATTTTTAAAAGAAAATTAAATACCATGTTTTACTCTTCTTTTATTTTGGTATTGAAAATGGTTTTCATAAGGTTTTTTTATATCAATGTGTTTTATTGATACCTTGTGATTGAAATCTGGAAATGTTATGTTTCCGTTATGCATCTTTTATGTGATATGATTATGTTATGGTGCTTGGGCATTGTTATAAAGATGGGTGGTTCCGTGATAAAGTAAGGGAGGGTGAGCCCGATATAGCTATCCAATGCATTGGGTAACGCGAAGGAGTGAAAGGTTAAGGTTTCTCCGAAGAGATTTAGGGAATATACTGTGGTGGGTATTCCAAACGTAACCAAGAGGGTTACTCCCTAAGTAAGAATGTTATGAATGCCTCAAGTTACCTTTTATGTCTTATTATTCCTATGATTTATTCATGATTTGATGAGGTATGTTAAAGTGCCTATGTTTTATGGGTAGAGTATTATTTCATTCTTATGTATATATGAACTCATGTTTCCTTTACATATTTTTTTATAACCCTTACTGAGCTTTTTTATGCTCATCCCAATTTTTTTTAAATGTTTTCCACAGGTCAAGGGAAAGGTACATGATATGATGATAGTGTCAAGGAAGTGTCAAGAAAGAATCCATGCTTTATTTTTAAATATGTTTCCATTGATGGAATTAAAATGAATACTATATTTTATGTAACCACTTTGTTTAAATGTGGAATGTAATGCAAGTTTTATGATCTAATTCTCTAAAACTCTAAACCTGAAAAGATCCTCAATGTGTAATATTGTAATAACTCAAGATTAAGTAATGTTTAAGGATGGGGCCTTATAATTCTAATATATTTTTTCGATATTTACTTTACTTGTTGAATTCATATCTTTGGAATAAAAAAAATTATATTTTAGTCCCATTCAATTGGTTCATGATAGAAAATATTTACTAATATGTTGGTATTAATTTAATACATTTAATCATGTAGTGAATATGAGAAAACATAATTATGTGGTTATTGTAAATAGAACAATGTAATTTCATCTATGTTAACAAGATAGTAGTCCTTGATTGGAAAATGTGTCTTATTATGTATTTGTTGAAAACTATTAGTATTGGATTAAAAATCAAATTGTCAGGTAAATATGATTAATAATATATGTATTCATTCAATGAGGAGACATGGAACATTTCATGATTACTGTGGATTTGGATTTAATTCCATGTATTTCTTCTTATCTCTTGATGATACATATATTTTGGAATTAATGGAAACATGTGTTTTATATTAAAGTCCATCTAAGACCTGTTTACTATGTCATTGTGAAAGTAATCCCATGAAATATATTTTTATCAAGGTGGAGATGAAATTTTACAATTGATGGAACCATGGGTATTGGAAAAAATATTGTATTTGATTACTCAAATTTTATAATTTTGAGAAATGATGGTGAACATGACGTAGTGGTGGTTAATATATAGAAAGAACAACATATGTTCACAGATGATTCAACATATCTTGACACAAGTTTCCCATGTTGGTACTATTTTCTTTAAGTTAATTTTGTTTCATTTTGGTATTGTATGTTTTTTATGTTTTTTGTTTTCATTTCATTATATTTTCTATATTTCAATTATTAAAACAATGTTTAAAATGGGGTTATAAAAATGATATAACTATGTTATAAAATATAGTTTCTAAAACATGTAATGATATTTTCAATGTCTGGTTTGAATTATATGACCTATGAATAATATATAAAACTGTTCCTAAAAATGAACATTTAAATTTAATAAATATTATAACGGGTATTGAGGAAATTAATAGGAAGCGATAATTTGATAACAATAAATAATTTCACTAAATGGGCCGTCCACCTATAGTTCCCATAGTGAGTATTATAATTGTTATATTTTAATTTTTTTTTAAAATTAATTTCATGTTCTTATTTTTTCTATTTTTTAGCAACATTATTCTAATCTAGAGCTTACTATTGAAAATCATACCAATAGGGGATTTAGAGGGGGTTATTCTATAGCAACATAGATCACCCATCGTACATATTCACCCTCCGGCCCCACAACAGGAAAATGATCTACCATATTTCTTCCTCCTTCACATGGGGATCCAAGGATGTTCTGCCCCATGAATTAATCATCATCTTATTTAGGATATATATATATATATTATTCCATATCTATTTTTTCTCATGGTATGTTCCCATATAAAATATATTAATATCCTATGATGTTTCCATATTCATTATATGTTTATCTTACCATGTTAAAACTGCCTCTATTTACTTTTATCCATTAAGGATTTGATGATTGTGTATCTTTTTCATCCACTCCATGGCATATAGATTAACTAATTCATGCCTTTTAATAGGAACATCCTTTATAGGTTACTGATCTAGAGTATCCCATAGATATTTCACGTCTTAATGATCAGACGTGATATGATTTTTTATAATTGTGTCAAATTGTATCACATCATTTTGACAAATTTCATTATAATTTGGTATCTAATTATTATTTTATATTATTTTTTGGGATCATTAAATTGGAGATATTGGTGCAACCATATGTGGGAATCATATAATTAACAAACAAAAATAATGGTACACTTCATTAATGAAAATAATAGGATATATAAACATTCTATACTATGTATAAGTTTAATAGAATCCTTATCCATGTTCATCGATGTAATTCTAGTGAATCCATTATCATGTAGGCATATCGATTATGAAATCAAGATGATATAATGGAAAATATTTGGGTATGATTTTTTAAATATAAATATATTTTTATATTTTTTTTATTAATATGAATTGAGATGTTCATTACAACATTTTTTTAACATTACTGATGGTTATATTGATGAGGTCGTATGGTTGATCGAACAGAAGATGTTGTGATGATCATATAAAAATGAGGTATATTTTGGATAATATAGTAGATTTTGGTATCATTTATAGGGTTCAGTAATATAGAATGACTATTGAATATTACCAAACCATGAAATAATCATATATTAGAAGAGTATTTATTTTAATGTATCTAAAATTTTAATTGTTTGTATTTAAAATTTAATTCATAATTATTTTATTTAATTTTCTGTCATTTATTTGTAAAAAATAACAAGGATGATATGAATTATATTAAAACATTGGGTCACCTTGAAATATAGGATCATTATAGGTTCCATGTACTCTTTCTCAAAAAAAATATTTTTTGGATGGCACTAATTTAGATTGTATGAAGGGTTATAATATCTAAGAATGGGGACGAGTGCTTTAATACTATCAAAGACTGCTTCCTCAATCCTTTTGACTACTTTATATATATTTTAATTATTTAAATTCATTTATTTTCTATTAAATAGGTTCATTTAATTCAAATAAAGATATATCTAGTTTGAATTTTCCCAAAAATCACATACATTATTTACATTTATAAAAAAATAACCTAGGATATAACATGTAAAAACACTTTAAAAATTTTAATTTTAACTCATCCCATGCTGGAATGAATGTACTCATGTGTAATTATTTATCGCATGTCACTTCTTCCATGCAATGTTTAAATCTCTATAATTCTAAACTCGTCATCGAGTGGACAATCAAATTATATATATTTCAATATTTATAGAATCTTTTATAATTTTCATTTTCTCATCTTTTTTAATATTGATTTACTTATATTATCAAATTTACATGGAAAATTTTTATCTCCATCTAAAGACCCAAAATTCACCATCAATTAAACATTCTTGTATTTTGTTATGTTTTTTAATTTCAATTGAAAAACATATGATGACATAAAATATACATTATAATGATTCGTGATCATAAATTTTTTTGAATGAATATAAAATATTATATAGTGTCAAATAAAACTGTAAATGGAGCATAACATTCACTCCAAACATTTATCATTATTATTTTAACACAATATCTTTTCCACAAATATATGAAACAATAAAATCATGTATACTATGATAAGATAAATGGTCAATCCATTGAATAATAGTCTTCATGCAATTATCTAAATTCATTTTTTCATGGATTGTATATGTAAAATTGAATGCATTGGATAATAGTTTCCATGCATCCTCAAAATGAAACAACATGACCAAAATATTTTCATAATCATTCCATTCATTTTTTTGATGTTTAAAATAAAAACCAAAACAAAGATATATTAAGGAACAAATTTATTTCTCCATGAATGTTAACATTATTCAATCCAATACTTATGGGATTATATGTAATGAATTTATATACATTATATGTTACAACATTATCTTATAAAATAAGTATATTATGAAGATAAATATTATTAACCTAGTCTATTTCATGCCAATATTCATATAATTTTCGTCCATGAAAGATGATAAAATTTATTATAAAAAATTATATAAATCTTGAACTAGATTATTAAAGATAATATAATTGTATTACACTTTATTAGGTCAATAAATTATATATTATCATAATTAATTTTTTTTATTTCTTATATATTTCTTTAGTATAATATCCTGATATGATCCCCCTCTTGGACCACTCTTATAATTTCATATCTTTCCAAAGATACCTATATATTTCTATCCACATACCCCTCAGTAAGTGAATACCATTTATCCTCATTCTATATATTATCATATCCCATATAAAAAATATTCATTCTAGATAGAACACATGTCCTTCAATCTAGGATGATCACTTCAAAGGTAAGCATCAATCACCTCATTGGAATGTCATACTATATCTACGAGCGAGGGAGATATTAAAGTCATAAGACTCAAGGACACATTTCTCTAGATGTACTCCATGTTATATTGGGAAACATTTACTGATCATACACATTGGGAGAGGATAATGAGAATGAAATTATGATGTGGATCATGCTCGGCTGGAAGACACCCTTCATCGGTATGGTCAATGGTGGCCCCTCATATTTTTTATCCTCATACCCACTCTTGTTTGATCATCGGG
This sequence comes from Viscum album, assembly GCA_963277665.1. Lineage (NCBI taxonomy): Eukaryota > Viridiplantae > Streptophyta > Magnoliopsida > Santalales > Viscaceae > Viscum > Viscum album. The sequence goes on from OY728157.1 coordinate 1,726,062,693, forward strand.
AGTGACCTCTTCTCTTTATGGTTTCATAACATGGATGGATCCATTATTGGATCCCCGGGTGTGATCCATGATCATTCCTTCATGTATGCTAGCATGATTCCATGCATCATTAACATCATCCTTGACCAAATCCATAAGTACACATTCATTTTGATCGATATCAACACTGAGATAGGACAATTCATATTCATGGAGTCATTTTTAGGGGCCTTATCGTCTCAGTATTTTCATTGGGTCTTTCCAACCACTGTTTATTTTGATGAAAGGGCGGAAACCCCCAGGAATTGAGAGGTCCTTTCAATGTTTAACATCATTTTAGGGAAGAACATAGACCACATGCTAGCCATGGATGATAATATTAAGGACATGGGTATCTTCATTTCCTCCATATGTCCATGTTGCAATGATGACAAGTATAATATAGTGGAGTATGTATTATTCGATATCGACTGGAACTTATCCATTTGTAACTCCTATGGTGACTTCACATGTTTCAATTCCATGTCCATGAAAGATTTCTCCTTCATTATTAGTTGGTTTTTTATAGTTTACTCTTTAGGGTCTGAGAGGAGAATCTGGTCCATTGTCCTACCTGTTGGATGCTGGTGCATTTGGCTGGCGTGAAACTCTACGCTCTTCAAGGGGACTTTCACCTGTTGGACTTAATTTGTCATTCGAACTAAATCTATTCAGCTTAATTGGATAATTATCTATAAGTATGGGGATGTTTCGCCCACTCCCAGGGCCATGTATCCTGGATTCTCACCTAGTCTCTTTTCCCCTAGGTCCCCTATGGATCATTGGGTGTGGTGGTCTCCCCAACCCCCCACCCCCCCACTTGAGACTCATACTTAATACTGATGGTTCTTTCTACTCATGGGTTATGAGTGGTGGTGTGTGGTCTGTGAAAAATGGGGCACATTCAACATGGTGTTATATTTGTTTCTTTGCTCTGGTCACACCCTTGAAGATGAAGGCATGGATTTTCCCTCGATCCTCTTCCTCTACGTTCAAATAAATATCATGATGGAGGCTCTAGAAATGGATTTTGTAATCCTCTATGATTCCAAAAAAATGCACAAATCCTCCCTAGGTAGTCTGTTATATCTCACATAGGTGTCATATCATTATCATCCCCCAGACAGAGGTCCTCTACACATGGCGGTATGCCAACACGGTTGATGTCTTCCATACATCTTTGGTTGTCCCAAGAGCCAGCATCACTTATTTCTCATGTTTATCCTCATTCCCCCAATAGGGTATGAATCTTATCATGGGTTATGATCTCTGTTTTTACTAATTTAAACACCATAGCCAGCATGGATTTTGATTGGGGTCATTTTTGTAGTTCTGCTTCCTATAACAAAAATATTGATATTGGTTGTGGTATTGTAAATTTAAATGCACAAGATATCATTATAATTATTTTTATTCAAATTTCCAATTTGTAAATATATTTCTTAATTAAATATCGAATTTATACACACATTATTTTTCTTTATAGTCCCTTGATGATATATAATATGACAAGATACAACCAAATTATTATTTGAGAAAGGTATAACGTGGGGTGCATCAGGGGAGAGTCTGATGTTGAACTAGTAAGTTCATCATTCTCAGTTGGAATTAGATCATATAAATTTCCTATGATATCTCTCAAACCACTAAGACATAAAAATCCTAAAAAAAATATTTCAAGAAAAAAAATGATATACAGGTTTCTGATATCAGTAAACATGTGATGGTATTGTTCCTGAAATATATGACAATTATATGCACATTGCATCCATTAGAGACTATTACTATTGTTGATTAATGTATGTAAATAATTATATATTATTATGATTCACCATGTTTTGTCAATGAGGTTTCTATTGGTGGTTTAGTTGATGATTCTCCAAGGTATAATGGTCATTATGATACAGAAGACTGTGATGATGGTTCTCTAGATGATGTTGTCGATGTTGTGGTTATTGAAGATTATGATGGTACATATGGTGATGAGAGAAATATTGTCACACTTAATTTTTTAATTTAAATTAAGGATACATAAGTGTGTATTTTATATAATAAAAATAATAATTCATTATGTGGAATTTATATATATTTTATAGTATAGAAACTGTTTTTAGAAATACTGGTAAGAATATGGTTAAATGAAAAAAGTATAAAAATTTAACAGTATTAACTATGTATCATGGTTCATATTTTGTTTACAGTTTCCAGAAGAGGTGGTGGATGGGAATTTTGTGCATGCTGGGGAGGTTAATCTATACAATATGTATGTTGAACTATTTGTATAAACCTCTATAGAAAACATTTTATTCTAATAGATTCATGAAATATTGGTATACATCGATACCAAAAAAATTCAAAAAACCATGGGTATTTAAAATTTCCCACATTCTATATTAATTATTTCATATGAAACCATTCCAATATCCATATATTGATGAAAATGTAGTCCAAGGTTCACAGAACTGTTGGTATAGAATATACCAAATGATTCTATTGCATATCTCAATGGTTTTATGTTCTTGGAATATGGTACATTTTTAGTATCTAACATAATATATCCAAGAAGAAATTATCTCTAGAGAGGAATATATTTTAAAATCATGTGATGTTATAGGCTCATACTAGGAAGTTTGTGTTGGGGAATTAGAAATTGATATCAGATAAAAATTATATTATTTTGATTATATATAGGTTCAGACATGGTAGAAAGTAAATATGTTGTGTCGAACTTGGGAAATGATGTTTCCATTTCCATGCTTGCGTATGTAAAAATTACCTCATATTAAACATTATAATGATTTATAATACTATTTTGTGGGATATAGTGTGTTTTCATGCACCATGAACAGGGATGTATGATCCCATTCATTATATTTACACGTTGTTGGTTTTATAAATTTTAGTTATTGTAATTCATTGAGGAGTGTTATATATTCCACATATAATTGAATTTTTTACTTTGTGATATATAAATTTCTCAGGATGTTATTATATATATATTGTAATTGATTTATTAAAATTTATTATGTTTATATGTTTATATGAATATATTTGATTGTTGCAACGTCCCTGGCCTGGATGCCACCATATGGTGCTCTGGGCCCGGTTGGTCACAAGGCCTGAAGAACATCTACTCAAATGCCAGAGGCTTTAAAATAGCATCAATTGACTATGTGAGTCATTGGGGAGAGTATTCCATCAATACGGGAGTATCGCAGTTGAATTAAAACATTTAATAAATAGATGAAGTGAAATAAATAGTAGATCACTAAAAGTAGTACAAGACATGATTACATAATAACTTGAGATATCTCATATACAAAAAGAATGTAGATGGTATATGTATCTAGAAATCAAAAAAATAGGTACATGGACATATAGTATAGTACAAGTATCCCAAAACAATAACGTACCAAAAATGTATCCCCACATCGCAAGCCATAGCTTGGTCCAATTCTCCCCTGCTCAAATTCCATAATCAGAATCATGTACTAGGGATATTTCACCAATCCTCACCTGAAACCATATAATCTGTATGGGTCCCCAAGGAGGCCAAAATAGGGTGTGAGATAAACATCATAGTGGGAAACCACCATGATCTATATAGTTTTAAAATCAATTCTACAAATGTGACATCTACTATAAACAATTATTAAAATATAGTGTGTATTCCCATGGAATAAGTCTATTATAATATGTAAAACCAAACAGCCCTCAAATTTACCTTAAAAAGAGAGTCATCTCTTAATAAGGAAGCTATAACCAAGTAAAAAAGTATGTCACCTGTCCATGCTGTAAATCCATCTCTATCATATAACCCACAACCACGCTATATAGAAGAAATAAGTATCCCGCATCCATGATGTATAATGAATTGAGGACTTCAAGGGATGGATCTATGTTTTTACCAGACCAAGGAATCCAAGTAAAATATCTACACCACAGAGGGAAAGATCTAAGGTTCTTGTTCAGGTAATCCAATCGGTTCCCTTGGTAATCCTTGGTGGAAACTATGTATGGCACTGGTTGGGGTCCTAGAAGAATGCAAAGATCATGTCCTATGCGAGCCCAATATAGCCGAATCAAAGGCTTAGTAAGGCCTGTGGAATCCCACATAATCAAGACCCGAGGGGTAGGGTCATCCCAAGGCATCCACAACCATGTTCTATATCCATGTAAATCAGTCCATTGCATCTATCAAACAAATCATTCCATCATCAATTCCAACATTCTTATTAAACATTCATAAATGTGTGAGTATACCCACTCACATCAACATGCACAAGCCATTAGTATACCCACTGATGATAATAATTTATCACTTACAATGAATATTGTAATCCCCTCCCATATAATCCTTTTAAGATTCCATTAATCATTTAATATAATTATACCCACCCATATTATAAATTTAACATGCCAAACTATCAAAAACGTTTAAGGAATACCATGATATTCATTAAGAATGGAGGCAGAACATCTCTTAAATAGGCTACACAGGCTATCATGGCATCAATGGGATTCCTCTAACTATGAAATAATAATAACACACCCAATGGGTGATTTTAAAAGGCATAGACAAGTAATTTCCATAATTCACACAACTTGGGTGACCATGAAACCAACAAAGGGTGCAAACTCACCTAGACAGAACCAATGGTAAACCTCACTAGGTCCAACTACCAATACTAAATGATACATGCTAAAAAAAATACCATTTCAGAAAGTCCAATGGAGGTAATATCATCTAAACGCCAGAAATAGCACATGAAATGCCGAAGGAAATTATATACCACCTACCTCGACCCGGTAGTAGATAGCTCATCCAGTATCAAGTCTTTATTCATCCCAGTATGGAAGGAATCTAATGAATGGATGAAGAATGGTATATTCAGGCATATGTGCATATATCCAATAAAATATTAATTGTCCGCAATAATCTATAATGACTAAAAAGGGGTTGGGGACATACCGTTGTATATCTGATAAGATGATAGACAATAAAAATAGAAGTCGGTTGAAGAATAGGGCTCAATGCATATGTTAGGAACCTGAATGGATAGCTACGAGAGGGTTCTGTGAATGGAAGAAGGGATAACCAAATGCGTTTAAAAATAAATTTATTTTTAATATAAATAATAATTGAAAACACAACAGGGTCACGGAGTTTAACCGCACTGTCTTCCGAACTGTACGAAAATCATGTGCACCTCATTGACTAGTAGGGGCACTTCTCACGGTTACCCTGAATAGTTTGAACAACTCTTCCCAAACCAAACGGAAATGCTCTACCCAAAACCAGAACTTTTTAGACCCCTCACATAGGTTATACTAACCATGCATATGTATTGTGAAAACCATTAGCCATTCCATTTTCAGCACCAAACACAGTTCTGGCATCCGAATAGGCCTTATAAACCTCTAAAACTACTATGATCAAGTAACATAAGGCCTTAAAATTGTATTTAAACTAAATATAAAAGGGTATATACCTTGTAAAAAAACATGAGTTCTTATAATTATTCCCCCTTATAGAAATTCGTCTCTGAAATGCTCTCTAAAGGGTGGTCATGATTCATCTGAGTAGAAATCCAAACACAGAGCATGTACGTCAGCCTCCCACTCCCATGTATTATTCTGTAAATGGACCTGCTGCCATAACACCTGCACTAGAGGAACTGACTGGCCTGGATTGACTTTTTTCTTCTTTAAATTATACGAATCAGATACTCCTCAAAGAATGCATCAACCTGATGCTCAACCTCATAGTGCTGAAAAATGTGATACAAATCTGAGTGATAACAAATCAACTGAGATTCGTGTATGAAGTTGCACATGGATGAGTTCCTATGATTTAACTAAAACTAATAAGAAACCGATCTGACTCTCTCTAGAATCTCAAATGGCCTGACATATCATGGTGAATGTTAGCCTCTCTCCAGATCTACATCTGTCCCAACCTCGATGAAACATGCATGAAAACCCAATCCCTGACCTAAAAATCTAAATTTCATCTAATAAAAATATGAATCATGTTGGTGTACTCAGATATCTTTTTTATGAGACACGGTTACAGTAAAGCTGCCTCTCCTTCCTTTAGCCAGCACATGGGAGAACGGAATGGCCTACTATATAATGCCTCAAAAGGTTCCATATGTATTTTCACTTGATTACTATTATTGTAGGAGAACTCAACCAAGGGAATGTTTCTCCTCCAAGAGCCAACAAAATATAGAAAACAATCTCACAACATGTCTTTATTAACATGTATCTTACACTCTGACTCTCCATCAGTCTGAGGTTGGTATGTTGTGCTTAGAATAGCTACGTACCCAAAACCCTCTAAAAACATGGATATAAATTGTATTTAAAGAGGTAATCCCTATCTGGAATGATAGTTCGCGAGACCCGAATGTCATACTACCTATATTATATAAAAACATCCATGATAATCAAAACTGATGGTCCCATTGATGGACTAGAAATGTGAGACTTTCGTAAGATTATCAACGACAACCCACACAACATCGTTACATTCGTGTGACCTCCGAAAATCTACCACAAAATTCTTCATGAAATCATCACATTTCCACTCAGGGATAGGTAACTACTTTAAAAGCCCAGTTGGCTGCTGATGTTCCACCTTCATCTACAGATAGGTGGAACACCTAATATGAAAACCAACTACCCGTCCCTTCATTATCTTCCACTAGTACTGATGTAGCAAGTCAGAGTATATATTGGTAACACCTTGATCCACATCCCAAGATGAATTATGAAACTCCCACATCAACACCCATTATATATACATTGGAATCCCGAAATTTCTAGGAATATGAGTGATCTCATCATTTCCTACCATCCAACTAGGAGGAAGGTCATCATCTGCCACACCTTCCCCTAGGACTAATCCTTCAGAATCTGATAAATTCCTAATCATACTACATTCTAGTATATTAGAGGTAAAATATATGGATGAAATAAAATTCTAACTCTATATCATTCACCTCATATTTCATCTCATAAAACAATGCTATTATCCACCACTCGCTACTGGCCTACTGCACTGCCAGTATCTGAGTCATCCTACTCATTGCATCGGGCACTTCATTTCCCTTACTAGGAATATATGAAAGTGTGAACTCAAATTACTATATGTACTCCACCCACCTTCACTGACACAAATTTAGTTCATGAAGTGTAAATATATACTTCAGTATGTTTTGGTTTATGAATACCACAAAACACTCTCCAAATAAATAGTGCCTCCAATAGTGCAATGAGTGAACAACTATAGCCAACTCAAGAAATTGCATAGGGTGATTTCTCTCATTAGGCCACAGATGCTAACACTCGTATTCCAAAACTCTATCTCCCTACATCAGCACCTCCCAAAGACTAATACCTAGGGTATCAGAGTACACCATGTAGCTCTTTCCCTGCTCTGTCAGTATCATGATTAGTACTGATTTCAACCTCACATTCATCTCATGAATGGCTCTCTCACAAGATTATGACCACACAAACATTGAACCCTTCTTAGTAAAGACCATAAATGGCTCTACTAAGCCTATGATATCCTGTATGAAATTTTTATAGTAACCAGATAGCCTGAAAAAACTCTATATTTCAAAAAAATTCATGGGATTTTCCCTAGTAACTATAGATTTCACCTTCTTTATGTCCACTAATATTATTATCTCTAACATGATGTGACAAAGTATGTGAATCAGATCCATCCAGAAGAGGAACATTATGAGTTTAGAATATAACTGATGCTCTTTTAGTGTATTAAAAATGATCTCAAGATGGTTGGCATGGTCGTGTTGATTTTGATAATACATCAAGATATTAACCACGAAAAAAAACACAAAAGAATCCATGTAATGATGGAACTCTTAATTTATCAGCACCATGAAAACTATTGGTTCTTTCATTAGACCTAACGAAATAACAAGATACTTGTATATCCCATAACTTCTATTAATGTTAGTATGAGGTATGTCTATAGTTCGAACCTACGCTTAGTGATATCCTGACCTCAAGTTGATATTCTAGAAAACTCAACATCTTCAAAGATGATTAAACAGTTCATATATTCATGGAAAGGGATATCAGTTTTTAATAATCACTTAGTTCAGTTTCCAATAATCCATGCATAGCCTAAGTGTATTTCCAACATTTTTATGAAAACGTATTTGTTAAGCCCATGATGAATTATGGGTTTTCATAAACTCCTTCGCTTCCAAATCCTTTTGTTTCCTCTTGTGCTCATGAAATTCGATTGTAGCCATCCTATAAGGAGGAATGGATTTTGTCGCATCTACTAGAACTAGCTAGAAGGGGAAATCCACCTCACTCTGAAAATGTAAAATATAAAATTCATAGGTAAAGACACCAATGAAGTGATCCACCACTAGAGGAATGTCCACATGACTGACTCCCTGATCATCCAGAATCAAACCTGAAATCTGGGATATCATCCCACCAATCCCATAATGCTCGGGTCTAGACCTACACGCTTGGACATCCCATTCACCTCAGTGAATAACCAATTCACCCTCTAGTGAGGTGAAAGTCACCCAGAAACCATAACCATGAATGTAAATTAGATATGAAACTAGACAGTCCATTTCCAGAATGACGTCAAACTTTGTAATCTTGAGGACATAAAAATCCATAGAAATTGGCACCCACCACCCTCAATATGGAACTCCATACACTATTGTAAATCACCCATTCTATCACCCAACAATGTATCTAGCATCAAAACTACCTTATAAATAAAATCAACAATCCCAAGGGACTTTACCACTCGTGCAAAGATAAAACTGTGAGAGTCGCCTACACTATAAAGAGAATATGAAATAATAAAAGCTACATAGATCAATCCTCTCACTGTAGATGGTCTAGGATCCTGCTCATGTTTGGTTTTTTGTATTGGAAAACTCTATAATGTACCATATCACTGTGATCCTTCCTGGATACCCCGAATAGATCTACCATGTCGTCTCCGAGAACCAATTTTCTAGCTACCACAACAAAGACCACCACTTTCATATCATTACCGACATAAAGTACTCCATCTCCATTTCTTACGCGGTGTTGAAGAACCTTCTCATGAACTAGATGTCAAATTTGACCCTCTACTACTCGCAGTTGGAGGTAAGTTCCTACAATACAACTCCATGATCCCCATCATGCCGCAATCGAGACACTAAACTGGTTTAAGATCTCGTTGACATTTAATGTGACCTTATCTAAAACACAAGTGGAAAAGCACCTACCTACTTGCATCCACAGCCTAACTTGAACTAACGTCGCGAAAAAACTCTAAACAGCGTTTCCTTTGTGAAGATGTAGATCCTTTGGGATGGGAAATTTCACTCCCATTCTCTATAACCCCAGATTCTCTCATGTTCCAATATGTAATCAGTTCCTGATTCATAATATCAGGGATAGAAGGTAACATGACACATTAACCAGAGATTTGATTTCATTTCAATGACCTTCCTCAGAGGTTCTCTCCCTCTAAAGCTCATATGTAAGATACATCAGCAAAAAATTCTACAGCTCTGTAAAGTGTATTTTGTATTCCATAATCATCCTCGCACCATAATCCAGATGCATAAACTCACTTTCCCACTCTACTAAAAGATTCAAGGGGAAAAAGTATTCAAAGAAGTGCATTTGGAACTCATCCCAACCCATATTCCTTAGTCCATTTTCCTAGTTCAAAACATTACACTAGCGCTTTTTCGCTCCACATAGCATATAAATCACGAGATTGAACCTCCACTAAGAGGGGTCTCCAATACTCAAAATTAGCTAATGTGGTATCTAGACACAACTCCCCATCTTTTGGACCTCAATACATTATGAATATTAGAGGATGATACTGCTAGAACACCCATTTCATCTCATACATAGTCAAGGATGGCTATGGTGCTCCCTGGAAAATCCATATATAGTGAATGGAACCATCTCAGAACTATGCCTTATCACCTGTGTCAGGAACAGTTTTAGTTGTCATAGATGGAACATTATGAGGATCGAGTGGTATCCCATGGCCCTCTGTCTTCGATGTATGTTCACCACCGCCATCGCCGCATACCACTAGAGGTCATTGCGGTGGAATATCTCTACAATGTGAAACACACGTCTTATGAAGTAACAACATCAATGCCCAAATATCAAAAGCATAGGATGGGTCAAAACACACCAAGAAACCCAGTCAAACCCATTTCCAACTCCTAAATCCAGTATTGTATAAGGAAAAACCAATGTACCACTAAAAACTATGCCACTTTCCCAGACACAATCCAAATCTAGGTCAAGTATTTATTGACCATTCATGTTTCCATTTCCATTCGAGTTCACAATAAGTTACCTATGAAATCCCACCAAGGGTTTTTCAATTCCTTAGTACATTAGGGCCCATAACACCTGATGAACCAAAAACATTTTCCCTATTCAAAAAACACATCTCAAGTTCATTTAATATTTACATTTCATCGGTGCGACATTTCCTCATTCAGAAAGTCCCATGCACCTTATGGATTTAATGATGATGCCACACCTGTATCTACTGCACCAAACCAACACAATAGAATGAAAAAATATCACCTCAACTATCACATCAACATGGAATAACTAATTTAATGAAGATGGAATGTCATAATAAATGGCACGTGATTATAACAAGTGTATATATGATGCATGAAATGGATCATCCTCGTCTAATAGGGTTTAAAATGAAATAGAACCCACAATTTCATCAATAGTAATAGTATAAAGCAATTGTGATACTAAATGGTGATATCTAATCAGCTTTAATAGTCAGAAATTAAAAAAAATCAAAATTCAATTCCAACCAATTTGAATTTTCTGTGTACGCGTGGTAGCTACTCCTAGTGCAGTTTATTACCAAATCCCAATTCCTTCCAAATGCTGTCTAATATCACCAAACAGTAAGTCAAACTATAAAAACATGCCTTTGATACCACTTTGTAAAATCCTAGACCAGAATTCCACCCTATTGTGCCCACTATATCGGTTGGCCACATGGCCTCAAGCACATATCCCTAAACGCGAGAGTCTTCTCTCTAATAGTGAGGGCATAGGTGAGTCAGTTCGGAGACTACGACCTCATTACATGAGTATCACAGTAGAAGTCAAACATATAATAAATTATAGAAGTGAAATAAATAGTAGAACACTAAATTTAAGAAAATACAGTGATACATAATAACTTGATATGTCTCATATACAAAATGATCTATATGGTACAAGTATATATAAAGCAGCCAAACTGCTATTAGGAATTACAGTAAAGTACAAGTATCCAAAAAAAAACAAAATACCAAAAGGTTTCTTGGCATCGTAACCCCCAAATTTTTCATATGTTCCTCTGCTCTTAAGAAACAATAAACAACCTGTACTAGATCGGTTTCCCCGATCATCACCTAAAACTATATAATTTGATTGGGTCCCCAAGGAAACCCAAACATGGTGTGAGATAAACATCCAATTATGAAACCACCCAAGACTATACAGTTCTAATATAAATAATACAAAATTTTAGAAATTTTTAGCAGTCACTAAAATAAGGTGTATATTCCCATGGCCTAAGTCTACTATTATACATAAAAACAAGAACCCTCAAGGATATCTACAAAATAGAGCCATCTATAAACAAGGAAGCTATAAAAAAGTAAACAATTAAGTCACATAGAGACACTGTAAATCCATATATATCATGTAACCCCAAACCACTATATATTGATAAAATATGCATCCCACAACAACATCGTATAGTGAAATGTAGATCTTATGGGTTGGGTACAAGGAGATTTTCCAATGCATACTATCGATTCCCTTGTGCATCCCTAGTGGCAACATGTTTAGGCACTAGTTGTGTTCCCAGGAGAATGGAAACAACAAATCCTATGTGATCCCATGAAATCCATAGCTAATGTGTGGAATGACCGGAGTCATCCCACCGAATCAAGACCCAAGGAGTAGGGTCTACCCAAGGCATCTACTATTGTGTTCCAGATCCAAAGAGAGCAGTCCAAGAAATCTGTAAAACCAATCATTCCATAATTAAATTATACAATTCATATTAAACATTCATAAACTTGTGAGTATACCCATTAAAATCAACATATAGAATCCATTAGAATACCCACCCATGCAAAAAAATTTATCACTTACCAAGAATATGGTCCTACCCTCCCATATAATCCATTTAAAATGCCATTAGTCAGTTCATATAGGTATACCCACCCATATTATCCATTTATCATGCCAAAAGATCATTACAGTTAAGGAATAACATGATATTCATTAAAAATGGAGGCAACACAACTCCTAAACAATCTACACAAGCTATCAATGTATCCAAGGGATTCCTCTAACAAGGATACCACAATAACAACAACAATGGGTTGTCTAAACAATCATAAACTAGTAATTTTTTTAAGTATCACCCCTTGGGTGACTATGGAAGAAGAAATGGGTTCCAGCGCAACTAAATGGAACCCATGGTCATCCTCACTAGAACCAACTATAGCTAATAACATCTACTCATTGAAAAACTAGACCAACATGAATGTCCAACGGAGGGAATATCCTCTGAATGCCTAAAAATACCAAAAAAAATTCGACGGAATGTATAAAACACATACCTCTCCAAGGTATTAGATCAATCATCCATTATAAAGACTTAACTCATCTTGCATTGGATGAAATCTGAAGAATAGACGAAGAAAGAGATATTAGTGCACACGATCCTAAATCCAAATAGCCCATTTGTTGTTCCGAAGAATCAATAATGACTAAAAAGAATAAAGGACATAAAATTGCAGATCCGATGAGATGATTGGGAATCAAAATTGAAGTCAGACGATCCTTATGGCTCAAAACATATGTTAGGAACCTCAAAGGAGAGCTATGACAGGGTACTATGCATGGGAGAAAGAAAAAAATGTGTTTAAAAAGAAATTTATTTTAAATTTATTTTAAATTTATTTAAAAAAAAACATATTATGGTGATTTTATTCACTTATTCAAAACATTTATTATATTCCTTCAAGTAAATTTCATGTAAAAGTGCATAATAGGTGTGAGATACTCATGTTTTATTACTAAATATAATTTTTGACATTATTTGAAGTTATCCAATTAATTTAGTTTTCTATTTTAATTATAACTATCACCCTTATTACCCAAATTGGATGGTTATTATTTTGTAGGATTTCTTATTCAATTTCAAAAAATTCATTAGAAAGAATCATTTCTAAATTCTGCCATATGAAGAGACATATAGACCACAGAAGAATTCCCATAGAATATGTGAATAAAATGGACAATCCATAAATTCTGAATTACTGGACCCCATTTAGAAGTACAAAATTTTGGATTTTATACAAAAATTCATGGGATGATACTATTAATATTTGGTTAAAAGTTCAAGGCCAAATCCACTATGAAGGGGCCCAAATGATTCAATTATGTTCAGCCCACCATTCTTTCTGGGAAATAAAATTAGAACACCAATATTGAAAATTATATTTATTAATACATCCATTTGAGATAATATTTTTCATTGTGAAATATGATATTTAGTTGACCAATATTGTTGAATAATGTGTTCAGATTTTTTGGCATCTTCATTTTCAAAAACAAATTCAAATTTGGAACTTGAAAACGTATGAATTATAATAGACATATTAAATTTTTTTAATCAAACCGCTATAACATTGGATCCATAAGTCCAATAGACTCCCAATATTCAGTGCAGACATATGATATCAATATCTACATCTTGTAATAATATCATATATCGTGATTTGACTTTATAATTTATCATATTGGTGATGCAAGTTGAGTGGTAGATTTGGATTTCAAAGAGTCCACCACTATTGGGCAATAAATACATCCCACTCTTCTCCTTGTATGGGGTTGGTATTTGAGCACTTAAAGAGGAGGTTTGGAATTTCTACAGCCTTTCCAAAGGCTTATTAGGACATTCCATGATCTTGTTTCAAAAAGATATAAATCTCCTTCACTTTAATTTTAGTTCTCTTTTAAATTTGTTTTCAATTGAATTTTCTTAATATGTTTTAAATTTCGTTTCAAGTTTAATGAATTTTTTTCACCACATTATATTCACATAAAACAAACTTTAATATTAATAATTATTGATCTGAAAATATTTTAAATAATTTTGAAACACATTCTCTTCATTCGATTTCTATTTCAATCTACTGTCCGTTTTTAATTCACATCATCGTTCGTGTGTGTGTGTTTGAAAAAAAAACACATTTTTTAACCAATTATTTTTTGTGTATTTATATTAAATCACCACAAAAACCTATTACTCGATTAATAATCACTTTAATGGCTGAGTAAATCAACCATTGTGGTGAGTGATTATTGGGGGATGATAACTGATTGACATCTTTTTCTCGATGAATATTCATTTAATTGTCATTGTGTCAATTAAAAATGAAATTTCCTGGAACAATGACATGCTTTGTTTGATGTGTGGTTTCCATGGATTATTAGAACCATTAATACCCTACCATAAACAATATTTTATTAATATTAGAATCCTAATTTATGTTATGGCTTGTATTAAATCCTTAGCACTTGGGTATTCCAATCAAAGTCTTCTTGTGACGTGGGTGTTAATTTAATGCAATATAATGGAAAACAACATGATATCACATGATTAACTCACTAATAATTTACTCAGCCCAATATTTATCAAATTGATAAATCAAACATCAATAATCAATAACATCCTTAAACTCTACTAACAAACACCCAATCAAAATTCAATCAATTAAAAACAATCGACTATAAAAAGTTACATCACTGAGAATCTGACTCGAGAGCTTCTATACACATTAGTATACCGTTGGAACGTTGAATATTTTATTGGAGACAATCATATTCACTTCAAATGGAATTTTTGCTGGAGATGGTGCATCTATTAGTCATTAGTTTTCGGTTATTGTTAAAAAGACAAGAAAAGAATCAACATTTAATATAATTAAAAAAACAAATAAAAACCCACCTTCTCATAAAAATCATAAAAACACAAAAAAAAACCCATATTCCTCATTCATTAAAAATTTATATGAATGACCCATAGCTTTCCAAACAATCCCTCAGATCTGTTTGACCCTAAAATAGAGATAACTCTTCACCAACTAATTTTGAACATAAGAGATAATTAAATAAGTCAATAACTTGTCCTTGTACAACAAATTGAATTAGAAATGGATAATCCTATGTAAATAACACTTAATGAAATTTATGCCCCCGATATGAAATACCAACCCCTTGGTATTAAATATCAAAATATATAGGATCAAATTAAACTCAAATAATGTTTGATTCGTCTTCTTCATCATTTCCACGGACTAGCTGGTGAGGATCCACATCTTCATCTTAAAGAGTTCCAAGTGGTGTTCTCAACCATGAAAACTCAAGGGGTTTCTGTGGAACAAATAATACACTATGTAGTACCTTTCTCCAAAGATGAAACTATGATGTCATGGATCTATTACCTCCCTGCTGGTTCCATAACCACATGGAATGACCTGAAGCATATTTCCTTTGAAAAATTTTCTCCAGCTTCTCATAATGCTTCTATCTGAAAGGAAATAAGTTGTATCTGCCAATTCCAAAATTATTTACCCAATGAATATTGTGAGCAGTTCAAAAAGATTTTTGAAACATTCCCACACCACTAAATCTATCATGAACCAACCCAGTACTACCCTCAACCGGTCACCCGAGCGGGTCCGTGACATGGCATGAAGGGCATACTCGATCTCCACGGGCTGGCAACTAGTGCTGGGCATCAAAGATTAATCGCTGGTAATTTTTTCCCCATAAAAAATAACAAATAAACAAGAAAACATATATACACAAAAAACTGATAAATAGAACACTAGTAGCGGAATGAAAAAATAAAACTAAATAGACCTCCACGTGATCTTTCAGGTCACCTACCGATCAATGGACAACTATGATCCAACAATGAGCAACTCAGCCAAGAAAACATGTGCAAGGAAACCTATATCTGAAATGATAAAAAATGCACGAGCATAAAAAAATCTCAGTAGGGATACCAAAATAAATCAAAGAACCCAATGTCCCCCTTCTCGAAGATATCCAT
Source organism: Viscum album (assembly GCA_963277665.1). Lineage (NCBI taxonomy): Eukaryota > Viridiplantae > Streptophyta > Magnoliopsida > Santalales > Viscaceae > Viscum > Viscum album. The sequence goes on from OY728157.1 coordinate 1,726,078,906, forward strand.
TATCGCAATTTTGAAATATAATTATAAAAGTAGGTTTTTCGAATTTGAAAACAAGTAACATGTTTTTCCCTTTTAAAAACCCAAATCACACCAAATACCATTTTTTCCCAAAATCATTTTTTATTTTATAAATAAAATCCAAAAATAGAGCATACCAATGTTGTGCTATAGTAAAACAACTAAAACCTCATGATGAAAATAAACTAGTGCATGGAAAGATAAAGAGCAATGAAAATGAACCAGTAAATATGGTTGATCCTAAACATCCCTAGACGACCTCTAGACGTACTTGGATTCGAAACCACCTGTCGGCGTATGGTGAAGCTCCTATGCCTATAACCAACTGGCTGCCCTAACTGAACATTCCTATGGAAAATTCCACCTGGTCTAAAAACAAATATAGGGGGTAGCAACTTGTCTAATCAGGTTCGATCATCAACCGTCACTCGATCTGTTAATGATGCCCAGGAACCCATGGTGGTTACAATCATACTGTTTAATTAGGAGGCCCTCGCACACGTGATTCATCTCACTGCACTTGCCTACCCCAAACACGGATGCTTCTTATGCGTTCACCCATAAAGGGTTACCCTAGACAGAAGAACCCGCAAATACACGTTCAAACATTTCACATTAACAACGTTCCAACTGGGATATCATTTCATGAAAACATTAAAACCATTTTATACCTTTTTTAAAAATACCAAAGTTGTTAAATTGGCATACAGTAATCAAAACTTTGTCATTTCAAAGAATTATCACAAACATTACACTAAAGATGAAAGTGCCAAATGGGCCGTCACATTCCAACAAACAACCAATACACACCTAATTTTCCAAATGGGTCTTTACCATTTCCAAAACAAACATTTATTTCAAAACAGGATTAAAAGCCCACAACACACATAAAGATGTCAAAAAGCTCTTCCTTACCATTTTAAAAAACCTATTCTTTATGAGACACCAAAACTATTTAGATACCTGATTTACAATCACTTAAACATTTTAGTAAATCATTTAAAAAATTTATAAAAAACTTATATGTATCACAACATAGAATCCCACCACATACACATCTGAAATACTCATTTGAAATCAGACGCACACCAAAGCCCTTCCAAAAGAAGTTTCACATCTCGCACAATTTTTCAAATGCCATCAAATGACTCAACCAAGGTTCAGAAATAAATGACACCCAATAAATCATTAAAAAAAATCATCCTAAAACCAAATACATAACGATCCTTTCGTGAAAAACACTTTTCTTAGTACACACATAACTCATAAAACATGTCAGAGTGCACAAAAAAACATAATATTTTTTTTCAAACAATATTTAAATAGGAGGTCATTTCAAAATATACTCTTACCAAATTCTATCTGTTCGAAAACACCATATCAGACTAACATCATACTTCAAGGAGGTAAGAATCATATTTTAAAAGTCATCCATGTAAAATTTGATGCCTAATCAAACATATCATTGCAGATACATGAATATATAAAATAGGAACTGACTCAAATCATACTTTGAAAAACATTTATATATTTAAGAACACTATAGAAATTAAATTAAAGGCATAATGAAACTGCGAATCATGTTTCAAAACTAAATGAAAAATAACAAGAATTAATGGTGTTCTTCGGAAATTAAATACGTGAATTCACCTACCTCGGTAGTGCGTGAATACAAACACGTCTCAATATAAGGGATAAGAGGACATCACAGACCCTTCGCACCCCCTAAAAATTGGAGAACATACAAAAATTATACCTAAATCATAGGGTTTGGATAACACCCATAAAATTTACAAAGAAATGCATCAGAGGATGATAACGCTGGAGAGGGAGGTCGCGGCTGGAGATGGCGCTGGTGAAGGTGGTCACGGCTGCCGGAGGAGAGCGCCGACAAGGTGGAAGTCGTGAAAGGAGGGTCGGAGCAAGGAGGGGCTGAGCATGGGGGTTCACCAGTGGGGAGGCCGCCACGTGGGAGAGATAGGACTGGGGGGTTTGGGTCAGGCCGGAAAAATGCCGGTGAGATGAGGGGAGGAGGCGGATGGTCGTGATAGGTGGTCGTGCGAGGCTTCGGGGGAGGAGGCGGCCAGATGGGACTCACTAGAGGACGTGCAGGAGGCGGGATCCAGGTGCACCGAGGGTAGAAATCATCTGGAGAAGGGTGAGGAGGTGGCTCGAGTAGGACGAATGGAAAACAGGGGATGCCGAGGTAGATGTGCAGACGTCGGGGTGCGAGCGGGTGGTCGATCAGGGTGCGCTGAGGGTATTCTGGTGAAGGGCGGTGTGGAGGGACGCCCATGGAGGAGGCGTTGTGGCTGAACGAAGGGTGAATGTAAGGGGGGGGGGGGGGGGCTCACGCAACGTGGTCAGGGAAGGGGGGGGTGGCGGCCGGGTAGATTAGTGTTTGGATATATATATTTTTTATAATAATAATAATAATAATAATAATAAAACCCAAAATAAAATTAATAAAAATAATAATCATGAAGATAATAATACTAAAAATTGACAACAATATAAATAATAATTATTTCAATAATAATAAAAATAACAATGACGATAAAAATATAATTATAATACCTTTAATATAATAATTATAATTATAATTATAATTTTAATCATTGATCTTAAAAATAACTATAACAATAATAGTAATAAAATAATAAGCAATTGCACGACACCTGGGTGAGTTTCTTGGCTACCGCCAACAGTGCGGTGGTCGTGCCTGGGTCTGAAACTAAATAAAAACATTAATTTTCAACACTCTTTGACCTGTTCTCAACCTGCACCACAATGAGGATAACCAAATCCCTAAAAAACAAAATAAAATTAAATTAAAACATCGGGGTGTGACAATTATCCCCACCACAAACACTTTCTGCCACCAGAATGTCACCCGACCAAACAATAGATATAAAAAAGTCCATGCCTGACTAAAACTGAAAGGAACCACACCACAAAAGAATGGGAGAAAACGAGGGTGTTCTACCTACCACAATATATCAACTAATACAGAAATTTAACACTCAAACATACCACCCCGGGAAGGGGGGTCGACACGAGAACTCCCAACCAATACAAACTATCTTCTATAGCACAAGCGAGCACTCATACTGAACCTTGGAACTCTCAACCTGGACCAAAGCTCTGAATACTGGAGAAAAACCCATAAGAAGAACATAACTCAGTTAGTAAACCCATGTATAACTACACGTTTTAACTCCTTCACAGGAACTTACATCTCCAAACGAACGCCACCAAACCAAGACCAACCCATACACAGATAAAAACACTTCTAAGAAAATGGACGATTCAAAAAACCATAATCTGAAAAAAAAAACTGTTGGATTATTACAGAACATGATTATTATAACTCCACGATGAAGCAATGAACTCAAAATGACATAAATACAATTACAGAAGAAAAATAAAGGAAGAAAAGACTTTAAATGTTCCACTACCAACAAGGAAGATAAAACCCAGACCAAGGATTCACACCCCTAGAAAACCTGACTGTGCACGAGCTTCACCCCTAGGCATGTGGCTGTGGATCTGATGGCTGAAGCATCTCCTGCCTCACAGTCAGGCACTGAAATTCCACTGGTCACAGCGTCTTCATCAGCTGTCACTTCCTGTAAAATTTCTCGAGATGACCCAGACACCCGCAATGATGGAACCTTTTCGGTGGGGTGTGAAATGATTGCTTCACGTGCCCAAACTGGCCACACTAGTGACACAACATGGAACTTTCTGACGAAATAGAAGACAAATTCCCTGCAGATGACTCTTTTGGAACAAATTCCTCTGGCACATCCTTCTCGCCAGATGGGGAAACCTAATGAGTAACTAGATATTATGGATTGCCAAGCACCTGCACTCTGGGGACCAGTTCAGCTATGAACGCCTCATCCACCAATTTTTCGAATCTGTAGTCTTTAGAAAAGAGGACATGCTCCGTGATCTCTGGGAGAAGACCTAAAATGAAGAGAGAAGTTTACATCAGATCATGTGATGTTGCCTCTGGAGAATATAACACAAGATCCTTGAAATGGTCCACATATGCATTCACCGTTCGTTGGCCTTATTGAATATGAATGAGCTCTTACCTTTTCTTCATCTTTTTCTCTTCAGGTATAAACCATCGAATGAAGATGGATTTAAAGACATCCCATGTCATCCCAACTTGCACTGACAATGGGGCCACCAACTCCCATTCTTCCAAAGCTGGAACTTCAAACAGACCTAGAACAGCATGCACTCTGATAGCTTCGGGATTTCCCAAAACACAAAAGACACGCTCGACCCCTTCAAGCCATTATGCTTCTTCTAATGGACCCCTATCAACGTGAAGGTTAAGCAATGTATGAGAAGGACCAAAAACTGGGAATGAGTTATTAGAAACCATGGGGACCTTTCGGGGTGGCATTTTCTGAACAACAGATAAAAAGAAAAAGCAAAACCAATATAAATCAAAAGAAACATCAAAGAAAGTGCTTTCATCAAAAACAACCATCTCAAAATAACCAGGAAAAAACAAACACAACTCAAAAATTCTTCTGTCAAAATCCGCTTTTAATATTAAATTTCCAAAATTGCTTTCCTTAAAGGCCACTTTCCAAACACCAAGTTCACTTTTAAAACCAAATTTAATTTCCAAGAATCATTTTCCGTTTTTAAAATCGATTAATAAAAACAAGGTCATACCGTTAATTTCCAGTGCACACCCCATTAATCCCAAGAACCATTGCACATGTATTCATCCACTTTCATCCATGCGCACCAACATGCACTGCCCATGCCTGCCATAACATGTGCAAACGTTTATAAAGAGTACTTTAGGTTTCACTCAAACCATATCTCTCCCTGTTCCAAGAAAACACTGGAAAGTTTTACAAAGAGCTTTTAGTTATAAGAAAAATCCATTTCACAAATTTAAATCCCTTTAAAATAAATCTTTCTCATTTCAAAAACCCTTTTTCATTTCCAAAAGTGCAAATACACCCAAAAGAACCAAGACAACACAAAACTTACATCAAATTACCAATGTGGGGGACTAATAGTCATGCTTTACCTGGCAACATGGTAGTGGGTCATGCCCCACGAATGCGCCGATAACCAGGGGGAACTTAAACTGTGTAATCAGACTCCACATGGGTCAATACTCTATGTGAAATCACGATGTGACATTGACTTTCTTATGTTTTCATCCCTAAATTAAAAAACACCGGAACGAAACAAGGGAACGATTCCTGGAATACCCCTAGACACTCAAGGTTCAGAACGGGCAATTTTTCAAGACGTGCTTCCCATACCTACCTCTCGATTCCCTATAGTCCTAATCCCCATCTACCGGACACCCCAAATAACAAGGGCCCCTCTGATACCATTATTTCATGAACCAACCTGGGTCGACCCTGAACCGGTCACCCGAGTGGGTCCGCGACATGGATCGAAGGGCATTCCTGATCCCCACGTGCTGGAAACCAGTGTCGGGCATCAAAATTTAGTCGTTGGGAATGTTTTGTCCCATTAAAAAAACCAAATAAACAAGAAAAAATATATACAAAAACAACTAGTGAACATAACACTAACAACAGAATGAAAATATAGAACTAAAAAAACCTCCATGTGACCTTTCATGTCACCTCCCGATCAAAGGCCAAATTTTCTCCAACAACAAGCAACTCAGCCAATAAAATCTGAGCAAGGAAACCTTCAAATGAAATGATGAAATAGGCATGAGCATTAAAAATGCTGAGTAAGAATACCATAATAAACCACAGAACCCAAATTCTCCCTTCTCGAAGCAATCCATTAACACAAGGTTGAAATACAATTATAAAAGTATGTTTTTCACATTTGAAACCAAGTAACATGTTTTTCCCATTTAAAAACCCAACTCACACCAAATGCAATTTTTTCCCAAAATAGAATGTTGAAACAAGGAAAGATCACTATCATGTTTTATTCCATGATCAAATTCTATAATGATTATATATAATGTAACTTTATTTCATTCTTGAGGGTTAAACTAGTTACTTCCAAATCCCAATCTCACCTCAGGGCCAAGAAAATTCTTCTTTAAATTTCCCCTTTAAGACATATTCATATAAAAGAATTTCCTTTTGTTCTTTTTTAATGTTTCTACAACATTAAAATGGTGTATAGTCAATATCTTTTTTAGATATAATTGGACACTAAATGGATGTATTCATTGATGAATTTACCATTCATGTTGATTCCTTTAAATCATTCTTGAATTCACTCTCTATAGTCCTTCAAATGTGTGTTAAGTGTTCTCTTGTGTTAAATTTATAAAAAGTTCACATCATGGTTAAAATGGGATTGTTCTAGGCAACATAGTTTCAAAATAGGGTATTTTTTGTTGATCATGAAAGAATAGATGTGATCCTATCACTTCATAAACTCAAATCTATTTGATACATTCATTTATCACTCGATCATGTCATTTTCTATTGGCGATTCATCCGAATATTAATTAGGATTTCCCTCCCACTAACCTTGTTGCCCCAAAATGATTTCACTTTTTTATTTTGATGAGATTTTTAGGAGATACTTCGTTGAACTCAAAACTACTCTTACATATTTCCGGATAGTTCAACCCCCAAATTGGTCCTTATCCTCTGTCTTGATGTGTGATTCTTCAAATAGAGTCATTGGGGCTATTTGTGATCAAAGAAGATAAACTATTCCTCTTTTAATCTTCTATACCTAAAAAAATTTGGATGAAACTCAATCTCACTACACTGTGATTGAAAAGGAACTTTTAGTAGTAGTTTTTTCCATAGATAAATACCACCCATATCACTTAGGTGCCAAAATCATCATCTTCACAGACCGTTCATCTACACAGTACATACTCAATAATATTGAATCTAAACCTAGGCTAATTATATGGATTCTAATAATCCTATACTTTCACCTTGAAATAAGAGATAGAACACGAAAATAAAACCCAGTGGATGATCACCTGACAAGAATTTCTAATTCATCTCATTTAGAAATCATTATTCCAAAATACCCCACTAAGCACCTTTAATCTCTCAATCCAAAATCAACATGGTATTCCCCAACTTTAAATTACTTAGTCTATTGTGTTTTTCGGGAAACTATTTCAAAAGAAACAAAAATTATGTCGATAAGTGATTCAAAATACTATTTTTGGGATGAAAATTATCTTTGGAAAACAAGGATTGACATGGTAATTATGAGTTGTGTTGATGAAAATCATCATTCATCCATCTTAGAATATTATCACTCACTTCTAGTAGGTGGGCACATTGGACCACAAAGGACCTCCAAAAAATTCCAAGACTTAAGACTCTACTATCCATCACTCTTCAAGGACTCGAATGAGTTTTTTAAATCATGTGGTACCTGCCATAATTTTTGAAAAATTTCAAAAATAAATGAAATGCCCCAAAATCGATTCATATTATGTGAGATCTTAGATGTATGAGGAATCAATTTCATGGGACCATTCCCCCCATCCAATGGATTCTCTAATATCCTTATTGTGGTTTATTATGGTACTAAGTAGGTTGAGGAAAAACCCAGTAGGAAGGATGATTCCCATACATTAATGAGTTCCTAAAAACCCAAATCTTACACAGACTTGGAACTCACAATTCCATGATCAGTGATTTATGAAACTATTTTTGTAATAGAACCATGGAATCTATTTTTTAAAATAATGGTTATTTGCATAAAACACCAACTTCATATCACCTCCAAACAAATGGCATGTATTTACTTTCTAATTGATAAATGAAAAGTGTTCTTGAGTGAATTGTTAAGCCCACCAAAATAGGACTAGACTGAGTGTATTGGTGAATCAAATTGGGCATATCAAACTACCTATGAAACACCAATTGGGATGCCTCCATTTATGATAGTTTTTGGTAAATCAATCCATTTACCAGTTGAAATCCAACATAAGTTTTTTTGGGCTGTGGAAACATTAATTGTGATTGTGAAAAATCAGGTGAAGAAAGATTGTTTGAGTTGATTGAATTGGAGGGGATTCGACTTGATTCATATGAGAATTACAATATTCAAAAAGAGAGTGATAGGGTACTCCACGACACAAACATCATGATAAAGGTATTCCATGAAGGTGAAATGGTATTACTCTTCATTTTTCGATTTTGGATTCACCCATGTATGCTTAGTTCTCATTGGAAAGGTCCTTTTATTGATTCTCAGGTTTACCAATTTGGTGTAACTCAAGTGAAATACCCATCTTCCAAAAAGGAATTAATGGTTAACATACATCAGTTATAGCATCATAATGAGGGTACACCCATCTCGGAAACCACCTTGACTTCCACCGACCCACCACTGGATGGAGGTGGTGACCCACAAAATCAAAACCATGGGGCCCCTCATTCCCTTTAACTCCGCCTTTCTCTCTTGTTCCTCCTTCTCCCTCTCCCTTTTTCTTATTCTTATTCTATTTTTCATTTTTTTGCCACATTCATCATCAATATTTTTTTTCTTTCTCTCTTTGTAATTTGAGTGGGTGTTTATTTTAAACACTCTGAAAACATAAAAAAACTAAAAAAATGAAAAAAAAGTCATACATACTTACCATCTACTTATGAAATTTTTTCCAACCATTTTTTGGAGTCAAAAGAAATGTTTTCATCTCAATTTTTATTATTTTCATCTTAATATTAGATAAAGAATCTTGTTTCAAAACACTAATATTAAAAATGCCCAATTATTGATTTTGAAAATGTTTTTTCCCATACTCAAGGAACAACATTATCTTTTATGCCAAGGTAACCTATGTCCATATTTTCAACATGTGTGTTTTCAACCGTGATTGGAGTCTTTGGTCTGTGTTCCTTCGAGAAAAATTTACAACTTTGTTGTGCATTAATATAATGAGGTAATTTTTTAAACCTCATGAGAGTCATAAAAATATAAATATCCTCCAATTACCCTTACATTAATCATCCATTGTAAATCCCATATTGTAAAGACCTGAATCCAGAGCCACTCAACTGGCGCCCCATACTCAGTTCGCCACATGACCTCAAGTGTGTTTCCCCAAATGTCAGAGGAAGAAAACTACCAGCCAGGGCCTTGGTGAGTCAGTGGGGAAACTATACTCTCATTTGGTAAAGTATACAGTGGAAGAATAAACATAATCAATAGCAGAAGTAGTAAACAACATACAACGACTGAACTAAAAGTTGATGCAATGTATTATATAATAATGATGCAGAATGGTACAAGTATCTATGGAAAGCAGTAATCAAAACAACGTGCTTAAATACAAATGAAACCAAAGTACTAGACGTAAACAACAACTCCCGAAGCATCGCGATCCAAAGCCTGGTCCCATGCTCTCTAGCTCAAACTAGCTATCAAGTACCTGAAGTATAAGGACCACAATCCCTAACTACACCTGCAACCATATAATCTGTTTGGGCCAAACAAGGCGCAGACTCTCTGGGAAGCTCTTACGTCAATTCCCATATGGTCTTGCAGTGATAGCTACTGACTCTCTAATGACGCACTTACTTTTAATTCCTCTTATGGTCTCGATGCGTGGGTAAACTAAGAACACTCTTGGTAAGCACAATGTCCAATTCCCATAGGTCCTGCATATGAAACTAAAACCAATAGACCCTCTAGGGAAGCACTTAATCGTCTACTCCCTCTTCGATCTCCCGCACCAGGTTCTGATAGTCCTGAGCAGTCCTGTCGTGCATAATCGACTATTATCAGCCCTAAGTAAGTTAAAAAACTACTTGGATAATAGATACCATATATCAAAAGCAATTAAATAGTAGGAAACACATGAAATCAATGATAAAAAAGTAATCTATCAATTGCAAAAGGGTTTTCCTCACAGTCAACACTTCCAAACGGCGATAAACAACCAAATAGAGGGAGAGAACACCCATGGGGTGATCATCAACATGAAACCATGCATATATTAGCAGTAATTAATCATAATATAACATGAAATCTAGGGAAAATAAACAATATGATCAAAATCATTAACCTGGGATACCCGTTACATGGGTATCCTGCACTTTTGCAACCAAAACTCAAAGAACTTCAACGTAGGGAAACAACCCACCTACCTCGATCCTTGAAGATAAACATTCTTGAAAATTGGCTCATGAAACGGCCTAGAATGGAGTAGATTTGCAAAAACTTCTAAAACATTCAACCTCAGATAACTCACACGAGAGGAAGAATCAGGATATGAGGCCAAATAAGAACCAAGAACTCGCCGTTGTGATTCTTCTGCAATCGACGGGGTTCGATTCGGGCAACCGATGACAGATCGATGGTTCGGAGAAGAATCAGATTCCTCAGATGTCTGGACGGGATTAGGTGAGGTTTAAGACATTATTGATCATTTGGCACGACCCCGATCCAATTAATGAAATAAAAAAAATACACGGTGTGTACTTTTAAAGTACACGACATGTAGTGGGTTTTTCCGTACTTCTCTAAAATCAGCCTCCACGTCACCCCTACACACCTACAATGTGTCTCGGACATGGCCAACACACGAATTCGAGTTGCATAGGAGTACATGGCGTGTACTCATAAAGTACATGGTGTGTACTCTGAAAATTGCCAGATTATCCATTTTTCCTTTAAAATCCCATAAAAGAGATCCGTACCTGAAACCGAAGCTCTGGATTCTTACAAACATCCCCCCTTAAAGAAATTTATCCCCGAATATCCATAATAAGGTGTAGAAGAAGAAACCTCGAACAAATATAGCCATTGTGATCTCATATCAGCATCCCTCTCCAAAGTCTCATCCTATATACAGTTGTGCAACCATAGCACATATACTAGAGGAACATACCAGCCACAGAGTACTTTTGTACTACGATCTAAAATCCTAATAGGATTCTCCTCGAAAGATGCATATTGCTCCAGCTCAACCTCCTCGGGATGAAAAACATGAGACGGGTATGAGAAATACCATCGAAGCTGAGAAACATGGAAGATGACATGCATAGCCTGGTACCTCTGAGGTAACTGAAAATCTGTAAGCAACCAACCCGACTCTCTCCATAACCTCAAACGGCCCGACATATCTTGGTTAAATATTCCCCCACCTCATAATCCTCTTGTGTCCCAACCTCAGGGTAACACACATGATAAAATGATCTCCGACCATGAACTCCATAGGTCGTCTCTTCTGATCAGCATAAGACTTATCTCGAGACTATGCTATAGCCATCCTCTTCCGTATCAACTCTATCTGATCTAAGGGTTCCTGTACAAGATGAGGTCCCATCAAAGCTACCTCTCCTACCTCTAGACAACATAAAGGCGATCGAAATGGCCTACCGTAAAAATCCTCGTAAGGTACCATCTGAATAGTCGCCTGAAAACTATTGTTGTAGGAGAACTCCACCAGAGGGATACGATTCTATCAAGTAACTCCAAAGTCTATAATGCAAGCTCGGAGCATTTCCTCAAGCACCTGGATTGTATGCTAGGACTGGCTATCTGTTTGGGGATGGTATGTTGTACTCAAAAGTACATGTGTACCCAAAGCCCTCTATAGCCACTGCCAGAAGTGTGAAGTAAAACATGCATCCCTGTCTGAAACAATGGAGTGTAGAACTCCATGCAAACGTACAATCTCTCAGATGAACAATGGTCCCAGCTCACCAACAATGAATGTCTCCTTGATCAGTAAGAAGTGTGAAGCCTTCGTGAGCATGTCCACTAAAACCCAAACAACATCATTTCCTTGAGGCGATCTCGGTAATCTTGTCACGAAGTCCATCGCGCCATCATTCCATTTCCTATCAAGAATGGGTAACTGCTATAAAATCCATGATGGTCGTTGATGCTCTACCTTCACCGGTTGACAGGTAGAACACCAAATAACAAAACCAGCCACATTCTTCTTCATACCTGGCCACCAATACCGATGATGCAAGTCTCAGTACATCTTGGTGACACCAGGATGAACCGCCCATGCTGAAGCATGAAACTCCCACATCATCTCCTCGCGTATGTCCGCTGAAACCCATACGCGGCCATGAAAATGTATCACCTCATCATTGACCAATGTCCACCCTAGAGTAGGGTCTCCATCTGACACACCCTCCCATAGGACTAGGCCCTCTGGGCCTGATAGATGCCTCATTAGGACTCAATTTAAATGTTTAGAGGTGGACGCTACAGAAGAAAGAACCATCTATCCCTATCTTTCGCGCACCTCTAGATGCATCTCAGGGAACAAAGCCACATGTTTCCACTCGCTGCTGGCCTCATGAACTTCCAGTAACTAAGTCCTCCTACTTAGTGTGTTAGCCACATCATTGCCTTTTCCAGGCATATAAGAAATCTCGATGTCGAAAGACTGTAGGTACTCAACCCTCCTCTGAAGTCTCAGATTCAAATCACGCTGCATGAATATGTACCTGAGGCTCTTGTGGTCAGTAAATAACAGAAAATGCTCTCCCATAAGATAGTTTCTCCAAAAATGCAAGGCATGAACAACTACATCCAACTCATGGTCATGCGTAGGATAGTTCTTCTCATGTGGCCTCAACTGTGGAGATCCGTACACAACAACACGATCTTCCTACATAAGAACTACTCCAAGCCCGATGCCAGATGCATTACAGAAAACTGTATAACTCTTGCCCGACTCTGGAAGAACTATAATCAGTGCTAAATTAAATTTCCCCTTTATCTCTTGGAAGGATGAATCACATGCTTCTGACCAAATGTACTACACACATTTCTTAGTCAAGCCCGTCAACGGCGCTGCTAAGCGTGAGAAGTCTTGTATAAACCACCTGTAATAACCATCCAGTCCCAATAAACTCTATACCTCGAAGATGTTTTCAGCTTCTCCCAAGTAACTACCGCTCTCACCTACTCTAGGTCTACTAATAATCCTGTCTCTGAGGTGACATGGCCCAGGAAGTGAATCTGATCCGTCCAAAAGTTGCACTTCGAGAGTTTAGCATACATATGATGCTCTCTCAGTGTACATAGAATGATCTCATGATGTGTGTCATGGTCATGTCTAGTGTGAGAGTACACCAAGATATCATCAATGAAGATGACAAAAATGGATGCCAAGTATGGATGGTACACTCGGTTATTCAGTTCCATGAAGGTTGCAGGTGCACTCGTAAGACCGAACAGCATGACTATATACTCGTAGAGACCATACCTGCTCCTAAAAGCTGTGAGAGGTACATCAGATGGTCTGACCCACAACTGATGATATCCGGATCTCACGTCGATATTAAAGAATACCCTTGCTCCTTGAAGCTGATCGAAAAGATCATCAATCCTCGGCAATGGATATCGGTTCTTTACGGTCAATTGCTTTGGCTTTTGATAATCCATGCAAAGCCATAAGGTACCATCTGCCTTCATCGAAAACAACATAGGTGAACCCCAAGGAGAAGTACTGGGTTGGATTAAATAGTTAGTCTGCAACTCCTCAAACTACTTCATGAGATCTTGCAAATCATCCATAGCTATCCTATAAGGATGTATGGACACCGGTGCTGCTCCTGGCACAAGATCAATAGATAATTCTACCTCACACTCCAAAGGAAACCCTAAAAAGTCTTCTAGAAAGACATCCGGGAAATGGTAGACTACCAGAGGAAAGCCCATCTAAGAGGTCCCCTGATCATCTAGATATAAACTAGAAATATGGGCTATAACACTGCCCAACCCATGATGCTCTAGTCTAGCTCTACGTGCCTGGACATCCCATTCTCCCTTGTGAAGAAAGGAAATTCCCTATGGTGATGTGAAACTCACCATGCAGTGATAACAATCGACAAAGGCCAGAAAAGGAACTAGCCAGTCCATTCTGAGAATGACATCATAACCCGTCATCTCAAGGACATAGAGATCCCACGAGAAGTGACACCCACCAACCTCAAGGGGGAACTCCTTGCACTGACGCACACTAGTAGTTCTATGTCCCAAGGGAGTATCTAGTGCCAATTTATACTCAGAAGTAAAGACAGTAAGTATAAGGCTCATTATGGTGTGCACAGAAATAAAGCAATGAGAAGCTCCGGTATCGAAAAGTGTAGAAGATAAAACTGAGGCTACTAGGATCATACCTTGAACTGTGGAAGTTCCAGGATCTTGCTCCTGATGAACCTTCTCTACTGCAAAGGTCTGGCCAATACCATGGCCTTGTTTAGCAGCCTGATATCCCTGAGCTGATCCTCCCTGAGCCTGACCACCGCATCTGCAACCTCTACCCTGGCCTGAATGCCCTGAAGTACTCCAGCCCCCAGTCTGCTGTGGAACTGGTAATCCTGCCCCTATACGAGGAGTAAAAACTGATCCTCCTTCACTAATTGATGGAAGAAGAACCCTGCAAAAATGTTGTAGGTGACCCATCTTGTCGTATGATTGGCACTCCACTGGATCTCTCAGGCATTGAGGATTGTTATTCCTGCTCTTTCCACATTGATAGCACATCACCTGGTTTCCATATAGAAGATCCCGTCTACCAGAAGAAATACCTCGCTTCCTCGAGTCACCTCAAGTAGAATCTCGGTGGTGCCTTTTGCTGTCAGTATGAAATGAATCATCCTTGGATGCTGAACCGCCCTAGTCAATAGCTCTAGTCTACCTCATATTTCATTCGGTGATCAGCGCCTGGTTGTCTATCAGAGTAATATAAGTCAACTTGAATACGTTAACCTATGATCTGATCTCTGGTTTGAGGATTTCCTCAAACTTTCTTGCCAAAAATAGCTCATCATTTACCTAAACAGGAGAGAAACATTGTAACTCTATGATGTGGGACGAATACTCCATAATCGAAAGAGTACCCTGCTACAGGCTCATGAACTCCCTAGCCCTGTTGTCCCTCAGCGCCGACGAATAGAAGTAGTCATAGAACGTATGCTGGAAGTCGTCCCAAGCCATAGTCCTCTGGCGCCCTTCCTATGAGACCTCATCCCACCATCTCTTGGAAGAATCCTGCAACATGTTAGTCATGAGCTTCACCCTTCTGTTTGGGGGTGTCTCCAAATTCTCAATGATCGAATGCATGGTTTCTATCCATGACTATAAAAAATGTGGTCTTCCATCCCCTTTGAATGTGGCAGGATACTGCTGCTCGAAGACTTGCGTCAGCTCTACCATAGACCGGGCATGGTGCTGAGCTCCCTATAAGGTCTGCATGAACCTCGTGAAACCCTCTCTGAACTGAGTATTGGCACCAGTTATTGGAATCACTGTAGGTTCCATGTTCAGAATGATCATCGGCACTACAGGTAGTCCCTGGTCTTCTGTATCAGGAGTGCAGTCACTGCCTGGTTCCTGGCGTGCAACGGGAAGACATCTTGGTGCCAAAGCCATGAAAGGTCAAAAGCACACTCCAGATTTAGGATTAACAAGGACAACAAACAGAATAGTAAAAAATGGGAATAGGAGAGATAAACAATTAACTTTGCAAAATGAGACTACATGGCATGTATTTAACCTACATGGTGTGTTTGTTAAATCCATTTACATGGGCATGTAACTCTACCACCACTGGTCGTGTAACATTCCGGACTACACAACGTGTAATTGAACTCCACTCCCTTTTTCCGTGTCTCTTTTCACATCTAACCTACACGGTCCCCCTAATTCTAAACTACACGGCGTGTGCACTAAGGACATGGTGTGTACTAGACAGGTTTCGGCGGCCAGTGTAGCGGTTACATGGCCGGCTACACGGCTGACTCCTACATGGAGTGTTCTAAACAAACACGACGTGTATAAGGATAGATCACACCGACCCGTGTTGTTCGTGGCATGGCTGGGTATCCAGACGAAAACTACATGGAGTGTTATTATAACACGCGGCATGTACTAGACAGGCTTGGTGACCCATGTAGTAGGTTACACAGCTGGCCACACGGCTAACCCCCTACACGGCGTGTTCCAAAAAAACACAGCGTGTACATGTGATGATAAAACCAACCCGTGTTGTTCATGACACGGCCAGGTACCTAGGATAAAACTACACGAAATGTTATAATAGCATACAACGTGTACTACATGAGTTTTTCTGACCCGTTTTATCAGTGACATGGACAGGTACACAATTGTCTACCACACAACGTTTACTTAAGGTACACGACGTGTCCCCAGAGACTCTATGACACCTTGGGTTTTTGTTCACATAGTCAGTAATAGGGTTTAAAACTACACTAAGTGTATTTATAAAGTACAAGTCATGTATTCTGGGTTTTTCCGAGAAGTATCTCAGAAACAGCACCGAATGCCAGAAACTCTGAAAAAAACATCTATGTGCCAAATTCCGATCCGTGGGGGCCCATACTCCCCACGAATCAAATCTTGGAATCATAACAATTAATATATCAAGTAAAATAGCGTAGAATGTATATTTGTCACAACAACTATCACCACAACAAGCATAATTTATCACGGAATCTAACATAACAACATGAAATTCTAATGTACCCTAGATGGCATGGTAAAATGCATGCCATGTGATTTTCTACTCAGAACATATATGATGCATGAGATGGGACACCCTCATATCATCGGGTTTCAACAAAATAGATCCACAATCATATAAACGGTAACATCAAAAAACATGTGTATCACCTAAAAGTGAAATATAATAAACTGTAACACTTGAAAAAACTGAAAATTGAAATTACGAGGTAATATAGTTTTTCCCTGCACACGAGTTAATTACTCCCGGGCACAGTTAAATACTAACTACCCATTTCTTCATATCCCTGTCTATTGTCGCAACAAAAGTACAGTAATAGAAAAGAAGAAAACTCCTCTAATACAACTGTGTAATGACCTTAATCCGGAGCCACTCGACTGGGGCCCCATACTCGGTTTTCTGAACGACCTCAAGCGCGTTTCAACAAATGCCAGAGGCTGCTGACTAGCATCGAGGGCCATGGTGAGTCAGTGGGGAAACTATTCCCTCATTTGGTAAAGTATACAGTGGAAGAATAAACATAATCAATAGCGGAAGTAGTAAACAAAATACAACGACTGAACTAAAAGTAGAAGCAATGTATGATATAATAATGATGCAGAATGGTACAAATATCTATAGAAAGTAGTAAACAATACAATGTGCTGAAATACAACTGAAACCAAAGTACTAAATGTAAACAGCAACTCCAGCAACATCGCGAGCCAAGGCCCGGTCCCATGATCTCCATCTCCAACAAGCTATCATGTAACTAGGTTAGAAGGACCACAATCCCTACCTACACCTACAACAATATAATCTATTTGGGCCGAAAAGCAGGACCCAAACAGGGTGTGAGACTAATCCCATTAGGCAACCACCACAAGATTTGTGCCCTACATTCATTGAGTAATATAACAAATATAAAGGAGAATAAGTATAGTAAAGATATAGGAGTACATCAGTAAATAATCCTACCAATTACCATTCACATTAATTTAAAATAAAGATCTATGGAAAATAAGAAGAGCCTTCTATTCCAGGGTAAAGAAAGTAACACAACAGGTATCTCAAAAGACTACCTAAACACAAGCCATACAAAAACCCAAGATTGTTCTTTGGCATGGTGGACTCGTCACAACCAACCATAAAAATTCAATTTGACTCTCTAGGTGGCTCAAACTAGCAGACCCCTATAGTCTAGTAATCAAACAAGGCACATAAACTCTTGGAAGCTCTTACATCAATTCCCCTATTGTCTTGCAGTGATAGTTGCAGACTCTCTGAGGAAGCACATACGCCTAATTCCTCATTTGGTCTCGATGCATGGGTAAACTAAGAACACTCTTGGGAAGCACAAAATCCAATTCCCATAGGTCCTGCATATGAAACTAAAACCAGCAGACCCTTTAGGGAAGCACATAATCATCTATTCCCTCTTTGATCTCCCGCACCAGGTTCTCACAGCCCTGAGTAGTCCAGTCATGCATAATCGAATTTTAGAATCCCTATGTATGTTAAACAACTACTTGTCTAATAGATACCATACATCAAAATCAATTAGCAGTAAACACATGCAATCAGTGATAACAAGTAAACTAACAATTTTAATAGGGTTTGCCGCACAGGCAACAGAGCCAAACGGCGATAAACAACCAAGAAGAGGGAGAAAACATCCATGGGGTGATCCTCAACATGCAACCAAGCATATATTAGCAGTAATTAATCATAAGCTAACAAGAAATCTTGGGAAATTAAAAAATAGGATCAAAATCCTAAACCTGGGATACCCGATACTTGGGTATCTAGAACTTTTGCAACAAAAACTCAAAGAAAAGCAGCGTAGGGCAACAAAACACCTACCTAGATCCTCAAAGATCCATATACTTGAACCTCGGCCCGTGAAACAGCCTAGAATGGAGTAGTTCTACAAAAACGTCTAAAATTTTCAACCTCAGATAACTCACACGAGAGGAAGAATCAGGAAACGAGGCCAAAGAAGAACCAAGAACTCACCGATGCGATTCTTCTGCAATCAACGGAGTTCGATTCTGAAAAACGATGACGGATCATTGGCTCGGATAAGAATTGGCCTCCCCGGATGTTCTGGACGGGATTATGCGGAGAAGAAGATGTTAATGATCATTAGGAGTGACCCTGGTCCAATTAATGAAATAAAAAAAGTACACGGCGTGTACTTTTAAAGTACACAGTGTGAAGTGGGTTTTTCCATACTCCACCAAAATCAGCCTCCACGTCACCCCTACACACCGTGATTGTGGCCCAGACATGGCCAACACATGGCTTCGAGTGGCAGAGGAGTACATGACGTGTACTCATAATATACACGACATGTACTATGAAAATTTCTAGATTATCCATTTTTCCTTAAAAACCCATAAATGAGATTCATACCTAAAACTGAAGCACTGGGTTCTTACACATCTGAACCTATGAAAACATTTACTTTGATATCCACATTAATACACCATCTCTTTATCTCACCCATCATCTAAATTGATTTACAATTCATAATTTATTGAAATTTATGTGTGGGGGGATGGATTTCATTTTTGGGTTACCATTTATTGATATTAAATATTTTATCATATGCTTAAAATAAATAATTGATTTTAGTTTGGTGGACTGGTTTTCATTTAGTGAGTTTGGAAAAGGGACATTCATTTGTGTAATATTGTAAATGTTATTGAAAAATTATAAAAATGAAAAAAATGAAAAAATGGGTTGTGTCTTGGGCAGGTAAAAAACCACACATCTAAAACCATTGATATTTTTATATCTATTAAAATTATTCTCATTCGGATTTCAATGATGGATTGGGAGAAGACTATGCGATTTGTTTGATTTTTATCTTTTAAAAAATTTCAAAAAAACACTTACATCATTGGTAGAAGGTTTGTGTTTTGATCAAATGTCATCTTCTTATACCCTTAAATTTTATTCCTCATTTGTGTCTTTCGTCACATAGTTTTTACCTTTTAAATATGTGTTTCCATTTCCTTCAATGTCTCATTTCACAAAAAATGTGCATTGTTTTACCAATCATGATGTTTTACCCTTCTTATCCTCTCTCTTGGTCATTAAATTTCATCTGTCCCATAGCCACAAAAAACCATTCAAAAGTCCTATATTTTTTTGGATATTTTGGACATGGAATGGAAGATGAGAGGTCGTTGAAACTATAATATTTTCACTTATTTTCAGTGAATTAGTGAATCACTAGAAATAAATGTTTATCATCTTGACAGGAGAGAGTTTTGAGGGCCTACATTTTCCATTTCAAAATTTGAACATGAAAAATTAATTGTTTATGGAATATTATTTCTATAACATTTTATGGTGGAATTAAGTATTGATAAGTGAAATGGTCTAATCCTCCCTTGATTAGGGAAAACAAAATGTTAATATTTGTTGTCATGTGAGAATGATTTAGTTATGTTTTTTGTTGCACATGAGGACATGCACACGACAATGTGTGGGGGACTTGATGTTATTCATTTAATCATAAACTTTTTATTACTCCCTCATGTAAAATTCATGTAAAAGTGCTTCATTAGTGTGATATACAAATGTTTTAATACTAAATAAAATAATTTATCATTATTTAATGTAGTCTGAATAGTTTTTATTACTATTGGAATTATTAATCTCACCCTTATTATCCATATTTCTTGGTATTTATTTTTGTGAATTTGTTATTCAATTTATAACATATCATTAGATGCAATCATTTTCCAATTTATCCATTTGATGAGACATATGTACCAGACAACATGGCCAACAAAATCTGTTAGGTAAATGGACCAACCATGAAGATTGATATTCAAGACTCAATCTAGAATTCTAAATTTTTTTAGTCTACATCCCAAATTGGGGGAATATACCATTCGTATTTGGAAAAAAATTCTAAGGCCCAACCCTACTAAAAAGGTGCCCAAATGATTCAATTATGTTCAGCCAAACATTCTTTCTAGGAAATGAAATCAGAACTCCAATATTGACTTTTCTTCTGATATATATTCTTATATGAGCTTATATTTTTCAGTGTGAATTATGTGATTTATGTGTCCAATTTTGTTGAATAATGTGTTTGGATTTGAGGGAATCTTCATATTTAGAACCGAATTCACATTTTGGACTTTAAAAAGTTTTAATTGAAATAGAAACAATATATTTTTTAAATCAAACCGCCATAAAATAGGATCCTTATGTCAAATAGACCTCAAATATTCAGAGTAGAAATAGGATATCCATATCTAAAACATGTAATAAGATTATATCTTGATATTTGGCTCTCTATTTTGTCAAATTGGTGATGAAAGTTGAGGGAACATTTGGAATTAAAATATTCCACCATCATTGATCTGTAAATACATCCCCTATTCACCTTGAATGGGGTTGGTATTTCAGCACTAAATGAGATGTTTTAGAATGGAGAGAGCCTTACCAGGGTCTGGGAGGATATTTCATTATCTTTTTTCAACAAGAGATGCATCTCATATAAATTTATTTTCATTCCCCGTTACATTTTTTTCAATTGTATTTTCATAATATGTTCTCAATTTAATTTCAATTTTAATGAATGTTTCTTCTTCATATAATCATTTCATCATCCACAAAATATTTTTCATTATTAATGTTCTTAACATATTTGAAATAAAGGTGAAATACATTGACTTATTTTACATTCTAATTCTATCTAATGTCTATTTTTAATTCTCATCACTGTTCACATGTGTCTGTGTTCGACGCACCAATCATTTCATATTCCATTATTTTTGATCTATTTATAATTAATCACCATAAAAACATACTACCAGATTAATAACCATAATAATGGCTGAGAAAATCTACCATTAGGGTGAGTCATGTTATTGGGATGTTAAGTGATGGAGTTCTTTTTCACAATTAATATTCTTTAAATTAACATTGAGTATATTAAACATAAAATGACTTTGATTAATTGCATGATTTGTTCGACATGTTGTTTACATTCATTATTGGAATCATAAATACACTACCATAAGAAATATTTTATTACTATTAGAACCATATGATAGGATTAATCTTGGATTAAATCATTAACACTTTGGAAATCCAATCAAAGTCATCTTGTGAAGTGGGTGACGAATTATTGAAATATAAACAAAACTCCAGCATATCACAAGATTAACTCCCTAATAATGAACTCACCCAAATAATTAACAATTTGTAAAATCAATCATAAATAATAAATCACTTCCTTCATGATCTGCAAAAACCCCACATCAAAATAAAATCAATTAAAAACAATCTACTATAAAAATTATCATTGTTGAGGATTCGACTCGAGTGCTTCTGTTAACATTAGCAGAGTACCAGAACCCAGAATGTCTGATAGGTGAAAATCGGCAACAAATAATAGGGTTACACGATTTACCCGCACGGATTCCCAAACCATGTAGAAACCCTATGCATCTCACTACCTAGGAGGGGTTCTTTTCATGGTTACCCTGTATGGTTTTTCTATCCATGAACAAAAAATTTAGAATTACTCTTCCTAGAAACCTATAATTATAAGATATCTTACATGGTTTAGACTAATAGTGCCTAGCCCATGTGTAAACCATGCGCCTGGTTATTTTCCACACAAAAATTGTATCTTGCAACCAAACAAGCCCCAGGAACCACTAATACACTCGTGATCATGTTAATCACTAACACAAATACACAACAAGATATTTAATCAAAAAATGAAAATGATCTATACCACGTACGAAAACCCGACTTCTAATAATTGTTACTAATGTAATGTTATGGGAACCATGGTTAGCATGTGGATGTTTATAACATGGTTTATGGGTTGACTCTTATGAGAAACATATATTATCTAATATACTAATTTGGATTTTTCCTAATGAATTCAATTATTATATGTCTTTCATTATCATATCTAATGATACCTCCTTAAAGGATATAAATGATTTTGGCACTGTGTAGCTCCTAATGACAGAATAACCATAAATTCTTTTGTTTGATTTAATAGATTATTCACTAATTTTTATAAAAGTGAATGTAATTTCAATTAATTTTTACAATTCAATGTTGAAATTGAAAACAACATAACCTATATATGATATATTTCATAATAAATATAAAATAAATTTAAATATTTCTAATGAAATAGTAAATTGTCTTAAAATAATTCTTTATTGATGTTGTTGATTATCTATAAAACTATTTTTTTTATTACCAATTGTTCCATGTAGGATTCAATTTTTGAATCCCACTAGTGGTGATTCAATCATAAAATATTGATCTCTAAACAACATCGATGGAATTTAGTGTTCTTGCACAACCAATCTATTGTCTTATTTTATTCATATTGGACGCTTCTAGTTCCTTCAATATTTAATAAATCTCATGCTAATAATAATATTAGAAGAGGGATAATAAAGAGAAAAATCAATTCTTTCTAATGATTATAAATTCTATATTAATAGTACAACATAGATACAACCATCCATATATATACATCACAGTGAGATTAAAACAATATTTAATTTTGTAAATTGCCCTTAAATAATAATATAAACAATAAAGATAACCATTAGATATTATAATAATATTAATTTTAATAGTTTTATTAATATATAATATCTTATACTAAATAACACCATGATAGTATTATTTTACAGACATGAAAAAATTATATTTTTCAATGGTCACATTTATTGTCTCATCATACCCCTTGAAATTAATTAAATAAATGAATGAATATTTAAATAATTATTTTTTTTTCATAAATATATATTCCACTTCTATAATATAATATAAATATATATTTCATATTCAATAACTAAAAAATATTCATTTCGTGGTCTAGAGAGTAAATATTTACATAATATTTTCAATCAATAAGCATGAATAAAATTTTTAATAGGTCATCATAATAATATTTAGTTCAATGATTAGATAAAAATATAATTTAATTTTTATCAATAGAAACACTTAATCTATGAACCTCTAGGATTCAATCTCTTTGGCACCAGAAGGGTTTTCTTAATGTCCAAGAATTCAACCTATAAAGAGGTAATGGAACCCACAAAAATGAACTTTATGTAGTAATTTAGACAACCACATTTGAGAAATTATTGTATATTGTAATCTTTTCTTCACAATATTTTATCAATCAGGTTCCAGTTATGTGTCATAATCCTAGATAATAGACTTATATTTCTATTAATATCTAAAATAAATGTGTCTTTACACCATGGACAAGGAATTTATTGTGGTAGTTCCATTCCAATTAATAGTCGGAAATGTAAATATCCAAAAATAAGGATGGTAAAAATACATTTTCAAGTTATCTATTAATATCATATAATTCATGAGACACACAACCTAACCTAATTCTCATAAACAAATTTAATAATTTTTTTTCTTGAAATCTATCTAAATGGGTGATTTCATGTATTAATGATGATCATAATGTTTATAGAGCACTACATAATATTGTATATTAGAATGTTCGATGAAATGAAAATTTGAGAAATTCCTACTATGGGATCTATATTCATATTATCCCATCACTGAGACTAAAAATGGTGAATATTATGAGATTATAGATCATCTTATCCTGAGTACATAATCCTGATAATCAATAGACTATATTCCAAATAAGATAATTTTATCCGACATTAGATCAATATTTATGAATATTTTCTTGGAATATCAATGTTCTCATCGCAACGACAAACTTCTATGACCTTATCAATGTGACTCATACTCTTGAAAATTATGAATTTATTTTTTTATATAACAATATACTGTATGTGATAATGTTTTTATTAATATTTCATTCTTTGATTATGTGTGTAATGAAAAAACAATTAGCGTTATAACAGAATCTCCAATAGACAAAAAAATAGACTACACGAATCTACCACTGAATATTAATATTTTATACATAACATGATGATATTGTTTTTCCTAAGTGATGTATTTAGTAATGGGGTCTTTCTTATTGTATTGTATCTATATTTTACTCCCTTAAACTACAACACATTGTATGGAAAACCACATGATATGATAACTATGAAGTATATGATTGATCCAAAATTCGATCATTGACTCCATCTCAATGGAAACATATTTAGTATTATCAAGGTTGTGTGTGATATGGTCTTTACTGATAGGTATCATTTCATAGTCTTCAAAAAGTTTCAATTTAAAAATACTTCATTAATTGCCTCATGAATCACAATATACTCGTACCCTATTACCGAATCTACAACCACAACTTAATTTATTCTCTTATAGATAAAAAAATATAAAATATGAATAAATATGTATGAAATGTATGATATAAAATTGTCTTGATCTGAAGCCTAGTAAATTCATATCCACATATTTCATGTAAATCATCTCTTCCATATACTAAGAACATTTCCATAGTACTCCTCATATAAATATACATGACTTCCATTCAATTGTGTTCACTTGGGACAACATGATTGCTTCCTAATTTAATTAAGGTGTAGTTAAAATTATTCATAGTATATTGTAAACAATATATAAGTGACCTAATCAATTGTTCATATAGAATCCTTTCAATTCATTGTATTTCCTCATGTTCTTAAGGACAGATTTTCTTGTAAAGATGAATTTCATGTGACATAGGTGAAAATCTCCTCAAGGATATTTTCATAATAAATATCATCAGTATATGGTAAAAATTGAACATTGAGATAGACTATGAAAGAACCTAGATCTATCATGGTGGATCTTTAACCAAATAATATATGAAATATTTCTTATGTTTTTCATTGAGGTGTGTTCATTCTATCATTATCTAACATTTAGTGAGATTGGTATTAATTTCCAAGAAGTATTATGTCATCCAAATATACAATAAATAAAACGAACACATTCTCATTGGACAATTTATAGATACAAGGATCTAATTATTTCATTATAAAACCAAAATTTTATTTTGGATTTATCAAAGAAAATGTTTCTCAATGGTGAATGTTTCATTAATTCATAAATGTATAATTGAAATTTGTGTAACATGTTGGCATCCATTAGAGTAACAATCCCCTTAGTATATTTCATATTGACATATTTTGGAATGTTCAAAGAATATAAGGCTTTTATTACATCTGTTTTCCAAATCACATAATCATGAAATGAATTAATTTAGTGTAAAATTTTGATGCACATCTATATACAAACTGGTAAAATAAGTTAACCCTATTTTATGCGTTGATTTTTAAAAAAAATCATCCAATCATGACATAAAACTAATTTAATGTCCATCCACGTAAAGTTTCTTCTTTAATACCCATATATAAAATATATTCTATACATCTTATTGATGATCTACCAAAATCTAGACATTGATTTTTCACATGAAATCAATTTCCAATTCAATGATTCTAGACACTTCAAACAACATGTAACACTTTGTTATTTATTATAAGTTTTATGATCAATATTTTCTTAAAATAATGAGTCACCATAATTATTGACAATAAATCCATACCATTTTGGTTCTATATCATCTCTTCTACTATTACACATTACTTCTATCCCTGGAATGTTCTCATCCATGCGTCTTTATGGAATGTGTTCATGTTTCACCTCTTCTATAAAATGATCCTAGAAATATTAGAATTATAAATCTCTCCCACTCTATATTTTAGATATGGGATAACTATCAAGGAATATGATATATCATTCCACTATTACTCTTTTTCTGAGGCCTTGAATAAGTAATATACTGAAATTTCCATGGATAATCCTATGAAATAACATATTGTTTCGTAGGGTGCTTATTTTATTCTCAAAGTGGAATTAATAAATAAATTGAAAACCCAAAACAATTAATGTTAAAAAATACGTATCATTCCACACCACGGTATTTTCATAATATATCCACCAAATTTTTTAACACACAGTTATTTATTTTTCTTACTATGTATAATGTGTATCTCTAAATAGATATCAGAAGACTTTCTTGACTAATTATTAATCCCACCATGTCCAATAGGTTGTAGTTCATTATTATTATTACACCATCCCACAGTTGAATATATGGTGGATTGAAATATAATTGAAAAAAAGCATCATAAAGTAATCAATTACTTATTTATTACCATATTTTCTGCCATTATATTTGTGGAGTTACATATTCATCATTTTATGCTAGTTCTAAAATAAATTCTTGTATTACATGAAAATTTAAAAGGAATATAAAATTTACCTCAAAATTTCTATATATCTATATATAGTAAAAGTATCTAGATATTTTATGAATTAAGAGTACATACCCCTTAGTTCAATAGGAAATTTTCCACACACTTCAACATAATCTAATTTAAGAATCTATTTGTCCATTTCACCTTTTATAATTAATGGTTATGTAGAAAGTTTTACTTATATGCATGTGTGAAATAAATAAAGGGGTTTTAGATCAAAATAATCTAAAAATATATCATGGAGTTATTTAATCCAAAAAGATTCATTTACATTAACTGGTAGGTGAATCCACATTTCAGTGTCATAATAGTCATGTAAACTAATATCATTATCGATACACATTACATGGTTTGTTGAAACCAACACATACTGTCTATTATTTTAATATGTCTTAAAATAACAATTTATATCATTTAAAACAAGAAAAATTTAATTCCTAAACATGAAAATATATCAATAATTATCATATATGGATAGAGAAATAATGTATTTGGTATAGATGAAACCTTTTGACAATCATTTAAATCAAATATTGTTTTCATCTACAAAGTAAGATGGTATTCATAAGTATCCATTTTTATTTTTAGATTCATTGGTTTCACATTGATCTACCGTCCCTCATTTGATATTTTGGAATCTACATTATTTAGGTTTTCAAATACATATGTGATAGGCACATGTTGTATCTAATACCCAAATATTAAAAGTACATATATTTCAATCGATAATAAATTCACCCTTATATTCCACCATTAAATTTTTTCATAGTGAAATTTTTATTCTATTGTACATTCCTATAATATACAATACAATTAAAATCATGTTCCCTTGAATGCCCCTTGTTCTTCCACTTCTTTGTAGTGTGTTGTGAAAATGTTTTGGGATTATGTATCTTTACCTGAACATTACATTTATTCACCATATGGATAGAAGGATTTTAATGATTCATGATAATGTAAACATGGTGATGTAATTTCTGATTTTTTATGATAGAGTTATCAATTTTTACATATATTATAATTATACAACAAATATGAAGAATATTTGAATATGTGATTAATTAATTAGATCGATTCACATTTCATTGGGTATTTTAAGACATAAAACCTAAAATATCTCTATAAATCCAAGATATTTGACAATGTGAGGCCCAACTAGTAGACCATATCCATGTTTACTCTGAAATAGTTCCTTGGATATCTAAACGTTTTTCTATTTAACTCTCTCATGATATATACCATAGAGAAACAATATAATTTTATAAGAATTCACGTCTTTATGTGACATCCTCAGTTCATTATACATGTAAATATTTAATGAAAACTTAATTATATATGCATTTATTGAAATTTATATCATAAACATAGTTCACTTCATTACACCCATCCTTTGAAGGTAGTGAGGATTTGGGCTTGTAATATTACTTTTTATGGTCCAACACAAACCAGAAGAGTCTGAACTATTCCAAGAAGTTATTGTGGGTAAGAGGTGGTATTTCAGAAAAATTGATCATTGGAATAATGGACATCGTTAACATTATATAGTTATAAATTTATAAAAAATAATATTACAATTACTTCACATGATTTTTTTTATGTATATAATCATGAAATTATATTCTTCTAGTATCCTAGAATTCTATCTTATACGGAAATCCTTCACAATTAGACATATATTTCTAATATTATTATGAATTATAGTGTCTTGGATAAATATTATACTTTTATGAATGAATTTTACGTCTTATTCAATCAGTCAATGGTATTTAGGTATGTATTTATTTTCTACCTTCTCACTCAAATATTTGTGATCCATTAAGTGGAGATTTCAACCTCAAAACCATTACTTGGATTTCATCAACACATTCTAATATCATCCACCATTTTTATACCAATATAAATATCATTATATATGTTTTTATGTCTACAAAAAACATTTAAAATAACTCCATTATAAAATAAAGTGCCCCAACATGGTTGGTCAAAAACTCATTTCTATATATTTTAATCCTTATCAAGCAATGGATGGTTTTGTCTGATGAAATATTAAATTGTGAAATTTTATTTATTAATCATGAATATTTCTTATTTATTTAATTTTACATATTATTAATGTTATGTGGATATTTTATAAGTGTATAACATGACGTGGGAAACATTTTTGCATGATCTTTTAATTTAAATTACATCTTTTCATTTTAATCATTTTATATTTATGATTGTGGAATTTAATATATATATATATATAATACATAATTCATAGGATAGAAATAATTAAATAAATATATAGGTCATGTAAAAATGATCTTATATATGGGTTGATTTATTTACTGAAAAATAAACCATCTTATGACATTAGGGGAAACTCATTTTGACAATCTTGGTGAGAGATACATCATTCCACCTATATATATGTGAATTAGTAGGGTTTGTATCATCAATATTACTTCTTGAACATCACTAACATGACATGGGATACTCCTTTTAATAAAATTATTATAATTCCCATTTAGGTGAGGGGAACCAATGTATTGATTAAAGGGATATAAATAAATAACATTGGATACACATGTACTACATAATAAAGGATAAAATGATGTTTCATAAACCATCATATTTTAATATGTATTAATTTCTTTATATACCATGAAATAAATTATATTACGTAAAAACATGATATAATTTGTTATTTTTCAATCACATAGTTGGACATACTCATGAAAATAATATTGAAATTTATACATCCTAGAATTCACATTTATTTATTATTTATAATTTATATGAACATGAATATATTAATTAATTAATTAATTAAACCCCTTAATATTTAATTACCGTATGAAGTCTACTGAAGATATTGATAATAAATTAATTTTTGTAATATATATATACATGACTAATAAATATTGATAATTATAATAAAATAATTATCATTTTATTGATTAATTGAATCCTTTTAAAGGAAAAAACTTATTTTATGGTAAAAATTAAATTTGGTTTAAAGAATATGATTACTTATTTTAATTTAATTTAATTATATCCTTCATTGGGAGACTATATGACGTCTTCATAATTACTTAAACAATGTGTACCTGTAGTGTCTTATATTAGAAATAATTTCATAGTGGTACAACATTTACCTTAGCTAGACTAAATTACATGTATTATCTACATACATGATGTATATTATTGTTGATATCTACATGATATAGACACCTAAATATTTTGAGCTTATATCATATAGAATATATGATGTGTACTCACAATCTACATGTCTCATGGTCCTCATGACGCGTGTCAACACATCCCGCCAAAGGACTAGGCGTGATCCAGAAAAATGAGAATTAATGAATTACATGTCATTTGTGTCAGCTATATTTTGTGTGATCCATTAATCTTCATGGTATCCAATATCATATGGTGTCATACGGTGGAATTTTCTATATGGTTAGATTACATTTCTCCTCTAAACTATGTATACTACAAAATATGTACACTAGATACACACCTTTTAATCTTACTATCTAGGTAAAAACTATCCTATTCTATCTGAGGTTTTCAATAAATGGATCATGTATAATATAGACTTAGTTTATCATGTATCCTATGACATGTCTAAATTTATTCAATTTTTTACATTTTGTGTAATGCAACTACACAACCTATAACCCAATCAAACATTCAAAACACATTTCCCTCTTAATGACATCTTCAATAAATATTAATAAGTTCTTAGGTCTCAGAATTTTGAATCATTAATGATTATTTTTAAAACTAATAAAATTAGATTATTAAACATTATATATAATCAAAAATAATCTATAAAATAATTATATAACCACAATTGGGATTAATCAATCCATAATCCAATAAATAATTTTATATTTAATTTGTGACCCCTTTGAAACAATTTAAGGGTTTTGGGATCTTTGGATGATCTTGGTTGGTAGAATAAACATATTCATTTTTTAAATATTTGAGTGATTACTCAGATATTGCGTGAGACATAAACATCACAACCAACATCATTTTTACATAGAATGTTGACAATGAATATCATGGAACCCAAAGAAGTTCATTTTAACATTTAATTCATAAAAATTTCACTATATGTTAATAAATAATACCTATTATTTGGATAATTATTTTTTTATATTTTCAACAATCCTAAAATCTATTTTAGGGTTACCTACATTTGGAAATTATAATCCATGTATAAAATCCCTCTTGTGATGAAAAACAGATGATTCATTATTCTCTGAACAATATAGATTTAATTTCTGGTTCTATTATGGTGGATCTATCGAATATTTATATTCATTATGACCAATTCTAGTTATTTTAGTCTTGGATGATTCTCTCATACAATAAAGGATGATAGGAGAAGGGATAAATAATAAAATTCATCATGACCATGTATTTCTAATACTTCATTAATCTTTATACAATTGAAATAAACATCAGTTTATATATTTTGGGTTTTAGATAAAATGTAATATAATTTGAAAAAACATTTAAATAATATATCATAACCATTTACAAAACCCCATTATATATAGTAATAATAATATTTTTTGTGACATGAACTACATTTCAAAACAATAAATATTATTTTATTTTCATGTAAATTAATAAATATCCCAACATATGATCTAGATCTGTTAATCCTTGTTAATCTTAATAAGAACCCTGAATGAATATTTAGTTAAATATTATATTCAAAAACTAATGTTATATTCATAGATGGGAGTGGAAATAATTATTTAATATTTCATATTAATAAAACATGAATAAATTTAATTATTAGACATGAGAATACAATTTATTATTGTTTGTATACTCATATATAACATAATTAGGATATATGAAAATATATATTGCAAGTTCCACTATGATTCGTTATCAATTTAATTAGGCGTGGTTTCATAATTTGATGAATATTTCCACATAATTTCTATGTGCCTAATATGAATAAGATAATTTCATAGCATTGAAAACAAGATATGATCACTAACAATGAAATATAAATCTTTTATGAATATATACCATCACGTAGGATGTATATCCATTTCATACACATATAAGATTGATATTTCATTATTTTACTATTTGAAATAAACAAATCAATAAAACATTATCAATTAATTTATTGTAATGGATTAAATCCAATAAAATGGTAGATATATCAAATTCTATGAAGATGGAAGGGATAAATCCTTCCTCAGCTTATCTATTATTAAATTTTCTTTTTAAGGGATCCAACGTAACCTACATCCATTTGAAATTTGGTTTCATAGAATTGGTCAGTAAATTTTAATAAACAAGTAATGACATGAATTAATGAAAATAACGAGGACTAATCAACATTAAAAATTATCACATAGCAGAATATTCATTGATCCATTAACATTAAAATTTCATACTTGTAAGTTTATACTCATAATCTCCCATCATAATGTTTACAATTATTTAACATAAAAATATATAGTCTCATCCTGAAATGAGTACTCATACTTGATAGATAAAATACTATTACCCATATTATATTTTAATCAACATCAATCTTGTATTTAATAATATCATCAAGGATTCTCATGGTTCTCATCATAATGGGGAATGTATGTGACATTATCAATGTGATTGATGCATAAGAAATTATTACATTAATGTAATATAAAATAGTGGTCCTTAGATTTTAATATTTCTTATTAATATTATAATAATTGAATTTAAATATTATCCAATGTAAAAAAATGTAGTTCAATAAATCCAACTCTACCAATAGATTGATTGTACTACAATTTTATGTGGTTCAAGATGCTTCTTCTTGGGAGTTTGTGTCTATTCCACTGGTTGTTGTATATGAGGTGATATAGAGTGTGATCCCACACCTACACTAGTATAATAGTTAGAGTACCTAACATTGAAATGAGTCATTATGATAGTTCATGCACATGGAATAGTGGAATTGTGATCCATAGTTGACTATAATAGTGACATACAACTCCAAAATTAACTATCATTTTATGACATTGGAGAGATGAATGATACATAACATTGGACATAAATAATTTAGAATCTCGATGAAAATAAAGTTATTCTAGAAGAATTTATGCTGGAGAGTCCTGCTAGGAGTTAGTGGGGCATGATAGGAATAACATGAAGATGTGAGATTGTCCATTAGGATGATTTCATTGGAATTTTCTTGGAGTAATTCAATCTTGATACACAAATGTTTAGTCGAGCCTTGATGTTCATTGTCCTAAATAAGGGCCATATGGTGGTATTTTAATACACTAAATATTTTACAATGATAATATATTATTCACCACTCATGGTCGTAGATGAGACACATATGGTCAAGAAGTATGAGATTGGTCTTTTTTGTAGCATATGATGACATGTTTTTCGTTTATACATATTCAATTACTGGAAGGTTCTGTATGGGGCCATGAAAATTGAGAATGGTCTGGAGGATAGTTGAATAGTTTGTTTCATTGTTTATTTATTTTGACAGTTAATGGAACACATTTTACTAGAGTGTCAGATCTATTATTTAGAAGATTGTAACATGATATATATTTCGGGG
This sequence comes from Viscum album, assembly GCA_963277665.1. Lineage (NCBI taxonomy): Eukaryota > Viridiplantae > Streptophyta > Magnoliopsida > Santalales > Viscaceae > Viscum > Viscum album. The sequence continues at coordinate 1,726,112,240 of OY728157.1, forward strand.
TAGATATATGAAACATGACAATAGGATGCCTTTATCAACCTTCAGAACATGACTTCTATAGTTCATTCCTTATATAATGTTGGATACTATAAAAAGTATTTTAATGAACCTTAGAACATGCGTTGATAGTGTTGTGTAATATGAGATATGTATTAATTTTTCTCAAAAGTATTGATGTCATAGTTTTGATGGAGTGGTGGAAAGATTTTATCAATAACACAAGGATCTAATCACAATCCTTCGGATCATGGATTGAGAAAGAAAAATTAGGATGGTCATGCATCAAATGGCCAATGATGTGTGGATTATTCTGGTTGATTATATGAAGTAGACCACTCCATAATATAATGTAAATACACTGTCTACTATTTGAGGTATGGTTTTGATCACTTCTACATTTTCAACCACTTTTATTGACACCGATTCATCCTTTTCATTTACCTATGCAAAAGTTATTTGTGGACATGGATTATCAATCAAGTTATCTTACAAGTGGATATTTGTTGATACACCAGTAAACATATTTTAGGGACCACATGAAAGGATTTCATTACTGTTATATATTTATTTATAGTTTTGGATATTTATGGGGCTTGAGGATTCTATAGAGGATAAGATTAAAGGTGATTCTTATTTGAGATTTTCAACTAATTTATGATATCCTCTTGATTTCTATCAGAGATGAATGTGTTTTACATCACTAAAGGGGGTGATGTTCCTGATGAATTGGTAATGGTAGGTGGGAGTACTCCCAGTTGGCCTAGACTTGAGGCAACATATGATGATCATGCCTCGAAATAAAATCATGTATCATCCAATAGGATTAGTGGTATCCTCATAAAATATTCCAATGTTTTTTTTATCATTGTCAAGATATCATACAAAATTATTACATAAGAATCCCCATGATAGAGGATTTGACACCATTTTAGAGATCATGAATTTTTTAATCAAATTTTTACACCTCATTATCGTATAGAAAAATCCTAGTTTAAGGATCTCAAATAAAATCAATGGAACCTCAAATAGGAGGGATTTTTTAGGATGAGTACTTTATTGTTGGGTGATGTTATTTTTGCAATCCAAAAATGTGATCAATACATTTCAAATATTTGTATATTACAAAATGATGAATCAGTTGATGGTAAATAACAGGTATACCATACAATATAATCAATGATATCTCCTTCAAGTTATATGGATTCTGATGGTACTCTAAGATTGATCATCAATCTAGCAATCAATAGTTGCGATATAGAGATGAATTCATCCCAAAGAAATATTATTAGAGATTTTTTGGGCAATATAGATACAGAATAATGTATTTTATAATTAAAAATGAACTCATGGTGTTTTTGGATGTCATGGATATAAACATCCACCAATAACCTAATTCATTAATGATGGTATTTCTTAACATCATCCTTTTCTACTTGATGATGCTATAGAATCATGAAAGACATCTTAATATATTACTAATATAAAAGTGAGCACATTGGCATTATAAAAATAGTTAAATTTGTATGATTTAGATTCTTGTGGGGAAACTCATTGAGAATGTGGTGTCTTTGGTACATATATCCATTTAACAAAAAAATTGAGATTGTGATGTCCTATAAACATCATCACAATTTTTTTTAGTTGAATATAATTAAATTATTATTTGGAAAAAACATAAGTATTATTTATTATTTCTCTCACATATTTGCACCCATGATTACAATGATGAAGAATGGAGTAAAGTCATAGCTGTTGGAATAGTGTTAATTGGAATTTTTTAATCTGAATAGTAGGTTGAATATTGATATTTTTTTTAATACTTCGTGATGTAATAACATTTATTATTTTTGGCTATGATGAAACAAGCATTTCATTTAGTACAGTATTATTATAGAGGAAGTGTACAATGGATTATGGGTCACATAAATGACAAACCAATTAGAAACAAATCATAGCCATTATATAATTGTAATAGTCATGGTCCACACATTTTTGTGTTGGTGACAGTATATATTTGGTATGAGATTTTTATTTATTTAGACCACAAGATCCACTGATATATCCTCATACAGTGGGACTTGAACGTGAGTAATTGGCACTTGGTAGATAATATTCATACATTATAATATGAGGATCCTTATGAACTAGGTAATGGTAATGTTGTTGTATATTATTTTAGTACTAATTTTCAAGTAGATTAGGATCGTGGTGAACAACATTCATAATAATAGTGGAACCTAGTCATCTTGATGGCCAATTAAAGGATGGATTCTTAATAGGACCATGGTTTGATGACATGTGATCTACTATTTGTAACATCTTCATTAGAGTACAAGTTAAGGGATAATCATGAGATAAAAAAATATTTTATAATGATGGTGTAATAACTAGAATTTGGTTCTCTAATACCCAGGTGTTCATTGGATAGTGAAAATTTTATCCTAGTACATGAAAGTGTTATATCCATTGAATCCATTAGAGAATATCCAATGAGGTAGTTATATACCTCATAGTGGGTGGTAAATCTTTGACTAAAAATGGTGTACCATAACTTCAGGTGGATGTCGTAGTGGCCAGGGATGAAAAAGGTAATTATTAGATTCCTATCACAATTACTTAAAAATAATAGGATAAATGTTTATCTAGAATGTTCTTGGTTACTACCCCATCAATTACATGTTCCCATGTGCATATTGGTGGATTTCCTTGTGTAAATTTCAAGAATTTTTTCAAATACCCTGAGGATCTGTGACTGTATTTGAGTTATTTTAATCAGCTATAGAAATATTTTTACATAATATCAATTCATGAGACTCAATGAAAAGGAATGCTATAAATTTTTTATGTCTAGATGATTCTATGATTACCTGGAGTTACCTCGATCATTTTATTTATCATATATAATGTATTTAATTTTAGTGTTGGTATGTATTATAGATTAACTATAGGAATTATATGATATGCATATCAACATATCACCCTCAGTAAAATTGATAGTCAGAGTGTGTGATTTTTATATTGGAGGATATGCTTTGGGAATCCACTCATGACTCCGATTGAGCATGGTATGATCACCAATACTGGGTTTAGTTCAATTACAATAATATTTATCACTCTTCAATTTATATGTGTCCTTATGATGCACATTATAGGAGGTCATTTCGGTCTCTACATTTTCTGAATGAGGGTAGTGTGATAGAAGATTCTGGGCCTCATATGGTACAAGTGACAGATGACATATTCTAGGATATCATGTAGAGGTTAATCAGAGATCAGATTAGGTATAAGTCTTCTGTTAACAACATGAGACTACCTTTATAAGGTTCAATAGGTGACAAGGTCTTTATGAAAGTTACTCCTTGTTTAAGGAAAGATTGTTTGAGGAAGAATGTTTAGTTAGAATAACTATGTGTCGACCCCTTAGATATCATCATGAAGTTTGGTATAATGGAATACCATAGGTATATTCTTCTCATTATCTAGGATTGTGGTATATGTTTCATTTTCCTATAAATTGGAGTTATATGGATGATTACAAAAATTTTATCGACTGTGAGGTTGTTGATCTAGATTTGGAAAAATCATTCATGCGGTGGTTGTGTGGATAATAAATGATACAGAAAAACTCTATTTAGTAAATATTACACCAATAATACGAATTATATGGACCAATGGATATATCTTAGAGGATAATTTGGAGAATGATGATGATTTTTGAGGTTAGTGGGCATAGATTTTTTGGAATATCAATTGAAGGTACATCTAGGGGATAAAAAGTCTTTACTGAAAGGTAATTGTAACATACTCACTTTAATTATAAGTTTTTGATGTATAACATTAATATATTATCCATCAATCTGGTATTTTTTCTACATTATGATGGTGTTGATGTTGTACCTGACGATATTGGGGGTGGATAGGGTGTGTTTTTATTAGTTTTTAAGGGATAGATATTAAGGGCTACACGATGTCTAGAAAAGGACCATTTTAAAGATAATGGGGTTTCACAAGAAATATGGTTGTTTTGGAAATTGGTATATTAAAAAAGAACACATTAATCATTGAATGGTAATTATAGAATGTATAGAATTATCTAATTCCCATCATCTCTTGAGTGTCCAGTCATGGAAAATTTTTCTTCCTTGTCCAAGGGTGCAATAAATTCACTTGATATATTTTAATTTCACATATTTTGACAAATTTTTAATCCCCAAATCATACATAAAATCAATAATTTTTTATTATATACATCTCCCCTTTAATCTTGATTCTTCAAATTCATATCTTATTTATTCAATGATCTTGCACCAATATGGTGGTGTTATAACTGTGTGTATATCTTCAATATCCTCTAAATGTTTTATCATCATTAAGGGATGTATAAATATCCATTGAATACAAATTATTTCCATGAATATCAACCGACAATTTCTATAATTCATATTATATTAGAGGCTGATCATGAATGATGTTAGTGTCTCTTTTTCATAATGAGATCATCCATTAAAAATGGGAATTTTACGAGCTAGTATTTTTTTAAAATCATTATAGAAATCATCTTGTTGGATGATTGATAATGGAACTATATTGTATTGATAGTCCTCTGGTAGATATGAGGTGGAATTAAAGTGTTGAAAACACACGATTTACTAGATTGTGATTTCTTCAAAATCAATGGATGATTTTGGTTATGTTATCATATAAAAATAGATAAAATTTTAAAAAATTTGTCAATCCCTTATAGGAAAACATTTCAAAAGTATACTTGTTGATTAGATGATGAACATTGACTAATCCTAGGGATTTCTTATAGAATATTGTGGAATTCAATATCCATTCAGTAATTAAACAATGATCTTGTGAAATAAATACTTCTTTATTTATGTACCTTGTAATTGGTTACATTGGTTCACATTTTATGGTTTGTGATTGTAGAACATATCATTTGGAACTAGAATCTTCTTATGTATCATTTCTTGATATCTTAAATGATAAACCAAAATAGAGAGAGAAATCATTGATGTGAAGCTTAATTTTATATGGTTTTGAAATACAGTTCGTGTTTCAATTCATTAATGAACAACTGGGTACCATTTCAACAATATTAATGTAGGATGTTTGTTAACTTTTGTGTCCCTTGTTTATTATTGATTCCATGATTATTATTATACAGGAACATATTGTTGTTCATTTTTAATGATAATTTCTTTTGGTTGTGTGTTTCTAGACTATGATACCCAGGGTTGATTCTTGATTCCATTAGTATAGTTACATATGTTATTACCATGATTTATGTCAGTCAAATTTTGTTATATGATGACATTATATGCTAAAAATTATGTGTTATGAGTTTATTATTATTATATAAAATTTATTAATATTACCATGTTAATGGTGAATTTTTATCAAATATTCATAACATATAGATAGTTGAGGAATGATTACCCTATAGAGGGAAAGTGAGAAATTCATGTGGTCATGATTATAGTGAATAGATTCATGAGTTGTAGGTTTGATATCCTGATGTCCTGACGTGATACCTAGTACATTGAGTATTATGAGTAACATGCTCAAAATAATTCCTTATGGATACTGAGTAAAATTTTTATCTCATGAACTTGAGGATATAAATGAACATATCATTAGACTTGTGCATAGATCTTGAAATTTTCAAACATAATTGATCAAACATCATTGAATAAGATCAAGAAGGTCTGGTTGTAGCTCACGATGGTTGGGCTTGTAAATGATTTACAAACACATTATTTTTTACACATGATCACACATTTATTGTAATAATGGTATATTGGTATTATACATCAGAACATATTTTAATGATGAATTTTTTGTGTCCAGCGGGGTTTTATTTCATGAAACATACACGATAATCTCAATATAGATGTAGAATTCATGTATAGGGATCCATAACATGGATTGGGTGCCATAGTTGAGAGAAAAGTCATAGACAATAGAGCTATTGATATGTGTGGGATTGACTTATGTGGATTTATTTCATGTTTTATTTATTTATCTTCATACACTTTCATTCCAACTTGGATTTTCACATTGGTATCCCATCTATAAATTATATGACTTGTGTTCCACTTGTTAATACTAGCCTGAAGTCAGTGAAATCAAAATAATAAGGATAAATATAAAACACCATGATATCTTGATCCAAACACTACCACATTAATAATATATATTGTCTCAAACAATGCAATGAAACCCCAATATCCATATAATTCACAATATCTATAATATATAATATTATGTGACATACCTAAAATTACACTAAGTGAATTTTCATGTCCAATGAAGTGGAAATTCTATGTGTCATAACATATCCACAATAAGTAAACACATTTAGTGTCTTAATCAATATTAATAAAAATCTGGTTCAAGCATCAATATATGGCTACTCATTTACATATATAACAGAAAAAATTGTTTTCATAGATAATAATTAATCTTATATGAACAAAAAGTTGGTAAAAATAAAATTTAACCCTATCGTATAACCCACTATATTTAGATATTCTATAATTTGGTATAAATATATTGAGGACAACACCAAATATAGTGTTGAGAATTATGATCTCTAGTATAAAATGTGTAATATATAGGAAATATTAAGAGTAATCTTATTCCAAAATACACTTTTCATCAACACACTTTTATAATTAATTATAATCATGAAAGACACCCAAGTTATCATCCCTATGGACAGAACAATGTTTGAGTGTGATGAACCCCTATCACCATCACTACTGGAGGAATAATTACATACTACCAAACACTCTCTTATTTCTAACAATTGATGGAAGAGTTATCAAGTTTAAAGAACACACGTCATCATTATTATGGAGGGATGAATGATCATGTTCCATATATCCCTATAATATTCACTAAATTAGAGAATAAAACATATTAGTATAAAACATAAAGAAAAATATGTCTTTATTAGTCCATAATTTAAATATAATAATAAAATTCACACAAGGAATAATAATCAATAACAGAAATATTAAATAATGATAATTTTAAATCCAAAAGGAATTATCCATTGAATATGTAACTACCAAGAACCATTTATTGAGGAATATGTCTGTTAAATGAATTAAGAAGTATATTATGGATTAACCATATTAGAAAAAAGATAATTTAAAATAAAAACATATAACTAAGAAACAATATATAACATGTCAATAGGAATCCAAATATTTCATAATATATAACATTATTTAGGAATTTATGTTTACAAACCAAGAATGGAACATAAAAATAGTAACTAAGTAGTTATTATTTGAAATATTTATAAAAACCTATATTAATTATATATGATATTCCATATTATTGGAATAAAACATTAATTCCAAAACATTTTATAAAAAGGTGATGATATAATTTTCACAAAGAAAACCAATGTCGAGTTTGATTGGATAAGTGTCTTGATACTAATAGAATAGGCATATTGGATTTCCTTTATTAGGAATAATGATCACATATTGAATGTTGTATATTCCATATAAAATTTTCACATTATAGTGATGTTCATTTGATAAAAACCCCAAAAAATTAGTTTGTGGATTTCAAAAATTATTGATAAGAATGTGTTTCCTCATTAAAACCCATTTTGAGGTTCTTCTGTGTACATTTTTACACCACCAAACACACTGATATGGTGTGTACAGCATATCATGGGGTGTAAATTAAATCATAAGTTTTTATTTCATTATGACGAAATCCATTAGAGTTTCCCTTGGAAACAATTACTTATGGATTAAAACTGTGGATGCCAAAAGATTTGTAAATTTTATAATGGAATCTGAGTACCTCCAAATCCCATTCTCATAGATACCTTGAATAAGTCTCACGCACTTCTCCTTCATGATGCTTTTTTTGAGATATGTTCTACCGAAGTCCACAAGCCAGTCTATAAAAATACCACACCACATTAACTTTTAGGGTGAATAATGAACTCATGGATGAAGAAGAAATGTGAGAGCTCTAGCTGAGTAGATCCTTCACCGATTTATTCTATCCCTAATTGGATTAAATAATATGTCTATACCTATTAGAATATGAGTCTTTAATCTTGGTGAATCCCCTAGGTTATCTCCCACTAGAGTGATCTCCCACCAAGGAAAACCACATTGGGGAGGCCCTACCTATGTGAAAAACCTCAGCGATCCCCCATATGGGAGGACCATCTTGGTGTACCGCCTAGGAGAGCCTTGAACTAGGTGATCCAGACATAGTTTAACCTTCACCCATGTCACACCTATTGGGTTAAAAATTTACCTCGACATGATATACAGGCGACCCTCACCTAGGTGACACTTCTCTCATGTAATGATACTTGGGTGACCCTCACATGGGAAATCCTTCTTTCATGTCATGATAATTGGGAAACCCTTCATTCTCACTGGGGTTTAAAAGAAGGCATGTTACCCTCACCCACACTCATGACCAAACCCAAACTATAGTCCCATTCCACCTTCCTGGTCCCTTCACAACCTTCATTATACCAGATGAAAATTAGAGTGTCACTCTATGAAATTATTTTCGGTTGATGGTGTTTTGAGCTTAGATACAAAAAAACCAACCTATAATTCAAAATTACCATGAGTTTAGATAAAACTTATGGTTATAGAATCATAGCCATCATAAATGGAATAAACCTTAGAAAATCATACAAATCACCATGAGTTGTGACCAAATATTGGTTCCAAAAACCTGTGAATAATCCTATTTATAATCCCTCTCCACTCCTAAAAATCACAATGATTTGAGAACATCCTCACGGTTCATGAATCATTATAATCCTCTTTTGTGTAAGCACGAACGAAACCTCTAAATCACTATGATTTGAGGTCAACAAAAATGTTCCAAAATCATAAAAATCATCCTAGGAGTAATCCCCAATAAAATCTATAAACAACCATGAGTCAAGATACACATAATGGTTTAAAACATAGGGGAAGATTCCTTTGTACAAACCCAAACCAAACTATCAAATCACAAGGTTCCTCTCAATCAATGTGATTAATTTTATACTATCTCTTGTTTGTCAAACATAAAAGACTCACATGCGATTACATATTTTTGATGATCATCCAATAAGAATGGTGAATGAGACTTCATCATGGATATCTCTCATTGATGTGTAATATGCAACTATTTAATCAAAAGTTGATTTTTTTCTTATTATTATCATTGGATAAATCAGATTCCTATTTGAGGTTCATTGCCAATTCCAAAAGAACAACCATTCCCCGTTAAAATTGAAAACACAAAAGATCCAAACTAGATATCTTAAAACCATGTACATATTTAATTTATAAGAAAATTAGGGTGAAACTATAGATTTTTATTCAAAAAATATGTTCTTGATAAAATATTTAACAGAGTGGAAATCAATACGACATTGGGATATTGGATGGATTCATGAATACATCATAAATATATATGTGAGTTTCATGTTAAGAAATAATTCTTCCCAAAAGGGTGTGATGATCCAAATATCTCATCATCATGACTAATGTGTTTACTATGATCTCACTATAAATGTCTTAGTGACCCCCTACCTTAGGAATGTAGGACCACATAAGCTATGAACTAGTGCGGTAGTGAAATACAACAAATTATCCATGAAAAATATAGAGAACTCGACATGAATTATTTAAAAATTTTAGGCCTCTCATATATTTAAATGGACCGGGTTTCTATCCTTTATTTGTGATGTTAATTTATCGCCCATGTTCACTTATCTTTGATTCTACACAGATAGGTATCTTTTTTTTCTATTTATTAAATTAATCATTTCATATAAGAAAAATGGAAGGACAAAATATTATGAGGATTTTTAGAAATCATTGAAATGATTCATAATACATGAAGGAAAAACTTATCCACTACCTGTAACTTACTACAATAAAAAAAATATTCTTCGACTCCCATGGAGACCATGACCTCATGTTCTAAGCAAAAATATTCATCAATATAGAAACTACAACCCAAAATGGTGAATTCCCAGGTGTGTTTGTATAATTTAATGTCTACAAAACAACAATAGAAATAGATTATAAATATCTCAAGATGATGAATCCTAATAGGCTATCAAATGCCCGACAATAAAGGAGGATTTTGGTGTTTCCCATCACCACATCCAATAATTTTGGGATCTGATCGCTATATCATTATAATCAATTAATTCATTATGTTTCGGAGGTGGAGGATATTGTGAACCACATCATGTAAACCACCCTGGAGATACCTAGGAACATCCATACACACCACGTCCATCACCACTAATCTAAAAAAAAATTCTAAAAGAAACTATAGAGGAATCAATTCATATCCCAAACATGTAGATTCAAGTATATAATAGATGATCCCTATTGGGAAGATAGTTAATAAAACCCTAGGATAGTACTAGGTTAATACACCCACTAATACATCAAAGACCCATCAATGAATCCTGCTAGTGGAAGAGGGATAGTTCCCAGTTATTACTAGATATAAGATTCGAACATATACAAAGATAGAATTTTTGATATAAAAATTCCTAGGGAAAACCCCAGCTAATAAGATTGAAGGAATTTGGTTCTTTTTTAAAATCATAATATACAATAGTTTAATAATCTGAGTAGGAGTGTACTATGAATAAAATTTATCCATAAAGGGAAACAATATGACATACTAAATGCTTGACATCATAAAATTCCATTATTACATGTCTAACTAATGATGAAAACTGTGAACTATTAGTAAGTTTATTAGTGTGGAATAATTCTATACCAACCCATCATCATACTATTTTGGAGCAATCTCAGTTGAAGATAATATTTCTTATATATAATATAGATGATTTTATATTCATTAGATCAATGGTTAGTCGATCAAAATAAGAAAATCCACTGATAATTGTAATTATATTAAATAAGTCTTGTATCCTTCAACTGAACTGATTCAGTGCAAGAAGGTTACCTGATCCCAAAAAGAATAATTAGCCAACCCATTGTTTTAAGATCATATAAATTTTTCCATTCTACAATAGTTTCCATTGATCAACAGTTTCTCCAACCATTGGATTGATATTAGCTTTCATTTATGTAAAATATACATAACTTGACATAGATAAAGACATCTAATGAATTGAAATATTTAATTATTTCCTAGATTGATTATCTTGATGTTATATATTCACTTGTAATAATAGAGTTGAAGATGTATCCAAATTGGGTGGATTGGGATCCCCCTCTTCTAAACATTGGGGACTGAAACATCTCGAATTTTATGTGATGGATGACCTAGAATATTTTCTCACCCATTTCTCTTCTTAGTGTGGTCTAATTTTTCAATCCCCAAAAAAAGAGGATATAAAAATCTAATAATTTGTGTAGACCATCTAAATCTATGGATTTATTTTTTATAAAAATCTTATAATATGATATATCTCAATTAGTGAAGGTCCCCATTAAGAAATACTTATACAATTAATCTCTATAAATAGGAAAATGATATTTATTGACCAATATATTTTCAAGAAGAAGGAAAATGAACGATTCCAAAATTTTATTATAAGATGGATATGTCTGACATATTCTATGGAAAAAAAATGCCTCTAGAATAGTTCCATGATATATATGTGCAAAATCTACAGGATGTATTCTCAACTATGATTTTCATATGATGAACATTGGTGATAGTTGAGAGTGTGAGACTAAAAATATATATATTATGTTATTCATAAAACCAAGGAATACGTTATTAACAATCACCCACATAGATATAGAATATATGAAATGTAAAGGAAATAATTGTCGAATTAAATCCAAAATGGATGTGGTAAAGTGACCTTTAAATTATGGAGGATAAAATTTATTACGTTAATAGTGAACATGTTTCAAGTTACTTCACTATTTCCCTATAAGTTAACCATATCATGCTTCCTAAAATATTGAATTCAAATGATCCATGGATGGATGGGCATCCAAATTTTAGAGCATATCATCATATTCAGGGTAACATGATCCAAGGTAGGTTCACCATCAACTATGTACTACAAATGATGATTTAAGATCGTTATATTTCATTGGATGACCCTAATTCATAGGTGGAATGTGTTTCAACTATCTTCCCTATTGATGTAAATGAATGTTCATGGAAATTGAAAGTGTAAATTAAAAAATGGTCACAAATCCACCAAACAAGTGAATGGTTGCTGAGTCACCAAATAATAGAGTGGTCGCCGACCCAAAAAACTATAGAATGGGAACCAGTCCACAAAAATGTTAAAATGCAATATCCCTCCAAATGGGACACCACATGAAGAGAAGTATCAGTATAGCTATATATCTGTCAATATAGTATCAACAATGTCTAAGTACATACCATGTTGTTATGATGATTAAACTAATGATTTTTTTAAATTAATATAATCACCTAAGACTCAGTGGGTTCTCTCATCCTATACTCCATGAATTATAGATGAAGGTCTCAAGGATACCCTAACTACATCAATAGAAGCAATGAAATCCCTTTTCAATCCATAATGATAAAATTTTATAGAGAATATTCCATCTTTTTATAGGATAACATATATCTAGAAACTATGTTGAGATTATTACCACCATCCAAAAATTCTACAAAAAATATGGTAAAAGGATTTTACAATTCTTCTATATTAAATCCCCCTGAGGATGGGAGGGAAATCATTGTTAAAAAATAGTTCACTCAGTTTAAACATGGAAATAAAATCCATAAGAATTAATTATGAGTATGATTCATTGAAATTTTCCCCATTTTACATAAAATGTTTCGTAGTGTTGACCTTTTTATAATGTAGTACTGATACCCATAGGGCTGGTGGTATTTTAAAAAATTTCACCCCCTAATTTGGTGAATTGAAGCCCATTTTCCACCTCACAAAAAACTATGTGGTTGTGGGGGAGGTTCAAATTTTAATATCTTCAAGCCTACATGGATGGGGGATTTATAGATTTTTTACCCAATCATCAGATGAATTCCAATCATTTTTCTACATTAGATGATTCCAGATGGTCTATATAAGAATAAAAGTTCCCCCAACATATTGGAGACATCACTGACTTATAGGAAATTGATTATTGTGTTTATAAATCTAAATTGATCAAGATTATGGGTCTACCTCTATGTTCCCAAATTCATCCATGTGATCATACCCATAGTGGAATATGTTACATAATGAGAAATCACTATAATATTTGATCACTAGTTGAAAGAAAATCTAAATTATAATCCTTCAAATTGGAGAAAGTCCCCATGTATTTTTCCAATACAATGGAAAATGATTTGATCGAGATCCAATGAATTATGTTACCTAAGAAAAAATAATTTATAGAACATCTAAAATAATTACCTTTGTATTGACTATTAGAATATAAAATAGTAGGGTTCTTTTCCATGAAGGATTGGATTTATGTGGAAATATAATGGGGAATATTAAAGCCACGAATAATGAAATCTCCGCATCAATAATGAGAAAATAAAGCGTATAAATCATTGTGTGTATCAAATAATCTAGGGAACTCATCCCTTAGAGATAAACAATTATGGTCTATTTTATTAAATTTGAGGATATGGATACATAAATATCAATCTCATTCTAGAAAACCCAATAAAAAATTCCATGTTTTAGGAGTCCCAGGAGTGAAATAATGAGATATCATCCCAATTATTGTCCCTAAAATCATATTTTGGGACATGAAATTGAGGAATTCATTATCTTCAAATATTGTCTCAAAAAGAAATTTGACTGAGGCCTAATATAGAAATAGAATTCTCATATTCATGATACATGAATCCATATTATTATTATTCCTTCATAATTTAATCATTCATAATTAATTATAACATTATAGTCCTAGCTTTACAAACTAAAACTAAAAGACAATAAAGTAATAATTATATTACATGAAACTATATATCCTTACATCTCAGTAATAAGACTTTTAATTGTATGAAAACATTGTTTCCACATATCATAAAATTATATATTTCACATCCCTGTTGAATAATGTAAAACTATATGATATTATGATATGTTCTTATGTGAATCATAATTCTATGGGATTTTATCATACCACAACACTGACCTATACATCTCTATAAATAAGTACTATTTGATTTGCATTTCAATGGGATTAGTAGTGATGCTTCAAAATTATATCCAAGTCCATTCTAGGAAGTAGGGATAATTATCCCACGTCTACATATAAAAAATGATATATAAAGTGCAATCCAACATGGTTTGCAGTCCCATATTAATGACTTATAACTCCATGTGGCTTGAGTCATGTCTAAAAATTATATATAGTGACTCTTAGGTCCCTTAACATAGAAACAACAAAATTAATAAATGGTCGAGGGTGGAAAAGATTTCTTGTATATGACTTCATTCATTACCAAATCTCTTAATTTAGGATACCACTTTCAATAAACCATCAGGGAATCAAATTAGTACCCTTTCATTCATCTGATATAGATCTAAAAGGAAATATATAACTCCATGACCAATGTTAGTCCAACTTCATCCACTATTATTAGACAGAACCCTTTCTCACATCATACTCTTTATCCAAGGAAACATATATCATCTTAAAACCAACATTAATACTGGGTATATGAAAATCCAACATTAGAGGATAGCTATATTTTCACTGTGGATAATACACCTCAAATTGGATTTGAATATTGTGTTCCCCCAAAGGATTTATCAATAGAAGGATCTTTTTTCATCATTAAATGTTTCTTCTTATTTTTTATATTCCTTGATAATATTTTAATGAAAGATACATCCAGTTCATTCCTTGAATACCGGACCCATAGACTATATCCATATTTTTGAACCCTTAATATCATAGAATATTATTTTTTCCTCACATTTGATGCATGTCATAATGACCTTATTCTTAAATGCCCTTTGTCCCTCATCACTCTCATACTCATGCAAAGAGGATTGCGACCTGAGAACTCTAGTGACTACAAGTCCATCCTAATTGAAATTAAACTACATATATATCTATTTAATAAGTCCTTAAAAGGAAAAACCAATATCATCCTAGTCACAATCCATTAAATTATACTACAAAAACATCATCACATGATGTTAAAATGTAGTCTTACCTTTTGTACTATTAATGGGATTACTTGAAAAACTATCCTCAGAATAAATATTTCAGAAACAAAGTATGCCTCTTGTGGGATGATTTATTAAATGTATATAAACATTTATGTGACATAATGAAATACCTTTCATGGAATATTCCATTAATCTATACCATTTGGGTTTAATCATCATGATTGAAAACCCTCTTGGTCGACATTATAAGGCACCTAGAACTACATACAGTTTCATTATCACTGATAAGAGATTCTTAGAAATTATTGAGCCTTGCATCTGGGTCTATCCAACAAATAATAAAAATAACATATTTTATTTTAACTCTATCTATGTGGTGAAAGTGGTCTATGTGATTCCTTGTTTCTCCCAACGATAATAGACCACATGATCTTATGAATTTTTGTAAGGGATTCCCATATGACGGAGGTGTATCATTTCATATTAAGGTTATCATGTTCATGAATACTAGACCTGAAAAAGAAACCTCAAACATCATAACTAAATGAATAAAACATTATAGTTGATGTCTATTTCATGACTCCAAACAATGTATTTCTATATCCCTCCATGTGATTACAACTATCCTTGGGGCTGGTCTCCGATCACACCTCTATTTAATGACTACATGTGGAATAATTATCACTCAAAATTGATATGTAGTGATTCCCACATCATTTATATTGGGGTTAAGATAAATGTTAAAAAAACAAACCCACTATAATTGTGTGTTATACCCGTGTGGTTAATTTCTATTAAATGAACAACAAATGACTTGATTCTAATCATAGTGAGATAGAAATATATTCTTGGGTGGTTAATATTTGTAATAGTCTAAAAATAAAATTCCATCTAATCATAATGAATTCCCTAAAAAATATTCATTTCATGTGTCAAACTTATTGTCTAGGGAAATTGATAACCTTATAATATTTCTTGTGACATCAGTAATATAATTTATTTTTCCAATGGGCACCTTTGATTTATTTTTCATTTTATTCCCAAGTTAAGATTTGATTATGTTTCCCATAGAAAGGACTAAATACTAGAGGAATTTACATCTTCTAGAGATCCATACATTATCATTTCACACATCAAAATCATCATATTAGGAAATCTGTTTCTAGACATGGGCCATAGAAATTCTTTACATGATTTCCCAATTTCACCCTTTTGATATGAAATCCCATAGATTGAGTCTTACAACATTCTATCCTCATGCGAGAATAATGATGGAATAGTTTTATTCTACTAACTATGAAATGGAAAAACAATAATCATTATGTTATACAAAAATAAACATAAAATGAATCCCTATGTGTTATTTCATTAAAACCTTAAACTGCATGGTTCACATCTCCATCAAATGACACAAAAATATGTGATTATTTTTCCCTCACCTAAGGGGATGTACCTCTTGAACACGCCTCTAATCATGATCATTTAAGCAATATTGCTTATGTGATTCATGGTTTCATCGAATTCATAGTGATTCCTAGAAGCACTATCATGGTAAAATCAAACAAAAGTATTCCCATCAAATGGGACTACATGTGTGAGAATTAATCCCTCAAGGACCCTATTCACATTTGTTTTTTTATAAAAAGTTGATAAAGATGACTAAACCTTTATATTGGTCAAATATATATGGCCATAAATAGGAGGTACTGTTTCTCATTGTACCATTTCATTAAACGATATAGCATTTGGTACTATCAACATGACCTTTAAATAATTTAATGAACAGTCCAGTTTGAATGACAATGAATTTTGTGAGTAGGTCACTCAAAAAAGATCTTAAAAAATATTAATGATTCCCCCATTCATAATGATTTGTAGAACCACTCGATGTTAAATTTAAATCAACATTTCTTTTAGTAATGTTTCAATAATCCAGAAGAAGTAGCATGATTAGAAAATGATGGTAAAACAATGTAATTTTAAAAATAAATTTGAACACATCTTCATCCATCAATCCTACATAATACTTCTATATAGCTGAATAATTGGTTATTGAGTAAATTAATCATCTTGGTTATAACATGCATGCAATTTTTTATGATGGATTGATAGATATGATAAAACGATGTAAGGAAATGATGGAAAAGAAAATGGTTATTCCATTTTGTATATAATGTAAACATTATAGGCTGTTTTTCTCACAGGGTAAAATACCACCTTTACACCATGATCTATTCCTAGATTGAGTTTCATAATGGAAAACATATAGCCACTCATATCCAATGATTTTTAGTGGATTTATTTTTCAACCATTACAAATTGTTATTCTATTCCTTACAGTCTCCAGTACTAATTCATATTTTAAAGGGATTGAGGGTGTTTATTAATTTTCCTCTATTAAAAGGATAATGATTGTTTTTTATTCCTTCACATTGTATACCAACTATACCTCCTTCAAGACCAATCATGAATTTCACCCCCATCGATAGAGTTTCTTGTATTGGAATTAGATCCACGTGAGTCCCTCTAAAAAAATCATGTTTGGTTTTACATGGCCTATAATGTCATTTAATTATGATCCATGTTGTATAGAATTAATTACTAGAACCTCATAGACTTATCTGTACATACTCTTATTTTACAAGATATAATGTTTTAAAAGTCACATGAATTGGTCAATGTTATGCAGCCTAAAAATATAGAAATCATACACCAATGTAACATAAAGCTAAACTGTGCAGACAATTAACTTGCGACAATGATTTTAAAATTTTTTAAACACATATATGATATATGAAATTAATCTATGGGTCACATTCCTCATCACATGATCCTACAATACATAATAATAAACTAATTATAGTGTGACATTAAACATCAAGACACATGTGCCCATCTATGTGACACATTACAAAAATGAATTCTAGATCCATGTAAATGTGCATGGTATATTATCCTTGTCATTAAATTAATAGTAGTGTTTAATACTACATTTATATGGAATCTATTTAGATTTATCAGGGGTACTAACTTTAGATTCAAAAATCATTCAAATCCTTTACCAAGAAGAAGTATGAAAATTCACCAACCCTATTTAAACGAATGGTATATATATATATAATGGGACCCCATCCATTATCCAAGATTAAATTAATATGGATATACATTTATAAAATAAATCCATTGCCCCTCCAAACTAGGAGTACAATTTCTCCATTTCCTTGTATTAGAGTTAAATATTTTTAGGGTAAATTTCAACAAGAACTATGACTGGTTTGATTCATATACCATGTTGTATGTTGTGGAGCCCTAATAAATATATTTTATTCCTAGAAACAAATTATCATCAGTCACAACCATTTCACTCCATTAGATCCATATCCATGACGGGATTCAATCTTATAATAAAATTAAATTCTATTGCATGTTCCCTATCATACACTCCCATGTGGTTCATATTATTTTAAAAAAATTACTTTTTTCTCATTTTGAGAAATACTCATATGAGAGTGGATAAACTAGTGAGTCAATCTTAATATTTTAATTGATATTAAATTTTTATTCAGAAATGGGGAACATTTTCCACGTTTCATGATTTCAAATTGTATAGTTCCAGTCTATGAAGTAAGAATATAACCTATACATCACTGATGCCCATTCAATTTGGAATTAAACTTAATGGTCAGTGATTTAAGCACTATGATATTAGACAATTTTGACATAATCATGACATCATTTGTAACATACTTGGGCTCCTGAATCACATATATTTTCTCCATTCCATTACTCAATAGACTACCCCAGATAGATTATATGTCAATGCTATGAGACTATAAAACTATGAGATGTGAGGTGAATTCTATTCAACCTAAAAAAATATCTATATTGGTTTATCTTGAATAACAATAAAAATACAATTTAAATAAAAATAGTTCTGAATGGTTTGAATCCCCATAAAGGTAACAATATTGAGAAGTCATGTTTCCTCAATATTTTCATGAACTCTGAACAACCTAGGAAAAATTAGAGAATTAGAAACAATTGGAAATGTCATAAAACATTCCGTGCTAAAAAAAAGTGTGGTTTGAGAAAAAACCATGATCATTCCTATTATTCAACCCTTTAATGGTTGAGGTAGATGTTAAGGTGACAAAATATTTAAAATAATATGGACCATCACTCATCCATAGAAAAAACTTGATATATGGTTGCAAGGTCCATTGAACTAGGAGAAAAATTAGAACATTTATTTTCTACTAAATATTTTTTAAGGGTACCATATCCTCATTTTTAGGGCAAAAAACAACATGATGTAAAGAATATATCTTATTTTATTAAACTATATATAATAGATAAATCAATTTGGACAAAAACATTGGTATGAAAATCATATATGTGAAACATCCCCATGGATTCAGGGGTCCGGACCCATGAATGCATTGTAATGATATAATATCTCATCTTATATAAACAGTATAGATCTTTGTAGGATAGATCATAATCAATGAAACTATGATGAATAATATATCCCTCTATGTATGAGTTTGAGGTATATATAAATCCTATTATACGAACTATATGTGGATTGATTCAAATTCTAACTGGATATGTGGTGACATCCAGATATCCTATCTTGGATCTAACAATAACTCCCAATTCATTCCAATATTTTTATGTCCAAAAATCGAGGACATTATTTATTTTGTATATTTTTAATGTTATTTGATATTTTAACTATTATAATCTTTGACTACCCATGTGTGTTTCTCCTCATGGTATCTTGAATTCCTTGAGTCATTATTATCCTCCAGGTGACATCCAAAATAATTTAGTTGTCATTCTAATTTCAAAAACTATCCTCATACTGGTCATTTGTCTCCAAATCCATCAATTAATTTAGGAATTCATAATACTATTTGAAAATTACATTAATATCATATTATATTTTGTTCTGGTCGAATCCAGTTATAATGGTGGATTTTTTTGGAATAAAAAACATCTTGCCACAAAATATTTCAGAAAAATAAGGATGATGTTCTCACATGAATAAAAAATGGCATGTTTCAGTTGAAATTTCACTCCATGCAAAAAGAATAATTATATTTTATTTCAATGTTCCATAATAAATCTCACATACCAAAGGATTGATTTTCCTCAAAAAGGATTCCAAATATTGGTAGGTGGTGGTGAGAGACCCCCAAGAAGTGGGACGTATATTTCCTAAATTATAATTGAAAATGTTTTTCCAACTTAAAACACATTTTTGTAGCACTTATCATATCCCTTTTGAATAAATAAACAACAATAGAATAGGAATAACCCATATCAAGGGGAATATTACATTTTGTATGATTAATTTTTATGGGTTATTATTCCTTTATAGTTTTCATGAAAAACAAGGAATTACGGATAAATTGTTACGAGTAGCAGATGTTAGAAAAATTTTATATAGGAATTAAAATTCTATTGCAATACATTTTCACATATCCCTCAACCAAGTCCCTCATAGAGCTCCTTCATATAGATCCTTTTCATAGGTACACATGATGGTCTATAGGTTAACCCATCCACCTATAATTTTTGGATGATCAATGAACTCCCTGAGAATGAATAATTGTGAGATCCCCAACATGGAAGAACCGCTTGGGTTAGTCTACATTCTGCTAAACCACCTCAGTGATCCATCATATGGTTGGATGAATATGAAGAGTCCCTACATGGTAGAGGCTCACATTAGTTAATATTCACCAATGTCACCCCACATTGGTGACCCTTATCTCAAGATAAGATTCATTAGAGACCCTCACCAAGGTCAAACTTCACCCATGTCATGATACCTGGGTGAAACTCAATTGGGATAAAATTTTTCCATTTCATGCTACTAGGAAAACCCATTAAATCGATTGTTACATACCATTGGGCCTACACCCCTACACCACCATACATGGTCAGTGACATACTAGAATCCCATGCCTACATCTGGATCCCTTCACTACCATCAGTAACTCCTATGAATAATTGAGTGTCACTCCATTAGTTTTTTCTCTACATTTAGGATTTTTTTATTGTAAATCATAAAACCTAATGATTCATTAAAAATTATCATGATTTAAGATACTCATAAATATTCTAGAAATATTGGATTTCTCCTAGGTGTATTCCCCAGTAATCCTTCATACCACCATGAGTTGAGATCCTCAAAATGTATCAAGAATAATGGGATCCATCACTATTGTATGACCCAATAGAACCTCTAAATCACCCTAATTTCAGATCCACCTCCTAGGTCATTAAACATGGGATCCCTACTAGGTTTAATATGAAAACAAACCTTCAAATTATCATCACTCTATATCCCCCTCTATCATCTAAAATAATTGTCATCCTTTTATGCATTTGCTCTATCAAAAAATCTAGATCACTATGAGTTAACGAACACCAAATGGTTTTAAAAATATGATCGTATTTCTTTGACTATACTTGAAACAAACCCTAAAATCACATTTAATTATCTCTTGTGATGTGAATCATTTTATAATATCACATATTTCCCTACCCAAGAATTTATCATGAAAGATCATAGATCTCTGATGATCATTAATTCATCATGATGAATTTGTCATCATAATGTTCCACTAATATTAAAGTGTATTTCCAAAAAAAATCATCTAACTATATGGGGTTTAATTCTTGTTTTCATAGGATACATATTATAACATTTTTTGTGTGAATTAATACTCAAAAACAACATGTGTCCCCCTAAAAAACAATACAATCATGAGATCCTAACTATCAATCATTAAAAAAAATCATCATAAAACAAATAAGAGAATTATGGGAAATGAAATAATATTACATTAGACACATGATCTCGATAGGATAATTGGACCATGGGTAATTTACCCAACATAATTATTTTCGAAGGATTTACAAACACATAATCAATTCATAAGAGAGTCCTAGTGTATGAAATAATTACTCCCAAAATGGTCTAATGAGGCTGACCTCCCATCCTCTTGACCATTATATTTTCATATACATTTCAAGAAAAGTCACAGTGACTTCCTACCTTTGATAAGTAGGTCCACATCAACTCAAAACAAGTGCAGGAATGAATGACATCAATTTTTCCTTCTGAATAAAATCTTATAAAAAATAAATATAACTAAAATATTACCTTTAATATTTTTTTATGGAATTTCATATTCAATACATTGTACGATAAATTATAAATATTTTATAATATGGAATTTTTTGGTTTCAAAAAAAATACTTATTAATTAATTTAAGAAAGTTAATACATGAAAAATTCACAACAATAATTATTATTTTTCGAACTACATGGTCAAGGATGTAATACTTATTACCTAAAAATTTATATGAAATTCAAGAATAATTCTATATTTTTTATGTGAATACATAATATAATAATATTAAAAAATACAACTCATAATTTTTTTATAACCGAATATATGGTGATTAGGTTAATTATTACACTTTATTTAAGAAAATAAATTGGAATAACATGTAAATTTTAGAAAAAAATTCCATTAGTATGACACATAACACCCTTTAAGAATCTTATAAACAAATACAATCCCATAAAAATTCATATAATGACTAAATTTAAATAAAAATACATAAAATAATTATTTCATGTTTTTGAATATTAACATTTAATCTAATAATAAATTTTTAATAGTGTCTCCATCAAATAATCCTTAGTTTCCATGGTAAATAATATATTTATTTTTTCCTAGTATTTATATTCAAAATAACTCCATTTATTATAAATGAAAAATTCAAACCTGAATTGAATATTATAATAAAAATTTTAAACTTAATTAATATATAAATTCACTGTATTTGATATATTTTTAAATAAAATATCAATTTTATTATAATTATAGAAAATAAAAAATGGTTAATATTGGTTAATGACTTAAAAAATTCTATTCGGTTCACTCTAATTAATAAAAATGAATAATAGAATTGGTATATTAATAGAACCTTCCAATTTGACCACTCGATAAGACTAGAAAGACATGATAACAATCTCATGAAATCCTAAAAATAAGTAATCCAAAGATGATAAATATTTCCATCTAGATATTCAAATATCATTAATGATATAAAAACCTAAAAATGAATTATACTCTTGTGTACACCCTAGAGAAAAATTATTGTACTCATGAAATTAATTTCTCAAAAAAATTCACCCTAAAAAATAATATATTTTTGAAATAAATTCCGATGGAATGATAGCGAAGGATTTGGTGTAGTGGAAAATAATTTAATAAGGTGTGATCATCATGAATGTGTACCCTTTGTACATCTCAAACAAATTCTGCATCTAAAATTATATTGTTTCCTTGTTTTTAGGAATCATTGACTCCAGGAACCGTGATATTCATTTATCCCATATGAATACATATGGTTTTGTAAAAATAGGGAACTCAACATAAAAATAGAGATTAAGGAAGTAAAAATTACCCCCTTGGATTTGAAATTTATTTACAGTAATACAACGTCACTATAAGTCATTATATCCCCATTTTTTAGTGACATCAAGTAAAAATACAAATTTTGGAATCATATCTAAAATTAATGTAGAAAAAAATATCTCAAGCCTATTTTAAAATATACATATGTAGTCACGTGAGACGATAACATTTTATAATATCCGTTAACTCAAGATAGATATATGAGGAAAGTTATATCCCCTTATTTTTTTAGTAATCATGGATAATATTTATACAATTTTAGTATTGTAAATATATATATAGAGTTATGAATTTTTTTTGAATTCAATTAAATTAATGAAACCAGTAATTTCTTTTCTACTATAAAATATTATATAACCTTCCTTCTTAAAATTCAGAACAAATATTTTATACCAAATCATGTAAATGATAATATAATTGGAGGAAGTGTATATCTAAATGAATGACATAAAACACTAGGTAGATAAACATTAAACACAAATAAAATATAGTTTCAACATGATTCCATCAATATGAAAAAAAATTGATTATAGGTAATTGTTTCCCATATTTTATGGAATTCATATGTTTTATGCCAAATGATTTAGTTTCAAGATATCATAAATAAATTTAAATATTAGATGCTTATACTATAATTTTATGCTAGAATTGGTGTAATTATTTACATGATTGCTCTAAAGTAATTTTAAAATCATTTGATATAATATCAAATCATTGTTTTAAAATAATACGTTTCATTGAATAAGAATATATTAAATTGTATATTTATATTAATTCATTTTGGATTTTAAATGTGTTAGGTAAAAGTGAATAGATGTATATGATTATGTTAAGAATATAATTCATAAATTTATTACTATATTTTTATATGTATATATGATAGAAAGTAACTAAAAATGAATATTATTGATCAGTTTGATGAACATATTATTAGTTTTCTTGATGTTAGTGATCTAATTAATTAAAATCCAATTTTAGGAATAAAAACTGTATGATATAGATATGATATTCCATTACATATATAACAACATGAAAATATTATTAATTTGTTTGAAAGGATATATATGTGTGTATATTAAACTTTATAGTATTAATATTCTACACCACATCATGTTAACCATTAGTTATTCCCAAAATACTAAATCTAAGGTATAATTAATTAATAAATATACCTATGTTTATACAATTATTTGCCTTGTGTATAATATTTTCTATTCCATATCAATGTTATATTTTAATGTGTATCCTCAAAGTATTTTTTTAGAAATTATAATCATTGTTTTTCATAATTTATTAACCCTATCAAAATAGTAATTTTTTTTACACTCTATAATCTAGATCTATGTAGGATTTTAATTCATAGAGTGTACCTATTTTTATGAAGAGTTACATGACATATATAATATCATTATCTAATATAGATAATTAATATATAACATAAAATTAATTTATAAAATATTAAATATGGATAAAGGGGATGACAAAAGTGCTGTCATTATCAATTTATAGTATTGATGTTTTTTATGATAGCTTTTCTATCCATCATTAGTCTACGAAAAAAAATTTCTATTAAATATCAATGAATATATAAATTTTAATTTAATTTTATATAAAAATTATTGGGACATAGATAGTATGATTCAAAAATATAATAACATTTTACAATCCAACCAATAGATTAATCAATTTCTAGGAATTATTCATGCTAGGTAATTGTCACGAACCGAATCTGGTCACCACCAAAACCGGCACCAAACCCAGCCCGTGACATAACCCGAAGGGCGTTCCCTATCCCCACAGGCTGGATTAAGTGCCCGAGTATCATTAATTTAGGTTTGGGAACGATTTACCTGAGTATGAAAGCATAAAACATTAAAAACAATCCATAATATAAATCTGAAATTTTTGAGCGAAACAAGACTTAAGGAAAAACCAGAACTGAGTACATTGCTTTAAATATAATACAAGTGGTCCAAATAAAAATAATTATAGCATCAAGACAGCCCCATGGACTCCACATGACTAGGGGTCCTCGCCCCCAATCTATCTCCACAACTCCGCACCAAGGATGTGAACTAACACCATGAACCGCCATCAACCTTATCCTTTCCTTTACGTGAATCAAACATAAAAAAGTCTAATTACACCAAGGGGTGTAATTAGGGTGTGAGCCTAAGTCCAGTAGGATACCACTCAATGATTCCAAAGAGTAAGAAATACAATGTGAAAAAGCAAGCAGTTTTCAAACGCAAGGAAAAGTAGTTTTAAAATTTCATGAAATGAAACCTCAAATTGAAAATAGTTTTCAATCAAAAATTTTCCGAATAATAACACATTAAAATATAAATGTTAGATACTTTAAATTACTTCCAAACAAACCCTAAGACATGGGTAAATACTACAAATCCAATGAGAAACACCATTGGAAACACCCCTAGGAACTAGGTTGTCTTTGGCCCTATGTACCTCGTACCTCGGTGTAAAGTAACCATAGAAAAATCATTTCTCATGCACGAGCCACTAGTAGGGAACATACCAATAACCTAGTGTTCCCCAATAATCATCCACATAGTTTAGTTAGAGTTGTCTTTATCCAAATTCTAAGTGAAACAGGGACAAAACTCGTCTGGCCCACTAGCCGTACTAGTACAAATCCGCCCCACCTAGGTACCCGAGCTTTCCCTTTTGTGATCAATCAATTTCAAAATGCAACATAAATAAATTTTCATATAAAACAGAATTACTGGTCATGAACAACCAATATAGTATCTATCACATTTTATACCACTTAAAACACGCAACAAAACACTTATATTTTTCATAAAACAATTCCTCAAAATATCGTAGTGTTTCAGACACAAAACTCCTTATAAACCTCACTTGCATACTATGTGCACATTTTTATGTTTTCAAAACATAAATGGAATCCTAATACATTTCAGTGAAAACACAAAATCATTTTTAGGGCAGCCCCATATGGTTGAAGAAACGACATCCGTGCAAAGTCTCCATTTTTACACAACACAACTCTTAGAATTTCATGTGTTTCCCAAACACCATTAAAACCAGGTTTTTCAGCAATAAACACAATGTACAATCCTTAGAAACAGTATTTTTATCCCTATTATAGTTCAATATAATCAACTAGTTACTTATAGGGTATCCCCCATTAAACTAATAAAACATTTCTATGAAAAACCCCCAATTTCACATGAAATTGGCATTTAGGATTCATTTTAAATACAAACACCACTAAAACTATATTTTTAAGAAATAATAAAATTTAATAAACATGAAAATACCATATAAACAGTAGCCAATTCAAAAATATTTCATACACAATGGAATCTCCTACCAAAACCAAGGAAATCCTTGAATCCTTTGAGCGAAAACTCAAACGCACCACCGCCGCACCTCAAGGAAGGTAAACCAGACCTAAAACCATAATTTCAGACCATGAAACACAAGATAAAACACAAATTTTTATACCCTACTTCCTGGACATTAGGAACCTCAATTATAATGGATGAAATCCTAAGTACATTGGATGTAACCCTAAACAAATTGAAAGAAGAAAGGAGGAGAACAACTTACTTAAAATATCTTGTAGAAATCGCCCCCAAACATACCATTATATGATTTTAAAAATAATAAAACTTTAAAGGGAGGTTCTAAAAAGGATAGTTAGATAATTTAGGAATTTTAATGGGGAAAAAGAGTAAGAATCGAAAGAGTTATGAAGGAAACAAATTACCTTTATAAATCTGCCCGAAATTTGAGTTCTTCAGACGTTTCGACCTAAATCGTGATGCAAATGAGTTGAAAAGAGTGTGGGAGGATATTGGACGTGATTTTGGATTAAAGGGGCGTGTTTGGGGCTTTGAATCACCGAAAAACCCTTAAAATGAATAAGTTATTAATTAATCAAATTTTATTTTTAAAACTGGAATTGTGCTTTCGGGCCGGCCCAATCCCTTAAATAAAAACCCATATACACCTTGGTTATGGATTTCCAAAGGCTCCAAATTTTAATTTTGGTAAAAATATATCCGGGGATGAAATTTTGCAGTTGGAATGTGTGAAAAATATTAAAAAATTAATAAGTTATAAAAGAAACAAAATTTGTTTTTAAATCGGGAATTGGGCTCACGGTTTGGCCCAATTCATGAAAACTCACCTATTCTCCATAAAAAATTTGGAAACCCCCCCCCCCCCAAAATTAATGGAAATTAAAATAAAAATAAATTTTAAATAAGCTATGTATGTGACAATTCTCCCCACCATGAAAACTTTCCACCCCGGAAAGTCACAGTAAGGCCAAAGCAACAACCAAACCCAACTGAGAAACCAAGAGGTACTCTCTTGCCAGGTTTCTCCCCCAAAGGCCTTAACACCTCCAGTGATCAATGAAGGAAGGAATACTCTCAAAAACCTGACTTACATCACTTTCATGAAATAATCAAGCACATTCAGGCTTTATCCCAAATGAAAACTCCTCAAACACAATCTGAACATGACTCAATCAATTTACCCAAATAAACAACAACATCGAACAAGGTTACACTTGACCTACTATAACTAAAGCATTTGTCACTCTCCAATATCAATGTTTACCAAAGTAAGATGTAGGTAGTTAGATATCTCTGAACTATAATACCTACTTCCCATACAAAACCAAGGAATAAAAATATGAGTTACTCGTATGAAGAGACACAAATGGGCTCCCCACAGTAAGAGACAACTTATTTTTTTTAGACAGAATCAAGACACTAATAGGGGGAGGCCCAAATAGAGTCTCTAGTACAAGGGGTATACATAAATTAGATATTTAAAAAATAATATACATGATACCCACAATGGGTCTTCCCACCACAAGAACCAACCATCTTAACTAACCAGCATGGACCGACACAGAAAGACCCATTTTTTTACAGATTTGGGAAGGGTGCAGGGTCAGTCCGCACGGTTTGGGAAACCATTCACTAACAATGCGGATCATTATTTCCACGTGGATTCCTAGCACACTTTCTCTACTAATCGTTCACTAAATGTGTGCTCAAACTTTCTAGCCAAATTTCCAACCATTCTCCAATGAATCAATGGAAACCAACGTGGGAGGGAAAGACATTAGGTGATAACATGGGTACAAGGCCCTCTACCTATTTCCACCGAACGAGAACAACAGAAGGAAGATGATTAAACCATAGGTTGAAACACTTTATATCTTTCACACTGATGATATGAAATTGTACAAGTGTTTAAACAACACTGGTGTTTCCCCTGACTACACGCCAGCTTCTCTCCGGGACCTATGGCTGGAGCTTAAAATATTGAAGCATATTCGGCCACGCAATTAGGCTGTTGAAACCCCTATGTGGAACTTCTTCTTTCTATGCCACAAACAACTACACCTCATACCCTGATGGGTTCATCAAGACATAACACACTTCATAAACCACTTTACGAAAAACAGGCATTTCACTGAAACAAGGTATCAGAAGATGCACACACATCACACATTGTTTCTTTGGGTGAGAAACAACAGAAGGAAAAAACACATATAAAAACCTTCCTCTAAGATATAGGATTTGATGTTTTTCACAAGGGATACATAATCACAACATAACATAGAACCTCAGAGGATTGTGTGACCTTCACCTTTATAGTCAAAAGAGCACACAACATCACAATGCGTCACTGAACATGACCCTTGCGATTGATATAAACAATACATGGAACGAGACCATATTCAAAGTCCCTAAACAACAGATAAGTCCAAAAAGTGGACACAATATCCTATCATGATTGAAATGTCAAAGTTGGTGGTTTAATAATAACTCTTTCTTCAAATAAATTATAAAGAACCTAGAGGCCCTCTTAGACACCATCAAGACACTCATCCATACTAACAACGAAAGAACACTCCCACTATTGATGAATCAGGAAACTTAAGAAACTAAGGTCTCTTTCAACCTTCCAAAAGCACTATACCACTACAAGGGGATCCAAAAATCAGCGAAATGAATGGGTGTAGTCTCAATAAAAAAATTTTCGATAAAATATTCTTTATATTGATCAACTGGAGGATTTTCCAATGGCGAAACAAAACAGGCTGCACATCAGTTGTGCATTAACCCTTAATGGGGGTGTACCTTATCCAATGAGAGAACCCAAGAACCCAACCAAGCTGTTCCATTGGTCAAAACATGCCACAAACTAGATCCAACCACATGTAGGTAACCACCGTAAAGGCATCTCAAAATTATTTTCAAAAGAGACCACTAACCGTCCCTACAAAATAGCTTACCGACCAAACACAAACCCAAAACACAGTTCAAATAGAAGGGGTTCTTGAACTAAAACATCCCACAACATCAACATTTTCAAAAACCCATAATACAAACCATACAAAACTATTCATCAATTCATCATGTTTTTCATTAAAACCAATTCTTTGAAAACAAACGGTTTAGCAGTAAGCGTATCCACCAATGGTACCCCATGGGCCTCACACATGCATGTTTTTGTGCCACACCGGGCACCCTCTTCATATCTATCCCAACACTCATCCAGTCAGGCCATCAACCATCCATCATCCCATACAACCCCATGTATGTGGTCACTCATGGAAATAACATAGGGTGAAACAAAATTTCCTTCTACTTTTCAAAAAAAATGGTCAACCAACCCAACCTTTTTCTCAAAACTGCTAACAATGAGATCCAAATCCCAATTAACATCTTACAAAACATTTCATAAGGACACAACCATTTAGAAAAGAATACATAATTAAATAAAAGCACATATTCATGCCTTTCACAATCATTTCAAAACATTTCAACCCATTTCAAAACACTTCTAATTTCATGAAAAACACCATTTCATAAATCTCTATGTAATTAAGAACTCAACTCTTCTCATTTCAAGACAAGGTTCTAAAAGTTTATATATTTTTTTGGTTTAGTAGTCACCAAACCCAAAATCCTTCTTCAACCCCCACACAATAATTCTAGAACACTTAATTCAATCAAAAACACTTTTCCATGGTTTAAAAAAAATCCACTAGAAACATATTTTCAAAACCCCAATTAACATAGTTCATACTTTCAAAAGAGGTGTAAAAACATAATTTGCCCTTTTGAAATAATTCTGAAATTTCATTTATAGGAATTTAAAAAAATAAAACCATTTTCACTTTACTAAAAAATAACTTCACAAAAATTCACTCTCCTTAAAGTGAAGTCATTTTTTTGGGTTAAAAAAACAAGTTTCCAAGATTCCAAAACAAAGAGACACAAGACAATGTGAGAGAAAACTAGTTTCGGTGGGTGACATGGAAATATGGGTGGAAGCCATATTCCAATCAATTAACCGTCATAGAGAGTATTCTAGGGAAATATCCATGGCTCCACATGGCTTTCCAGGCCCTGCGAGCTCACTGAGATTATTCGCCCAACTCTCTTTTCATTTCCCAGAGTCATCATTAAACCAAGAAAACCAAAGGACTCAGATAAATGCATACTTTCCATGGTGAAGTGAATCCCTTCATGAGGTGTGCTGGCCAGGAACTCTACCCATGACTGAAATTTCAAGTCCCAAAAATCCTAGCTCCAGACTATGCTGAATCTACCACAAATAACATGACCCAAGGAGCGAACCTGCTCTAATACCATTTTTTCACGAACTGAATCTAATCACTGCCAAAACCGACACCAAAACCAGCCCGTGACATGACCTGATGGGCGTTCCCTATCCCCATGGGCTAGCACAAGTGCCCGGGTATCATTAATTTAGGCTTGGGAATGATTTACCCGAGTATGAAAGCATAAAACATTAAAAACAATCCATAATATAAATCTGAAATTTTTGATCCAAACAAGACTTAAGTAGAAAATAGAACTGAGTACATTGGTTTAAATATAATACAAGTGTTTCAAATAAAAATAATTATAGCATCAAGACAGCCCCAAGGACTCCACACGACTAGGGGTCATCGCCCCCAAGCTATCTCCACAACTCCGCACTAAGGATGGGAACTAACACCATGAACCGCCATCACATTTAGCCTTTCCTTTACCTGAATCAAACATAACCATGTCTACTTACACCCAAGGGGTGTAAGTAGGGTGTGAGCCTAAGCCTAGTAGGATACCAACCAATGATTCCAAAGAGTAAGAAATACAATTTGAAAAAGCAAGCAGTTTTCAAACGCAAGGAAAAGTAGTGTTAAAATATCAAGAAATGAAACATCAAATTGAAAATAGTTTTTAATCCAAAATTTTCAGAATATTGAAACATTAAAATATAAATGTTATATAATGTAATTAACTTCCAATCACACACTAATACATGGGTAAATACTACAAATCCAATGAGCAACAACATTGGGAACACCCCTAGGCACTAGGTTGTCTTGGGCCCTATGTACCTCGTACCTCGGAGTAAAGTAACCATAGAAAAATCCTTTCTCATGCACGAGCCACTAGTAGGGAACATACCCATAACCTAGTGGTCCCCAATAATTATCCACATAGTTTAGTTAGAGTTTTCATTATCCAAATGCTAAGTGAAACAGGGACAAACCCCATCCGGTCCACTAGCCGTACTAGTAAAAATCCGCCCCACCTAGGTACTCGGGCTTCCCCTTTTGTGCTGAATCAATTTCAGCATGAAAAATAAATAAATTTTCATATAAAACACCATTACTGGTCAAGTACAAATAATACAGTAGCTATCACATTTTATACCACATAAAACACGCAACAAAACACTTATTTTTTTTCATAAAACAATTCCTCAAAATATCGTAGTTTTTCGGACACAAAACTCTTTATAAACCTCACTTTCATATTATGTGCACATTTTTAAGTTTCGAAAAAATAAAGGGAATCCTACTACATTTCATTTAAAACACAAAATCATTTTTAGGGCATCCCCATATTGTTCAAGAAACGACATCCTTGCAAAGTCTCCATTTTTACACAACACAACTCTTAGAATTTCATGTGTTTCACAAACACCATTAAAACTAGGTTTTTCAGTAATAAACACAAGGGAAAATCATTAAAAACAGTATTTTCATCCCTATTATAGTTCAATAAAATCAACTAGTTACTTATAGGGTAGCCCCAATTAAACTAATAAAACATTTCTATGAAAAACCCCCAATTTCACATGAAATTGGCATTTAGGATTAATTTTAAATACAAACACCACAAAAACAATAATTTTCAGAAATAATAAAATTTAATAAGCATGAAAATACCATAAAAATAGTATCCAATTAACAAATATTTAATACACAATTGAATCACCTACCAAAACCAAGGAAACCCTTGAATCCTTTGTGCGAAAACACAAACGCACCACCGCCGCACCTCAAGGAAGGTAAACCAGACCTAAAACCATAATTTCAGACCATGAAACATAATATAAAACCCTAATTTGTATACCCTACTTCCTGGACATTAGGAACCTCAAAGAAATGTAAAAACCCTATGTACATTGGATGTAACCCTAAATAAATTGAAAGAAGAAAGGAAGAGAACAACTTACTTAAAATATCTTGTAGAAATCTCCCCCAAAAATACCAGTATCTAAATTTAAATATACTGAAACCATCAAATGATGTTCTAACAAGGATAGGTATATCATTTAGAAATTTTAATGGGGGAAAAAGAGTAAGAATCGAAGGAGTTATGAAGGAATCAAATCACATTTATAAATCTTCCCGAAATTTTAGTTCTACAGACGTTTCGACCTAAAACGAGATGCCAATGAGCTGCAAAGAGAGTGGGAGGATATTGGACGCATTGATGGATTAAAGGGTCGTGTTTGGGCCTTTGAATCACCGCAAAACCCTTAAAAATGAATAAGTTATTAATTAATCAAATTTTATTTTTAAAACTGGAATTTGGATTTCTATCAGGCCCAATCCCTTAAATAAAAACCCATATACACCTTGGTTATGGATTTCCAAAGGCTCCAAATTTTAGTTTTGGTGTTAATATATCAGGGGAGGACATTTAAGAGTTGGAATGAGTGAAAAATATTAAAAAATGAATATGTTATAAAAGAAACAAAATTTATTTTTAAATCAGGAATTGGGCTCACGGTTTGGCCCAATTCATGAAAACTCACCTATTCTCCATAAAAACTTTGGAAACCCCCCCCAAAACAAAAAATTAATGGAAATTAAAATAAAAATAAATTTAAAATAAGCTATTTATGTGACAGTAATTTTCTTTATATATATATTGATATAAATAATTTTCGTTTTTTTAGATTCTTCAGAATATTTTAACAGAGTCATAGACCAATATTCTCTATGAGGATACATTGTCATTCATTATATCATTCTCTAGGAATTAGAGCACCATTTCAGTGGATATAAGAGAATCCACCAACATTGGTGATGGGAATTCTCAAAAATAAGATACAATGGAGGTAGCTTACACATAATATTCTATTTCCATATCATTATTTCAATAAATTGTACCTTACTCTATATATGATCCATGTTTCATTTTGAACATGATAAAAAACTATTTTATAGTTTCAATGCATTTTCTATGTCCATCCAGGTTATGTCGGTGCTAACGCTTTGTGCATGAGTTTATTATTTCCATAAGGATTAAAAAGATTAATTATCATGGATAGTTTTTATATTTCATTCATTACATTTGAATCATATTTTTAAATTTATTAAATTTTAAAAATTGGAGTGGTCTTTTAATTACACCAATTTTTTCAACATGAATCAATGAAATATATACCTTTTATTCTTTCTTTCAATTATTTCTATTTGATTTTTAATCTCATTTACATTTTCATGACGATGTCATCTCAATGAATTCATCAATAATTTAGTAATATATTTTAATAATACATTAACATCTAAATAGAAATAAATGGTTCCTATTAATTCTTGTAGGCATCGAAAAAAACATTTCCAACAAAAATATTACAAAAACATTTATCTCAATTTACCTTATCTATCTAAATATAAATCAATTGTTCATGTTCATTCTTTTAGAAGACCACAATAAATCTTCCCAAAAACTAAAATAGTAATAATAATTATAATTATTATAATTATAATAATTATAATAAATATACATTAATCATACAAATAATATCATCAAAAAAATTAATCCATATATATAATATGTCAATATATATACACTATTTCATATTAATATAAAAAATAATAATTTAATATAAATATATATTTTTGTATCACAACACCAAATAATATTATTCATATGTGCATATGTACATTTATAATGAAATAATAACAATATTTATTATATGACATATGTTTAATCACATAATAATAATAATAATATCATCAAAATTTATGGTGTGCATACATTTTATATATAGGAAATGTATGATTATTAACACTATATAATAATATGTTGGAAATAATATCAATAAAAAATATAATATAATAATCACATTCATATATTTTTCATTTAAGAATAATATATTTAATTTTATAACTATACACACAAACATAAACACATTTTACTTTCATTATATGACATTAAAACATTAAAACCATTTAATAACTGGTAATAAAATTGGATATCATTATTCATTTATTAGGATAATAATTAAACCACCAATTCTATTTACAGAAATTTATTTATGAATAAATATGTGTATTATAATAGAATAATAATATTTAAAATAAAAAAATATCGTAAATTAAAAAATAAAATAAAATCATATGAGACCGTGAATAATATTAGTTACCTAGTACCCCACCATCGGGTAACTATAAGCCTTTATATACGAACACCTCAGTATCCCCCTATGTAAGTAACCAATTATCCTTTATGGAATACCCAACACCATTTTAAACACTTGGTTGAAGGTGAAACATTCTATTGACCTTTATTCAAACAAAAAAACTACCATTTAACATTACAAAGATATTAATAATAAAACTCATTACAATTTTATGAAATCTAAATTATAGTTTGACCATAACATGAAAAATGTACCATCCCTAGGTTTGATGAAACCTATAATAATTTATTTCCACTAACTTTTCTAGAAACAAGTCACTATGACCTCCCAATCATATAACTTTTTAACTAAATTATCCAAACTCCCTCATTTAAAAAATTTAGTACAAATATCACATAGAAATTCCTATGTAATTTTGTATATTTTATCTCGTGATGGTCATTATTATTCAACTATAAAACATTAAAAACTCATGAAAAGTGATAAATTATGTATCTTCATTTAGAAAAATGGCATACTAATACACCTATGATTTATAAAACATATGTTGTTAAGATTTCACTATCCTATAGTGGTTCTCATAATAAGAATCACATTGGGGTTTCAATTAAGTGAACTGAACGTGAAATTTCCATTTAATAAAAATTGAATTATAATCTAAATCAATTTTCAAAATATTATATTTTAGTTTTAAAATCATAATTTACATATATTTTTTAAAAATGAACTTTCCTAGGAAATTTGTTTTAATTCTTTTTTCTTTTTTTTATATAACATTTTTCCATAATATATGATATATCATTAATATAAACCAAAAAATTTAAAACCATATTTATAAAAAGCTATAATAATGTAGATATTATAGAGGATATTCAGAATGATAGAATGGATACATTATTTTGAAAAATATTATAATATTTATTAGATAATGAATAGATATATACATGAGGAATACCTATCAAAATATATTTAATAACCAATAATAAAATTAGAATAATGTAGTATTCTTAGAAGTAAATCCATAATTAATAAAGAAAAATAATAATAAACAATGAATCAAAAAGAAACAATATTATAGAATTATGAAGGTAAAATTTTATTTTTGTCAAATATATTATTACATTACAAACATAGTATATATAACATTTTTTAGTTCATATATCAAAATAGTTTATATTATATATTAATAAATAAATTTTAAATAATCAATGTATTCATGAATTTTTATTGTTATGAAATAATTAATTTCAAAGTAATTAATAAGTTAATAAGAATTAATCTGATTACCATATTTATATGAACCGACTAGTCTTGTAGTATTAGTAAACATGATACACACAATATTATTACAATAAAATTGCATAAATAATTAAAAAAAATTAGTGGAATAACTTTATTTTATGTAGTATATCCCAGAATATAATTCGTAGTATAATTCAAGGAATACTGGTGAAATGAAAAAAATAATGTTGAGCTCAAACACTTAGTATTGTGTTAATTAAATTATAAGTTATCATTATTTAAAATGAAAAATAAATATGGAAAGGTCAATAACTGAGAACACATTCCATTTAAATAAAATTATAATACATAACCAATATATCTTGGTAAATAACTAAGGAAAATTTCAATTTAATCATTTAAATTATAATAAAATTTATACAAATATAATATCATAGAGAATATCTCAGTGGTAATAATAACGAGAGTCTGAATGCATGAAATTAATAATTATGAAATTTCATGATCCCATTCATAATTATACCTATAATATCAATACCTTTTAAAAAGAGGTTTATTATATAGTAAAAACCCCTTTTAGTACTAGCTTAACATGATTTTTCTCTTAATACCTACTGATGTATCGAGTGATTATATAATACTGGACCCACCAACAAGTGTATGTCCAAACAACTCCTCATATTTAATATAATATATTTTATTAATAAACAATGTTCCATATCATCAAATTCACATATTGAGTATAGAATATATATTTATAAATATTTTCACAGAGATAATAATTACATTAAACATAAAACAAATTATGTATAAATGAGATAGAGTTTAGGAATTAAGAATATCCATGATAAAAAATATGGTTATATATGGTAAATTTAAATTTAAATTTCCATAGGAAATTTATTATTTCAAGGGGATGTTAATAAATGCAAAACAAATCAATGATGTGAATTTCAATACAATTCATGGTCAACATAACCATAAACTAACAAGATGAGGAATATGGATTATAACAGTACAACATATAGTAATTTTAAAATAATAAAATAATGTTTTAATTTATGGATATATATACCACACATGTATCTTTAAAAATAATCATGGGGATAATATTCTTTTTATTTTTTAAATCCATTTTAAAATCCTTTTATATTAAAAACAATTTTTAAAACATTTTCATTAAAATGTTCTCCTTAAACATGATTTTTAATCATGAAATAGATTTTTCTCATGATTTTTTAAATTTATATACATTCTGTAAAAATTAAAATATTATTTATCTTTCCCATGTAAATAAATGGTATGAATGTTCCTTCTTCAAAAAATGAAAACAATATTTCTTTCCTATTTTCTATAAAATCTAAATTGGTATTGTTTTCAAAACTATATAAAATTTGTTTGATTATTTTTAAATTAAAAATTGGAAAAAAATAAATTGATAAATAATTTTTAAAATATTAAAAGATGTTTTGAATATTTTGTTATAAAACACAGGTTTGGAAGTAATCAAATTATCAAACAAAGAGATAAATGAAGTCGTATTTATTAAAAATTATTTTATGAAGCATTTTATGTACCAATTTTCTTGGAAATGTTACTATTAAATTAAAAATTCATCAATAAACATTGTATATGACTATTAATTGGTTTTTATTTGTAAATGTTTAAATAATATCCTTCGGCTATATTTTATGAATAAATAAATCTTTATTGTAATAAGATTGTGAAATAAATCTCTAATATGATGATAACATTGATGTGAGAATTAATAAATGAACTGATTGTCTATTTTATCTATAAATATGTAATGCCCCGACCTTAGTTACCCAGAGTCGGTGCATTATTGTGTAACAATGGAATGATCACAAAAGATCAAGTCTCGAAAGACCGATTAGTTTAGTATCCTTGGAAACACTAGATACATTCATAAGTCTTACATTACATCATAAAGTAAAACAAAACTACAACAACATCTTGTCTTCATATCCACTCATACTATCCCTGTAGATCATTCATAAAATACTTCTTCACATCTTGGAAAAATTAAAACATTGGAAGGGGTGAGCTCAGATGCTTAGTAAGGATAACAATATAGCGGAAGCTTTCATAAATAAACATTAACATTTAAGTAAATGTATAACTAAAACAAAAGCCTTTTAAACATGAACTTCAGCATAATATGGAAAAAATAAAATTAAATAATTCCATTTAATAATTCACATGTATATTCTACTAGTTGAATAATCACATGCAATATCAATAACCACTTTCATAATAATGGAATGCATAATTCCATAACATCATAACCACATAGACAAGGCCTCGTGCCATGACTACAAATAAGATTTTGTCAAGGCCTCATGCCAAGACACTAGTTTGTCTCATTAGACCTACCGATGCATTGAGGAGCTATAGCGGGCTCCACCCGTCACTTATTAAGTCCAATGCATTCCTCGTATGAATAGGTTTAAACATATCATAAAACATAACATAATCGTATCACATATAACATGCATAAAGGAAACATAACATTTCCACATTTCAATCATAAGATTTCAATACAACACATTGATATAATAAAAACACTTTCAAAACTATTTTCAATACCAAAATAAAAGAAAATTAAAATATTTATTTATTTTTCATTTAAAAAAAGTTATGGATTGTAGAGGAAGCCGAAACTCAAATAATGGTCACAGCGGCGGTGAATTCGTTGTCGCCGCATACGTACGACAAAAAAACATTCCCTTTTTTCGTTTAGTAAAACGCTTTGTATAAATAAAGTTTCATTTTGAATAAACGTAAAAGTCAAAGGGGTTTATACACCGTATACAAGAATGTTGTGTATAAAATAAAATATGCCTCAATGAAAGGAGATTGAGAAGAAGTCCTAAAAAAGATCATTTTTTAAATAAAACAGATATATTATGTGTATTAACTATAAGTACACATAAAGAAAGTAAAAATACAAGATAGGACATAATAATATCATGACATAATTTGAATGTAGGAGATTAACCCAAAGAATGGAAATTGGGTTAAGAAGTTCCCTTAAAAAGATCATTTTTTAAATAAAACAGATCTATTATGTGCATTCACTATAAATATGCAAAAAGGAAGTACAAATACATGGTAGAACATAATAATATCATGACATAATTTGAAAGTAGGATATTAACCCAAAGAACGGAAATTGGGTTAAGAAGTTCCCTTACCTCATGTCCGACTTGACTGGACCGTTCTTTAACCTCCTGAATAATAAATTAGAGTTAATTTATAATTTCATAAGAACCTTCTTCAAGTTTATTATTCCTTTTATATAACTTATTACATTGTTAAGAACATTATGTAATTATTTATGTTAATACCAGTCGTTGTGTCGATCTTTGGTACTTGAGTCAAAAATAAACTTCTTATAATTAAAAGTAGTTCATGAGGTAAAATATCCATTATATCTAGAATTATATTCATGATGTATATATCATATATATCAGATATATCCAGTATATAAATTCATTCATAATATTACGTAACATTTAGAGGTAAGAAATGAAATGCACCGTTCATGGAGACGGTAAGTCGTATGTACGCATGAATGCTACTTTCAGTACTATTTAGTATGTAATGGAATGAAATCATAATGATATAAAGGTTTATTATAATTCCAGTATAATATCATATATAATATCATTTACTCCATCCTTTATACATCCCATATATGGCATTAACGATTCAAATCACTTTGAGGGGGCGGTAGTCTGCACTTCCTAAAATGAAATTATCGCGTTTACCCATAATAGAAATCATAAAGGTATGCCATAAATGGGAAATACAGAAGAATAAGGAAATTATAAACATAATATATATCATATATAGAAATAGTTTCATCATAATGGCCACTATTAGAGGTGTTAAAAGAATATACAACAATCATCGTTTCATGAGGCAGTATTTCGCCACCCACAGAAATAGTATGTTCTTTAACAATTAGACGGAGGTGTGTGTAAGTGTAAATAAAATCCTTATCATAAAAACATCCTAGAATATTTTTTATACTGTTTTCTTACAAAATAAAGTAATAAAAATATTTTAAGGGGTTGGAGAAGCAAAATAAAACAATAGAACATAAGAGAAAACATTACCTTAAAATCGGGTAACTCTTTTTGATTTGAGCCAAAGGCTTCATTGGAAATACTTCTGCCCAAAGTGAGGCTTCTAGGAGTAAGAGAGGGAAGTTCGAAGAGTATTTGGCCAGATTTTGGCTGATCCAAATGGCTTGAAGGTGTGAATAATGTGGTATAGGTGGGGGCCATTTATAAGAGAAGAGGAGGGGAACTCTTGAAAAGATTGAAATGTTACTTTATTATGAAAGGATATTCGGATTATAAAGTTCCCACAATGATATATTTCGAGGATAAGGTGATAAGGTATCGAAATATACTAATAAAATAGGTTTTTGACAAGTTTATGTATTGGATTTTACATTATCCTTCGATTTTATTAAAATCATTAATTAATGAGGTAATCGCTGCATCATCATGGTGTTATAAAAACATAAATTTATTTAAAGTCAAAAAATTATAAAAAATTTACAATGATGTAGGAAATATTTTTAGCTTTCCAATGAAAATTTATAGTCATAATGTTAACTTATATAACACCATTTAATATTTTTTTTAGTAAAACAAAACAAGTTTGTGACAATTTTATTTTTACTTTAAATAAAAAGTTCTTAATGTCATTTTCTTACCCAAGTTGCTACATGGGGTCCCCAAGTTGACCCATGGATTTTATTGGTCGGAAATGACTCATCCAATAAGTTTAGGACAAGTTTCATGATATTTTTATATTTTTATAATATCATTTTTACGTTAAATTTCACTAATTACCTTAAATTGTAATTAATAAAACCTAAAAGTTACTATTCACCAAAAAATAATTTTATTCCTATTGAACCAAATTTCATATCCTAATGACAACCATGTATGTTGGATTTTTTATATTCAATTCATATAAGTGGTAAATATTCATTTAAACCAAAAAATCTGTTTTTTTAACTACCACTTAGTGGTTTCACTATTCATCAAAAATTGAAGTTTTTCAGAACAATGCCCAAATTTTACCCTAAGCTATAGTGGATATTCCGAATTAAAAAATGATATCTATTTTAGAAAATTCCTAACATATAAGTTGCATTAATTAATTTTATAATTAATTCCCTTTGTCACAAAAAATAGCGTGCTTTTAGGAAACAATATATATCAAAAGATTGACAATTGTTTATGTCCAATTTCAAAGTGAAATTAATTATAATGACCACCATTGGATAAAATGGTAAAAATATATTCCAATTATAATTTAAGACCAATTAATGGTATAATTGATCACTATAAATTATTTTGATTAAAAATGTTGTTTTTAAGTATTTATCACTATTCATAAAAAATTGGAAGTTCTCAGAAAATTACACAAAATTCAACTTAGGATAATTTCGATATTCCGAATAAAAAAATGATGTCCATTTTGAAATATAAAATTTATATAATTTCAAAAAGTGGTTATTACTATTCATAATGGCTACATTGATTGGTCATGGTGTGATAGAATCTCGAACATGCGTACAATGCATGCTATTGCATTATTGAAAGTGAAGCGTATCATGAAAGATTGGGGTTTTAAATTCTCCCCTCCTTCAATAAATTGGGTCCTCACAATTTGAAATTGTTCTTCGAAAATAAAAGGTTGAAAATAGAAAATACCTTTGTGGAAAACCCACATCGAAAATAAGGTTAATAAAAATATAACATTAAAGGGAAGAAAGAGAAGTACAAAGGTCACCCGAGATAGACCATACTAAGATTATATGAAAATATGGATATGGAGGAAAAAAACCATCATGGTCTGATGGAGAGTCGTAGAAAACAAGATTAGGAGAAAGTTAACCACAAGAAAATCACAAACTTGTTATTGGTTAAACAGTCATTAAATCCCCAGTTGGAAAACTTAACCGACACAATATTTATTTTAAGTTAACTTTTATAAACTTGAGGAATTTATTTAATATTTTTACTTAAAACATAAGGAAATATACTTACTTGTCATTAGACTTTCATTCTTTAATAAATTTTTACCACAAACCCATCTTTCACTCCAAATGCTAACAGAACTCAAAAATATTCTATTTATCATAATTGTATTAGGTTCCAAATATTACCACATACCATTTAGATTAGGAAAACTGTTTTGTAATAACCAGGGACTTCCTGTAGGCTAGTGGTGGGTAATAAAGGCATGCCGCACTATGGTTGTGGGTTCGATTCCTGCATCTTTGTCCAATGCGACAGGTTATCCCTCAAACTACATGTTGTCCTTTTCCAAAAACTATAGTATTATAATATTCCAAAAATAATCATCAGAAATGTTTTAACCTTAAACAATACTATCCAAAGTTCATCCTAATCCATTCCAATCTTTATAGTTATCCAAAATACCTCTGTCCAGACTTTCTCTAAAAGGTCTCTAAATTCCATAATCTATTCATCAGATTCCCCCAACAAAGTAATGTTTCTCTTATTGTCACATAATAAAAATATTATTACCTTCATCATATTAAAACCATAATGAAAAAAAAGTACTGCAATATAATCCTTATATATATCTAATTATTCATATAACAACAATATAATACTTGAGTCCAAAAGCACCAATACATTAATTATTCCACTTCAACTGTAGTAACAACATAAGATTGGCCTTGATCCCTCGACCTTTTCTGAGGTAAGTTTCCATAACACTTAGGAAATTTATTTGGATAATTCCCCATTTCCCTAAAATTGTAGCATTAAACATTGATAGCCTCTTTCTTTCCTTTTCAATCACGAGCATGTTGACCT
This sequence comes from Viscum album, assembly GCA_963277665.1. Classification (NCBI taxonomy): domain Eukaryota; kingdom Viridiplantae; phylum Streptophyta; class Magnoliopsida; order Santalales; family Viscaceae; genus Viscum; species Viscum album. The sequence goes on from OY728157.1 coordinate 1,726,155,763, forward strand.
TTTTCTCTACATTTATAACAAACTCCCATTCCTTTTAGGAAAGTACCAGGGTGATTCTTCCCACAATTATCGCATAATGGAAAGTCCTTCTTTCCCTTTTTCCCTTTATCTGTCTCTTGTTCCACCGTTCTCATGTTCTCTTGATTTACTTTATTGTCATAAGATTTAGAGAATTCCTTTTCGTTCTTGACAGCACACGAGACAATATCTTTATACGATGAGAAGGATTGTGATAATAAATCTCAATGGTGAAATGATTTTAACCCATCAATGAAATGATCAATCCTACTTCTTGGGTTATATATATAATCTGCATCATACCTTGCTAACCATGTAAAATTGGCCTCAAACTTTGCGACATTCTCATCCCCCTTTTGCCTCAGACTCAGAAATGGCCTTTCCATATCTGCTCAATGGTCACGAGGAAAGTATTTTTCTAATAAAATATCTTTGAACACCCTCCATTCCATATTTGATACTTAATCATCTTTCTTTGTGTTTTGAATCAATGACCACCATTGATCAGCATCTCCAGTGAGGCGGTAAACTACCATGATATCCTTTTCCCTTTCACTACTCCCCATGGCATGGAAAATTTTCTCTAAGGAATTTATCCATTTCTCAGCTAATAATGGATTTGTAACCTCATTAAATGTTGGTGTTTGTTGCCTCATGAAGCGGTCTAACATTGATAATCCACGTTGTGGATCATGGTGCTCCATACGAGTAAGGTTATTATTCATAACCTTAGTGAGTTGTCCCAGTATGGTGATAAGTTGATCAGCACTAGTTGTATCACCTTCTCCACTATAATTATCTTGAGCAGGAGGGGAATCCCAACAGGGAGTGTGTGCATTGATATGGTTCCCATTCCTTCAGATATGTGCCATTTCTAAACAATGGCATAAACTAGATCAGTTTATGAATCAAAATAAATAATTCCCTACTTGTAAAACACTTAACATAAATTGAACAGTTTATGGATATAATCCATAATCATAAAAATGATTTCTTTGGGGAACTATATACTCATAAACCATTCATAATGGTTTTTAATTAAAATGAGATTTATCCTAAGCATATCCCCTGGGAGTGTCGTAACCAAGACTACAGCAAGGACCGTTGTCATGCACGAGTTCCCGTTCAAGTCTAGCTCAAAGTGGTGTTTTCTGGTTTTACCCCTAGGTACATCTGTGCCAGAGCTGCCTCTACCTGCTCGTATCCAGATAGGGATGTATTGCTCAGAAAACTCACAAAATATCTATAATAACAAAATTCTAGGAAGTTATTCAATACTAATCCTCAAAGTCTTTCTTAGGGATATGTGCTCTAATCAGAGTTTATCAAAATCCTGCTTCCAAGGTTAGTACTAAACTGCCTCTAATACCAACTGTAACATCCCGACCCCAGTTACCCAGAGTCGGTGCATTATTGCGTAACATTGGCATGATCACAAAAGATCATGTCTCGAAAGACCGATTAGTTTAGTAGCCTTGAAAACACTAGATACATTCAGAAGTCTCACATTACATCATAAAGTAAAACAAAACTACAACAAAATCTTGTCTTCATATCCCCTCATACTATCCCTGCAGGTTATTCATTATATACTTCTTCACATCCTGGAAAAATTAAAACATTGGAAGGGGTGAGCTCAGATGCTCAATAAGGATAACAATATAGCAGAATGTTTCATAAATAATCATTTACATTTAAGGCAATGTATAACTAAAACAAAAGCCTTTTAAACTTGAACTTCAGCATAATATGGAAAAAATAAAATGAAATAATTCCATTTACTAATTCACATGGATATTCTACTAGTCGAATAATCACATTCAATATCAATAACCACTTTCATAATGATGGAATGCATAATTCCAGACTATCATAACCACTTAACCAAGGCCTCATGCCAATACTAAAAATAATATTTTTTCAAGGCCTCATGCCAAGACACAAATTTGTCTCATGAGACCTACCGATTCATCGATGAGATATAGCGGGCTCCACCCGTCACTTATTAAGTCGAATGCATTCCTCATATGAATAGGTTTAAACATATCATAAAACATAACATAATCGTATCACATAAAACATGCATAATGTAAACATAACATTTCCACATTTCAATCACAAGATATCAATACAACACATTGATATAATAAAAACACTTTCAAAAACATTTTCAATACCAAAATAAAATAAAATTAAAACATTGTATTTATTTTTCATTTAAAAAAAGGTATGGTGTGTAGAGGAAGCTGAAACTCAAATAATGGTCACGGCTGTGGTGAAGTCGTTGTCGCCGCATATGTACGAAAAAAAAACATTCCCTTTTGTCGTTTAGTAAAACACTTCATATAAAAAATATTTGTTTTGAATAAACGTAAAATTCAAAGGGGTTTATACAACGTATAAAAGAAAGTTGTGTATAAAATAAAATATGCCTCAATGAAAGGAGATTGAGTTGAATTCGTTAAAATGATCATTTTTTAAATAAAATAGAACTATAATGTGTATTCACTATAAGTACACATAAACAATGTACAAATAGAATATATGACATAATAATATCATGACATAATTTGAAAGAAGGAGATTAACCCAAAGAATGGAAATTGGGTTAAGAAGTTCCCTTACAAAGATCGTTTTTAAATAAAACAGATCTATTATGATCATACAATATAAATACACAAAAAGTAAGTAAAAATACATTATAGAACATAATAATTTCATGACATAATTTGAAAGTAGGATATTAACCCAAAGAATGGAAATTGGGTTAAGAAGTTCCCTTACCTCATGTCCGACTTGACTCGACCATTCTTTAACCACCTGTATAATAAACTAGAGTTAATTTATAATTTCTTAAGAACCTTTTACAAGTTTATTATTCCTTTTATATAACTTATTACATTGTTATGAACATTATGTAATTATTTATGTTAATAACGGTCATTTTGTCGATCATTGGTACTTGAGTCAAAAATAAACCTCTTAAAATTACAAGTTGTTCTTGAGGTAAAATATCCATTATATCCAGAATTATATTAATGATGTATATATCATATATATCATATATATCCAGTATATACATTCAGTCATAATATTACGTAACATTTAGAGGTAAAAAATGAAATGCACCGTTCATTGAGACGGTAAGCCGTATGTACGCTTGAATGCTACTTTCAGTTCTATTTAGTATGTAATGGAATTAAATAATAATGATATAAAGGTTTATTATAATTCTAGTATAATATCATATATAATATCATTTTCTATATACTTTATACGTCCCATATATGGCATTAACGATTCAAATCACTTTGAGGGGGCGGTAGTCCGCACTTCCTAAAATAAAATTATCGCCTTTACCCATAATGGAAATCATAAAGGTATGTCATAAATGAGAAATACAGAAGCATAAGGAAATAATAAACATAATATATATCATATATAGAAATAGTTTCATCATAATGGCCACCATTAGAGGTGTTAAAAGAATATTCAACAATCATCATTTCGTGAGGCAGTATTTCACCACCCACAGAAATAGTATGTTCTTTAACCATTAGACGGAGGTGTGTGTAAGTTTAAATCAAATCCTTATCATAAAAACATCCTAGTATATTTTATATACTGGTTTTTTTACAAAATAAAGTAATAAAAATATTTTAAGGGGTTGGACAAGAAAAATAAAACAAAAGAACTTAAGAGAAAACATTACCTTAAAATCGGGTAACTCTTTTTGATTTGAGCCAAAGGCTTCTTTGAAAAGACTTCTGCCCAAAGTGAGGCTTCTAGGAGTAAGACAGGAAAGTTGGGAGAGTATTTGGGAAGATTTTGGCTGAGCCAAATGGCTTGATGGTGTGAATAATGTGGTAGAGGTGGGGGCCTTTTATTAGAGGAGAGGAGGGGCACTCTTGGAAGGATTGAAATGTTACTTTATTATGAAAGGCTATTCGGATTATAAAGGACCCACAATTATATATTTAGAGGATAAGGTGATAAGGTTTCGAAATCTACTCATCCAATAGGTTTTTGACAAGTTTATGTATTGGATTTTACATTATCCTTCCATTTTATTAAAATCATTAATTAATGAGGTAATCGCTGCATCATCATGGTGTCATAAAAACATTAATTTATTTATAGTCAAAATATTATAAAAAAATTACAATGATGTAGGAAATATTATTATATTTCCAATGAATATTTATAGTCAGAATTTTAACTTATATAACCCCATGTAATAATTTTTTAGTAAAACAGACCAAGTTTGTGACAATTTTATTTTTACATTAAATAAAAAGTTCATAATGTCATTTTTTTACCCAAGTGGCTACATGGGGTCCACAAGTTGACCCATGGATTGTCTTGATCGGACATGACTTATTCAATAAGTTTAAAACAAGTGTCAATATATTTTTATATTTTTATAATATCATTTTTACCTTAAATTTCACTAATTACCTTAAATCGTGATTAATAAAACATAAAAGTTACTATTCACCAAAATTAATTTTATACCCATTGAACCACATTTCATATTATAATGACAACCATGTATGTCGGATTTTTGAAATTCAATTCATAGAAGCGGTAAATATTCATTTAAACCAAAAAATCAGTTTTTTGAACTACCACTTACTGGTTTCACTATTCAACAAAAATTGATGTTTTTCAGAACAATGCCCAAATTTCACCCTAAGCTATAATTGATATTCCGAATTCAAAAATGACATCTATTTTACAAAATTCCAAACATATAAGTTGCATTAATTAATTTTATAATTAATTCCCTTTGTCACAACAAATAGCGTGCTTTTATGAAACAATATATATCGAAAGATTGACAATTGTTTATGTTCAATTTCAATGTGAAATTAATTATAATGACCAACATTGGATAAAATGGTAAAAATATATTATAATTATACTTTAAAACCAATAAATAGTATAATTTATCACTATAAATTAATTTGATTAAAAATGTTGTTTTCAAGTATTTTTCAGTATTCATAAAAAATTGGAAGTTCCCAGAAAATTACAAAAAATTCGACTTAGGATAATTTAGATATTACGAATAAAAAAATGAAGTCCATTTTAGAATATAAAATTTATATAATTTCAAAAAGTGGGTATTACTATTCATAATGTATACATTGATTGGTCGCGGTGTGTTAGAATCTCGAACTTGCGTACAATGCATGTTATTGCATTATTGAAAGAGAAGCGTATTGTGGAAACTGGAGGTGTTACATTATCCCCTCCTTCAATAAATTTTGTCCTCGCAATTTGAAATTTTTCTTAGAAAATAAAAGGTTGAAAATAGAAAATACCTTTGTGGAAAACCCACATCAGAAATAAGGTCAATAAAAATATAACATTAAACGAAAGAAAGATAAGTACAAGGGTCACCCGAGATAGACCATACTAAGATTCTATGAAAATATGGATATGGAGGAAAAACAAACCATCATGGTCTAATGGAGAGTTGTAGAAAAAAATATTAGGAGAAAGTTAACCACAAGAAAATCACAAACTTTTTATTGGTTAAACGGTCATTGAATCCACAATTGGGAAAGTTAACCGACAACATTTTTGTTTTAAGTTAAATTTCATAAAGTTTAGGAATTTATTTAAAAGATTTACTAAGAATGTAAGGAAATATACTTACTTGTCATGTAGACAGTCATTCATTAATAAATTTTTATCACAAACCCATCTTTCACTCCAAATGCTAACAAAAATCAAAAATAATCTATTTATAATAATTGTATAAGATTCCAAATATTACCACAAACCATTTAGATTAGGAAAACTATTTTTTAATAACCAGGGACTTCCTATAGGAAAGTGGTAGGTAATAAAGGCATGTCGCACTATGGTTGTGGGTTCGATTCTTGCAGCTTTGTCCGACGCGACAGGGTATCCCCCAACCTACAGGTTTTCCTTTTCCTAAAACTATAGTATTATAATATTCCAAAAATAATCTTTAGAAATGTTTTAACCTTAAACAATACTATCCAAAGTTCAACATAATCCATTCCAATCTTTATATTTCTCCAAAATACCTCTGTCCAGACTTTCTCTAAAAGGTCTCTAAATTCCATAATCAATTCATCAGATTCCCCCAACAAAGTAATGTTTCTCTTATTGTCACATACTAAAAATATTATTACCCTCATCCTATTAAAACCATAATGAAATCAACAAGTACTGCAGTACAATCCTTATATATATCACATTATTCTTATAACTTGAATATAATCCTTGAGTCTAAAAGCACCAAAACATTAATTATTCCACTTCAACTGTAGTAACAGCATATTTTTGGCCTTGATCCCTTGGCTTCTTCTAAGGTAAGTTTCCCTGACACTTATGACATTCATTTTGATAATTCCACATTCCCCTACAGTTGTAGCATTAAACATTGATAGCCACTTTCTTTCCTCTGCAATCATGAGCCCGATGAACTTTTTCTATACACTTATAACAAACTTCTATTCCTTTTAGGAAAGTACCAGGGTGATTCTTCCCACAATTATCGCATAATGGAAAGTCTTTCTTTCCCTTTTTGCCTTTATCTTTCTATTATTCCACCATTCTCATCTTCTCTTGCTTTACTTTATTGTCATATGATTTAGAGAATTCTTTTTCGGTCTTGAAAGCACATGAGACAATATCTTTATATGATGAGAAGGATTGTGATACTAATGCTCGATGGAGAAATGGATTTAACCCATCAATGAAATTATCAATCCTACTTCTTGGGTTACGTATATAATCTTCTGCATACCTCTCTAACCTTGTAAAATTGGCCTCATACTCTGCAACATTCTCATCCTTCTTTTGCCTGAGACTCAGAAATTTTCTTCCATATCTGCTCGATGGTCACGAGGAAATTATTTTTTCTAAGAAAATCTCTTTTAACTCCCTCCATTCCATATTTGATACTTCATCATCTTCATTTGTGTTTTGAATCAATGGCCACCATTGATCAGCATCTCCAGTGAGGCGGTAAACTACTATGATAACCTTTTCCCTTTTACTACTCCCCAAGGCATGGAATATTTTCTCTAAGGAATTTATCCATTTCTCAGATAATAATGGATTTGTACCCCCATTATATGATGGTGTTTGTTGCCTCATGAAGCGGTATAACATTGATACTCCACGTTGCGGATCATGGTGCTCCATACGAGTAAGGTTATTATTCATAACCTTAGTGAGTTGTCCTAGTATAGCGATAAGTTAATCAGCACCAGTTGTATCACCATCTCCACTATAATTATCTTGAGCAGGAGGTGAATCCCTACATGGAGTGCGTGCATTGATACGGTTCCCATTCCTTCCACTATGCGCAATTTCTAAATAATGGCATAAACTAGATCAATTTATGAATCAAAATACATAATTCCCTACTTGTAAAACACTTAACATAAATTGAACAGCTTATGGATATAATCCATAATCATACAAATGTTTTCTTTGAGAAAGTATATACTCATAAACCATTCATAATGGTTTGTAAAGAAAATGAGATTTATCCTAAGCATATCCCCTAGGAGTGTCGTAACAAAGAGTGCAGCAAGGACTATTGTCGTGCACCAGTTCCCGTTCAAGTCTAGCTCAAAGCGGTGTTTTCAGGTTTTACCCCTAGTAACATCTATGCCAAAGCCGCATCTACCTGCTCGTATCCAGACAGGGATGTATTCCTCGGAAAACTCACAAAATATTTATAATACCAAAATTCTAGGAAGTTATTCTATACTAATCCTCAAAGTCTTTCCTAGGGATATGTGCTCTAATCAGATTTCATCTAAATCTTGCTTCCAAGGTTAGTACTAAACTGCCTCTGATACCAACTGTAATGCCCCGAACCCACTTACCTAGAGTCGGTGCATTATTGCGTAACATTCGCATGATCACAAAAGATCATGTCTCGAAAGACCGATTAGTTTAGTAACCTTGGAAACACTAGATACATTCAGAAGTCTTACATTTCATCATAAAGTAAAACAAAACTACAACAACATCTTTTCTTCATATCCCCTCATATTATCCCTGCAGGTGATTCATAATATAATTCTTCACATCCTGGAAAAATTAAAACATTGGAAGGGGTGAGCTCAGATGCTCAGTAAGTATAACAATATAGCGGAAGCTTTCATAAATAAACATTAACATTTAAGGCAATGTATAACTAAAAAATGATTTTAAACTTGATCTTCAGCATAATATGAAAAAAAATAAAATCAAATAATTCCATTTACTAATTGACATGGATATTCTACTAGTAGAATAATCACTTGCAATATCAATAACACCTTTCATAATGATGTAATGCATAATTCCATAGTGTCATAACTATGTAACCAAGGCCTCATTCCAAGACTAAAAATAAGATTTTGTCAAGGCCTCGTGGCAAGACACTAATTTGTCTCATGAGACCTACCGATTCATTGAGGAGCTATAGCGGGCTCCACCCATCACTTATTAAGTCGAATGCATTCCTCATATGAATAGGTTTAAACATATCATAAATCATAACATAATCGTATCACATAAAACATGCATAAAGGAAACATAACATTTCCACATTTAAATCAAAAGATATCAATACAACACATTGATATAATAAAAACACTTTCAAAACCATTTTCAATACCAAAATAAAAGAAAATTAAAACTTTGTATTTATTTTTCATTTAAAAAAAAGTTATGGAGTCTAGAGGAAGCTGAAACTCAAATAATGGTCACGGCTTTGGTGAAGTCGTTTTCGCCGCATACGTACGAAAAAAACATTCCCTTTGTCGTTTAGTAAAACGCTTCGTATAAAAAATATATCTTTTGAATAAACGTAAAAGTCAGAGGGGTTTATACAACGTATAAAACAATGTTCTGTATAAAATAAAATATGCCTCAATGAAAGAATATTGATATGAAGTCCTTAAAATGATAATTTTTTAAATAAAATAGATCTATTATGTGTATTCACTATAAGTACACATAAATAAAGTACAAATAGAAGGTATGACATAATAATATCATGACATAATTTGAAAGTAATAGATTAACCCAAAGAATGGAAATTGGGTTAAGAAGTTTCCTTACAAAGATCATTTTTTAAATAAAACTGATCTATTATGTGAATTCACTATAAATACACGAAAACGAAGTACAAATACCTGATAGAACATAAAATATCATGACATAATTTGAAAGTAGGAGATTAACCCAATGAATGGAAATTGGGTTATGAAGTTCCCTTACCCCGTGTCTGACATGACTCGACTGTTATTTAACCACATGAATAATAAACTAGATTTAATTTATAATTTCTTAAGATCCTTTTTCAAGTTTATTATTCCTTTTATATCACTTATTACCATGTTATGAACCTTATGTCATTATTTATGTTAATAATGGTCATTTTGTCGATCTTTGGAACTTGAGTCAAAAATAAACTTCTTATAATTACAAGTTGTTCATGTGGTAAATAATCCATTATATCTAGAATTATATTCATCATTTAGATATCATATATATCATATATATCCAATATATAAATTCATTCATAATATCACGTAACATTTAGAGGTAAGAAAAGAAATGCACTGTTCGTGGAGACGGTAAGCCGTACGTACGGATGACCGCTACTTTCATTTCTATTTAGTATTTAATGGAATAAAATAATAATGATATAAAGGTGTATTATAATTCCAGTATAATATCATATATAATATCATTTACTCCATCCTTTATACGTCGAATATATGGCATTAATGATTCAAATCACTTTGAGGGGGTGGTAGTCCGCACTTCCTAAAATGAAATTATCGTGTTTACCCATAATGGAAATCATAATGGTATGCCATAAATGAGAAATAAAGAAGAATAAGGAAAACATAAACATAATATATATCATATACAGAAATAGTGTCATCATAATTTCCAACATTAGAGGTGTTAAAAGAATATTGATCAATCATTGTTTCGTGAGGCAGTATTTCGCCACCCAGAGAAACAGTATGTTCTTAAACCATTAGACTGAGGTGTGTGTAAGTTTAAATCAAATCCTTATCATAAAAACTTCTTAGTATATTTTAGATACTTTTTTTACAAAAGATTGTAATAAAAATATTTTAAGGGGTTGGAGTATCAAAATAAAACAAAAGATCAAAAGAGAAGACATTACCTTAAATTCGGGTAACTCTTTTTGATTTGAGACAAAGGCTTCCTTGGGAAGACTTATGCACAATGTGAGGTTTCTATGAGTAAGAGAGGGAAGTTGGGAGTGTATTTGGGAAGATTTTGGCCGATCCAAATGGCTTGAAGGTGTGAATAAGGTGGTAGAGGTGGGGGCCTTTTATAGGAGGAGAGGAGAGGCACTTTTGGAAAGATTGAAATGTTATTTATTATGAAAAGATTTTCGGATTCTAAAGGTCCCACAATGAAATATTTAGAGGCTAAGGTGATAAGAGTTCCAAATATACTCATAAAATAGGTTATTTACCAGTGCATGTATTGGATTTTACATTATCCTTCCATTTTATTAGAATAGTTAATTAAGGAGGTAATTGTTGCATCATCCTGGTGTCATAAAAATATTAATCTATTTGATGTCTAAAAATTATAAAAAAAATTACCATGATGTATTAAATCGTTTTATCTATCCAATGAATATTTATAGTCAAATTTTTAACTTATATAACCCCATTAATAATTGTTTTAGTAAAACAACACATGTTTGTGACAATTTTATTTTTACTTCAAATAAAAAGTTCTTAATGTCATTTTCTTACCCAAGTGGCTCCATGGTGTCCCCATGTTGACCCATGTATTGTCCTGGTTGTCCATGACTCATCCAATAAGTTTAGGAAAAGTGTCAAGATATTTTTTTTTTATTTTTATAATATCATTTTTACCTTAAATTTCACTAATTACCATTAACCGTGATTAATAAAACTTAAAGGTTACTATTCACCATAAAATTATTTTAATCCCATTAAACCACATTTTACATCCTATTGACAACCATTTATGTTGGATTTTTGAAATTCAATTCATAGAAGAAGTAATGTTTCATTTAAACGAAAAATCGGTTTTTTTAACTACCACTTAGTGGTTTCACTATTCATCAAAAAATTGAAGTTTTTCAGAACAATGCCAAAATTTCACCCTAAGTTATCATTGATATTCCAAATAAAATAATGATGTCTATTTTAAAAAATTCCAAACATATACATTGAATTAATTAATTTTATAATTAATTACCGTTGTCACAACAAATAACGTGTTTTTAAGAAACAATATATATCAAATGATTGGCAATTGTTTATATCCAATTTCAAAGTGAAATTAATTCAAATGACCAACATTGGATAAAATGGTAAAAATATATTCTAATTATAATTTAAAACCACTCAATATTATAATTTATCACTATAAATTATTATTATTAAAAAAGTTGTTTTTAAGTATTTTTCATTATTCATAAAAAATTTGAAGTTCTCGGAATATTACAAAAAATTCAACTTAGGATAATTTCGATATTCTGAATACAAAAATGAAGTCCATTTTGAAATATAAAATTTATATAATTTTAAAAAAGTTGGTATTACTATGCATAATGACTACTTTGATTGGTCGCAGTGTGTTAGAATCTAGAACTTGCGTATAATGCAAGCTATTGCATTATTGAAAGAGAAGTGTATCGTGGAATCTTGGGGTGTTACAAAATAGGCATAAAAATTTAAAATAAAATATTAGATAATAAATATTTATTATTCATAGAATCATATAATGACATAATCAATGAATTATAAGTTTAACACAACAAACAGAAATTGAGTTATGAAATCACTTACCTCATACTTCTTGTTTAATGAATTTTTTTCACATTATATTTCGCGGATTTAAAAAATGATATAAAATTATTGTAGAACTCGGTTAATATTTATAATATCATATATTATCCTTTTAAAACATATTATAAACCATTCATAAATAATCTCTCTTTATTCACATTGTTTCGGGTGTTCAATGCCTTGTTTTCTCATACACGTTTTCTCATAAAAAATATGAATCTTGTGAAAATTATAAAGTTTTTTCTTATAAAGAATAATAATCATGAAATTATAATTATATATAGACATAAATTATAAGTTTAAATCCTTTTAATAATTATGTTAATGAATAATTATGTATGTTACGATCAAGGAGATGGTAGGTCATACATATGCATGGGTGAGATTCCCATTTTGATTCGATCATTATGAATATAGGGTAAGCATTTTTTTCTCATTAATAAATGATCCTAATATCATATAAACCATACTATTTACTGATATATAACATCAATGTTGTGGGTTGATTAAAAGGGATTCACATCGCTTCATGAATGTGGCAGTCCACATGTAAACAAATAATGTCATCATCTCTATGTTATTGAAATGGAAGGGAAAGAATGATATATTATAAGGACCCATCATTAAACATTACATAATCTAGCTAATAAAACTATAATACACCTATTACATTTCCATAGTTATTTCCAGATTATAGTTTCATAATTTTAGTATATATTTCATACATATAAACCCACCATCATACAACATGTGTACAACTAAAAAAATGTCCATTTTTTCATAACATGAAATATTTTCATGAAATGTCATCACAACATTCATCATGGCTTCTCCATTTCTCATAAAAATCCTTGAAAACCTTTGAAATTTTTTTAAAACATGTTTTGAGCACAAAAATGATCAGTAAGGGATATAAAAATAAGGTAGAAACCGTTAGTACATGAATACTTAAAAACATATGAAATTATTCTCACAAAGACATACATCTCACCAGTAAAGTATCAAATACATACTTTCTAAAAACATGATATTTTCATATAACATATAAAAAATAAATAAACTATAAAGTATTCTTTGGGCATTAATAGTTGAATATTGTAACCCTCACAACAGCCTTATGATTTTTAACCCTCACATCTACCTTATAATGTAACCATCAATACTACCTTACAATGTATCCCTCGTGACTACCTTATGGTGTAAACATCGCAGTTACACTTATAGTAATAATATAGATAACCTCCAAAATATACATAACCATTTAATTGGAAGGATATATATGTCTTACACTTTATCATTAAAAATTCCCAATAAAAAAAAGATATTCATAAAACATGGAATCATTCATAAAAACATTCCATTTAATTTTGTAAAAATTCAAATTTAAAAGATGTTTTTTAAGAAAATAACAATAAGAATACTATATCTTTGAATAAATAATTGATAAAATGAATTCAATATGTATATTCACTATAAATAAATAATATGAATCTATATATAATCAGTTTTCATTTCACAAATAATTTTTGCATGACAAAATCATTGAAGTAAAATGTAAACCCAATGAAAAGAAGTTGGTTTAGTAATTCCCTTACCTTAGAATTGTATAACATAAATTTTTTTAAAAAACTTGCATAGTGGTTTAATTTTGTTATTAATATTTTTTATAAACACATATTTTCATCTAATATGATAATTGTTTAACAACATTTGACACATTTATTAATAATTGTTTGATATTTCAATTATTTCTGGGTCATTCATTATATGGTTCCAATGGTCATTTGTAATGGATTTTTATTTTAAATGGAGGTGAAAAACTATTAATAATATGTCTACATAATGTTAAATTATAAATATCTCATTTTCTCAGATATGATGATGAATAATTACATGAAAAATTATTGATATTTGTTATGATCATTTTGAGGGTTCTTTGATAATCACCACCAGTTTCAATTATTATATAATATTATGAAAATATATTAATATTATAGCCTAAAAGAGGATAAATTATAACATTAAAAATATTTTTCGGCCATTAAATTTTCTTATGACCATCCATGATGGTGGTAATGGATATTGAAACCACATCATCCACAATATTGGTAAATCGACACATCATGGTCAATGTTTTTGTTTTTAGAGTAAGAAAGAGAAGAGAAGAATTATGATGAAAAATTTATCCATAAACATGATAATATTCAACTATATAGAACATAATAAAGTTTCCATTACTCTTGGATAATGTTAGACGAAGAGAGTATAATACAAGTGAAAGAATTGATAAAAAATAAAAGAAAAAGAAAGAGGAATTTTACCTCTTGAATTATCTTCATTGAGATCCTCCTTAAGGCCTATGGGTTTGGCCTTTAGGTGAGACTAGAAGATATTTGACATGGGTAATAGGCTTAGGAAGAAGAATTCATAGAATTTGAGAAATGTTAAAATCTTAAGAGGTTTGAGGAGAAGAGGTTGTGATGGGTGGTATTTATATCGGAATAGTGGGGGTTTACCATTATTTTATTCATTATTTTATTATGATGCTCATGACAATAAATAGTATTGGTTCTAATGACTAAATACAATTAATAGATCATGTGTGTTCTAACCAAGGTTTCTTACTTCATCATAATATCATCCATGATTCAATAATTCATTTATTTAGTCTATTTCATGTATTATCATATTTCACTATTAACCAAAAATTCAAGTATTTCAGAAAAATCTCAAAAATTCACCACAACCATTATTAAATGGGTACAATTCAAAAATGAACTCCATTTTCATGAAATAATTTTCTATATAATTAACAAATAATCTTTAATAAAATCATAATTTATTTGGAAAATACTTGTTTTAAAACTATTACTCATTTTTTAACACATTGAAAAATTAATTAAGGTATCATAAAATTATCTTATAACCATGAAAAAAAATAATTTAATAATATATTTTACAAAAAACTCTTTTATATATTTATATGAAGTCTAAATTTTAATTTAAATATTAATGACATACAAAAATACCAACACGTAATTTATCATTTCCAAAATATTAATTTACTTTTTCTATTATATTGATATATAATTATTACACTTATAAGATAAAGAAATTTATTTTATAGCCACATAGGTGAGGTTACTATTCAATTGGCCAAATTATTATAACTAATGGTCCTATTACTATTATTAAGATCATGTAAATATTCTATCAGTATAAATTCCTTAATATATATAAATATAAATTATATCATTATATATTTATATTGAATTTAAATATTTAATTCCAAAATAAATAAATAAAATTATCTAATAAGTACCTGGGTCATTACAATCTCCATACCTTCTTGAAATTTTGTCATCTTAATTTTTATCCACTTATTAAATAAGTGATGTTACATTTCCCCATATTATTTTAAGATTCGATTTTTTTTAATTCAACCATGTCATTTCTCCACAAAACCCTAACTTGGAAGATTAACTTATTATGGAAGTCATTCTCTCTATGATCAAGATTCTGAATAGGCAATTCTTCATAAGAAATGTTCTCTTCTAACTGAACTACTTCTGGTTTCAAAATATGAGATTAATCTAGCACATACCTTCTCAACATCCAAACATGAAAAAAATTGTGTACCTATGATAAACTCAGAGGCAATGTTAATCAGTAGGAAAATTTTACAATATTCTCCATGATTTCATATGGTCGAATGAATTGCGAACTTATATATCCATTCGATCCAAAAAAACATAAGAATTATCCATGGTCATATTACAAGAAAAAAAGATCACCTACCTCAAAGGAAAAGTCTTTCTTCATGTTATTTTCATAACTATTATTACTTTTCTAAGATGTCCTCATGTTTTGCTGAATCATCAGGAATTTCCCGTCCACCTCCTGTTTGAATTCTTATCCCATCGACTTCCTTTCGCATAATTTATCCAAAATGATGGATTTCGACACTGCTTTCCATATAATGACATAAAAGAGTCCATCTCTATATTAGAATTAACAATGTTACTATAAGATAAACTCAACTAAATAAAAATGATTTTTCAATCTTTACTCATAGTCCTTTGAGCATGTTAGATGCATATCCCCCATTGTCTGGATTTTTTGGTTGGTATACCCATCAGATTGAGGATATAAGGTTATGCTGGAAATTTATTCATTTCCTAACAACTTCTAAATTCCTTTCGAAATGTTTGATGTGAACCTGCGATCATGGTTAGATTCAATAAAAATAGAAACTCCATGTAACATGTCAGTGTCATTGATGTATAAGAAGAAGATAGGATCCAAATACATAGTATCATTAATAGGATGGAAATGTAAACAATTATCCAGTCAATCCACAATAAACCAAATCATATTTTTATCAATAAAATTTTTCTATAGTCCCACTATGAAGTCTATGGATATATTTTCCAGTTTCCCCTAAAAAAATGACCATAAATGTAGCATCCCCTTTAGTAATTTTTGATATACATTAACCTATTGGAAATTAAATAATTTTATAGTAAAATAACCAATATCTTTTTTCATAACATCCCACCATTAATACTATGAATGTTTTTTTCACATCATAGTATATCCAAGACAAACTAAAAATATATAACTATGCGAATCATAGAAAAATTGTTTCTTTAGCATTGAATCACGAGGCACACATAATCTATTTCAAAATATAAAAACACAATCTTTATCAACATTAAATTCTATAAACATACCCTTTTACACGAACAATCATTTTTTCTGTAACTTAATGTCTTCTTTATGTGGTTTCTTAATTATGTTTGAGAGACTCTACTAAAAAATAGGCATAAATGGTTCTATAAATGTTTTTTTATCGTTGAAATAAAAGCTTCGATGATTTGAGTGATGTCAAAATATGGATACTTCTATCAGCACTGATAAATGTAACATTTATCAATTATTTAGAAGAGTTGATAAAACAGATTTATCATATCATCTTAAATCACTAATAAAATATTTATTTAATAGCATTGCAGAAGCACTGATAAAAAGAAAACCACTATATTGTGTTCTTACATAATGTTGCAGCACTCGAAGAACTATAAGCACTATAAACACACAAAATATATCAATAAAAACATGTCCTAATACAGAATTTAAATGAAATGAAATTAACAACAAAAATACAAGACAAAGAATTTATATTATAGAAATTTCGGACATTTTTTATACAATTACATTAATAAAAATTAATACATATATTCTGAAACAATTTTAACTATTATTGTTACCGCGATTTCTATTATCTTTCTTTGTCGAACATCCATCACTACATGAGCAGCCTCAAAATACACACATCAACTCGAAAAAAAGAATATACTTGTATACAAAAACAATTATTAGGTGTGTAATACTAAGAAGAAACGTATTAAACATTAATATAAAAAAGTACATTAATTATATGGGAAATAATTATTGTTTGCAAACGACATTATTAAAACTGTGATTGGGCAGAGGAATCATAATTTCTCATCCTTCAATGTAATTAGATATAAATTGAATTAAAATGATAAAAGCATCACAACATGGGTGAAATGATTTTAAGATGGAAGAACCATGAATGTTGGATAGAGAACCCAAAATCGAACAAAATAATCCACCTGTAAAAAACAATTATTTTTTGAGTTATACTAAATGAAATTAATTAAAGATAAATTTGAAACAATATATTAATTCTATATACAATGATTTTCCAATGTAATAAAAAATAAAATCTATGTGATGGAGCAGATGTTGTTTTGTTTCCCTTTTTACAAAGGTAGTGGATGTAAATTGAAAAAAATTTGATAAATGCGCCACAAAAAGGCTGAAACTATTTTAAAGGAGATAGCTCATGAATGTTGGACATATCACCCCAACACAAAGAAAATAATCCACCTATTCACGAAAACAATTAATATGTGATTAATACTAAATATAAATTAATTAAACATAAATATGAAACAAATCACTAATTATATGGATAATGATTTTAATGTTAAATGAATAAGATTAACTATATGATTGAGTAGTGGCATCGATGTTTCTCTTCCTACAATGGAAGCATATGTGACATTAAAGAATATTATAAATGTACCACTATATGGGTGACATGATTTTAAAGGAGAGGAAACATGAAAGATGGACAGAGCACCACACCATGAACAAACGAATCCACCTGTATAAGAAAACAATTATTATTTGAGTGTCACTAAATATAAATATGATAAAATATATTAATTCTTTGGAAAATTATTTTACTATTTAAACATCAAGATTCCCGAACATAGCACAATCCTATTACCACGATTACCTAGGATTATCTTTTAATTGTTCTCAATAATGTTTCACATTAATGTGACATTAACACAACACATTTACAAACAAAAGACATTTGAAACAAAGTACACATAGTGTGCCAACACATGCATGCACAAACCCCATTTGAAAACATATGATCACAAATCATTTCACAAACCTGCCTCACACCTATTTATTATGTTAATAATTCATTTAGATTTATTTATAAAATAACCCTTGGTGGCATTACATGGCTTTTCTTCAAATAAAACACCCATGTTCACATGAAAATAATACTTTTAAATTCAAAATCTATTCATAACCGCATCAAAAATAATTTTCAAAACTAATATAATTTAATATATGTATAAACTAATATAATGAAAACATCCAATTAACAAAAAAATAGTTTTCACCAATTTGTAACCAATTTCATGTCAAGTACATTTTTTAAAAAATTGTACAGAACTTGAAATCGTTATTATAACATGTCTTCCATCCTTTAAAAAATTAAATTCACATTAAAAAAATGGTACAACATGTTCAACATGGAAAATTATGTCAAATTCCATTATACACATACTTCCAAACCTATCTGAATTTATGCACCTTGGAAAAAATTATTTTCACCTATCAAACAACCCATAAAACCCTTCCACAGAAGACCACACTATAACACACACACACACACACCACATATCCATTTTTCTATAAAAAACCCATACCCAACACAAAGCATTCCAACCCCTTGTAAAAAAACATTTTTTATCACTCACACCATTTTATAAAATATTTCCACATCACAAATTATATTTATAAAACAAATTCTTCATTATTTAAACACTTCAAAACTCATAATCAAAAGTGAACAACAAGACTACTATGCCCAAAATTATCCATTTCCCATAAAAAATTCTTTTTCAACAGATGTGCACCATAAAAACCCACAAAAACACATTTCAAACTACTTAATCTATTCGTTGAACACGTCCACTATATTTTCACAACAATTCATATATAGAAACTAAAAATTTTACCTTTTTAAAATTTATTTTCAACACAAATTCACATCAAATCATTTCTAAAACATGTTCCCAACACCAAAATAAACTATAGAGAATGCAAAAATTACCCTTGCGGTAAAATTAAATTATTTACAATTGTTAGGGAATGGAGCCACCTACCTCGGGTAGAGAAATTATAGGAATGTGAAGTGAAACCCCACCCACATCTAAACTATAATCAGGAACTAGATGTCAAATGACATGTTCATTCAACTGGAACACTAACAACAATCTTGTTGTGTGATTCGTTCTTCGATTCACCAAGGAAGAGTTTCAACATTGGGTAGATTTTGCGAAAATCGCCTGATATCATTATGAGTTCGCAAATGGATATGGTTTTTAAAATAGGAAAAGACACTTTTATCAGTGCTTATAATATTTTATGATAAATAGGCCTTTTATAACTGCTTATAACAAAATCACTGATAAAAGGAAAACTTATAAGATCTTTTTGAGCACTCTAAAAAGTAATAATTATCTACGTTTTTAGCATTGATATTGATATAT
The DNA here is from genome assembly GCA_963277665.1 of Viscum album. Taxonomy (NCBI): domain Eukaryota; kingdom Viridiplantae; phylum Streptophyta; class Magnoliopsida; order Santalales; family Viscaceae; genus Viscum; species Viscum album. Next base: position 1,726,175,531 of record OY728157.1, read on the forward strand.
CATTATCAGTGCTCAAAAAAGTGATAATAAAACAAGTATTTATCAGTGCTAAAATTAAAGTGCTGATAAATCATCATTTTATCAATTCTTTATTTAGTTATGTTAAATCCTCATCATTATTAGCATTTTTCCTGTGATGATAATGATTATTTTATAAGTTCTTATTAATGATTCGATGTTAAAGGATTTATAATTATAAATATAAATAAATAGTTTTTTAAAATTTCTAAATACATAATAAATATAGATGAATATCAATATAGTAAATCTATTCCTTTTTAAATATATTTATTCTTATTTTATAATTATTTATTTCAAATTATTGAAATAATTTTATAAAAAATTATTTATATCATTATATATATTTATATAATTATAAATATATATTTAATAAGTAAATATAAATAAAAATATCACATATATATATATTCATTATTTATGTAAATTTATTATTAATTTAATAATTATTTATTTATAATTATATATATACATTTAAAAAAATTAATTTATTCATAATAAAAAATAGATTATTTTATAAATATAGTGACTGTACATTTATAAATGTACTTTTTTGTAATTATTTTTTCACGCTTTTCTTTTTGACATTATTAGTGAATATATTTTATTATGTTCATGAACCATAATTAAAATGGAGTAAAATTGAATAAATTAACAATAAGTGCACCTTAATAATATTGAAAAGGTGCATTTGTTTGGTGTCTATGTAATATATATAAAAATGTATTGATTACATATATATAAAATCAATATAACACACATTGGATCAATGTTAAATTGAAAAATCAAATGACATTCAATTATATGTTGAGTACTGTGCAATAATAGTTAATATTTTTAATTCAAGTTATTTTTTATTTATAAACCATTATTCAATAATCATTAAACTATTTAATCTAAAGCATAAAAATATTATTATAATATAAATCATATATATATATATTGAATATATATATATAATATATTATCATTAATTATCATAATTATCAAATTAATGATTTGTTTAATAATTAATAATGTATAATAAACTATTCATTTTTAACAACAATTATTTAATTAATAAAATATGTAATACTTTTTAGTAAACATATCATTCTATTTTTTATTTATTTCATTATTTGATTTTCTTTATATAAATATTAATCAGTACTAGAAATAAATCACTAACAAAGGATAACCTGTATCAGTGATGAAATTAAATTACTGATAAAGGTTACCATGTATCAAGGATACTAATAAAGTTTTGATAACGAATACCCTTACTTAGTGGAAAAAATAACTCCCGATAAAAGAAAACATTATCATCAATAAAATTATATGTTAATAATGGTTTTCATTTATCTATGCTGAAAAAACGCACTAATAAGTATACCAATTATTAGAATTTTGTGCTAGCTCTCATAATTACCAGTGCTGTTAAACATGTTTTTTAAATAGTCGGAGATGACTAAACTAAAACCTAAAAAACAAGAGGAATTTCCTCCACAAATAACATCCAATAAAAAATTAATCAAATCTACAATCAGGTGGTGACGTTCCAAATGCATCATGGTTTATGTTTCATCATGTTTTTGGCTCCAGGAATCTACCACATTGTTTACTTTTCTTAGATGGTAATTGATTATGTAGTCATAATCCTTTATCATTTTATTCAGTCTTCTCTGCATCTTGTTTAATTTCATCGTACAATATATATAGTTCATAATTTTATGGTCAATATATATTTTACATTTTCCACCATATAAATGTTGCCTCAAAATTTTCAAATAAAAAAACACAGATGATAATTTTAAATCATTACTTTCTTTATTTAAACGATGATATTTATGTTTTCATGAAGTATAAGAAATTATCTGACAATTATGCATCAGAACAAAACCATTTCCCTTCAATGAATAATCATTTTGGATAAAAAATCACCATTTCTAAAAATCATGGCCAAAACTGGATCATTCACTAATCTGTCATTTAATTCTTAAAAACTAACATCACATTCTTCCATCAAAATAAATCTAACCGCTTTTCCTGTTAACATAGATAGTGAGCTAGAAAACTATGCATTATTTTTAACACAGCATCAGTAATAACATTCTAATCCAAGAAAATGATAATCTGTGTAAAAAATTTAGGTCTTGTCCAATCATTAACAACATTGGTTTTGGTTTTATTAGCTATTATTCCATCCATATTCCAAATATACACAAGAAAAGAAATCCATTGCATCAAAAAATCTCATTTTCTAAATTTTACTTATTAATTATTTTCATTGAGAGTTTGAAAAGATATCCTTAAATAATTTTTGTGATCCAAATAACTTCTTGAAAAGACCAAAATAACATTAATAAAATCAACAACAAACATATCCATTTATTCATGGAATATTCTATTCATAAGATCTATGAATATGAAAAGGGAATTTTCTAAAACAAATTGCATAACAAAAATCTCAAAATTCACATATATTTTATTGAATGATTTTTATTGTCATTATCTTTCACCTTCAATTAATTGTACCCCAATCATAAGTCATTTTTGGAAAAATACTGAGATCCATATAGCTGATCAAACAAGTCACATGTATGAGGAAATGGATACCAACAATTAATAATAATGTTTTTAAATTCTATATAATATAATTATTGTCTCATTGAACCACTATTATTTTTACGAAACAAAACAGGAGAACCCCATGGGGATGTGTTAGGATGAATGCAGCCTTTATCAAGAAACTACTCAAATAGATTTTCAATTCTAGAAGTTTCACTTAATCCATACAATAATGGTGTGTTAAATTTTTATTGTCATTAAGAATGATGTCTATAGTAAATTTAACTTCATGATTCTATATAATAAGAAGAAACACATCATAAAAAACATTCATGTAATCATATACCACTGGAACATCATTAATCTGAACAGATCTCTTATTTTCAAAAATATTAGAAAGATAACATTAATTTCTATCTTTTAACAGTTTATAAACTTCAAGACATGTTATCAATTATATGGGTTATTGCTTGTATACAAACTAAAACACTTTCTAAAGAAAAAATTCATTAGCTCTATAATCTATCTTATCATGATAAACACAAATCCAATATATACCCAGAATGAAATCATTCTCTAGTAAGGGTAAAGAAACATAGTTTACAGGTAATTTACTTCTACAAAAAACAATATGGATATACTTATGATTAATTTTCTCAATAATATATCGAATATTATTTTAATCAGAAGTTATGGTCTCATTTTTTGATGTGAATTTTCAAATTTACCAGTAAATCTCTCAAAAATAAAGCAATGTGTAGACCTCATGTCAAACAAGAAATTAAAAAAAATGAGTACACATACAAATTTCTTGATAGAACATTAAGGGATGTCCTAACCTCTACTAGCATAGTCGTAGACGATATCACTGCACCTTTATTCTTATAATTTATATATGTTCCACCATTCATATTATTCTATGGAAATGTATCTTTCATAATGACCCATATCACAACAGTTAAAACACTTTATTGATTTATTATTATTTTTTATCATAATTTAATTTAAATTACAATTTTGATCTATATTTATTGTATTACAACATAGAAAACACATTTTAGATTTGTTAAGGAATTTTCAAGGGTGATTCTTACAATATTTTTCACAAACAAGAAATATAACTTTCGTATATTCAAATTTCATTGATTGTTTCATAACCATATCTTTCCATATGTACCTCTTCTTATTGTTGTTGTAAAAGCACACATGATGATCGTAAATCTCTATTTATAACCTATTATATCATCACACATGTTTGTCGTAACTTTTTAATTCATGTGAATCCAATTCACTTCTTTATAATTGATTCAATCTGGAGTAAAAATGATTGAATTTTTTTATGAAGATCATAAAAACGATTCCTATCATATCATTCCAATCGTGTGACGTTATCATAATATATAGAAACTTAATCCTAACAATTCTCATTCAATTTATGTAATCTTGTTTAAATCTTATTTTGGACCACCTTAGGAAAATAATTTTCCAAGAAAATATTTTTAAATTCATCCCATTCTAATGAATCAACCTCTTCACAATCCCTGATATTCCTCACCATTGACCACCAGTGGTCATACTCAACTTTAAAATAGTAAATTGAAGGACTAAACATTTGACTATTATATCACATCATAACATAAAATATCTTTTCAAGGCCTTTAAACCATCCATCATCCCCCACAGGGTCAGAAGATCCACTAAAATTAAGAGAGCATTTCATCATAAAATGATCTACTTCCATCATGTTCCTATTAAAAGGTTCTGGTTTCTATCATTCATGGGTGACACATCCATTTATTACATGCGTCAACTAATGGATTACTATGACAAACATCTTAGTTCCAATCCCTACTATTATAGGTTACAATTTTGGAATGAAATCAGTTACTTGGTGCCTTCAAACTTAAGCATCCCTATTTTTTCAGCAGAAAACCATTCTAAATAAGAATATAAAACATGGAGAAACATTTTAATCACTAAACACCATTTAATTTTAATATAAAGATCATGTAATAATGAATTGTGGTATTCTATTAAAATCATCATAACCACCAATGTTATCAAAATTTTTCTCTAATACCAACTATATTGATCCATCCTAAGCATTACATAATCTAGTTTATTCAACTAGAATAAACTTATTACATTTCCATAGATATATTGGGATAATATTTTTATAATTTTAGGAAATATTTTATAAATATCAACCTATAATTATACAATGTCGTTATAACTAAAAAAATATCCACTTTTTCTTTAGATGAATTCTTTTCATGAAAACACTTCAAAGCATTCATCTTAGCATCTCCTTTGCTCTTACCCAACCATAAACCATATGAATAACTTTTTTAAAACATTGGATGAGTAAAGAAGTATGAAGTTATTTTTAAAGGAGGGAAACCATTAGTACATGAATACTTATAAACATACCAATTCATTCTCATAAAGATGTACATCTCACCCATAGTGTATCATATACTTACATTGTGAAAACTATGGTGTTTAAAATAAAAAAAGAAAAAATATATAAACCATAAAGGTTACATGGTGATTTATATAATTAATATTGTAACCCTCATTATTTCCTTATGATTTTTAACTCTCACAACTACCTAACTATGTAACCCCCATAACTACCTTACAGTGCATCCCTCATGGTTACCTTATGGTCTTACAATCACAGTTACTAATTTTGTTACTATACAAACAAATTCCAAAATAAACATACCAAATGAATTTGAGAGGATATAGGTCCCAAAATACATCAAAAAAAATTACCAATAACCATAATACAAGCATAAAACTAGAACACTATCATAAAAACAACCCATTTTAATTTTTTAAAAATGTTAATTTAAAATAATATTTTTAATGGAAATTCCTTTAAAAATACAATATCATTGAATCAATAATTTATCAAAAAAATGGAATATTTATCTTCACTATATATACACATAACAAAACATAATATAATAAAATGTCATTTCACCATAAAAATTTTCATAAAAATTATATTGATGTAGAAGGTTATCCCGAAGAATGGAAACTCCGTTAAGAATTCTCTAAAAAATGATTAGTCTTACGTTAAATGTGTTTAATCCTAATGGATAATGGTTAAAAGATCTTTATTACTATTTTAAAGAAGCCTATTTTTTTAAAACCATATATGATCGATTTATTACATCATTCCACCCATTTTTTAATAATATTTCTGTTATTTTACTTATTTTTGGTGTGTTCTTTATATAGTTTCAATGGTTAGTTTGTAATGGGTTTTCTTGTCGATTGTAAGTGAAAATACAAGATTAAAAGTAAATGGTACTAATAAGTGAACCAAATAAAAACTGATACCATAAATCATTATTTATAATATGATGAATAATCATTAGAAAGAACATTAATGATATTCTTTTCGATATTTTTGGAAGTTCATTGTTAATAAAAAACAAGTTTCATTTATAACGTATTATTATGTATATATATTAATTATAGTACATAAAAGAGGTTATATAATAAAATTTACAACATGTTTCAACCATTAATATTTTTTTATCACCAGCCATGAAGTTAGTAATTGAAATTGAAACCACGTCATCCATGATGTCAGTAAATCAACACATCATAGATGGTGTTATTGTTTTTAGAGTAAGTGGAATATGAGAAGATGTATGCTGATGAATTTTACCATAAAAAAGATAAAATTATATTATATATTATCAACTAGGGTATTAATGAATCTTGGATAATGGGAGGTGAAGAGATTATAGGAAATAAAAAATATTCGAAAAGAAAAAAAAATAAAATGAATGAATTTTTTGTACTACTTGTATAATCCTCTTTGTGAACCTCCTTAAAGAATTGTTTTTATGAATTTTGTTTTGATAAAAATGTCATGGACATAGGGAAGATGCTTGGGAAGATTATTTTGTTGAATTTGGACAATAATAAAATATTGAGATGTGTGAGGAGTATAGGGGGTGAGGGTTGTATTAATTGTGGAGGAGAGCAGGGTCTTCCATTAGTCTATTCATTATTTTATTATTATTTTTAAAAACTATAGTGTCGGTTCTTTTGAAAATATATATTAATGAGTTATTTTGAGTTTGAAACAATGTTTATTACCTAGTAAAACATCATCCATGACTCAATAATTCATGTATTTATATTATTTCATAAATTATGGTATTTCACTATTTAACAAAAATTTAGGTTTTTTAGAAAAATAAATAAAATTCAACCCATCCACGTTTCAATTTGTAAAATCAAAAAGTGGAATATGTTTTTTGAAAATAATTTTATAGATATTATAAATTTAATTTTTAATTAAAATAATAATTTGATAAAAAAAATACAGGGTTTTAAACTACAAATGGTTTTATTATAGTTTAGAAAATTAATTAAAGTCTCATAAAATTATCTAATGATCAAAAGAAAAAAAATAATTTGTGAAACAAGTATATGTAAATAAATTTTCTTTTAAATAATTTATTTAATTAGAAAATTTAAAACAACTATTGATTACTTAAAAAAATTTAAAACAGACAATTTATCATTTATAAAATATTTATCTACTTATTCCATGATATAAATACACTAGAATTACACATACAAGAAACAAAAATTATATTTATAATCACATAGGTTATTTTAAATTTGAATTTTTTAAATTATTATTCCTAGTGGTCATGTTACTATTCCTAAGTTCATGTTACTATTATAACTTTATAAATTCCTTAATTTCTATAAATATCAATTATTCCATTATAAATTTATAATAAATTTAAATATTTAATGAAATATTAAAAAATATATAATTACCTTGGTCATTATATGTATATTATAATTAATGAATCAGAAATATTTCATTAATATCATAAATATGTCATTTATATCACATATAATAATGATATTTTTATTTATCACCTTCAGTGTAATGTATAAGTGAAAGATGAATACCATCGAATTGTGAGGTGATAGTTCACTATAAACATGAGAAATATTATAGTATCTCCTAAAGAGTGATAGGTAAAGAGATATATATTATATTCAGACTAAATAAGTTTGAATATTTTATAAATACAATATATATACTTTATATCCACAATCACAACCAACCATGAAATGATGAAATGAGAAAATGAAAAACATCAGTTCAACTGGATGATTTCATAACCCATTTGGTGGATATAGAGAGAGTTTTAGATCATTACAAAATATTATTAAACATCCCAGTATATTTAATATAATATAGTTATAATATAATAATGGATTAAAAAATGAAGGATGTTCATAGAGAATAACAATAGTCTCTCATTGAAGAACATTACCAATTCTTATGTTATTCTCCATAGTATTGATCTAAAGCCTTCTTAGGATATATTTACGACCTAAATAAGGGTTAATGGATTAAAGTATATAATGTTTATAGGATTTTGTCATTAAATTTATTGAATGAGAGTTGCTTTATGGCTCAATGTGGAGAGGAGATAGGTAGCCTTTTATAAGCGGGGTACGTGAAACAATTTATATTTATGAAATGAACTGACTTCTACCACATTTTTATATATAAAAAGGATATAAAAAGTACTATTTTAGAACCTTATATTAGGAACGGTAAAAAAAATCCATGAAAATGTTTTAATAAAATTATATAGCTAATTATATATTTATTTAATTTGATTAATCCTCATGTAAACACATTATTACCTTTACAATGAAAATAATATTTCTCTGAGTTCATGATTATTTATTGGTAAAAATATTTAAATTATTATAATTTATTAATTATTTTCTCTAAATATAGAAAAATATTTAAAAATTAATTTTAGAAAAGTGGAAAGTGCTAATTTAACATTTATCTTGTTCAAGTGATGAGAAATCATTGTTTTTAATGTACGAAGTTTCAAATTATTATTATGTTTTTACATCAAAATTAAATATTGATCTGATTATAATGAACTAAATAGGTTTAATTCATTTATAATTAGACTAGTTTTAATATAAACCCAAATGAAATTATAATTTATCATTATAAATCACATATATGAAAATTTTGTTTTCATTTAAAATTTAATATTTTTCACTATTCATAAAAAATGAAACTTCTCATAAGAATCCCAAAAATATACTCTAGGTTAATATTGATATCCAAATTTCCAAAAAAAATTTCTTTTTATACTAATCTTTATAAAATTTTTGAAGGTTAATTTTAAATTATGTTTGCATTGCGTGGGTAATCCTACATTTGGGAAAAAAATGTTTTCCACAAAATATTTATATTAATTTTATATGATTATTAATCTATGTCTAATAAAGATATAACTAATAATGGATTATTAATATAAATTTTCATTGAATTTTTTGTCTTATTAATATATGAAATTATTACCATTATTTGATAATTGTTATATTATATAATAATATTTTAATAGTATGTCAACATTCATTTGAAATCAATGTGTTTATAACATAATCTAAACTCATTGTTGTCATGAAAATGTATTGGAGAGCATAAATTGTTTAAAAAATAATTATATAATAATGTATCGGTGGTGTTATATTCACATTTAACAGTGGTTTTACATTTTTTATATGGTCTCAAATACAATGTTACCCATTACACCCTAGTTTATGAAGTGGGTACAGTCATTCATGTATCTCCTCATCTATGACACATGGAAGATATCATGCTCCCCCTCCAGTAATGGGGGTATGGAATGTTAATAAAAAAAAATCACTATTCAATTATAACTTATGTGTGTTACATTATCTATACCATAACTAAATTAGATCCTTGTAATTTAAACAATATATGATTAATAAAAGATTGATATTTTAATATATCATTATTAAAATAACAAAATCATTAATTTTTAATAAAACATCATCCTAAAAAGAGAGATAAAGATGTTCTATGGTCATGTGGAATAACTCATAAATAAGTCTCTATGTTGGAGAACATTTGGCGGTATGTGAATATATGGACATCAGAAAAATCTTAATAAATTATAGATAAAGATAGAGTTCATTGATCAAAATAAATTTAATGATAATTTGACTATTAAGGGGCTCAAATTTATAAATCATTTATGATTTAAAAGTAAATATGATTCATCATTTATGAATGAAATATGATAACATTTTTTATCTAAATCATTTTCCTTTAGAAGAGTAATCATTTTAATTTATAATAATATAATGAAATATGTAGACCTTATATGATTATATATCATAATAATTATATCATTATTATTTGGTTCTTTAATTAATTTTTAATTCATTTCTTTTTCCCTGAGTTGAATATCACAAATTGTTTTTCCTCTAAAACACTAAAATAAAATTTTATTGGGTTATATGATTTATAAAATAGTGAAAAGTATTTTCTTAATTCTCCAACTATATACCAAAACCAATATGGTTAGAATATGTTATCCAATATGCATAAAATTTGATATATTGTAGGAATATATTAATAAATAGCACATCATAAAATGCCTAACATAAACTATTTCATAAATGTTTTTCCATATGACCCTTCCAAATGATTAATGTCCATAACATTATAATGAAGGTCATCAGTTTTCAAAATAAATGTTTCATCAATATCATAATCAAAATTAAGTATATCTTAATCTTCACATACCAAACAAAAAATTCATCATGCATTCTATTGAAATAAGGTAATAACATGAATTTCTATAAAACGTTGTTAAAAACATGCATGTATCCTTATTCCCTAGATAAAAAATATTATTAGATATATTATCTATACCAAAAAAATTTAAAAACACTTCAGTGATGGCATAAAATACATTTTGAGCAATTCATTAGTATGTTTTAAGGTAAAGAGTGTTGTCCAATATACATCGGTCATATCAATTATCTATTTGTCACAACATCATTTTCTGAATATAATCAATATATTTTGTTTCTTGATTAATGTTATTTCCATTAAATCAATTATCCCATTAAATCAGTTTTCTTCATAATTATCATTCAACACGCACATTCGAATCCATAACAAATATTACTTCAATAAAATCCTTATATATTTTACAATTCTTACAACCAATATATCATTTAGAAAGTAAAAAAATGATATAATTCTCAAATCCAAAATCAATCACATTAATCAGTCCTCATTTTCTATATTTGTAACATAATCTTGACGACAATCCATGTAATGGCCCAAAACCTCATGGTCCATGCCTTTGCCAAAAAAAATCTGGATCTGAGGGGTGGCGTCTCGGTGGGTGCGACCGATCGGTGTGCAACCGATCAGTGGGCGACCGATCAACGTGCCACTGATCGGCGTGCGACCGATCGGCGTGCGACCGATCGGCGTGTGACCGATCGGCGTGCGACCGTTCAGCGTGCGACCGATCGGCGTGCGACCGATCGGCTTACGACCGATCGGCCTACGACCGATCGAAGTGTGACTGATTGGCATGCGACTGCTCAGTGTAATGCGATTTGTGTGTCCCCAATCGGTGTCTCCCTGATCGGTGTGTGGCAAGATCGCTACCACCGGGCCTTGTCAGGTTTTTCATCTGTAGTTTCTCCCGTAAAACCATTTTTAGACCATTTTAAACTTTTGGAAGTGGTTCAAGGTCATTTTTAACCCCTTAATCATTGTTCAAATTTCCTAAGTGTGGGGTGACCCTCAACGGACCTAGCAGTGTGTCCATGTATCGTACGCTCCGTTTATATAAAGTCCTTTAAAATCACACCTCTTACCACCTTTTTCGATGAGAATCATTAAATAACAATCAATCTCATGATGTGTAACCAACCAATAGTGTGGGGAACCATGATCCGACCTTAAATCCGTTGAAATACTCATATCCAGTGACAATGAGATCCTATCTATATATCACACGAGAATTTATTATTCTTATTCTTATTCTTCCTTTTTGGCTAGCCTCTTTTTTTCCAGTGCGTTTGGAGTCTCCCTTCCTGAGACCAGAGGTGCTCCTGTACCCGATCCTTTCTGCTCACCCTTGTAGTCCCTAACATTCATGGCACATGGAGAAGATCTTCGGTCATTGATCATCCAATTAGGGTTTTTTCCTTCATCTATTCATACTATGTATCATGCATGGTGGGTATGATATTGTTTTGTGGGGATTGATGGAACCAAATTTAATTAATACAATGAACGGACCATTAAAGAATGAAGGGGGTGTGATCGATGTTCTGCTCTTTTATGATGATATGTGTTGTGAACTGTATGGGCTCGTGCTCACTGAAAATCATGGTTGTTGGTGGTTTTTCCTTGCATCCTAACTAACCCTTGTCCTTTGTGGTGACTATATAACTGTAACATAGAATTGGTTAGTCACCTAAACAAAGTTTGGTTTTAATGGATGTTCAGTAAAACAAGAATCCATGTGTGGTCACCCGGTTAATGAACCAAAATAAGAACCTAATGAATAATGTGCTTGAACATGGAATTTACAAGTCTTTTTGGTAGTAGGTGTGGTGTTCTGCTTGGTGCTTATGGGAAGATGTGAATGGTTATGGGATCCTCTGTTGTGGTACAGTTGTTGGTTGTGAATTTGAAGCGGTGCGGGCTGTATCTCGAGTATTGGTTTGGTTCCAGTACTTCGAGGGATCTCACTTACCCCTTTTTGGTTGTGACTTCACAAGAGATCCATGTGGGAATGATTAAATTGTTGTTTCGCTATTTCTGTTTTCCTGGTTTATGTTTTTCCCTATTAGATTCCCAGTAGTGTAGAATTCACCTAAATGGGAACACTTGAACATGAAAACTAGAATGATTTAAATGGGGAATTGGTTTTGGGGATGATCTGTGGCTTGGTCATGAGTGCTGTGATTTTCTTCTATGAATGAATAGTAACAAGGGTGTTTGTTCTTATGTTTTTGATCCCAAGGTTGGGATAAGTTCTTGGTACCTATACATATATCTGTAGTTTTTTATGTTTCTTATTCGTGCACCACCCGAGTTGAGCACTTAGTGCTGAACACCCCATTTCATGGAGAGGGTGTTTTTCCCAACACTCCTATGAGTGGATTGTTATTAGCTTCTTTTTTTCTCCCTTTACCAAATAGGCCATGAATCTTCGGGAAGGCTATGATGGCATGATCTCCAATATAGCCTAAGATCATTCAGGTAGGGTAATTGTGGTGGTTGGCCCATGTGTGTGTGGGCAGGTTGTTCCCATGAATATTCGGGATGAGACCAAGGTATCTTCGGGCGTGGAAGTAGTTGTTCTGGACTAAGTGTTTATGGGCATGGTTATGAATGATAGTGGTGGCCCGGGTGTTTACGGGCGGGATGTATGGTTGTGGCCCAGGTGTTTGCAGCCGAGATACTTTGTTGTAGCCTAGGTGTGTGTGGGCGGGTGTGGCAGTGGGATTGTGGTGAGAATGGTGGGATTGGTACGATGGTAGGATGTCTTCAATAACCAGTGGGAAAGTGCCATGGGGTACCCAAATATCGATGCACTATTATTATAAATTACTTGACTTGCGTTATTTGGGGAGTGTTCCTTAGTGAAGCTTTGGTGGATAGTTTTCCTTACTAGGTGATTTAGTTGTCTCTTTTCTCACAGGGCATTTGAATGCCTCCCCACTTGTGCACGAGAGTCTTTGGTTTTCCCTATTTAGTTTACTTATATTCCCACCCTATCTATATAAAACCGCTTTCATGTTTCCAGGATGACTTCAAGGATCGTGCGGGACCGTAATAGCTCGGACATTAGGGCAGTTGATGTTGTCGTTTTCCTTTATCTTAGTACATTACCATGGGAGTTCTTGTGGATTGTATCTTTTATGTTTGAAAATGCATATGGGAATGTCTTACATTAGGCTTCACCTTTACTTTCAACTTTTCTATTGTTGAGATTGTTATCTTGTCTCCCAATCCTATAAAAATAAATAGGATAATGCCTTCCCTCTTGTGTGTGATTCTATATCCTCGGTATTGGTCGCCACTCTGGGACCAATCGAAGGCGGGTCTTGGGGTCATTATCTCTCCTTAAACATAAAGAAGAAAGGGTCTAGCAATCTGATATGACTTCCAACCTTTTGGTGAAGGTGGGTCGTGACAATCCATTAGCTTCTTTTGACATATATTCCTTTGACACTGGAGGCATTGTTTTGTTTAGTATACCATGTCCATGAATATAAAGCATTATTCATGGACAAATTTTTTATTACCCTTGTCTTCTTAGTAATTGTGGCCTTTCCCACCTCACTTTTATCAAAAAACCATTCCATTTATTAATGTAACAACATGATTCATTCTACAATTACCACATGTTAGAAAATACTTATTTTTATTATTTAATTTATCTATATTTTTTCTCCCACCATATTCATCTTTAACTTCCATTCAAAGCCATAATATATAGATAATTTTATATCATATTTTATTAAATATAATGCTATGTCATCAGGCGATGAAAAGTTTATGGAGGCTACATCCCTTAAAAATTTGTCTTAATCTTATCAATGAAATGAACATTATCACTCTTTATATTACATGAATTGATGTAGTTCCAATTCCTTATTCTAGGTGGAATTTTTAAATGATTTCATTTATTATATTTGATTATATAATTATGAAACATAATGAATAATCCTGAATACTTTTACATACTTAACATAATGTCAATATTTTATAGATAGATAATATCATAATTATTAACATGACTTATTTGGGATATCTTCAGTTAAAATATTTCATTATGGTCAGTAAATAAATTGATAATTTTCCTAAGAATATCCAATATTAGTGCCAAACTAGGTCTACTGCAAGCCCCATTTTCATACACCTGGTGAGGATCAGGTCATGCCCAACTCACCTTTTTCAATGATATTAACCCTAGGTACATCAGTTCCAGAAAACTTTCAACTTGTACAATCAATATAGGGATGTGTTTCTATGAAAACCAAACAATTACTAACTTATGAAAACATTAGTTTTATCTGATATACTTATCATCAAATATTATTAGAGTGTTATGTTCCTAAATCTATTTTTTCCAAAATGTGGTTCCCAAGGTTTCTACTAACTTTAATTTGGTACCAACTTTATAATTCCCAACCAAAGTGTCACGAATCCGGTTCCTACATTATTATACTAGAATAAGATACAAGGAATCACATCTTGAAGGAAATATTAGTATAGAAGTATATGAAAACTATATACATATATGATTATTAACATAAATTTGAATAAATAATTTAAAATAAAATGTTTGGGAAAATAAAATTATTCCATCAAGAGTATCCATGTACATAAGTCATAGAAAATAATATTGAATCCTTGATAAAGGAAAAAAATAATTAGATGATCTCAAATTCCTAGTAAAGGTTATTTTCACGACCCGTCCCAGTGGGGCCCGAGCCATAACTCCCCAAGCCCGCGTCTAATAGGACAGGGTCTGGTGACTAGCACTGAGTAAGCATGCTACTAACATGGGTGGAATTGCCTATAATCCTATAAACACGCACACACATCTCCAAGCCCACAAAGCTGAAAAGTAAAAACTACAAAAAATGGAAAAGATGCATGCATACACTAAAACTCAACCACAGAGTATGACAGAAAAAGTAAAGTGCAAGAATGTAAATCCCTGGGCCAAAAGTACAAGCCCACCAGAAAGAAAGTCTGTAACAAAGTCTAACCTGTAAGGGAAGGTACTGGGACTAAAATCTGTTGTCGTAGAAACAAACCTCGGCCCGCCTGATCTCACTGAGCACTGTCTAGTCCTGGTCCACCTAGAATCATGTCGAAGGCTCGCTCGTCTGCACAACACCTGACACGAGCGGGCAAAGCCCGTGCAGAGGTGAGTATAACAATACCCAGTAGGACACCCCGAAACCACAAAGGAAATACAACAAGGGAAAACCCACAAAGAATGATACATCCACCTCTGCACAGTATATGTCTACCGAATATATAACAAGAATATCTGGATATACTCATACATGATCGACTACTGCGAAACCACCACTATAAACCAGCTTGAAGATTCCACTAAGCATACAACCGGGAGAACACACTCCTAGGTCTGAAGAGAGAGATTCTATGTACTTGTTCTGGGAGAACACACTCCACAATTACGTTGAGAACATGATGCCCAGATGAGGGTCACAGTCAAGTCATGTGGTGATTCCGACAACTCAGTCTGAGCTAATACGCTAAGCAGGGGATTGGTGCCTGAGTAAAGTTGGTCACGTCGATACCATGAACTCTACCTAGGGTTACAAGAATGAATATAGGATCCATCTATAAGTCTCATAGTGGGGATTCCAACAACTCTATTTAGGAATTTTTGTTGAAGGGGTCATACTCCTATATAAACAAAATGATACCAGAACCATCAAGAGATAACCAAGGGTATGAACCCTAAGAACTAATCCAAGTCATAGAAGACAAGTGGATCAAGCCATGAAGAAAAGGTTACAAGGCTTATAGTATGATTATATGTTGTGTTCCTTGACCCTGGGTACTACTCGTGTCATTCGTTCAAGCTGTG
Source organism: Viscum album (assembly GCA_963277665.1). Lineage (NCBI taxonomy): Eukaryota > Viridiplantae > Streptophyta > Magnoliopsida > Santalales > Viscaceae > Viscum > Viscum album. The sequence continues at coordinate 1,726,191,604 of OY728157.1, forward strand.
TAAAACAAAACTACACGGCGTGTAGAAAAGGTACACCTTGTGTTCCTTGACACCGGGTACTGCCCGTGTGACTGACTTATGTCATTCGGCTTGTCAGATAGAAAGAAACTACACTATTTGTATAATAATAACACGCAATTTCCGAGAACTTGGGGCTTGCTTCGTGTACACTAGCCATGTGCCCGTACACGGTCTCTGCCCGTGTCCGTGTCGTCTGGCCGTGTACCAGAACACGGGGTATCCCGTGTATCTGGCAGGGTCTGGCTGGGGAGGTGTATACACAGTGTGTCTTTGTCCGTGTACCCTCCCCATGTCCGTGTACTCCCGGAGTACACTCCAGGTGGTCCGTCGATGAACACACGCCATGTAGCCCATAATACATGGTGTGTGGTAGGGAACTTTCCATAACGTCGTCTTCTTCCTTGCGCTTCGGCCGATCTTCCGGATCCACCATCTCTCATCCGTTTTTCCCCATACGCCAGGGATTGGTTCAATTCGTTATACGAACACCAAGAAAGGAGTTTTAGACCTTTAAAATAGATCATAAACCTCGAACTATCCATATGAAAAAATGCCCGAAAACTCATAACTCTCGATCCGCTCCGAATCGTCTGCCGATATCCCCGTCGCACCCCTTTGACACCGCTCCAAGGTTGGATCCATAGTTTAGGATCATTACATCACAAAACGGATGCACAACAATCCGTCGTTCATCACCCCGTGAAGAACGCGAAGAACACAATGAAGAACGCGGGAATTTGGGGAAGAAGAACACAATAAAATTGAGAGGGAAAATCCTCGATTAATGTTCGTGTCGATCTTGGTCCATCACCGTTAGGTGGTTGAACGAAACCAAAACAATTTCCATAATCAAATCCTCACAATTCAAACAAATTCCTATCCTGCAAGAACGATCGATCCATGAGCTAATCTCTTCATGTATTAGTCCGCATTCGTTGTGGAAATCAAAAATGGGGGAAAATCAAAAACAAACATCCGACCTGGATTCCGTGGCATTCTTTGGCGATGATCCAGTCGCTGCATCCTCGTCACCGCATTAGGAGGTTATCTCCCGAGCCTCCAGAGGAGACAAGGGTTTCAGGGTTATGAAGTTTTGTAACCCTGGACCCCTGAACTAGCCTTTATTTAAAAAGGATAAAGATATCTGTTGCAACAGATTTAATAAAATATTTTCAATTAAATATTTTATTACAGTCACGTCCAAAACACAGTTTTCGCCACATTCCTACACCAGTTGATGTTAGGTATATTCTAGGGTAAACCCTATCCTCTGAACGCAACGGTGCCATCATATTTTTTATTCGAGCAGCTTTTTTGGAGATATTTCAATTTTTTAGGAAAACTGCACGCGCGCGTAATTTAATTATTAAATTAAATTCAAACATTTGCTCTAGGATCACCGGGCCTCAAAAATGCACGCCGTCTCAGAGCCTGGTCTTGAATTAATTCCCATATAATATTAAACTAATAAATGGAAAAAATCCCGGAAATTACATCACACCCTCCTTAGGGATTTTACGTCCTTGAGAATCCAAAACAAATGCTACTCAAAAAGATGTGGGTACTGCATGCGGATCTGAGCCTCCCGCTCCCATGTTCTCTCTTGGAGATTCCCATGCTGCCACCTGACACACACCAAGGGAATAGCTCATCCATGAAAGATCTTCTCCTGTAGATCCTCGATATCTACTGGGTACTCTGCAATGGTCTCCCCATCATTGATGTCTATCTCTCCCCAGTCGATAACGTGTGATGGATTGTGCACGTACCTCCGTAGCTACGATACATGGAAGATGTTGTGTACTCAGTCCATCTAAGGAGGTTGAGCCAAGCGATACGCCACCTCGCCAAATCTACATAGAATCTGAAAAGTGCCAACGAACCTCAGAGATAACTTTCCACCTCAAGTAAATCTCTACAATCCCCGTGAAGGTTTGACCCAAAGGAACACATGGTCTCCCTCCTCGAACTCCAAGGTCCTCTGCCTCCTGTCAGCATAAGACTTTTTCTGACTCTGTGCAGTCTTCATCCATTCCTGGATGACCTGCACCTTTTTTGTAGTATCTCTCAGCATATCTGGGCCCATGAGTGCTGACTCTCCTGGGTCAGTCTTGCAATGTGGTGACCTATAAGGTCACCTGTATAGAGGCTCTAATAGTGCCATAACAATAGTGGAATGATAACTATTATTTTAAGAAAAATCCACCAGTGGTAGGTGATCCTCCCAGCTACAACCAAAGTCAAGGATGCAAGCTCGAAGCATATCCTCCAGGTCCTTGATGGTCCGCTCTATCTGACCATCATTCTGGGGATGAAATTCTATGCTCAAGCATAACTGAGTCCCAAAAGATTCTTGCAATCCCTTCCACTACCGGGATGTGAAACGAGCATCACGATCTGAAATGATCGTGGATGGAACTCCATGAAGTCAAACTATGTCCTGCACATAGACGCACCCCAAGCTCTCTAGTGAACTCTTCCCCGTATGGCTAGGAAGTGGGCTGACATGGTGAGTCGATGAATGATCACCAAGATGGCATCGTGTACCCTGGACGTACATGGTAAACCCATCACGAAGTCCATGGATATCCCGTCCCAATTCCACTCTGTCACCTCAAGGGGCTGAGTCAAACATGCTGGCACTTGGTGCTCAGCCTTTACTTGCTGACAAGTAAGGCACCGAGAGACAAAATCAGCCACACCCTTCTTCATTCCTGGCCACCAAAACTGACGTCGGAGGTCCTGATACATCATTGCTTCTCCATTATGCATCGCCAAAGGGGATTTATGGAACTCCTTCATAACCTCCTCTCGCAATGTCCCTGGTACTACTGTGCGCCCTCTGAAAATAACAACGTGCTACTCACCTTATGAATATCCATCAACAGCATCACCTATGGATATATGAGCACATAGAGTCTCCCAGCTAGCATCGTCATGCTGTGCTTCCCAGACTCGCTGTAGGAGTAGAGGGGGAACAACCACTGACTGAAGGTATGCTCCCTCATCTCCATCCACGAGGGATAACCGTAAGGAGGCCAACTGCCTCGTCGCCTCATCTAGAAAATGTGAACTAGATTTCTTACTAAGAGCATCTTCCACTACATTACCCTTCCCAGGTGTATAAATGATCTCAAAGTCGTAATCCTGGAGGAACTCAAGTCGTTGCCTCTGTCTCAAATTCAGATCCTTTTGATAAAAGATATCTCTAAGACACTTGTGATCAGAGTAGATGGTAAACCGCTCGCCCATCAGGTAGTGCCTCCACATCTTCAACGCGAAGACTACCGCCGCCAACTCAATATCATGGGTCACGTAGTTATACTCGTGTGGCCTTAACTGACGTGAGCCATAGGAAATCACTTATTTCCTCTTCATCAGGACACAACCAACCCTGGTTCCTGATGTGTCGCAGAACACTACGTACTCGACACCCTCCTTCGGTAATCTCAATATCGGGGCGCTCGTCAGACTATGTCTCAACTGCTAGAAAGCCTGTTGGCATCTCTTGGTCCATATGAAAGGCTGTCCCTTTCGGTTTAAAGCTGTCATTGGTGCTGCAATCCTGGAGAAATCAAGGATCAATCTCTGATAGCAGCTTGCCAACCCATGGAAACTCCACACCTCCGTCAAGCTTCGGGGTGGTTCCCATGATAGCACTGCCTCCACCTTGGCTAGGTCCACTTCCACACCATCTACCGAGATAACATGTCCCAGAAAGTTGACCTCCTATAACCAGAACTGACACTTCGAGAGTTTCCCATACAACTGGTGCTCTCGGAGTGTGTCCAGAACCATCCTAAGGTGTCTCGCGTGCTCCACCTCGGACGTAGAGTACACAAGGATATCATCGATGAAGACCACTATAAGCTGGTCTAGATAGGGATGAATGATATGGTTCATGAGCCCCATGAACACTTTCGGGGCGTTCGTCACGTCGAAGGGCATCACCAAGTACTCATAGTGACCATAGAGACATCTGAAAGTTTTCTTCGGTATATCCTCATCACGTACTCGCAACTGGTGATAGCCCGATCGTAGATCAACTTTTGAGAACCATCGCACCCCTCTCAAATAGTCCAAGAGGTCATCTATCCTCAGTAGTGGATACCAGTTCTTCACAGTCACCTGATTCCTGCGCCGATAATCCACATATAGCCTCAAGCTCTTGTCCGCATTCTTGGAAAACTGCACTACGGCCGCCCAGGGTGAAACGCTGGGTCTCACAATGACATTCTTCTGCAAGTCATCCAGCAATACCCTCATCTCACGAAGCTCTGCCGGAGCCATCCGATATGCTGATGCTGATATCAGTGTCATCCCGGGTTGCAACTCAATGCAGAAATCTATCTCCCGATAGTGAGGTAGCCCGGGGACATCCTCCAGAAATACATTCTCATATTCAGCCACTATTGCTGGAAACTGGAAACTTGTAACATCTACTGTGCCAAGGGCTAGGATTTCCAACTGATGTGAAATCAGTTGTTCCCTCTTTTGCACGAGTCCATCCAGCGCTTCCCGGGTCCCTCTTTCACCGACAAAAGAGAACCTCATTCCATAACTGCAGACACACCGCACCCATCACCTAAAACAGTCAATCTGGGCATGAACTATGGATAGAGAATCCATACCAAGAATGACATCATATGTCCTCGATGCTACCACAAATAGGTTCCAACCGAAACTCTCACCTCCAAGGGTCAGGTCACACTATCTACAGAGGTGTGTGATCTCTGAATCTTCTCGAGTTAGTGTTTCTAAGCGTAAGGGTCGATTCAATGGCTCAACTGGAATCTCAAGGTCTCGAACTAGATAAGCAGCCAGAAAGGAATGACTAGAACCTGTGTCTACCAATATGGCATACAAAGTAGAAAAGACACAGATAGTACCTCTAATCATTTCGGGAGTACATGGGTCATAAGTCTCTACCGCCTACAACAGTCCATGCCTCTGTCCATCAGCTCCCTGAGCCTAAGGTGGACCTAATGGGGGTGGTGGTGGTAAATGATCAAAACATTTACCACCTCCAGTGCTCTCCCAGCTCCCCTACCACGTCCGCCGCCCCGCGGATCTGTCTTCTCCAGACATTTCCTCTGCCTCGCTCGTCCATCCACTGCTCCCATGTCATTAGTATGGAGGGTCAGACAATCCTGAGTGAGATGTCCCCTGCCATCACATGAGTAGCATCTCCTCTCTTGAGGCGTGTTGGATAGGCCCTGCGAACCCTGTACGTCAGATCCCTTGTCCTGTGATCTCCTCTAAAAGTGTCTCCCTCGCCTGGGTCCTTGACGTTGGCTCCCTGCTATCGAGGTCTTTGCACCAGCTCGCCCACTACTGACATCTTACGACTGTCTCTACTCTACCAAGAATCCCTCGACCACCAGAGCCCGCTCGACCACCCCATCAAAAGTAGGAATGCTCATAGGGTTGATTCTAGCTCGGATATCTCTGTGCAAGACTCGCTCAAAAGTCGGAGCTCTGAAGTACTGACCTCTGACCGTATTTATCGAGTACTGCGAGAGGTCGGTAAAACTTGACGAATAGTAAACCACCGTCATGGTTCCCTACTGGAGCAGAAGAAGCTCATGTATGCGTACTGCTCTAAGGGAAACCGGTGAAAATTCATCTCTAAAGAGACGCTCAAACTCTGGCCATGAAAGTGTCTCCTCGTCGTGGGTCTGGATAACCAAACTCCACCATCGTCCTATCGAGCCCTGCAGAAGGCTCACTGCCAGGATCACCATATGGTCTGTTGGTGTCATGACCAAATGGAAGACTCTATCCACTATCTCAAGCAAGTCCGCTGCTGCCTGTGGGTCAGGCTCACCTCGAAACCGGAGGGGTCTCTATATCTAAAACTCGTGGAGTGCGCTCATCCTGCGCTCCTCCTCCACATGCACAACAGGAACTAAACACTACTCCACAGGTGGCAGGATAACTGGCACACAACCTGGTGGTAAAACTGGGGGATCTTGCCCCTGTATCGAGGCTTCATCACTGAGGGGGTCAACCTCGTGATCGAGTTACTGGATCCTATTTGGTGCGCATTGCGGAGCAATCCTGTTAATGAAACACGATGTATCTCTGTCAGTGAGTATATATGGAGAGCTAACTCAAAAAGTCCATGGAAACCACAACCCATTCCTATATGATGCATGTACCATTATTTTTTCCCCGCAACTAGTGTTCTCATGTTTCGGGTCGAAAAGCTGGTTATCAGAGTCCTGGTGTAATGATACGTCGGCTGCCCGCACTAGAACTGGGGTCCCTGGCCTGAAAGCCACACTCGAAACACTTAACACTACTGCCCCAAACCAACTCACAGACTCTCGGTCCTAAGTTGGAGCCGACCACCTCTTATACCACTCTGTCAGTACCCATCCCAGTGGGGCCCGATCTGCAACTCCTCAAGCCCACATACAATAGGCTAGGGGCTGGTGACTAGCACCGAGTAGGCATGATAATTACACGGGAGGCATTGCCTATAAACCTGTACACATGCACACACATCTCCAAGCCCACAAAGCTGAAAAGTAAAGACTACTAAAAATGGAAATGATGCATGCATACACTAAAACCCAACCACAGAGCACGACAGGAAAGTAATGTGAAAGAAAGTAAATACTTGGTTCAAAAGTAAAATCCCACCAGAAAGAAAGTCTGTATCAAAGTCCAACCTGTATGGGAAGGTACTGGGACTGCAATCTATAGCCGTAGGAACACACCTCGGCCTGCCTGATCTCACTGAGCACCATCTAGTCTTGGTCCAACTAGAATCATGTCGAAGGCTCGCTCATCTGCACAAGACACGACACGTGCGGGAAAAGCCCATGCAGGGGTGAGTATAACAATACCCAGTATGACACCCCGAAACCACAAAGGAAATACAACAAGGGAAAAACTGCAAACGAAAGAAACAGTCATCACTGCACAATATATGTCTACCGAACATATAACATTAATATCCAGATATACTCATACACGATCGACTACCGTGAAACCGCCACTAAGAACCAGCTCGAAGATTCCACTAAGCATGAAACCGAGAGAACACACTCGTAGGTCTGAAGTCAGAGATTCGAAGTACTCATTCCGGGAGAACACACTCCACAGGTACCATGAGAACATGATTCTAATATGATGATCACATCCATGTCATGGGGTTATTCCAAAAACTCAGTCTGATCTAATCTGCTAAGCAGAGGATTAGTGCCCGAGTATAGTTGGTCACGTAGATACTAAGAACTCTAACTAGGGTTCCATGATTGAATAGAGGATCCGACTCTAAGTCTCATATAAGGGATTCCAACAACTCTATTCAGGAAGTTCTGCTGAAGGGATCATACTCCTGTATAAAATAAATGATACCAGAACCTTTAGGGGATAACCAAGGGTACAAACCCTAAGAACTAGTCCATGTCACAAAATACAAGTGGCTCAAGCCATGGAGAAAATGTTACATAGCGTGTAGTATGGTATCATGCCATGTTCTTTGACCCTGGGTACTGCCCGTGTAAATGGCCCATGTCATTCGTTCAAGCCGTGTAAAACAAAACTACACGACATGTAGAAAATGTACATGTCGTGTTCCTTGACCCCGAGTACTGCCCGTGTAACCGGCCCGTGACATTCTTCTTATTGGATAGAAAGAAACTACACGACGTGTACAAGAAGCACACTCCATGTCCGAGAACATAGGGCTCTCTCCGTGTACGCTGGCCATGTGCCCGTACACGGTCTCTGCCCCTGTTCGGGTCGCCTGCCCGTGTACCAGTACACGGGGTATCTTGTGTATCTGGCTGGGTCTGGCCGGGGAGGGGTATACACGGCATGTGTTTGGCCATGTACCCTGCCCGTGTCTGTGTACTCCCTGAGTACAGGACAGGTGGTCCGCCGATGAACACATTCCATGTAGCCTATACTACACCGCGTGTAGTCAAGAAAATTCCAGAATGTCGTCTTCTTCCTCGTGCTTAGGACGATCTTCCGGATCCACCATCTCTCATTTTTTTGTCCCGATACAACAGGGATTGGTTCAGTTCATCATACGAACACCACGACGAGTGTTTTCGGCCTTTAAAATGGATCATAAACCTCGAACGATCCATCCGATGAAAAATGTCCAAAAACTCATAACTCTCGATCCACTCTGAATCATCCGCTGATATTGCTGTCACACTTCTGTGACACTGCTCCGCGGTTGGATTCACGGTTTCATATTGTTGCGTGATAGAATGGATGCACAAAGATCCATCGTTCATCGCCCCACAAAGAACGCAAAGAACACAATGAAGAACGCGAGAATTTGGGGAAGAAGAACACAACAAAATCAAGAGGTTCGAACCTCAATCAATGTTCCTGTCGATCTTGGCCCGTCACCATTAGGAGGTTGAACGAAACCAAAAAAAATTCAAGAATCAAATCCCCACGATTCCCAAAAAATCCCATCCCGCAAGAACGATCGATCTGCAGGCTAATCTATTCGTGGATTAGTCCACGTTCGTCGTGGAAGTCAAAAATGGGGAAGAAATCAGAAAAAAACATCCTACCTAGATTCTACGGAATTCTTCGTTGATGATCCAGTCGTTGTGTCGTCATCACCGCGTTGGGAGGTTTTGTCCATATCCCCCAGAGCCGCCAAGGGTTTCAGGGTTATGAATATTTGTAACCCTGGACCCTTGCTCTATCCTTTATTTAAAAAGGATAAATATATCCGCTAAAAAAGATTTAACATAATATTTTAAATTAAATATTTTATTACAGTCACGTCCATAACCTAGTTTTCACCACCAGGATGCGCCAGTTGATGTTAGGTCTCTTCTAGGGTAAACCCGCTGCTCTGAATGGAATAGTTCCATCATATTTTTGATCTGAGCACCTATTCGAGAGTTATTCCACTTTTTCAGAAAACCCGCACGCACACATAATTTAATTATTAAATTAAATTCAAACATTTACTCCGGGCTCATCGGGCCTCGGAACTACACTCCGTCTCAGAGACTGGTCTCGAATTAATTCCCATATAATATTAAAATAATACATGGAAAAATTCGGGACATTACATTTATGTACTATGTTATATATCATAAATTAGTAAGAATATTAAATATTTAAATTTAAATAACTATAAACAGATTCTATTTCAATCACTCGACACGGAATAACAAATACTTCATGGTATATAACTATAAAATTACCATTTAATCAATAAAAATAAAATAATGTGCATCAAGATATAATATCATAGTGAAAAAAATGGATAATAATAAATGGCCATTTAATGTTAGAAATGGTTAATTATTGGATTACATGGTCCTAGTAATCATGGTAATGTTGCGATCAAGATAGGTTACAAGACAGTTTAATCTAAACATTAATACCTATTTAATGTAATATTAACATGATTTTTCTAATGATATATACCACAGCATCAAGGGTCTATATTATATCTAGACCCACCCATCCCCGTAGGACCAAATATTTTCTCATATATCAAATTATCGATATATTTAATGAATAATGATCCTTATAATAAATTTTTTTATGGATTCAAGAATATGGAAATATCAATATTTCCCCAAATATAGATATTGATTTAAAAGTAATAAACCATATTTAGTAATTATATATGGTTTAGGCACTAATTATTTAGAATACAAATAATATTGATATTTAGAGGAAATTTAATATATAATGATCACATGAATGTGGATATTTCATTGGGGAGTAAATGACATCAAAATGAATCATGAAATTAAATATCAATATTTTCTTTGCAATAAATAATCATTAACCATATAGATGAAGATTAAGGATGGTATCAATACAACATATACCCATTTGACTAACAATAAAAGGGGTTTTGAAATTGTTGAATTGAGATTCCATAAATTTATATTTAAATACATTCTTGAGGGAAAATATCCTTATTGTTTAAAAATCCTTTCCTAGAAAGTCACTTTTAAATCATTTTCTCTAAAAATTTAATAACAAATTTTTGAAGAAATCATTAATGAAATGAAGGTAATAACTGTGCGTAGTTACATATATTCTATTAAATATAAAATCAACATTCCTTTTTTATTGTAAAAGAGGTATGGATTGTTCTTTGTTCAGTTAAGGAAATGAAAATTCATTTCATAGATTCAGTAAAATAAAAACATGTATTGTTTTGAAAATGATTAATGATTGAATTAAAAATTTTGTGAACAAAAAAATGAAATAAAATTACTTTGATAATTATATTTGAAAAGTTTAATTAATTTATTAATTTAAAACAAATCATTTTGGGAGAAAACATATTTCCATCTAAATAGCGAAATGATGTCAGATATTCATAAAATTATTTTCTGAATCATGGAATGAACACAATATTGAGAAGTTTTAAAATTAATAGACAGTATCATGAATTACCATATTTGAATAATATTAAATGATATTATTATAAAATTATAAGAAAACTTATTTCATTTTAAATTCAAGAATAAAATATCATGATTAGAATGAGATTGTTAAATAAACCTCTAAAATGAAAAAAATGAAGTGAGAATAAATAAATAAATCTATAATGTGTTTAAAATGTAGATTCACATAAACAAGTGAATGATATAATCAAATCAAAATTCATTATACACATACTCTTATAATGACATACTATGTGAAGTAGATGTTAAATATCACACCTTGACACTGACACATTAATTATATTAAAAAACTATTCATTTTTTTCATCTTGTTGGAGCTTCTATCCATTATAGGTATAAAATTTTATTTTTTCTAGTTTTATAGGATGAATATTGGTTTGCAAATGATTAATTGAAATCATGTGCAACCCATCTGATCCATATATAGTTTTTGATAGAGATAAATAGCACCACCAATGTATGTTTTATGACATCGTATTGATCCATATTTGAGGTTTTCCTAACATATATTATAGGAATAGGGTTTGAGGACAATTTTGAAAACCATGTATCTGAACCATGAATGGTTTCATGGAAAAAATAAAATAATTACATAAAAATAATTACATAAAATAAATTTGTGAATATAAATAATAATAATATTATTATAATTATTATGATTATTATTTAAAACTCATAGGTGGTTATTAATTACCCCTTATGTGATGTACCACCTTCCACAAACATGTAACCATGCTAATCATTACGGATTCTATACACAAATATTCTCCTCATCCTACAACCTCGAGTTGAGTTTCTTATCTCGAATCATCGTGTGATCATCATTTGTAATCCATCCATTTGTTCTTCATCCTTAATTTCATTATTTACCATATTCTTTTTGGGTTACACACATCATGGATGAACCGAAATCATATTTTTTTTTGTTTTTTGATTCTTGTGTATTTTAGCTATGTTGGGGCCGGTACTAGCCACCACTATCCATGGAAGCTTTTTATCCATTGGTTTCAGGTAGGTTTTGTAACGGTCATCATTGTTTATCACTTTTAATTTCTGGGTTTTATGATTATTCAGTTTCTATTATTTTTCTATGGTATATTGGATCTCTATATGTGAATTTGACATACATGCATATATAAAGGTGGTAATATATATATATATGTTCCCTGTTAAATATATATATATATATATATTCAGTCATGGAATTTTGAATATATAGGTTGGGTCTTGGTGTCGATATATATATATGTGATAAATAAATACTTGTATAAGTGTAAAGGGGTGTAAGTAAGTATAATTATATACGTAAGGCCCACCATGATCATATTTTTACATGAGAATATGTACATAGAGTCTATGTGTTTATCTATGAATGTGAGTGTGCCTATGCATGCATTCAGAATAGGGTTGATTCCGGGGGTCATCATTGAAGGCATCATGTGCCGAGGTGATTTGGCTTGGTTCCCTCACATTTTTGGTACCTTTACTTATTATTGGACTTTATATTTAAAGAATAATCTATTTAATTACCTTCACACCATTTTTATATACTATTTATTGATTCTTTTTCCATATAATAATTATTTTATATGAACTAGGTTTAATTCTTCTTTGAATGATATTATTTTAAATTTTTTTATTAAACATCATGGACATTTTTTTGGAAAATTTACAGATTTCCCCACTAAGTTATCTTTGTATTCTTGTTGGTAATTTGGTTTTTCATAATTAGTTCTAAATGGAATTTGGATTCATATTTTGTGCTATTGTGTTTCATAAATTATATAACATGTTTATTGAAAAGGTACATGATTTGTTTGATTTTACAAAAGTAATTAAATTGGATTTAAAAAAGAGTATGTGGAAATTTCATATAATGAGTCTCTGGTGGTACCTTTTGTTGTTTTCATGAAAGAGTTGTTGCATCAATGTATACACCCTATTATTGGGTGAATACTTATGGATGATGTCTAGGGGTGGGGTTAGCATGAATGATGGAATACTCGATATAAGTGTTCTATTTGAATGGCTTCCCCACCTCCCACTTTCTATATGGACATTAGATCTAAGGAATCATAGTTATAGTTGATACAAAATTTCGACCTATGTCTTGATAATATATAATGGATACCCTTGGTAGTGATAGGCCTTGTGGGATGATCTATTGGTTAGTATAGTGTAGGGATGTCGAGTTGGTTATTGACTATGGAGTTGCATCATATAACAAAATATGGATATGAACCAAGTATGTCTACGGTCTCATCACTTGGTTTCAAGGTAGATCTCATCATAAAGGTACTTATGATTTCTATTTTCCCCTTATTCTAAAATGGTTTTTTATAAAATCATTTAATCAATTATTTTCCATTGAAATGATTATTAATTTCTTGTCACATTTCAAAAAGTGGATTTTGAGAAGTCATTTTATTTATAAACTATATCTGAATGAGAATGTAAAATTTATCGTGAAATTATTATCTGTTAATAGTTTCAAAAATAAATAGAAATCCACATCTTAATATAGGTATTTCAATCAAGAAATAGATAATTGTTATTTAATGACAATGCGTGTGGAATGGTATATTCGGGAATTACAGATGACTAGTAATACTGTCACCTATAAGTTTATATTTGTTTTCATCCTTGAGGGATACTTCTAGCTCAAAATCAGTCACCGTGGAGTGACGTTATGTTGGTTTTTGGTGTTGAAAAAAAGTATCACAGGGGGATATGTGTGGTTTGATTTATTTTTACTTCTTCTGGTTATTTTTACCATTTATATTATATTTATTTCTTTTTACTATATTATGTTCTAAATAATTCCTAATTTCTTTATCTTTAATTCTTGATAGTAGTTTCCATCCCATAGGAATCAGGAATTCCACTAAGCCCTTTTTATGGGCCATCTCATCTGACTAGTTTAGAGATGACACATTTTGATTATAAAAAAAAAGAATTACAGTAGGTTTAGACATTTTTATTTGGGAATGTCTTGTAGTATGGAGCTATTAATTTCAAATTTCAAGTGTTAAGTTTCTTTTAAGTACATGTCAACTAACTATTCATAAGAACACATGAATTCTCCATGAATTATAGAATGGGTTTTCATTAAAATCTGAGAATGGATATGGGATGTTTGGATGATATTGGTTTTCGGGTGAGTGTTTATTATTTTTATTGAGGATTTATAAGTTATTTTTAGGGACTCAATTGTTAGTAGTATATTTTTAGAGGGATTTACTAGTTTATTTGTTTTAGTTCCTAGTATGAAAAACCATGTACAGACCATAAAACTGCCTATAAAAACATCTTATATACTCTCTGGTTGGTGTATGGTTGGACCAACCTTGCAACCAAACCATTTATATCAGATCTGAGCATCGCCATTATGGATCGAGCTTCGACGACATGCTTCTGGCATTGGTGCTTCTTTTTTAGGAGTTTTTATGCTCCTTTGTGCAATGGTGAAGGATTCTGAGTCGTCTCAGAATACTTTGAGCGGTGAGTTCGGATGGATTCATGGTGGTATGAGGATTTAAACTGGGGGGGGTTCTTCATAATACTGTGATGCATTCGTTGCTACCTGCTCGGGATATTATGTTGGTCCTACGGGATTGATGACGTTGTTGCCATAAAAGATTTTGTTTTAGGTGTAGATCTCCCCTGTGGACTCTTGGGATTGAGTTTGGTGCATGCTTTTCTTGCTGATTTTGCAGAGTTTTTGTTGCTCCTATTCTACCTGTAGTTTTTGCATTTATTTTGGATGCTTTCTTGTTTTCTCCATGTCGTTATAGAACTGGAGGCTATATGATATTTAGATGTTGATGTGAGATCTGGTCAGTGTCTCTTTTCATTTGGCTTGCTTGTCTGTTTCGTGCAGATCGTGTTGGGTGGGTGACCTCGGAAGATTGATGTGTGTGCTGACACAAATCATTCAGCTGTATGTTCTCATTTGGACAGATGGGTAATCTATTGTTCTCTAAACAATTTTTTTCTGTCTAGTTTTGCACTGCATCTGGTTGACTATGCATTGTGTTCCTCGATTGCATCGTCAGGTTGGAGGATCGTAAGAGAGATAGGTGTGTTGGAATATATCATCTGGTCATATTCTTACATTTCAGTGTGGGATTTAGGAGTTCTTGTCCTTGATTTTGTTTCCAGCATGACACACTTCATGGGAAGGGGGTGGCATATCATATTTGATGGATTACATTGTTGTAGGTTTTAATAGGGGGAAAAGACTCATAGCTATTTCTGATTCTGATATGTGTTCCTTATTTGGCATTTTGGACCATATAAGGCCTTTGTTCCATGTTGGGTTTCATTTTTTAATTTGGTTCTTGTAATGGGTTTCTCTTTTTCCTATTCCTCAAAAAGAAATGTTTTCTTTTTTGTGTTCAATCAAAATGGTTCTCCCCGCACATTGACTAAAAAAAGGACATAGTGGGGAAGGTAGAATTCATCAAAAATGTCCTGATGATTAAAATTAATTGATAATTTGAAAAAATGAAATTTATTTTAAAATAAAAAATGTAGGTTATTAAAAGATGGTTTCGATTCTATATTTTTTTGTGTTTTGGTTTATAGGTTAAGAATTTTGTGTTATGGATTGAATTTTTTTGGAGTTGTTTGGGGATTTAAGTTATTTAGAGAATGTCATCCATGTTGTTCTGATGGTTTGTGAGGGGTATATATAGGTTGTTGATTTTTCCTAGAATCCACATGGAGTGGTGGGGTTGAGTTATTATTATTATTTTCCTATTTAACATGGTTATTGAGGACCATTAGTGGTTGTAGGAAGGCAGGGTTCATGGTTGTTCAATATGGTCAACATACCTTTAAGGGATGCGTTGACTATCTTGAATATGATAGTTTATTATTCCAAGAGTTTGTTTTGAGTGATCTACTAAAAGATCAGATATTCTTGGGGTGTCTCCTTCCTCAATTTACACATCTCACTCCCCAGACCACAAGATCATTTTCATTCAGTGTTGTTGGTTTAGTCACTCTAACACATCATTCCATAATCATATGAAGGATTTTCCTTGGTATGTTTCTTGGGAATCCTGAAGAAGTTTTATATTTTCCTGTACCATAAGAGTGTGTTTTTATTAGAAATATTCATCTTTTAATATTGGGATAATGTATTCATAAATACCACAATTGTCCTACCAAAATCCTTGGAGTTATGAATTTTATGAATTAAAAGTTCTCTCAGGTGTTAGGGATATCATTATGACAGTTTTTCTCTTACAAAGGGGAGGAATCCATTTAAGTTTTACTTTTCAATAGTTGTTTACTTTTAACCCCTTTTTTGTGGCAATGTTATGTTGTTTTTGGAATGGTTTATTTTGGGAAGCACCTATTTTGTGTAGATTTTGTCTTATAGAAATTATCAATATTGACTAAGAGGGGGTTATAATTTCATTCCCTTTATTTAAGCCACCTTTTATTGGAGCATTGTCTTTTCAATTTGTGTTATAAATGGTTTAGAGACCAATTGAGCATCCAATTGGTGTCATCATGTAAATTGATTAGTTTTAATTTGAGTAATTAATATGTCACACAAGTGCTACATACTTTTAGATTTCTAAGTAGTTTCTTTTTATAAAATCAGTTAATGGGTAGGGTTAAAAAATTCTGGGTAGACCACTCTAGGAAAAATAAACATGGTGAACCTAGTCAGCTTGTTCATGTGTTTCCCCATTGGGGATTTTCAATTTTTCAAATGTGTGATTCTTTGACTCAACCCATCAAGACCCTTATCATAGTGTTTTCTATCAGACCTAGGTAATGGGTCATGTGATTGATGCTCATGGATATAAAAAACAAACCATGATTGCTTTATTTGATGACTTCTATGATAGGGGTTAGGGTTATCAATGTTTTGAGAGTGTTAATAGTGTTGTGACTACCTAGATCCATGTACATTCATTTGGTAGTTTAGGATTTATAGTCTCATTTGTTGTTTATTTTTATACTGGGTAAGTTTCTATAGTTTTTTCCTACTAGATTGTCTAGATCCTGTAATGGAAATTGATTCTTTAGTTATATGTCTTCTAGTGGTTGAGGATTTGTTTTTTAGTGTCAGCTAATTCAGGTATTAGTTAGTCAAGTAATTTTTGACATTCAAGGGGAATAAAGTGTTATAATGGGGATAATTATAACCCCCCAACCTTTAAATATTAACTATTTTAATTTGTAACTATTTTTAGACTCTCTTTTGAGTTTTAGGGCATTCTGGGTTTAAAATATAAAATTTATAATGGTTTTTCACATTAGTGCCTAGTTGGCGCACTATTAATATAAACCATATGTAAACCATGTGATTTATTTATGGTTTTTGAAAGAGATAATTCCCACTATTTGGATAACCATGTAGATGCATGTGCAAGGTATCCATAAACTCTGATAGAGTATAAGAAGTGGTGCATCGTTTTCGAAACCAAGCGACCAAACCATTCATGGTGTCCTGGAAAAAAATAATGAAAAAATACAAAATAACTATAAATGATTTTTAAAAATAATAAAACAATTTAATAATAATACTTTTATTTCTATTATTAATTTTATTATACTATAAAAAATTGGATTCTCTATTACCCATTGTGAATCTCAACCAACCCCACCCCCTTCTTATGTACCATGACCTAGCTGACTAGGAGGGAACTCTGATACATGCCTCATCATCTTCCAACTCACTTCGATTAATGTTTCACCTCTTGAATCATGGTGGAATCAATATCAGTATGCCTTTACATCCTTCCACCTCTAATTGTTCATACTTTTCAATCTTATTTGTGTGTTGTGCATGGCTTGCCGAACCCTAATCCCTATTGGGTTATTTTAGTTGTTGATTATTTATGTTGTGTGTATTTGTGTCCCATTAAGGCTAGTTATATCCATTGTATTCTAAGGATGTTAGTTCTCCATGGGTTCTATGTTGTTTTTGTTCCATTCATTATTTTTCGATCTCTTTTAAAAAGGTTTTTCTTGTGATTTTTGTGTTTTGAACTTTTTCTATTATGTGTTAGATTACTGTTCATGAAGGAAACATAAATCGAAGTCCATGGGTATGAATATATGTATATATATATATATATATATTATTTATTTATTGTCCCCATTTATATATATTTGATCATTTTGTAATGAAAATATATTCGTGGGATGGGTTTTCTTACGTATATATGTGGAAAATGCTCATGTGTATAATTATAATGGGATATTTGGAAGTATAATCATATATGTAAGGACCCACTTGTACATATTTTTCCATTAGAATGTGTAAATAAAAGCTACATGTCCTTTTATATGTGTGTGAAAATTCATATTAATGAAATAGGAAAATGAGGGATTTGAGTGGTCGTCGATGAATATGTCAAGTGTCAAAGTATTTTAGCTTGGTTCTTTCCATTTTTGATGTATGTTTTATTTTTCATGAGCATCAAATTTAAGGATGTATTGATTACATTTTTTCCCCACCATGTCTTATTATCCCTAGAGAACACATCCATATAATTAACCAAATGGAGACAAACATGATATTGAATCATATCACATTTAGAAAACAACGATTTGACTAGTCAGGTAGCCTAAATATAATAATGGATCAGTTGTTATGTATATTCATTGTAAGATATCTGAAAATGGCCATTTATATGATTTAGGGGGTAATGTATGGTTTTTTATTGAAGAGCAACAGTTTGGCGCTCAAGAATGAATTTGTTTCATGAATAAATGGAATCATGCACACAACAATAAAATTCTGTTATCAACATACCATGAAAACCTTCTATGACACCAATGTGATGTCTTCTTCTTCCCCGGTCTCCCAAAAACATCTATATAAGGGGCACACACGTTTTGATATGTAGATTTTAGATCGACATCCACGTATAAAGATTCTTACACGCCCAATGTGACATATGACATGAATATTCTATGAAGTACAAGGAAAATGTATAAGGATGGTTCAAATATGTTTTAATATGTTCATGCGATATTAGAATATGAACCTAGACTCTTATGAACCCAATGAGATGTCAAACAACCCTTTTCATGCCCACCCAATGTTGGGTGCATGGAAGATCTCTTCATCACCTCGAATATTATGCACCACCTCTCAATGTTTTGACAATAAATACAAGTGAAACCCCCTCCCCTCAATGTAAGCATCTGGAGGATAGCATCCACTCTGATGAGCCTAAGACTGCCTCTTACATGAGTACACAGTATAATGGAATAATCCATATGAGGACTTTCGTGACATGTCCCATATGGGTCTGCCTTCAAGAAAGCCCACTGTGGTTTGATCATCGCACGACATCATTTCTACCTACATCATGACTATTAAATATTTTCTCTTGCACGAAAGATTATATTATTGCGTGAAATACAACCAATATTATGCACATGACATCAATCATGAACCCAATTGTGCCAAAGTTCCCAATCATGTGTGCACTTGTGCCACATAGTCTAATCTTGCGTGCATCCCATCATGCATATAGTCCTTCTTGCATGAAATAGTATATATGAATTCCCCTTCTAGTTCAAACCAAAATGTGTTACACCCCCTTACCTCTCTTGGGATCCGTGTCAAGTGCCCCCCCCAAATGGGCCGGTCTCGTTGCTACTATCTCTGACCGCCATAAAAAATGAAAAGTCACAATGCTGACTTCTCAGGATGGGTCACTATTATTTTTAATTTTACATTAATGATTACCCACCTTCCACCTATGGAAAACCATTATTCTAGATACACTATAGCACTAAATGAAACTCCTTGAGTCCATATATTTAAGTTGTTCCATTTCCTATGGACTCTGTTGAGATTCTCATCTTTAATTCCCTGAGTACCTTGGGTTGAACAATACTTCAAGAGACTCAACCAAAACCCAACTAACTGACTCCTATGTCAGGTTCAACCAGGAAGGTCAACTCTTTAGTATGGCCCACACAAGCCATTTCTAGGAACCTTATGCCTACTACACCTCACTTCATGACATTAAACTATACTACACCCTATATGACTAACATATGATGTCTCTTTTTTTCGAATAATAGATTACATATACACCAAGCATAAGATTCCTCATCATGAGACCAATAGAAAATAACCACTGAGGCACCCATTTTATGGTGAAGACCCCATAACATATTCCCTCAACCAATCATCATATCGAGATTCACTCATGGACTGAAATGAGGATGACCGAAAAGACAACTTATTGCATAATAACCGCAAAAATTTTCCTTTAACATGACGTTAAAATGAATCCTTACTCCTTGAAATACACATGGGATGCCCTCATGTCAATAAATTTGGATGATATCATGGGATGAATCCACATGTAATCCCCATCCATCATTTCTCATTATTAGTGTCACCCATGCATCGTCCACGTGTAAGCCCCAAACTACAATGGTCACTCCTAAGAAGCACATAGGTAGCTTCCACATGTAATCCCCATCCTCCATTGTCGCTCCATAGAGGCACCCAGAAATGATCCATGAGTAAGATGCTTCCACCAATTGCATCTCTACTGAGGCACTCAGTCAACATCAACATGTATGCACCATCCACCATTGTCTCTCCTTATTGGCACCCAAGCGGCTTCCACATGTGTGCCCCATTCACCGTTGGCTCTCCTTAGTAGAAATTGGGTAGCATCCAAGAATAAAATCCAACCACCAATTTACACTCATTAGAGCACCTGGGCTGTGTCCAAAAATATTCCCCGCACACCATCTTCACTCCATAGCGGCACCTGGGCTACTTCCACATATAATCCCCACACCATCTCATGTGTGCATACCTTCACGACCCATCCATTGGGTCTGTTTTTTCTTCTTGTTTCTCAAACCGAGAATGAATCATGTGGGATTTGAGTAAGAATAAACTATTACATCCTATGTGTCCTTCTAGACAAGTGTAATCCCCATGCCCACTATTATTCTCAAGAAATGTGGAATTAGATCTCTGTCTTCTAAACAGGGTATGTAGGAAGCTTCACTCTGGTTCAGATTGATCATACATTTGTTCTATGCATATCACAACAGTTCACATTCTTCCCTCATGATGTTAAACTATATGATCCATTCATCATCCATGATTATAAATTGTATCTCAGAGAAACATGGGTGTTGATCCATATTTGTTATATAGGAAGCCTCCACTATGTTCAATCCCAACAAAGGGTAAACTATGTTACTTCCTCCAAGGTATGTACCCTCTTGATGATATATATGAACTTTCTGGGATTCATCTCTTGGATCAACCTCTCTAAGGTTTTCTGATCCCCCTGGACAACTAACCATGCATAATCCACACAAAATCTACAACCACCCAACAAATAGTGTCCCTCTTGCGTCAGGAAGATATCCATGTGTAAGAATGATCATTTCATTGGGATTTTATCCTTTGTGTACTCCTCAATTTTCCCCCATTCCAGAACTATGTGGACTTTGATTCCTAGCCTCTAGTATACAAATAAATCATCAATGAGTTTCAAACCCCGCACTATCATCATCTCATATGTTTTTGTATTCATTCATCTATATGCTTCAGAATTCCCTCTATATCAATCATGATATTACTCAGTACACCACATACATGTGAAATCATGGCATCCATATAGGCAGCTAACCATGTGTAAGACTCATATCACCCTTTCAAACTTCATGGGTTTTGATCCTGATGTTCTACACAGGGTATGCAGAAAGCCACTTCGAGTTTCAATCCATGTAAATGGTAAACCCTAGTGTCCACCTTTCTAGGGTTCAATTGCCCTAATCCGCCCTCAGTAGTGTCTAGATTAGTCTTCATGGTGTTATATCATCGCTTTATGGGACACATCACCCTGGGTCCACTCTCATTGAGAATTATGGTCTATAAATACTATTTTCCCCTTTCCAGGGTGCACTTTCCCTTATCCACCCTCAGTGGTGTCTAGATAATACTTCACAGTGTGATATCATCTCTGTATGGTACACCCCAACCTGGGTCCACTATCATTGAGCATTCTGATCCAACCACCCAGTGTTCCCCTATCTGGGGTGAACTCTCTCTGATCCACCTTCAGTGGTGTCTTGATTAGAATTCATGGTGAGAAATCTTCCCTTTATGGGACACATTCTCCTAGGTCCTCTCTTATTGGGTATTCCAATCCATCCACTTGGTAAAACCTCTAAGTGATTCCTCATAGGGATTTATCAATATGATCCACCTCCATGTGGTGATCTGACCACTCTCATGTCATCTCTGCAAGATGTTAAACTCATGGTATACTAATGTAGAACATTAGATGTCTAAGGAGAACCTCATAAACTATGCCAATGGTGTAATCGTCTATCTAAGATGTTAAATTCGCATAATGCCCTGTGTTAAACATGATATTCTGAGGAAAACATCAGATATATGCCTCCAACATAACATACCATGAAATGTATGTGAAAATCCCCGTGTTTTGGCACCTTTGAGAAGCATTCCTATGAAGAATAATATTGGTTACCCATGTTCTAGTATCTCTAGATATCCTAATCTTCACGATGTTACTATCTACTCCGATTGAAGGTTTCTGACCTGACATGACCATTCAGAAATTCATGAAATATGCATCATAATTAACCAGTGTCAACAACGATATGGCATCGAGAATGAGATTCATGAGCAATGACGCAAATCAATGAGGGGGACTCAAACTAGGTGATGAATTATGATGATGAATTCACAGAAAGAGAAATGGACCTCCCAATATTGCATTTCGATCAAGGATAAAACATCACCGATGAAGTTAGGGATGCCACCCACCTATGGAACTTTGGAACACAAGGCTGCAAGCAGCACATCACAATCACGTGCAATGATTATATAAATTTTCGGAAACAAAGTCATATATTTCTTATATATATATCATATGATATTTCCAAAAAAAATTATTTTCTTATATTTTTACATATAATATATAGTTTGAATATTCATTTATGGGAGTAGAATTTATATTCATATTTTAATGCATGTTTTTCTTTAAAATATTAATTCATTTTTAAATAAAATTTTCATAATAAAATAAAATAATGTAATATTTATTCATTATTAAATATTTTATTATCATCAAATGAATATGATTAGTAATAATTGATAATAATTTTTTATAGAACATAAATTCACATTAACATTTCAATGAATTTATGAAAGATAATGGTTGTTATAATAATACCTAATATCTCGATTATGTATTTAGAATCTAAATTACAACTAATTAGAATACCAATTTCATTAAATTCATAACTTGTTTTCATTGTATAATCATGTATTTAAAATATTCAGTAGTAATGTGAGAATATAATTATATCATAATGAATTTATATTATTTGAATGTGTGGTTTTTATATTTATGAATGGAATTCTTAGTTTATAAATATGTATGTATAATTTTTTTGATAGGGAAATATTTCAATGAAAATTTATTTTTTATTAGACTCAACTCATAATGATTATCATAGGGTAAATTGTTTTTCCCAAAAAGTTTTTTTTGAACACATCAAATTTATGGTTTTTAGAGTGTCCTGATTTTGATTACAACATTGTGATGTAAGAATTAAAAAATTACATTTTTATTAAATATTATATTGATTTATGATTTATGATAATTAATTTGAAAATTATTAAGTTAATACAAAATCATATACATTATATTTTTTACCCTTAAATAAATTAAATCTTATTAAAAATTACTTCTTGATATTATTTAATAAATTTGTGCCTGGTATCTTTCATTCAGTATTTTACCATTTTTATATTAAAAAATACCTCCATTTTTCATTAATTATCCATACAGTTTGTTGGAATTTATTTCACCAATATGTTGTTGCCTTAAATATGTAAATATATAATATTTTATCATATAAATTAGACCTCTTCGTGTCTAAATAAACAACCCATTATCCTCTCACTCCCCACTACAATGATATTTAGAATTTATTCTCCCTTATTATTCTATATAATAGTCAACCCATTATTATTCTAATGTTTTATGGTTCTTTATCAAATCTGTAAGTAGCTCCCTGGACTGTAAGTGTTCTCTCCATCCCATCTTAAATAAAATTACTTCATTTTTTATAGTCCATATGATTTAAAAATTATTAATTTTTAGATGTTTATAATAATCCTTTACACCATAATGATTTTCTATTAATGATATAAGGTCCCTATATCTAATTAATCTCTTTAATGAAATTTTAAACACAACCAATATAGATATTAAATTAACCCCTGATTTTCCATTCCATTCCTTTATGTTGTGAGTACCTGACACAAATAACATTGAATCGTGTTCACCAATGTATGAAAACTCGTAAATTATTAGATAGATTTGTTTATGAAACCCACATCCCATAATAATCATATTTAAATGATAAAATATGTTCTTATATTAGATGATATTTGTGATATAGGTAAAATTAGATATATGAATGGTGAACCATTGTAATGCTTTAATTAATTTGGGAATGTTTATATATGACGAGACACTATTTATGGTGTGTGGTTTTTTACCTATTATAACCATATTTCGATTTTACTGGTGGATTACCTGAAACTATTATAATGATATCATAGTGGATAAAATTATCTTATCATTATGATTTCATGATAAATATTGGATCAAAATTACTATGTAAAATTAATTTAATGATTCCATTATATCATGTTATTATCCCATGATAATATGTGTGGTTCATAATTTTTTTTATTATGATATACCTCTTTACTCTAATGAGTTATAAATCATTATACAATCATTTGTTTCCTCAATTTATGTGATTTGTAGCTCTCTCATTTATTTTTATATCAACCATTTGTCCCTTTCTTTATTGGTGTTCAAATGAATCTAGGAGATCATTATTTGCTAATAAACAACGATTTTGAATTGTAATTAATGTTAATTATGTATGTGAAAAATTTACCTATGTTATTAGGGAACTTGATATTATATGATTATATTATATGTATAATTATATTAAGAATCATGAAATAAAATGTATTAGTAATATCAGATTTTATAGATTATATTATTAGAAGTTGTTGTTATTTTTTTATTGATTATCATTTGAAATCATTAGGGATATCCATATGGGTATCTCTAATTTTTAAAACATTACAATTTCTTGTAATGTTTGGATTTTTTGTTTTTCTAGAATTTAAATCCCTATCAATAAGAAAACAAATGGATACATTCTATCAAACTAATGTATATAGGTTTAATATTCCTAAAACATCTTATTTTGTATTAACCCCGTCATCACCAAGTGTATTACGTGGATGCTAACTAAAAAACTAATTTGAAAACAATGGGGGTGTTATTCAGATAATTCAAATATTAATTGAAATAATATTAATGATTTAACTTTGGTTTGGAGAACATTATAGTAAAATGACCATGGAAAACTAATATTTAATTGAAAACATTCATATGTACTGGTATACATATCATTACATTATATATTTATTTATTTTTATTCTTATGGAGTGGTGTGTCATAATCCAAAACATTCCTCTATTTTATAATATAATTTGAATTGGGATGAATCAATTTAATAATATATATGATGGGAAATATGAGGATTGTTGTAACAGTAGAAAAATTAATTTATTTTATTAATAGAAAACATATTTTCATAAAACATGTCATTTTAAGAATAAAGAAATGATTTTAAATTTTATAATAAATTTAATCATCATTGAAAACTACATCAATGAATATTAAATTGGTTATTTATTGATATAATCAAAATTAAATTTTTATGGAGACTAAAAAAATATTATTTAAATATTATTCCTCATTGAAAATATAAGAGTTTTTTTATATATTTTAGTTAAATATTATTATAAAACAAATCTTAAATTATATTACATTTTCTTGAAACCATATATATTTTTCAATAAACCCATAATGTTTTCTATGTATAAAATAGTTATTTTTTAACTAAAAAAGATTATTATTTAAAAGAATGATTTATAATTTTTAAAGAATAATTGCGGTAAAATAAATATATTTTTACTCAAGACAAAAAAATAGAATAGGGTGATACTTTTGGAATATTCTTACAAAATAATTTTTTGGGGAAAAGTTAAAATTTCCTTCTTATGATAATTATGAATTTGTAAAATCATTATTTTGGAAGCATAATTAAACAACTATTGAAAAAAATTATTCAATTAAAATTATATTTAATATTTTTAAATATGAATTTATTCATATTAATTTTATTTCATAAATTTATACTAAAAAATTTTTAATCCAAAATTTAATTTCTGAATTAAATGGTATTTTTTGTTTGTGAACATTAAATCAGAAGGATAGGATGTATGTTATGATTTATCCATTACATGGTGATATTTTCACAATATCCCACTCTTTAATGAGACCTGTACTTTGTTTTAATTATTTTCACCAAGATTTTGTTGGGTTATATAATATAATAACAAATATTTTAACCCTTAAAACCATCCCGCATTAAGTAAAAATACTGTAATTCCATCATCACATTAAACATAAATGATATTCAATATGTTTTTCCCAGTTAAACTCCAATGAGTATCTCGAAAGTGGTTCCATAGTTATATGGAGTCGATCTATAGTTTTAAGTAGAATCCCCCCAATGTAAGGTTTTCCTCATTTCCCCTCTTTCATTTTAAATTCCATTACTTTTGTCAAGTTTTATTTTTAAGGTCTTTTTATTATAAATCCATTAATATTATTCCATGGTATCATCATCTATTTTCTTATTCTAAAATTAGAATTTATTTTATACATCCCATTATAATTTTTTTTAATTCAACACTAACTAGAATCATGGGTTTCTCATCCCTAATTTCCCATTAATTTTTGAGCCATATTATTTCATTCATATATCGATGGAAAATTATAATATGAATTATTATATATTTTTTTACTATGTTTTCAATGGTTATCACCATTACCTCTAATAAAAATATGTTTATAATATGTTTTAATTCTCAAGGTTCAATGTATCCATATTACCATTATAAATTAGGTATAGAAAATTCTAGGTGGTCTAACTAGAATAACATTAATGATTTATTTAAAAAATGTGGAAATTAATATATAAGATTTTTACCTTGGGGTGACTTCCCAAAAAATGGGTACATTGGGATTTGACTTAACCATCACGTGGTTCATGAAAATATCCCTTGATGCTACATAGATTGAAAAACCTCTTATATTTTCATTGCATAATCAACATGAACATTATTATCCAATTATTTTCAATATATTAATTGATATTTTCATTGAATTTAAATCCATATTAATGAATGTAAAATTTAATAATTTTTTTAGCAATTTCATAATTTGGGTAATTCCTTATTCTTATAGAACATGCTATTGTTCCAAAGTTCATTATTGGTTTATCACCAAGATAACAATATTAATCCACTGAAAGCGAGTCCTTAACACCCAATTTGTAACTAATGACCACATTATATTTAATTATTCATATTATTCGTACCATTCTTCTATATTTCCATGCTTATATATATACACTGTATGGTGGAATTATGTAATACATAGAGAACTATCTACTAATGAATTTGTATTGGATTTTCATCAGTAATTCATAAACAAATATTTTATTTCAATATCCCCCATGTGAATACACATATATGATTTTTTCCATGTCATTTACCAATATACCCAAACATCAATTGACTAGGGATATTATATACTAAATTATATTATTTATTATTTATACAATGTAAATACCTGATACATATTAATGTTTTTTATTGGTGTATACATACAATTTTTTTAAAATTTTATTTTATAGACATTTAATTTCAAACAAGTTTATCATGCTATGTTTATTCGATGTATTTTTATCATTATGTGGCATAAATGAAGAGTTCACCCTGATAGTGCTCTAGTGCATTGGGTAATGATACAGATATAATTGGATGGGTTTTTTTACAAAGACATGACGAAGTTTAGCAGTTATATGTTAAATATAATATATTTTGGAATTATCTAGATTGGTAATAGTATTATAAATATTTTATATCCAAATATACAAATATCATTTCATTAGTAATTTCATGTTTTTAATGGTTCATTTGACTGTGATGGATATCAAATGGATAAGTATTAATGTGTCTTATTAATATTTCCCCTATTTTCGTGTTGTTATGAACATTTTATGACACTATTCCTTGTATTTTTGTTCTCATCTACTGCAAAATATTTTTCCAATAATTTTAATATATACTACCTTACATCAGTTATTGCTTACTGAGATTTATATAACAATCTTTTCTTATGTTTTACATTTCCCGCAATAATCACAATCAATGGTATACTTAAAAGGAAATTACATGTGCGGATAATCCTTATGGAAGAAACATGTTTTAACAATGTTTTTTAATAAATTATTATTATTACCAAATAAATAAGGTCTTATCATGGGGGTTTATTTTGATTAATGTTATTTATAATAAATATGTCTGTTTAGTATGAGATCATGACGTTTGGGTGTAGGAAATATATATTTTCAAAATTATGTCCCTAATATGATTAAATTATGAGCAAAGAACTTCATAGTAATGTAATGAAAATTTACACAAGTTATATGTAATGACATAAATCACATAAAACCCCTTCTTTATTATAAGATATAAAAAATCACATTATATTCCATTATGATATATAGGCCTCCTAATTAGGTGGATCTTATAATCACACAATAATGGGTAAATGGATCAAATCCATTGAGAAAATTCTCTCTATACTATAATGTTTTGAGGAGGAGAAAGTCACTTTGGTTTTCTATCAACTAGAGGGAAAAATTGGTACAGGTTGACACTTATCAAGAATACAATGATTGAAAATTTCATATAATCCATGTAGTGGTATTGATTTATGAAGATATTTTCAATATGTAATCTCCATGAACAATCTATATAATGATAAAGAAGAAATTCCATTGACTCAAGAAGAAGTAGCACCAATCTATTGGGGATTTTAATGAAAATCACAAAAATAAATGGATGATACGCCTCCTACTTTTTCATGTATTCATAATTTAATGTTTTCCAATTCTTTAGTATACTGAATTCATGTCTTTGAGAGGCCATATGAATTTAGGACATCAAAATCTATCTGGAAGTATTCTAAAATGCTTGTAAAGTGAAAAATAGAGATTGGTGATTCATTATGGTCCCAAAAGAATACTAAAAAGAATCATATATAGTGTTTATATAGATAATTAGATAATCCTTATACTGGGATGATATGAAATTTCCAACTTCTCTAAAGTTTCTAATGAAGTATCATGTGATGAGGATGTTTTTTAGGGGTGGTAATCAATGGCATAATGATAATTAATGTCTAATAGAGATGAAAAATACAATATTGTGGTGAATGAAAATAATTTTTTTATCAATCCACATCCTATAGTTAATTATTTCAAATACAAGGATCATATTCATCATAAAAACCATTTCTTAAATCCAGGGTTTTTCAATGGAAAATGATGACAATATCCTATGAAGATAAGAGAGCATATATGAGCATATAAAATAACTGATCAAAGGTGGATCTAGAAAATTTATATTCAAGAGTTATAATATATTTATAATTCCATAATATAATATCTACAATTTTATTATGGTATTTTATATTCTTCTATATCTTTCATGTTAATAGACCTAATCAAAGAACTATATAAAACATGGTGGTTGAGTAATCAGTTAATAAAATTTTGAAATTATTGAACCTTGAGAATATAAATAATACCTATTAAAAATTTGTTATATTAATATTTCATCATTAATTTTCATACATCATTTAGTATAAATAATTATTATTCTTCACATGGATTGGTTTTCTGTGAATAGAGATTAAACACATTTTCATGAGATGGAAATTACCTTCTCTATTATGAAGTATACAATGAATCATGGCATGTAAAATGAGGTGGATGAATATAATTTGAATTTTTTTAACATTAAATGATAATATTTCTATATGATTAATAGTATCTAGATAATATTATTGATAAGATGTATATGATTAGATTTTAAGACATCACTATGTTATGAGAATATGCCAATGTATTCCAAATAGTGTTTCTCAGTCAATATCCCAAATGATACATTTAGTTTTCAATGGTAATTATACTAGGATCACTACTAATATCCATGTATGTATATATAATACCAATAATGTAACTAGAATAAATAAATTAGTGAAATGATGATAATCAAGAAAAGGGATTTATAAGCACATGTTTTTTAAATTGGGATGCATTGGTTGTCTTTTCAAAAGAAAGGAAGGGTTAATTCATCTATACATTGATTACTATAATCTCAACAAGATAAATATAAATAACAGTTATCCCCTTCCATGGATCTATGACTTGTTTGGAAACCAATATAGTTCCCAATACATCCCTTATATGGACCTTCTGTCAATATATAATCAATTAAATTCAATATATTAGGATATTCCAAATAGATCATTCTATACAATGTAAGGACACCATGACATCATCGATACCATTTTCACTCAATAAATCTCTAGTAATAATCATTTACAAAATGAAGAGAGTGTTTAGAGACCACCATATTTTTTATAGTAATAAGTAAAAGTGATATTCTTGTATACTTAAAATGAAAGGAGAAATATGATAATCATTTGAATAATGTGTTTAGTGTTTGACAATGGAAATATTATATTTTATGATTCAAAAAAAATTGTTTTGGATGGAGTATGAATCATTTATGGGGAATTTGTTTATAGAAAAATGTGATATATTTGGATACCTATAATAAAAATGTTTTTTTTGCAAAGGTGTAACCCAGAAAATCTAATCACGATCCACAGAATCCTCGAATTAGCTGGGTACTATCCTTAAATTGTTATAAAATGTTAATGATTATCAAACCCACATTCCATGTTATCCTATAAGGGAGTTGGTTTTTTTAGTTAGTTGAATGTGAAGAAAGGTTGAAGGGGTTCAATAAGTGTGGATTCATGATACCTTTACTCACAATACCAACATATGGGGTAGGATTTGTGATAAATTTTGATGCATCAATTAATGGTATTGTTTATGTATACTTTCATAATGAAAAATTGATAGAATATGACTCAGGGTAGTAAGAGGTGCATATAAAGAATTATCATACTCGTGATATGGATTTGGGTATTCAAGTCAGAGCGTTTAATATTTTGTGAAATTATCTCTAGGGAGTAATGTATGGAATATATACATGTTGTAACAAAACATGATATACGAACATATTTATTTAAAAATTAATACTTTGTGTGATATCATGTAACACATGAAATACTGAGCTTAAACGAAAAGGAATATATAAGGGAAATATTATTATTTAATTATTATTATTATAATCTAGTTGTAGGTCTGGTTGGAATGAATATGAGTAGCCACATTATGAAATATATATTGAAATTTTATTTAAATTCAGAATTACTTATTATATCTCAGTAAATTAAGAATTAAATTTCAAAAAATAGTATATAATTCATATAATCTCAAGAATAGGTATTTTATAAGAGGTCACTTTTCTATAAAAGAATATTTCCTTATATTTTTTTATTATTCATATTAAATGATAAATTTAGGAATATTATAATTTATTTAAGTAATGGAATTCATTTTTTGATTCATCATATGAAAATTATCTTATATCATTTTTGAAACAAAATATATGTTATTTTGGGTGAATAGTGGAAATCGTTGACTACACGAATAACCTCACCTTAACATAATAATTATTATATCACAATAAAATGAATGTTTATGAATCCTTTTTTATAGACCAAATATATTTTTAATAATTAATATCATTGACAATTAAATATAATTTTGAACTTATAAATCTATTTTTTTCATTATGGAAACCTATTTTATTTTTTTCATTAATTAAAAACTGTTTTTGGAAATTCTCTTTTAATCATGTTTTTATAATGAACAACTCGTCATTTATTTTTTTTAACCTAAATTATTTATCATTTTATTAATATTTCAATTAATTATGTGTTAATGAAAATTATATATGATTTTGGTATAAAATCATTCTCCTTTATAAAATAGACATTTTGTATAAAAATAGTTTATCAATAATTATTATGAACATATATTAAATGTAATTTTTACCATATATATATATATATATTTAATTTGATGAAATTTATTCCATTTTTAGTATAAGAATATACTATATTTGTAATGTGTTCTATTATATTTTTTTCATAATAAATAGTAACCATATATATATTTTATCACCGTAATAAAATGTAAAATGGGTTCTTCAAGGTTAAAAATATTTGATGTGGTCTCCAAATGTCACAAAATAAGAATTTTATATTATTTTATGAGATTAATTTCTTTAAATTAATCAAAAAATGAAAATATGAATATTTATTTCAATTTTTCATTGATAGTGAATTTTTTATTATTTTATGTCAAAAATAAGTACAAATAGTCACTCTCTTCCTTTTAATATCACTAATATTTTTTGATATAAATAAAATGATGTTATTTAGTATCTTAAATATTTATTTGGAATATAATGTAATTAATTTTATTAAATTAATTTGTTTTCAATTTTGGTTAATATTATAATTAATGGAAAGGCTTATTTATAACTGATTTAGCTCTTGTGAAATCCTGTAAAAAATATAAGTAAATAGTTTTAAATTTTTAAAACAAGGTATATTGGATATGATAATGTTATTAAAGGATTTCATGAATTATAGTAAAATTAATGTATTTATATAAATATTGAATTAAAATTCCATTGTATTTTGATATTTTTATTTTCAAATTATGTTAATAGTATCGAAATATTACTAAGGATACTATATTTTACATAATTTATTATTTGTTAATTTAAAAATTATAAAAACATTATAATTTGTTATTTGAATGAGAAATGATTGATCATATATAAAATTTACCATTTATTATCCACATTCATTTATAATGAAATTATTTTCCCTTAATGACTATTTGTCATTTTCAACACGGTAAGGGTAGAAAGGGTAAAATGGGGGTAAAACCAAATAAATCACAATTAAAATAACCAAGATAATTTTCTAATTTATATAGGATGATTGAATTTCAAATTTATCTCATAAATATTTTGATATTGATCAAATTTAAAGACAATTTATTCTTCATGGTGACATTATATTAATTTAACAATTATAATAATTATAAATGTTCCACTCTCCTCAAATATATAAGTGAACCTCCTTTATTCTCTTCATCACAACATCTTGAGAAACCTAGCTCAACCAAAACCTACTTGAATTCCTTAAAAAATACATATATATTCTTCATAGGTGATTATATTGTTAAAATACTAACTCAATGGACATTAATTAGAAATTTAATGGAGGATTATTAAGAAGTGGAGAATAATAACACATATGAAGAATGCCCATATTATAGATAATTATTTATATTTTAATCTCATTTATTTTCATGAATTTTTTATTAAATAACAATTGAGTAGAATTAAATTATCCTTAACCATTAAACCCTATATCTTTTATTTCCATTAGGTTATTCCAATAATTTAATATTTATTAATTTCATCAATGTTTTTTTAATACGTAAAATTACAGGTCATGTTTTTTTAATAAAAAATAAACATCATTTATTCCTCTGTGAATGGAAATTTTCATCCATGTTTATTTTCAATAAATTTTTTCCATGAATGTTTCATTAAATTCTCCATTGATTTTTAATGACATTTTTTATAATATAAAAACTTCAATGAACTATTTTTAAATGTAATTTTTCCAATGTTTACAAAAGATGTTATTTATGGATTTTCATAAAAAGAGTTAAAGGGATCATTATTTTTACATTTAGTGCATGAATATAATTTTCTGTCTTAATGACTAAATTTATTCAATGAATAATAAATTAAATTATTAAATATATAAATCGGATTATTTTTTTCTTAGTATTATATAAATTTTATGTTTTAAATGATATTAAAAGAGAATGTTACTTTTGGTATTTTTAAAAAGATAATGAAATTGTATTTTAATTGAAATTTTAATCTATTTTATCATAATTTTAGGATTTTTTTCTAGTATGGTATTAAAACCATATTATACAGTCAAATTTATTACTCTATATGTGTTAAACCAGATGAAATTATCATATATTTCATTTAAATAAATTAAATTTATTCTATAGAGTGGTGTACATTCAACACTGAGTCAAAATGAACTGTAATATGGTATACCATTATTACATAGGTGTTAAATTAGTGGGTATGAATATGAAAAGATATATAATTAAATTTATATGGTTCACATATTTTTAAAATAAATTCATTGGTTATATATTACAGATAGATGAAATTAAAATACATTTTAATGAAAAAAAATGTTTTCCAAAAAAATATATTTCACTAAAAGAGGGTTTATTGTGTTTTCAACATATATTTGAAAATTAATATTTAAAACAATTAGATACATTTTTTTAAAAAAATTAATTAACATTTTCAATGATCATATAAAATATATCTAAATTAGTTTTTATGAAATGATTAATTTTTTAAGACTACAAAATAAAATACAGATTTTAATTGAAAATTGTATTTACATTCGAGGAATAAAAAAAGTTTCATATAATTTAATAAATTAAACCACTAAAGTCATATTTATATTAGTAAAATTTATTTCATTGAAATAAATTTTATGTTGAATATTATATAAAAATTTAAATTATTTTTGAACATTTTATAACTAGAAAACGGTTTTTTCAACGTGTCTGTGGGTTTAATATTAAATTATAAACACTAAATCTATGAATTGAATATGTAAAATATGACAACCCCTATCTTTATTACATAATTAAAAACTATTTATTACATAAAACCTTCACATTATACAACATGGGAGATCAAGAGGTCTAGTGTCTTTAAATATTATGAGCATTACATGACAACTCAAAACATTAAATACAACGTCATTATTGAAAAAATCCTTCAGATGACCACTATATTCCCTCATACTTAGTATTGCATAGGATAACCTGAGGACATGCATAAGAAAAGGGTGATATATAAAGCCCAGTATGGGTATAAAAATAGAATAACATTATCTATACGATACATGTTAGACAATATGCATATCAAAATAGAACAAGAGAAGCATAATCATAAAGGCATGATAAAAAATGATAATTATAACATGGAAATGTGGCAACAAAACATAACGTGGAATTTCCATGAGCTAAGGCTCATTGCACATGGAGCATCAGTAGACCCTCATTGCACATGAAGCTCGAGTAAACCCTCATTGAACTTAAATTATCATGAGTAACACCCATTGCACATGACTTATCATGATACTATACTTTAGGCAATGCATTAGAGAGCTATCAGGACACACCCTTCTTAAACATTTCATTTGATACATAAGTGTGCCACATGGATCATAAAAGGTTGAATCATTCAACATAATCATTTATTCCACAATAAACAAATGTGGAACACATACCTGTAACCTATTAAACAGTAGGTAACTGTGTATAAAGGTGGGTACGCTTGATAGAGAAATATGCACATTATTCACTACATGATGACTTTGGCTTGGATAAACACGGGGCAATTTCGGCAGCATAAAAACATGACGTAAGAACTCATAAAAATGGTTCATGAGAGAGAAATGTGTGTCTCTTCATATTTACATGACATATAAAGTAAAGGGGTCATATTGATACATGTCCCATCAAATTTTATGGAATTTAGATTCATGGTAAAAAAGAATTACTTGAATTTAAATGATGAGAGTGAAATTGATTTCAGAATTTTGGCATAGTAATGGGTGTATGTGGGAGGCTTTTAATGAGAGAGAAAGGTGTCTCACATCATTAAACAAAATTAGGGAAGTATGAGGGAGGTTAGAAACCATACCCCAACATTTATAATTGAAATAAAAGGGCATACCAACATAAAGAATATTGGAAAAAATGAGAATGGAAGGAAAACCCATACTTGGAAGTGGTCTTCCAAAGGTGTGAGTGAGGGTTGAGAGTGGAATATTGGGAGCATGGGACACATTTTCAGGATTATATAAAGAGGAGGAAATAGGTTGGATGAACTCAAAAGTATCTTATTGATAATTATGTGGTATCTTGGGTGGGTTTATATAGGAAAGGAGGGGGAATTTATTATTATTTAGGTTTGGGACACCTCAGATTAAACTAATAAAAACCACAAACTTGATCATGGTATTTTCCCATGTTTTCTGCCAAAGGGGAGTGGAAAACAATATTTTAAAAGTAAAAAATCCTAAATTCTTAAAATAATAGGTTTGATTATGAGTAGGTGAGTCACAATCCCAAGAAAATCAATTTAAAAAGATGAAATGTTTAATAAGTCATGGAGGGTCCACTAAGGCATCATAAAATCAATAAAACAAATATAAAATCACTTTATTTTTAGGATAATACATATATTGGCCGTAAATATAATTTATATTATTTTATTACATCACTATTGGGTCATTATGATGTAATAAAACGCATTATATATTCAAATGGTATTTAATTTTTACCCAAATATTCGACTATTTCAGAAAATTATGAAAAATTCACCATTTGATAATTTTGACATAATGATTCCAAAAATAATATTCATTTTACCTAAATAATTTTACAAATATATGAATGTTTACTTTTAAAATAAAAACTGCCATTTATCGAAAATTCATGTGTTTTGACAAAAATAGCTTTCAAACCTTAATAAAAATTACAATTGCATTCATAAAATTATACAATAATTTATATTTAATAAAAATTAATTTAATAATAATAATTTTTTATTGAAATATTATTTAATTTAAAAATCTATTATTTTGTAAAAATAGATTTCTTAATTGAATATTAAATAAAAAAACATTTTCCATTTAAAAACAATTTACAAAGCAATAATAATAAAATGAAATTAAATTCTTAATATATATAAAATAATTTAAATAATCATATTTATTGGAATTTTTTTACATAACCCCATAAAACAACCGCATAAGACCTAAGGGTACGGTGCACGATAGTGACAAACTCATCAGGTTACTTTGATAACATTGCACACATGGTGATCTCTATCAACGTCCACTTCTCCCGTAGATATTTCTGTTCGAGCTAAACCTATAGAATCGTGGCTTGGGATTGGTCAAGAGAGAATCCCAATTACTCCACCTCATTTCCGAGCCCTAACAAATGGTATTTATATGTAGTAATTCTACTAGATGAGGCCATATCTTCATTTGTCTGAGTAAATTGGATTGCTAAAGCCGTATATTTGTACCAATAATGTGATCACTATTCAACTACCATATTAGCAATAGTCACAATTCAAAAAAATAAGACAATCGATGTGCATATGTTTTACATAACCAATTTAAATAATAAGACATGTAAAATGACGGAGTGGAATTTCCAATAATGAATGTTTGGGTCGTTATAATCTTCCCCCATTATGAAATTTTTCCTTTAAAATTTCCTTTTCCCACACTAAAAAGATGAGGGTAACTCTACTTCATCACTTCCTCTGATTCCCACATCACTTTATCCAACTTGTGGTTTCTCCACAACACCTTGACTTGGAAAATTGCGTTATTTTGTAGTACTTTTTCACTAAGATCTATGATTTTCACTAGAATCAGCTCATAAGAATGTTTATCCTCTAACTGCACCACCTTAGAAGAGAGTACATGTGAAGGGTCTGGTATGTACTTCCTTAATAGATATACATGATATACATCATGTACTTTGGCCAATGTTCGTGGAAGTGCAAGTCGATAGGCCACATACCCAACATGATCATGAAACTCGAAGTGGCTGATATACCTAGGACATAACATACCTTTCTTTCCAAACCTCATGAACTTCTTCCATGGAGATATGCATTGAAATAACATGTCTCCAACTTTAATCTGAAGGACTCATCGACTATTATATACATAACTCATCTGTCGACTCAGGGCTTCCTTGATATGTTGCTGAATTGTTTTCACCTTCTCTACCAATTCTGGTCCTAGCAGCTTACACTCGCCATCTTCATCCCATCATGACGGTTTTCTGCACCTCTTCCTACATAGGGATTCATAAGGTGACATTCAGATGATCGAGAGAAAACTGTTGTTATAAGGGAACTCAACCAGTGGAAGATGTTGATTCCATCCTCCTTCAAATTACATTGAGCACACTCTTAACATGTCCTCAAGTGTTTGGATAGTACGTTCGGATTGGCCATCAATTTGATGATGATAAGACGTACTGATGTTCAGCTCAGTATCTATAGCTTGTTGAAGACTCTGCCCAAACAAAAAAGGTGAATGTTGGATCTCGATCGGATACAATAGATAGTGGTACTCCATGCATCCTTACCACTTCTTCGGTGTAAATATGTGCATGATTATCCAATGAAAAGTCCTCTAGAACCGTGATAAGGTGAGTTGTCCTTGAATGATGATCCACAACGTCCCACATAGCATTCTTTCTTCTGGATTTCCTTGGATGTCTAGTGACAAAGTCCATGATAATATTCTCCAACTTCCATGCTGGTATGGGTAGTTATTGCATCAACCCCTTAGAATATTATCTCTCAACCTTCACTTGGTGGCATACCAGACACTTCGATGTATATTCAGAAATCTTCTTTTTCATATTGTCCCACAAAATGTATTCTCAGAGATCCTGATACATCTTTATACTCCCTGGGTTGATAGAGAACGTCGAGTTATGTTCATCCTTTAATAGCTCCTTTATTATCTCTGGATCAGATGGTACACATAATCACATCCCAAATCTTATAACTCTTTCCTCATCAACATTGAAACCAAAGGATTTCCCATTTCTTATAGCTTCCACCATTTTCTGAATTTCCACATTATTTAATTGAGAATCCTTTATTCTCTCCAAGAGGGATATTTGAGAGATCATTTGAGAAATTATTGATGATTTTCCCCCCATAATGATTCCCATATCCATCCTTTTCAAATATAATATAATCAGATCCTTTTAAATTCCCATCATTGATATAGATGTAGGATCCTTTCTACTTAGAGCATCTGTATCCTTATTTTCCAAACCGTGATGGTAGTGGATTGAGCAGTCATATTCCTTGATGAGCTCTATCTAAATTCATTGTCACACCTTATGATCATTCTGTGTGAATATATATTTGATACTCTTGTGGTCAATATATATCTCACATTTCTCCCCATAGAGATAATGCTGCAAGATTTTCAAGACAAAGATCACAGGCATGAACTTTATATAATGCGTTGGAATGTTTTTCTCATGGAGTTTCAACTTCCTTGAGGCATAGGCTATGAATTTGTCATTTTTCATCAACACGCATCCGAGGCCCTTCTTTGAAGCATCACCAAATACCTCAAAAATCTCTTCACTAGTGGGTAAAGTGAGAATGGGCGCAGTGATAAGCCTCCTTTTCAACTCATTGTTGATTTTTTATCCTTCATCACACCAAGAAAACATTACTCCCTTCTATGTTAACATGGTAAGAGGGTTGGAAAATTGTGAGAAATTCCTCATAAATCCTCAATAATATCCAACTAACCGCAAGAAGCTATGAATATCTATTATTGATGTTGCCCTTGGTCATCCCTCTATTGCAGGTGTCTTTGAGGGATACACAGATTTTCCATTGCTTGTGATGATATGGCCCAAGAATGAGACCTCCTTCAACCAGAACTCACACTTGCAGTACTAGGAAAAGAGAATCTCCTTTCTCAAGGTCTCCAGTGTAGTTCATATATGCATCTCATGATCCTCCTTGGTTTTGGAGTATATTAGAATATCATCTACAATGACTGCCACTAATTTCTCAAGAATATCTTTAAAGTCTATATTCATCATATTCATAAAGATTGATAGAGCATTAGTGATTCCGAAAGACATTACTATGAATTCGTAGTGCCCGTACCTTGTATGAAAAGTTTTCAAGCAGACATCTCCCTTCTTTATCCTTACTTGATAATATCCAGACCCCAAATATACCTTGGAGAAGTATTGTTCTCCACATAGCTAATCGAATAAGTCATCAATCCTTTGTTGAGGATACTTGTTATTTATCGTGATTTAGTTATGCTCACGATAATCAATGGAATGTCACTTTGACCCATCCTTCTTCATGATGAGGAGGACATGTGCACCCCATGGTGAAGCACTTGGGCATATAAACCCTTTATCCAGATTCTTCTATATTTGATTATTCAGCTCTACAACCTCCACAATATCAATTTCATATGGAGTCATGGATATTGGTAACGCACCATATATAAGTTCATTTGATAATTCATCATCTCTTTTATGTGGAAGGCTAGACAATTCCTCAAGAAAAGATTCATAGACTTCTATCACAATATGCATGTCCTCAAGGATGGTTGCATCGATTGACTCAATAATCTGATCCATATATGGCTGCTAATAGGGCAGTAATATCCACACATGAGATGATGGGTGTAATGAATATTCATCATCCTCCTTGCACTTGTACAAATTTAGTGGTCGATTCTCCACATGGAGAGTGATTTCCCTCTCCTGGGAATTGATGTTGGCTCTATATAAAGAAAGCCAATTCATGCCGAGAATTGCATAAAATTCCACTATAGGGAGTATGACGAGGTTCACCAGGAATTTAAATCCACGGATTATGACATGGGAGGAGTTATATTTCTGGGATTCAATGATTTCTCCATTTGTTGTACTCACCGAAATCTTTACTTCTCTGATTTGTGGTGGTGTTGAGATTGTAATACTAATTATTCAGGATATAAAATAATGGGTAGAACCAGAATCAAAAAGTATGTTTTTTATTCTTAAATGAATAACTAATGTACCTGTCTCCACTTCATTTTTGGGGTTCACATCGGTGGTAGTGATGGTAGAAGATCACCCTTTCTACCTTGGAGGTTGTTTGATGCCTCTGAAAACCCTTGTCTTAGGGCACTGGTTTTCAAGGTGCACTGGTTCTTTACAGTTGTAGTAATGAATAACACGTTGATAGTCAAATGGAGCGTTCCTCTACTCTTTTGTAGCCACAAGTTTTTCTTGCTGAAAATTAATGGCTAGGTTCCCTTATCTTCCACAACTAAAGTATTTCCACATCCCCTTCAAGCAATTTTTGAGGTGCTTCTTTCCATGCCATTGGCATGTGGGGTGCTAGATATTTTTAGCACAATTGTATTTTTCTGTAGGTCGACCAGCATTGAACTCCACCTTAAAATTCTTATCCCTATGATACCCCTGAGATTATCCTTTCACCATTTCAACCTTGAGGGGAAATCAGACAATTTTCTCATAGATGTTGAAGTCACCAATCGTTAGTTCTTTCCACAGGCTTGGCTTTAGCCCACCAAAGAAGCAGTAAACCTTTCATTTTGGGGTAACAAAAAAGTCAGAGGTGTATCATGCAATCCTTGTGACGTTATCCTTGTACACTCTGATGGATTTGTCGTCTGCTTGCTTGAGGTTAAGGAAGTACCTTTCCATCTTAAGTCGGAGGGTGCAGGGAATGTATTTATCGAAAAACATCTTTTGGGAATCCTTCCATTCCAACACCACAATATTCTTTTCTGGATTCATATTTTTTATCAATGCCCACCATTGATCGGCTTCACCATCCATATGATAAGAATTTAGAAGAACCATCCCTTGTTCGGAACATTAAAGGATGGAGAAGATCTTTTCAATGGAGTTGATCCATTTTTCGAAGATTGAGGGATCAGACGATCCATAAAAAGTTGGAGGCCTTTATGTCATTATTCACACTATGGAAACTTGTCACTTCTTTGGGGGATGAACATTTCTCTTGACCCATGTTTCTATTCCAAGATTGAGTTAACTGAGAGGGAAGAGATAAAAAAGTTTGTGATTCCCACTCCCATTAGATTTGGCATCTCATTAGTACAGTCATCACATTTATCTTAACATCGGTTGTTAACCTGAGTCCTCCTATTACCAGCCATTGGCTAGAATAAAAGGAATGTTAGGGCTAATACATAATGGATAATTCAAAGATAAACACTGATTACTTATAAAAAACATCTATTTCCTAAACATGTGAGTCTATTGGCTT
This sequence comes from Viscum album, assembly GCA_963277665.1. Classification (NCBI taxonomy): domain Eukaryota; kingdom Viridiplantae; phylum Streptophyta; class Magnoliopsida; order Santalales; family Viscaceae; genus Viscum; species Viscum album. Next base: position 1,726,233,229 of record OY728157.1, read on the forward strand.
CAATCTATTTTATCCATGATCTACTTTCTAAAATATACTATTTGGGAGTTTTTTTATTTCCCTCAATAATGGTTCATACTAAGATATTAAATTTACTAAATCATATCCCCTAGGAGTGTCCTATCCAAGAGTGAAGCAAGGCCCGTTGTCATGCACAACTTCTCATTCGACTCTAGCATAATGAGGTGTTTTTGGGTTCTATCCCTTGGATACATCTGTTCCAGAGCCGCCTCTACCTGCTCGTATCATGACAGAGATGTATTTCATTGATAAACCACTTACTCGATACTCACCAAAACATAGGGATGTTTTTTATACATAGTCTTCTCTCTAAGGATTCACTTGGGATTTCTAATCCTAATCTCCAAAATAAATAAACATATCCTCTTATACAAACTATGAAAACCCCGCTCTTTATTACAAAAATAAACATGATTTATTACATAAAAACATCACTTGATACAATATGAATGATCGAGATGTCTAGTTTCCATGGAGATTTGGATCATTACCTGATAATATAAACGATGAAATACAATATCTCTATTGATAACTTCCTTTACATGACCTATACATTTCCTCATACTTAGCATTGCATGGGATTAACTGAGGACATGCATAAGAAAAGGCTGGTCGATAAAGCCCAGTAAGGGTATAAACATGATATAACATGAGGAATATAATAAATTTTAGACAATAGGAATATCAATAGAGCACAATAGAAGCATAATCATAAAGGAATTATAAATCATGATAATCATTACATTGAAATGTGGAAACAACACTTAACATGGAATTAGCATGAGCCAAGGCTCATTGCACATGGAGCATGAGTAAGCCCTCATTGCACATGAAGTAGGAGTAAACCAGTTATGCACATGAATTTTCTTCACTAAACACCCATTACAATTGTCGTATCATGATACTATACTTTACACAATGTATTGGAGTGCTATCTGGGTGAACCCTTTCTAAACATTTCATTTCATGCATATGTGTGTCCCAGGGATCATAAAACATTGAATCATTCAACATAATCATTTATTACATAATAAATGAATATGTAACACATACATGAAACCCTTTAAACAATACTTAAATGTACATAATGGTGAATACACTTGATAGTTAAATGTGCATGGTATTCACTACACGATGACATTTTCTTGGAATAATGTAGTGCAATTTCGGCCGCATAACGACGTGACAGAAGAACTCATAAAAATTATTGAGGAGAGAGAAAGTGGTGTCTTGTAATATTTACATGAAATGGAATGTAAGGGGTCATAAATATAAATGTCCAAACCAATGTAATGGAATTTATATTCATGATACCAAATAATTTCAGGAATGTGAATGAGGAGAGAGAAATTCTTTTCCGAATTTCGGTATAGTAACAGTTGTACATGGGAGGATTTTAATGAAAGATAAAGGGGTCTACCATAATTCAACAAAAATAGGCTATTATAGGGGAGGTGAAAAACCATACTCCAACATTTAGAATTGATATTAAAATGGAATAATTTCTTAAATAATATTGGACAAAAATGAGAAAGGATGAAAAACCCTTTCTAGGAAGTGTTCATCCAATGGCATGATAGAGGCTTGAGAGTGGATTCATGGGAGATTGCAGTGCCTTGAGAGTATTCTAGAGAGAGAAGGGAAGAGGTTGGATGAACAAAATTTTTTTTGAGTGAGGATATGTAGGAGCATGGGTGGGTTTATATAGGAATGGATCGGGAATTATTTATTAATTAGTTTTGGGACACCTCAAATTAAACTAATCAAAACCACAAACCAGCCCAGGGTTTTTTACCATGATTTTTTCCAAATGGTAGTGGAAAACAATATTATACAAGGAAAAAGTACGAACTTATTAATATAACATGGTATCTAATGTGGAGGTGAGTCACACTCCCAAATAAAACAACTTAAAAAGACAAAATGTTTTATAAGTCATGGATGGTCAAATAAGGCATCAAAAATTATTAAAAAAATCTAAAATCACATTATATAAAGGATAAAACATATATTGTCCGAAAATAAAATTTATATTATTTTATCACATCACTATTTGGTATTTATGATGTCATAAAACAAATTATATATTAAAACGATATTTAATTTTTACCCAAAAATTCGACTGTCTCAGAAAATTATGAAAAATTCACGGTTAGATAATTTCGATGTCCTGATTCGAAAAATTATATTCTTTTTATCTATATAATTTTCTAAATATGTGAATTTATTCTTTTGAAATAAAAACCTATATTTATCGAAAATTCATGGGTTTTGATAAAAATATCTTTCAAAACTTAATAATGATTACAATTTCATTCATAAAATTATATAATAATTTCTATTTAATAAAAATTAATTTAATAGTAATAATTTTTTTCTAAAATATTATTTAATTCAAAAATACATTAATTATTAAAAATAAATTTCTTAATTTAATATTAACTAAAAATACCATTTTCTCTTTAAAAACAATTTACAAAATTAAAATAATAAAATGAAATTACATTCTTAATTATATAAAAAATAATGTACTTAATCATAGTACCATGGATTTGTTACATAACACCTTATAACAGATTCATAAGACATAAGGGTATGGTGCGTGATATTGATAGACTCTTGGGGTGGCTCGGATAAAATTGCACGCGTGGTGATCTCTATCAAATTCCACATCTCCCATAGATGGTTCCATTTGAATGTAACATGTAGAAGCAATGCTTGGGTTTGGTAAAGAGCGAAGACCAATAACTCCACCCCATATCTGATATCTGACAAATGGGATTCCTATGGAGTAATTCTAATGGATGTGGACATCAAATCCTTTGTCTGAGTAAATTTGAATGTTAAAGAGATATATTTATACTAATCATGTGATAATTATTCAATGGCCATATTAGCATCAGTCACAATTCAAAAAAATAAAACCAAAGAAGTTTTTATGTTTTACACAACCATTTTATATAATAAGACATTTAAAAAGAAAATGAGGAATTTGCATTAATGAATGTTTGGGTTGTTACATAAAAATATATTTTATACATGGAATTTTAAATATTAAGTTTATATATCCATATAGAAATTCTTTTTTTCATAATAAATAGTAAAAATAGTAATATTAATTACCATAGTAAAGGATAAAATTGGATAGTTGAGGGTTAAACTAAAATGATAAGGGTAAAGTGATCTTAAAAATTATATAATTTGTAGTCTCTATCAATATTTAGAAAATATTTCATATTTTTATGTATTTTATTCATTGTATCATTATTTCATGTGTAAAACAAGGGTACATTTTATTCTTAAAAAAATAAAGTTTTTCCTCTTCCACAATTAAAAATGTAAATTCTATATCCTCTCCTAATAAAATATCAAAAACCCGATTTTCAATCTTTTTCCTACCAATATAACATATATTATTCATTATAACAACCAATTGTCCCTTCTGTTATCATAAACTCCATCCAATGAGGCCTTTAGGTATAACCTTAATGTGGTTCTCTAGAGAAGAGGTACAGTTCATAATCAAGCCACATCACTTTAATCATCCATATATAAATTTGAACATTATAAAAATATTGTCAAATAAAAAAATATTAAATATTATGATTTTTTATTGTATAATTTAAATAAAATTTTTATATCCCAACTTCTATAAAATTTAAAATAAACCATCAATCATGTATATCAGTGACTTCCACCCCACGAACAGATGGAATGTGTTTCATCACCACTACACAATGTTGGATGTAGTGATTGAATTAATGATTATATTTTGTATTTATGATGAAATTATTATTCTGAAGTATTTATATCACAAAAACCTATTTACCCTATAATTTGTTGGAAAACAATGACATCTCTTGTGCTATCTATGGACTATCACCTCCATGTTGCAATGAGATGTGTTTTTTATTTAATATTGAAAAGGTCATTAATAATGAAGTATGTAATTAATATATAATATTTACATGATATTATCATTATTCATAATTTGTGGAATTTTATGTACCTTTCACTGAATCCATCTAACAAAAAAAGGAAACAACTATTCTTGCATTTGTAAGATATAACGTCTCAATCAACAGTGTAACACATTATTATATATGTAAATTATATAGCCTATTATAAATACTAATATAACCAATATTTCATATTTTTATATTTTTAATGACACAGATTTTTCAGGGCCATTCCATTGTGACGAAACAGTATTCAGGGTGTTTTGGGGATGTTGATGACTTATTCAGAGAGTTTTCCAAATTTCCAGTTTTTTCCATCATGAGTTAGGGGTGTCAACATCGGTGAGTCGTGGCATCGATGGTCAGATGTGTCAGTAATTCAATGTTGGTGGCTTAGTGTCGGTAGATAGTGTTGGTAGATCAACCATTGGGGGTTAAACATTGGTGGCTCAACATCATTATATCACATCAGTAGCTCACCCTTTGGGGGATCATTGTCAATGACTCACCCACCAGAGACTCATTTCCAATTTTTTCGAATTTTTCATGTTTCACCCCTCTTAAATCTTATTTGATTTAAATTAAGATTAAATAATTTTTTGGGAATTCATAATTGTGTTTCATGGGATATTAAGTATATCATTAATATCCTAACTCTCCGGGGACATTGAGATTATAAAAATATGTGATCATGTCCTCAATCCTATATTAATGGATTTTCATATCGTTCCTCCTTTAATATAGGATACAGATCTTCATATCTGAGATCTTTCTTAACAAGTGTGTTTTTAATTCCCTATTGGAGCGCTTAAAGTGTTCCTCTCTAGACAAGTTGTGATCCTATTCTAGATCCCCATCCTTTTGAGTTTTCGTGGAGTTTCCTACTGATCACCTAATCCCCTGTTGTTGGCACAAAGATGATATTTGTCCACCTTTCATTTCAAGTTGTGATTCTTCTTCCTCACTTTAATTGTGCATCATTCGGGTTGGGTGTTCTAATGTTTCTTTGTGAATGTCAGTTTAATCCATTTAATAACAAGTAATAAAATAAGGGTATTAAGATGATCAAAATATAATAGGATCAATGAAATAAATGGCATGGAGTTTCTTGATATTGATTGCATATTTTATTTCTCATCCTTATTGATGATTTGATCTATTGTGGATGTTATGGATTCTAAAAATCATCGTCCTTGGTTGTCATTATCAATGCATTGGTGATGCTTTTTAACCAATGTAGTTTCATTTTAATCAATTTGTGTACATAAAAATATGACTAATCACATAAATCTGGTTAAATGAAATGGATACCCTGGGATGAAAACCATTCTGTGATCACCCATGTTCATCAAAGTGGATTAAAGAAATTATTTTTACAATTTGAACCCATCCTATTTGATAATTTCAATTGTGTGTTGTGTTCTATTGGGTTTTGTGACTTTGTGTGGGGTGTGTGGTTCTCCTTTTGGGAACACAATTATGGGTGTAGGGGTGGGTTGGGGTGTTGGTTTGTAATAAGTGTGTGGAATGTCTGTGTAGTGGGGTTGTGTTATAATGGTAGTGGTTGTGGGTTTGGTGTTTGGGGCGGTAATGGTGGTGTGCTGGATTCTCAAGTTGAGAGGCTGATTCATTGTGGAATGTAAGGACATGTAGGAAGTGGGACTAAATTTTTTGTATTGTGTCCATCAAGAGTAATTGGGAAGTGGGACTGAAATGTGATTATAGACTTGTTATATAGTGGGAATACATTTGGGAAATGTACGGGAAGATAGTCTACTAGTTATTTTTTGTCGTAACATCATTTTAATATATGTGTTGGGTGTGGTGTTATCGTGCAGCGGGGCTAGCGGTCTTAGTTATGAGAAGCTATTTGTTTGATATAACTTTGATGAATTATAGTTGGAATCTATTGAAAAGGGTTCTATGAAAAAATGTGGTGTTCGATGGGACTACTTGTTGGTTTTCCTCTATTGTTTTAATGAATGGGTGTTAAAATAATAATTCTATACAATGGTCCCTATTCCCGTTTTCAAATTAATCCTTGGTAGTTTCCCCAGGTAGTGTAGTTAAAAAGTTATAGTGAACCGTTAATAAATAAATGGAATTTTTTTGAATGATAATGGGGTTGGGTTATGCCTTGACAATGGTTGTTTGTGTGGTTGTGCATATAGTGGTAGCAGTAAAGGTATTTTGTCTAGGTTGGTTGTTTGTTTTTGGGACCAACTGTTTTGGATGTGTCTTTGTTTAAATATATCTATAAACCGTCGTTAGTTTTTATTTATATATTCACCCCATCAATGTTGACAACCACATGTCGAACACCCCCCCCCCCTGATAGGGGAGGGTGACTTTCCTAACATCTTCATGGGTGGATGGATGGATAGTCACTGCCTTTCTTTCCTGCAGCCTCTTCCAAGTTCATACCAATCATGCATATTCAAGAAGGCTATAATTTCGTGAGGCTTATGACAGTCCATGATTATTCAGGCAGGTTTGTTGTGAATAAAGGGCCTAGGTGTTTTTGGGACAGGATTACATTCCCAATTGTCTTCGGGATAAGGCCCTAGTGTCTTCAGGAGAGAGGTGTGGGGGTTGTGGCCCAAGTGTCTGTGGGTGGGTTTTTTGTATAGATTGGGGTATAAGTGTGTGTCAGAGTGTTGGAGTAGTGGGAATGCATTTTGGAACAGTGGTAGCATCAAGATGTTTGTTGTTATTAATGAGTAGATAACTAGTGGGAAAGTGGTTTGGGGTACCCACATGTCAATATGCTTATACTATTACGTTACATGACATGTATTTTTTTTGAGTGTGACTTGGTGAGGTTGGGATATTTAGTATTCCCTGGTTGATTCTTTGATGTTTTATTGTTTTCTCAGAGGTGAATTTGTATGTTTTTCCTACTTGTGCATGGGTGGATTTAGTTTTCTTATTTTGTATACTTATATAATCACCATACATTTGTAAATATATTTTTTGGATTCTATTTGTTGTTTGAGGGTTGTGATGGTATTTACTGGATTTGGTGTTAGGATAGTTGTCGTTTTACTTCTTAGTCTATTTATTTTTGTATGTGCTTTAATACATTGGATGTACATTTTCCACTTTTTTCATTTAAATCATGAATGAGTTTGATCTTGTTTCCCTTTATGTAAATGTGTAGTGTTTTTTTATATTTATTATATTATCTACTGATCATGTTTTCATTAAAAATGGTAATTACTTCCATTTCATGTTAGATTCTATACCCTTGGTGCTATTCTCCACTCAGAGGCCTATTGAACGCGGGACACAAGGGTCGTTATCTCTCATTTATCTTGATGAAGGAAGGGTGTGGAACATTGTTGTCCTTTCCCTCATCTTGAGGTAGGCAGGTAATGAAAAAATGGTATCAAAGGTATTTCATGGGATAGGATATAGTATATTGTTAGAAACATTGAGGATTTAATGGGATAATTGGGAATCAATATTAGGAAATCATAGTGCATAAAATATTCTAGGGAAGACCGACTGAGACTCGGGATTTTAGGGCCCCCATGATCTAATGAATGGTCTCTGGACCTACTGAACGTCCAAGTGTTGCTACATGGATTGTAGGGTAGAGACCCTAGGATATGTACAATCATCCTAATGACATGTGTTCTTGTGTTTCTGGTGTGATTAATGAAATTAAATTAAATAAAGAGTTAAAACAAGTCATAAAAGTTAATTTCCATACTAAATAGGCTTAAGAGTTCCATATTTACATTTCCACCTATGGCACCCAGATATCACCCATGTTTTTTACATGATTTTGAGGCCCAGTAGGCTTCCATAGTTGATCAACTAAGGTCCGATTGAGAGAATGAAGATGAATTGTGGCAGAAGACCCTTTGTAAATTCTAGTTGTAGTCCCTAGAGAAGTATGAATGAAATGTTTCAGACTCAGTTATGAGGACCAACATGAAGAGTTTACGATAACCATTAGATTGGTTTGTGATCTGAGGGAGCACTGGGTTCCTCTATAGGTGATCTAGATGAGAGGTGCAGCGTGTTAGTGTTGTAAAATTTACCTGAGGGAGGGGAATGTGACCTATGTTTCATGGGATAACATTGGGAAATAGTTTCGAGAAGAGTTCCTTTCCTCAATGATGAAGAATGATAAGAGGCATGAGTTTCTCTCCCTCTAGTAGAGGAGTATATCAGTGTGGGAAAAGGGGATCAGGTTCAAGGATTTTCTATACTGGGCACAGTATCTCTTTTATATGGAGAGTCATGAGAAAGATGCTTAGTGGAGGCACACTGACCTACTCTTCAGTATGTCTTCACTCCCTTTACACTACCGATATAATGGAATGTTCTAAATATGGTCGAAGTGGTGGAGAGGATGATCTCACCAAGAGGTGTACCGTGAGAGGGGATTCATCCGAGTTAGTCGAATGGGAAGGCAGTCAGTAGAAGGTCTCCGGTGTCGAGTCCTTCTAGGTTTTCCATAGCTGGGAGTAGGCCTTAGCAGTTCCAGTTGTAATCACATTGTCCTCTCCCTTTGACCATGGGCCCGAGATTGACGTGACTAGTATTTTGAGGATGGGTACATCTTTAGAACCAATTTTTAGTTCAAGATCTGTACTGTGGGGGTGGGCAAGTTCAACACCCACCTTATCAGCATCAGTTTCTGGTCAGGCCATTCCCGTAGTAGGGGCAGTGAGCTCCCACTCCACCAAGGGTAGAAAGTGCTGGGGGAGGCCGATCTTAGTGTTCTCTATATTGATTGTGACCAGGGCATGGTCAGGGAGGATGTCGTCAATAGAGGGGTAGAGGAGCTAGGCCTGGGTAGTTGAACAACACTGAGGTAGTTGTTATAGTGGGGTCAGATGTTATTCAATAAAAAATTACTCTATTTATTACTCCTTGCATTTTGTTTGATTCAAAATCATGATAATCTTTTGTTTCACCATGTCTAGCCCATTCCTTGGGACTATACATATATAGACTTTTTATGCCCCTGGTGTTGAGCACACTAGTTAGAGGTCAGAATAGTTTTATTGATGTTTTAAATGGAAGTATATAGATGTTGGGGCCACATCAATTCAGTGGGGATCTTCTAATGCTATATATGTGACCATATGATGTCAACCTATGCATCAAATCATTTTTCATTTAATTCTGTTATCAAATTCTTTTAGAGAAGATTCGTGCTTTTAGATGTGGATGGACAACATGTAGTTTTTTTTGTTAGTGGATCTGTCCAGTGGGCATTCGTTATGTTGAGCCTCTTCTCTCCTTGACAGCTGAGCTATCAGTGTGGTTAGTAGACTCAAAAATGGTGACAGTTCTAGGGGTTTTCAAAGAGTTTCTTGATGTCATCCAAGAAGAAATTGTGAATCCACCACCCCTTTATGTGACATTGAGTTCATAACAGGCATGTAACCTAGTTCCAGTCCAATTTTGATGGATCCCTATCAGATGATGATTTCTAAGCTATTGGAGTTAAAAATTCATGTTGAAATCCTAATGAATAAGGGCTTTATTCGATTGAGTTTTTTGTCATGTGGTGCTCAAATCCTTTTTGTGAAGAAGGAATATGGTGGTCTAAGACTTTGCATTGACTACCTGAGACTGAATTAGGTGAAGGTCTAGAACTGTTACCCCCTCTCAAGAATCGACGATCTTCTTGACTTGTTAAATTGATAAGATTGGTTCTCATAGATACATCTATGGCCTAGATATCACCAGTTGAGGGTGATGGAGGGTTTCATCCCAAAGTATTCATTTAATTACATGCATTGGAACATCGATTTTGTGTTCATCCCTTTAGTGTTATGAATGCACCATTTGTGTTCTTGGAACTCATTAACTTGGCCTTCCTCAAGTTCCTGGACAAGTTTTTCATCGTGTTCATCAGCGGCATCATGAACTACTCAAGGTTAGAGGATGAGCAAGTCAAGCTTCTGATTACTGTCTTGGAGGTCCTTTAATACCACCAGCACTATGGGATGTTGTCCATGTGAACTTCTATGGGTCTATGCAGTTATATTTTAATGAACATAATTATGGAACACATGATCATGAGCATGGAGAGACCATTTTAGCACTAAAGATGTGGATACATTACCTCATCAGGGAGTGATTTGTGGTCTTCATGGATCATAATATATTGAGAAATATATTCTCCCATAGAGACCTGAACATGCGGAAGTGAAGGTTCACGGTGTTTCTCCATGGGTACGACTTCATGTTCTCTAACACCTCTGGAATGGGGAATGTTGTGGTAGTTGCCTTATGTAGAAAATTAGAGAAGGTGGTAGATTGGGAATCAATGGATTCTAGGTAGGAAATGTAGGAGTCAGTCACTTTACATTTGGATGTGAGAGTGGATGAAGAAAGAGGTTGTCTTGCTATAGATGATAATGAAGACAAACATAATGAAATAGGTGGAGGATTCATAGTGGGGAGACTCAGTGACTGAATTGATGTGTGATCAAACTATCCCAGGTGATGCTCAGAAGGGATTGTCAGAGGATAGTCAGAATTGGATTTTGTTCCATGCAAATATTTTTTTCCTAGTGGAAATGCTGGAGGGAGTCCCCATGAGTACCATAGCTCTCCCTTGGATGCACACCCAGGAGTTTCTAAACTGAAAGAGAATTGAGTGAATAGATTTTTGGCTCGGGTTGATGCATGAAGTGGCATAATTTGTTGAGTGGTTAATAGTGTGTCAGCATGTGAAGAATGGACACCATGTTCATGATGGTCTGTTGTATCCCATAGACCTTTTTGAAAGGAAGTGGGATGACATCCTTATGTATTTCGTCACATTATTACCAAAGGATTAGGGAGGATGTGATTATAATTGGGAAATAGTGGATCAATTGATGATATTGGATCACTTTTTAGAAATCAAGGAGTCAGACACAGTGGATTACATGACATATAGGTATGTAGTTGAGGTGTAGCGGTTTCATGGAGTTCCATGATTCATTATCTCGGTTCTAGATACATGTTTTACCCAGCAAGTATGGAAGGGATTGCAGCATGCCTATCAAACCCAGTTATGACTCAATAATAATATCTAACTTCAAACATAAGGGTAGATAGATAGGACTATGCAGATGTTGGAAGACATGATATGGTAATGTGTTCAAGTGTTTAGTGGGTTTTGTGTGTGAAAATTTCCCTAGCTAGAGTTTTCTTACCACAATAACTATCAAACTTCTGTTTGTATGGATCCATTCTGAGGACTATTTGGGAGGTTGTGTTGTTCAACCTTGTGTTGGATGGAAGTTGGGAAGGCATTCATTCATGGTCCAGACATGGTTCCAAGCATGATAGAGAAGGTGAATCTTCTCTATTGAGAGGATCAAGGTTGCACAAAACCGACATAAGTTGTTTTCTGATCATAGGAGGATTCCATTAGAGTTCATGTTTGGAAACCATCTCTTCATGAAGGTTTCCTCTCAACATGGGTAGAGAAGGTTTGGTAGAGGGATAAATGTTTCTCCCAGGTTCATTGGACATTTTGATTTGTTGGGACAAGTCTTCAAGGTTGAATATCATCTAGCATTACCACCGAGAATAAAGAGGATCCACGATGTCTTCCATGTCTCTTAGATTCGTTGGTATCTACACGATGACTCCCATGTAATTGATTGGCGATAGATGTATTTCAATGATGAAACAAAGATCATGGAGAGACCAATAGGAATTGAGGATCATTAAGAGAAGATGCTTTGTGGACAGGCCATTCCTTTGGTTTGTGTGTCATGGATGCTCGGTGGACTCAAAGAGGGTAATTTGGAGAGGGAGGAATAGATGTATGCCCAATACCTAGAGTAGTTTTGAGTTTTTCTCTTGTGTTTTTTTTTATTTTTTTATTATGTAATGTTTGACCTAATTTTCCTTAAGATTATTTGTTTCCATATTCATTGATTTTTTTTAAATGTCCTTAATTTTGGAGATGGGAGGACCTTATACCAAATAGAGACACATTATTGTGGATGTGATTAAACCCATGCCGATGAGTTAGTGTCGCACAAAGAGGATAGTATCTTGATGAGGAAGAATTATATCAATGATCCATGTGTTTGGACAGTGAGAATTTGACATCTTGTTGGTTGTTTAGGGTAGTGGGTCCTTAGTGTTTTTACATTTCTTTAGGAGATAGATTTTAAGGAGGTGTCCTTGGATGTTTCGGGGTTTTCTCAGTTTTCGAACAACAGAGGGTGGTTTTCCCATGTAGGGTATCTTACAGGGTGGTTGTTCGAACCCCACTTTTAATATGGTTGGTTTCAGATTCTAGAGGATGAGAGTTATTTGAGAGGTATCTAATGTAATGACCCAGATTTTCCGGGGCCAATCCTTTTTGAAAACCCATTGTTTTGGGTGTTTTGGGGAATATTTGGGACTCATTTCAAGTGTTTTCCAAATTTATATTTTTCTTCAATGGTGATTTAGGGGATTAAACAATGGCGAGTCAAGAAAATTGGAATTGGTGAGTCAATGGTATCGTCATAGGTGATTCAGGGGAATCAGCATCGGTGAGTCATGGAGTCAGTGAGTCCTTATGTCAGTAGCTCAGCGTTGTTGGGTCAACATCGGTAGATGGTGTCAGAAGCTCACCCATTTGTGCCTCATCGTCGGTGACTCAGAGTCAGTAAGTCACATTTGTAGATCACTCATTGGTGGCTCACTATTAGTGACTCACTGATAAGTGACTCATTTCTTATTTTCCATGTTTTTCACAGTTTTCCTATTTTCACCCTTCTTACAAATTATTAGCTGTAAACCCTTTTTATAGCCATGTTTGGGAAATTATTAAAGGAATTTCAAGGGATATTAACTATATCATTAATATACTAATTCTCTAGGGAATTTGATATATTCAAACTGGATGATCATCACCACGATCCCACATTAATGGATTTTGAAACCGTTCTTCCTTTAAAATATGTTCATGCTCTTCATAACTGGGATCTTCCATTCCGAGTGTGTTTTCTACTCCATCCTTCTGTACCTAAAGTGTTCTTTTCTATATAAGTCATGGGATTGTTCTAGAGCCCCCTCTTGAAAAATTTTCATTTATTTTTCTAATAATAGAATGATCCCATGTTCCTGGTGAAGTGAAGATCTTTGGTCACCTATCATTTCATGTTGGGATTCTTCTTCCTCTCATTAACTGTGCATCATGTAGGTTGGGTGTAATAATGTTTCTTCATGAAGAATAGATGAATACCTTCTGTAACATGTAATAAATGAGCGGAAAGAATGTGATCAAATGATATTGGAATCAATGAAATAACCATCCAGGAGTGTTTTGATGTTGATCGCCTGTTTTATTTATTATCCTTGTTGATAATGAGGTCTGTTATAGCAGTAATGCCTTCTAAAAATAATTTTCATTGGTGGGATTTATCTGTTCATGGGTGACGCTTTATAACTTATTTAGTTCCCTTATAAACAATTGGGGTAAATAAAAATCTTACAAATCACATATACCTGGTTAAATTAAATGGATTTAGTGGGATGAATACTATGGTGTGATCAACCTTATTTATCATAATGGAATATGAAAGAGTGTTTACCAAATTTGAACACAATATTTTAGATAGGTGTGGTCAAGTGATGTTTTATTGGGTTTTGAGACTTTGTGTGGGTTGTGTGGTTTTATAGATGGGAACAAATTTATGGGTACAAGGGTGGGAATGAAATTTGGTTCATGGGATGGGTGTGGTATGTTTTTTTAGTGGGGATATGTTTTAATGGTAGTTGTTTTGGTCTTTCTGTGTGTGGCGGTATGGGTAGTGTCTTGGAATCTCATGTTCGGAGGCCGATTGATTGTGGAATAGATAGACTTGGAGGTGGTGGGACTACCTTTATTTGTCTTGTGCCCATCATGAAGATTTTATAATTGGGATTGCAATGTGGTTATAGACTTGTTAAATAGGGGGACAACATCAGGGAAATTTTCGGGTAGTAGGTTTGGGATGTGAAGTAACATTATGTTAATAGTTTTGTTGGGTGTGGCATTTTTTTCCCGAGGGACTGTCTGCCCATGTTGTTAGAGGAGTATTTTGAGATATAACATTGAAGAATGACACTTGATTGTGGTTAAATGAGGTCTATGGAAAAGGGTGTGTGTAGTGAGATTGTAGGTTGGTTTTTCTCTACTGCTTTTATGAATGGGTGTTAATATAGAAAATGATTTACCTTGGTTCATCTATCCTTTTTCAATGTTGTTCATGTAATTTTCCATGGGTAATAGAAGAATAAATTTATGTGATCCCATAATAAATAAATGGAAATATTTTTGAATTAGGCATTTCTTGGGTTATGCTTTGGATATAGCTCTTTCTGTGTTTTTTCATATAGGTGTTGTAGTAAAGGTGGTTTGTGTGGGCTGTTTTTTTTGGGCCCCATAGGTTGGGCATAGTATTTTTTTATTATATGTATAAATTTTAGTCCCTAGTTATTTCTAAATTCATCCCACCATTGTTGAGAACCATGTGACGAACACCCATATTTCATTGGGGAGGGTTTCTTTCCCAATATCCCTTTGGAAGGAGGGGTTACTGACTTTCTTCCTCGCATCCTTTTTTAGGATCTTACCACTTGAGTGTATCAAGGAATGTTGAAATGGATTGATCCTTAAAATAGTCCAAGATCATTTGAGATGATTTTTTGTGTATGGAGGTCCTAGGTGTTTGTAGTCTAGTATTGTTTTTCTAAGTGTCTTAATGATGGGACTTGATGGGTCATTATCCATCCTTTATCTTGAAGATGGAAGGGTGTGCCACTTTTTTTTCACTTCCCTAATCATGAGGAAGAAAGGTCGTGAAAATATCATTATTAAAATTTAGTATATGATTTAACCATAAAAAATGTACATGAACAAAAACTACAAAACCAAAACATACATGAAAAATGAATCAATTACTGACCAAAACAATTTTTTAAGAAAAGAATTACTTATAAATGGGTAATAAAATTTTATAATTAAATCTTTTATGTTATGATATGTCTGATTATGGTTATAAAATATTCATAAAAAAATATATATTTATAATACATGTGGCTTGAATATGTAAAAAGTAAATCATACATAAGGTCTGTTATTCGCATCACAATTTTTATAACATGAGTCATATATTTCATATTCAAGCCATATTTCTTTTTTTCTTTTTAAAAATACGCATTTAAATTTTATATTATGAATATATTTTTGTTCATGATAGTTTATTTTTGAATTTTTTTCATGGGTGTTATGATTCCAAAGTTACCAAAGAGGTAAATACCATATAATTACAGTATATTAGTTTATCAGGATTGTTTAGGATTATGTTTCCAATGCCGATATCATATGACCTTTATCTTATAAAAACCATGAATTATTTCATATAATTATTATTAATGAACATTTTCTATAATAGTACATGATTTATCCTTTTGCTAATTACTATTATTGAGAAATGTTTTTTAAGAAAAATATACCTTATTTTTCTCTTCACTTGTAAATATTTTATCTGAAAATAAATTTAATAAAATTGGGAAAAAACATTTTATGTGAGAAAGGTATTTTTGAAATATATATAGACTTTACTAAAAAGTAAGTAAATTTTTATAAATATTTTAACATTATAAGAAATAATTATAAGTATTTTTTTCAATATGGTAATTCATATTCATACAATCAAGTTTGATGGATAGGTAATAATGCTCATATTTAAATAAAAATATTAATATTTCTATCAAGGAACATTAAAACATAGTTATTAATGTAAATAAATATATTGAATAAATTGTATTTATTGAAAATATTATTTCATAATGTTTCAAGGTGATACATTCTACCCCCCTTAAAATTAAATTTTCCCTCAAAATTATGTTACCATATCATAAAAAACTTGGGATACAACTTCTTCATTACTTCCTCATATTTCAATGTAGCTTCCTCAAGGTATTACATTCACTAAAAAACATCGACCAAGTGAGGGATATTGTTTAATAGAACTGTATCTATTTGATCCTTAATCTTTAACTTCTATTCCTCATATTAAATATCCTTGTCCAACGGTATGACCATAGTATTTTTTTATGTGATGGATATGGAATTTAATTAATTATAAGAAGTATATAGACACAACATGTAGATGAAAGAGATTTTCTTATGTTCCAACTAATAGAATTTCATACCAAAAATATCATTAATTTCAATGAGAATGATATACAACGATATGTTTTTTCCCTTTCTTCCTGAATCATGAAAACTTCATTCTAGAAAAATTACGACAAAATAATATTTCACTGTATTTTAATTCCACATCATGGATATGATTTATATAATAAATATTTATCAACTTTGTGAATCCCTTATGTGTTGTTTAATATAATTAAACTTTTCCTCCATTTATTCAGCTATATAGGGTCCTCAATTCATTCTTTCTCCAAATTCACTCCATCATATTTGATATTTACACATCATCCCATATAGGGATTCATAAGGAAAAATATAAATACTTGAGTAAATGATATTGTTCAACGAAAACTACAATAGAGGATGGTGCAGATCATAACCACCACTATAATATAGAGAAAAAGATCTCATAAATATCATATATGTTTTGAATCCTTCTCATAGACATACCATATTGCTGTGGGTGATACATTCTTTTGAAACTAAACTCTATATCTAAATCTTATTTGATACATCACAATAAATTTGACGTAATCCTTAGATCCCGATAAAACAAAATTTTTTTTGAACATAATAATAAATTACATCTTTTATAATTTATATATAGTATCGATGTTCTAGAGATAAATATTCTCTAATAGAAATGATTTTTTATAAATATTTAATTTGATCGACTATAGACATTATAAAATTATATTATTTATAGGTTTTTGGTAGTGAAATGAAGAAATCAATGGCGATGTCATTCATATTTTCATTGTGATATGGGTAATTGGTCTAACATACCCTTTATATATTATCTACAAACCTTATCGTTTTGACATATGAAGAACTGAAACATTGTGACATCATAATTCACTCCATCCCACCTAAAATAATATATTGAAATTCTATAAATAAACTTATTTATAAGAAGAAATGATAAGGAATAACTAATAACATACTCTAATATCCCCTTCTTAATATCTAGTATGGATGTAACACATATACAGTACCTTAACGCTATAATTCCATTAAGATCTATGTTAATCTCAATAAAATTTATCTACTTCTTTTAATGATATGGATATTCCTTCAGTATCTCATTAATCATCACATGGATTGATGATTTTATTTTCTAATCCAGAAGTTAATATTTCCCCAATTACATCAAAATTTAATTAACCATACTATGAATATTCATAAATATTATGTAGTTTGACCCATATAATGTATACAGTGGAATGATCCCTTCAACTCAAACTATGGAAAACCTTGTCTTCATTCTTAGGATAGTAATATATCGAGTTGTAATAATTTTCCTCAATTTTCACCATATTATATGGAGCGTATTTAGCTTCATGTGTTTGAAATTTTTATTAAATATTTTATGATTATTATATATTTGACACCTTAATTATTAGTCGTACATATCATTAATTGACAAATTAACAAAATTAACTCAAAATCATTAGTTTGATAATGTTTTCTCATGAACCATCAATTTTCACAAGGAACAATCAATTACAATGTAATTCTACATGAGAACACGTTTCATTCCTTCTTGGATAAATTTTTATAGATGAAATACAAATCAATATAGAAGGGAGTATAATTGTCAGTGGACTAACTAATATTCCATTTAGTTCCTTGAAATTTTCGACACATTAATCTGTCTAGAGGAACAATTTCTATTCTGAGTTAACTTTGTGTTTGGATTATATAGTCCTGATAAATTATCCATAAACCATCAATAATATCTATCTAAACTATGAAAACAATATATCTCAGTCAATGTGTTTAGTATGCATCAATTTCTAATAAATTTTATCATTTATAGATACAATGATATACCTTATCATTAGATTATATGAAATAATTTAACTCTTTTGTAGAAAAAATTCAAAATTTGAAATCTTTTCATTCAATATCTCTTCCAATAGGGTTAATATTAAAATTATCAAGTGGTTCTCATTGTATTAAATTATCATTTAATAAATGAGAAATTAATCTATATTATATTTGAAAACCCAATTAAGGAACTCATTAAATACTCTATTAATTAAATCTGTGAATATAATGAGTGCATTAGTATGACCAAATGGAATCACTACGTCCTCATTGTTTGCATACCCTCTATAGAATGTTGTCTTATATATATCTTCCATATTCAACCTCATATGATGATATATAGAATGAATTTAAATAATGGATATTTATTAACCTCTTTTCAATTCATCAAAATAGTTATTAATATGATCTAGAATATACATCTTCATGATCATAATCTTATTCAACTACCAATAATAAAAAATGAGTTTTAATGATCCATGATTATTTTTAATAAATAGATCAAGTGAATCCCAAGAGGTTATTCATGGTCTGATTAATCCATTTTCATGGTTCCCTTGGAGTGCAGTTTTCAATTATTTCAACTCAATCATTGTCATCTTATTGGGTGTCTTTGAAAATTGGTGTGTCACAAGATATGTGTTCTATTGAGAACTCAATATCACATTTAAATGGAATACAAGGAAAATATTCTAGAAATACCAAAATAATCTCTCATAATAGGAATAACATTGATTTTGAGTATTTCCCAACCATGTTATATAAACACCCAATTGGGATTGGAATCATACAACTAGTATCGATGTTATTTTCATCATAACATTATAATTATCATCTCACTGATAGGAAATCATAACTTGATTTATAATTACATTTGTTATCTCCTATACATGGAAATATATACATAATTTATGTGTAGAGATAAAATATATTCATAATATGTCATCAAATTCAAAAAATTCAAGATTGAAAATAATTTTAATAAGGATATTCTAAAAATCATCAACCATAGAGAAATCATATACAAGAGATGTGATTATGATACCATTATCATTTATCACTGATAATTTTGCATCTAATAATTTGTAAGGAATATTTATACCATTTTAAAATAAATTATATATTATATAATAGTTAGATCCACAGTCAAATAAAATCTTTATTTTTTAGAGATGATGGTTTGTGTACCATCCACCATGTCTTTATGACACACCTAATAAGAAATATTGATTGCCTTATATTTCTATTTTTCTCGTATAATTAGAGGTTACTAGAGTTGATAAACATCATAATCATTTAAATTTTAGCAATAGATAGTATAATACCTATACTCCCTACTTGATAAATATTGGAGTGTGTGTGATACATTTTATTGAGCTATCTCTGCATTCATTTTATTGATTGTATTATTTGTCAAACTTCAACATTATTTTTCTTGATGGCATGGATTCCCACACTTGAAAACCTTACTAATCTATTGAGTAACTCACCTGTGTGATCATTCCCATAATAAAGGAATCTACGAGTATACAAATTTATCATCCTTCAATGTGACATATCATTGGAACTCCCTTGGAACCCAATCCTCCTTTTCATAACACATGAACCAACTGGGTTTCCAGTCACCATTTCAACATTTAGTGTATATAAAATTATTATTTAATATATTATAATGTACCTTATGTCTAATTATATTCAATTAATTTTTTTTAAGAAACTAATGGACAATTCCCAGAAAATTGTATGAGGAATTATAATACCATAAAGAACCTCATAAATAATTTCAAATTTTCTTCATAGGTACGAGAAAATTCATCAACCTTCTACATAATCTCACGGAAATCATTCTCCATTATTATATGAATAATAGAGAGAATGAAATTATTGAAAAATAATAATTATTCTCATCTAAATACATAGAGTTTATTTTTTCCCCTCTTTTTCATATTATTAATAGGTTTCCACCATTAATCTTCCTCACCATCAAAAATATTTGTAAAAAAATGAGTTTTTCATTCACAAAACACTATAGAAAAAATAATATCTTTTTTTAGTTCTATGGATCCATTACTATGTAAATATTATATCATTTTTAACCAATAAAAGAAGGGGGTGCTACCTCATGAAGGTATCTACAAGATGGTGTTCCCCCCATTGTTCATTTATAATAAAAGAAAGATTCATAGAATTACATTGTTGGGTATGTTATGGAATGATATATTTCATTCCAGGACCCATAATGTTTTCTTGAAAAGGTTGAAATTTATTTTAGTATCCATCACAATTTATGTTAACTTTGTTTCTTTATGTTCTACCTATTTATTAGAAACAAAAAAAAATCATTTTTTTGGAAAGATTATCCTAGAGGGAAACAGCATAGTCATGATAAATAACTTATTCGATGTCTAAATCAAGAAAAAATAATTTAAATATACGAACCCTTAGGTATAAACTAGGTAATTTATGATCTTTATTAATATACATCAAAATGGATTATAAAGTTTTTTTGAATTCCACAATAATTTATATAGGAAAGTAAACCCTTTAAATAGTAAGTCACACCTCATGTACTATGAAATGCTCGAGTAAATCCTAACATTCCTTCATTGAATTTATTACCACTTGGTACATATTTTCTATAACCACAACCACATTTATTATCTAGATAAGGATGTAATTTCACAGAAACCACTCATTATAACCTTCACCAATATTCTAGGATATTTTCTTATACCTAGAATTATACATAAGAATATCCTTAGACATATAACTAAGACTCTCACAAAAATTATCTAACTAGTTTCCTATGGTTATATAAAGCTTTATATGATAAAAAATATAGTGGAAAAAGAATCTCATTCATAAATATTACATCTCATAATATAGATATTTAAAAAATAATGATCCAGGAAAAATATATTTTTTATAGTTCAATTAGAAAAATTGAAACATCAGAAACTAGTCAATATGTATGTATTTCATATCCCACTATGTTCTTCATAACTAGATTCCTTTTTAATAATATTATATAATATATATTTGTTTATATATTATTGAAAGGAAACATAATAAATGGTGAGATCAGATTGTATATATATGTTCAATAAGTTATATAGATAAACATTAAATGAGAATAAGGGTATAAGAATATGTGAATATCAATTGAAAATGGTAAAATACATATCAATGATGTAAATAATTATTCATGGCATAAATATTAGTTTTTAATAAGTCACAAATCATAAGGTAATCAAATAACATGAGTCATAAGAGTATAACATAGGCATAAGAAATGGGATTATGGCATGCAAAAAAGTATAAAAAACATTTTCATAGTAGTCAGGTCTCATTGGAATGGAATGGATAGTGTAATGGTTTCACTCCCTAAACCACCGTACTCGTCAGGGTTCACTTGTAAAATAATTATAGTTGAAAACATACCTAGTTAAATATGGTTCACTATTAATTAAAATATTTTTTATCTCATGAAAAATCAATCATTTCCCATTATAGTGTACGTAGATATAGGCACCACCCTACACATAACAAAAACCATACATACATGAGACACAATATCATAAATCATTCACCATATACGAACCCATGAAAATAAATAAGATTCGTAAATAATTCATCTATTGAGAAACCATTGAAAGAAATGGGTTTCATATACCATTACATCCTACAAGATCCGGTGGAAAAGACAAGGGTTTCATAAATATTATGTCATCATATGCATGAAATATTCATATAAAGAATAAAAATGGTTTCATTAAATCATATCCCTAGTAATTAATATGTAACATCAAAGGATGTCATCATATATTGAAAAATATTTTGAATGATAAATTAATTGGAATGTTTCTTGAGAAATATTTATATTATTTTAAAATAACATCACTAAAATTCAAATTTCAATAAATAATATATAAATGAATTTAATTTAAAATAATCATGAAGATTTATAATCTAATAAATCAAGAAAAAAAATTCATGATGGGAACAAATTATTTTCATGTCGCGCATGTTGAGAAAAATATTCTTTTCACATTTTTAGTAAAATAAAAATTTGTGATGTACTGAAAAAACAATTAATATTAAATTAAAACACATTGTATAAGTCAAACATGGGATAAATTCACTTAATAAAGCATATGTGTAATGCTAAATAATTTTTTCTGTAATTTTTAAAAAACATGGATATTGAACAAAAATGGATTTTCACAAAAGTGAGTAATAAATTCGTTTTTTATAAAATACATTATTTTAGTTTCATGAGTAAAATACCTGAATAAAATCTATTGAATATATGTATTTTCATGAAATAACAATAAGAGAATATAATTCATGCTTTCCTTGAGAAGTTGATAATTATATATGATTATTGAAAAAATACTCATAAACAATCATGAGAAAAAATGAAATTGCTACATGAAACCATTACCAAATTGATGTCATTTTATTCATAGGCCTAAAAAAAGAATAACATAATATACATCTTTTTATATAATTCAAATAAGGACGTTATAGATAAAATAATTCAATGGGGATGTATATACACCTTATAGAAGATTATGGGTTCATTGCACAACTAATGTCCCAAGATGAAAACATGATATAAAAAGACCTTAAGATATGTCTCAAAAACTTCTATAAACATTAGATTATCTTGAATATAAAAAATTATATATATATATATTAGAAAAATAATTAAATATATCAAGCCATATATGAATTACTTATAAAATTTATTACATGTTTATTTTAAATTCCATGTTAATGTGATATCTCATTTAATAACGGCTTTATCATTTGGTTTATGTTTTGATTTGGTATTTTCTATCATAATACATATATAATGGTTCAATAATATACATAATATTATCCATGATAAAAATATATCATATATTTATTATATATTTATTTATAGTAATCCATAAATTTAGTGATATAAAAATAACTACATCATTCATGAAGAGAAAGGGTTATACATATGCAAGATCCATGTTTCTAATTTCATGGATGAAGAAAATAAAGGATGGTAAAAAATATATTATGTTTCCATAATAATTTTTTTGTCATATATATCATGTATATTCATTAAATTTACTCTAAATTCAAATTAGGGAAATTTTTATCGAGAAAAAAAATCACATAAAATCGTGAGGTCATTGTTCAACGTACACAAGAATGATATTATTCTATCCCAAAAGAATGGATAAAAAAGTTATATGTTATATCATTATTACATTATGATAATAATATAATAAATTTCATATATAAATATATATAATAAAAATTAATTATATCATGTTACGTAATATAGTGATGAAAAATTTATAACATCATTTCTCAAGGAAGTAGTCCACCGTACACATCACTACAAGAAAACAATGTTTTAGTTGTTGTTTTTTCACGATGGTTATGAAAAATGCTACAATGTGGTTTCGATGAAAATTTTAAAGGTGGGTTTTTATCGGTGTTCTTATGGAATAAAAAAATTTATTAATTTTTTTATTTACAAAAAAATAACATTTAATATTTATAAATTAAATTATTTTTATTTTTACAGTTAATAAATATATATAATAATTAGTTAATAACATTTTTTAATTGTAAAAAAATATCAATAATTTAAAAAACCGAAATCAGCATAAAAGGAAAATATCATTTGAAGTTATATAAATATATGTTACATTAAAAATGGGTGAAAACTAAAGGAATGAAAGTTATTACAGTTTCAAAAAAGTCTGAAATCGAACTCAAACGTCAAACAACCAAATTTTTTGATCTCGTAGCCCATTTTGGTTCTACCAAATATCAATTCAAATTCTCTGATGACATATTTGTCTTCAAGGTTTGGGTCTAGCTCTTTAAGTATTTTCCACTTCATTGATGCCGAGAAAAGCCCAAAAGGCATATGAAATACAGTTTTCAATCGTTAACCCCGATTTCATAAAATTCGAACTACTATAACTTCTGATTCAGGTGTCCATTCTGCATGTACCACATACCATATCAAAGATCAATTTATAATACTTGATTTGAATGGTTGTGCTGCTGAAAATGGACTTCCATATCATATTTAATGGTCATTTTATTGTTTTTAGGGGTTTTAGAGGTTCTTAATGTTTTATAATATATATCTAATTATTATTATTATTTTATTTAATTATATAATATTTATTTATTAATTTATTATGAAATAATTAAATAATTTAATAAATAATTAATAAAATAATTAATTAATAAATAAATTAAATATTATCTATTATTTATGATTTATTATTTATTTATGATTTATCCATTAATGTATGTATGTATGTATATATATATATATTTATTTAATATCTAATATATATTTATTTAATTTATTTATTATTTAATTAATATATACACCTTAAATATTAATTTTTTTTGTAATTTATTTTTAATTTTTGAATTAATTATTAATAATTATTAACTATTAATTTATTATTAGTTTTTTATTCATTTATTATTTATTTATTAATTTATTAAATATCTATTAATTTATTTTCTAATTAATTATTTATTATTAATATTAATTTATTTTTTATTTATTAGTCATGAATTATTGAATATTAATTACCAAATATTAAATTTTAAATTTCAATTATGAATTATTAATTATCACTTATCAATTATTAATTAATAATTATTAAATATTTTTTTATTTTTTAACGTTTATTGCTTATTTATTTATTTGTATATTTGTTTATGATTTATTAGTTTATTTATTATTTATTCATTAATATTTATTATTTGTTACTTATTATTTATTATCTCATGTTTCTTGTTTTCTAATTTCATATTTAACAATTAATTTATTATTTAGTACATATTTATTTACTATTAGTTTGTTATTCATTTAGTAATTATTAATTTGTTTAATATTTATTTATTTATTCCATATTTATTATTTATTATTTATTTCTTAATTATTTAATAATAATTTATTAAATATTTTTAAAATTGTGAATAGTAATTTTCAATTTGGAGTTATTAATTAAGATTATCATTAACTAATTATTAAATATTATTAATTACTAATTAGAAATTTTTATTTATTTATTATTTATTATTTATTATTTACTATTTAGTATTTATTATTTATTAGTAATTGTCTATTAAAATTTATTATTTACTAAATTTCTTGTATTATTATTTTATTATTCATTGATTAGTTTTTATTAATTATATATTTATTCAATATTATTTATTTATGAATTATTAATTATTTATTTCATATTAATTTAAAAATAATATATCAATTTACAAATATTAATTATTAATTATGTACTCTTAATTATTAGTGATGAATTTTTAATTAGTAGTTATTATTAATTATATAATATATAATATATATATTATATAATATAAATATTATTTTTTATTTTTAATTTAGTAATAATTATTAATTATTTCTTTATTTATTTATTTATTATTTATTTTTTCATTAATTCATTCATTCATTTACAAATTTATTTATGGATTATTAATTATTATTTATATTCATTACTTTGTTATTAATTTATTAATTAATTATTTGTTATTAGTTTATTATTAGTTTATTATTTATTTAATTAAATATTTACTATTTTCTATTTGTATTTTTAATTTATTATTAATGAATTATTAATTACATGTTTATTATATATTCATTATTTATTTATTTAGAGTTTATTATTTATTATTTATTATTTATTATTTATTTTCTATTATTTATTTATTTATTTTTAAATTATTATTTAGTTATAAAATATTTTTTTATTTTGTAATTAATTTATTATTTATACATTATTATATATATTGAATATTATACATTATAATGTATTATGTATTATGTATTATGCATTATGTATTATGTAATATATATTAAATATTAAATATTAAATATTATTTATTATTTTCTTATTTATTATTTTCAATTTTCAATTTATAATTTACTATTTACCGTTTACTATTTAATAAATATTTTTTACTATTTATTTTTTACTGTTTAATATTAATTATTTACTATTTTTTTATAATTTATTTCCATATTATATATTTCTTTCATTATTATTAATATATATTCAATTTTTTAATTAGTAGTTAATAATTTATAATTATTAAATATTAATTAATACTTATTATGTATTTATTATTTATTATTGATATTTCATTATTGATTAACCATTACTGATTAATCATTATCTAGTGTATGTATATATTTGTTATGTTTTATTTGTTTTTTAATTAATATATATGTATATATTTTTTGTGATTGGTGGTACAATTATACTAAACACACCACACACACATGTCTCAATGATAGGTCATACCACCCAATGGATAACCCACCCATCAAACCTTATTTTTTTAATATATGGACCGAAGGCCCAATGAGCATGAAACCCATTACATGCCCCAAATGCCCATAATCTAGCCCGAAATCCCATTGCAGCGTCATGTCTACATCATGCACGTGACACCGCCTACATGCAACATATTTACATCGTTGCTTACTTGCGTCACCGCCTACCTATGTCATGTCTACATCACCGCCAGCCATTGGAAATTCGCTCCCACCTAGGTCTGATGCAGAATCACAGGGCACCTCAACCATTGAGTCACACCCCAACTCTATATATATATACACACATGTAAGTTTATTAAATTAGATTTCTTAAATACATGAAGATTTTACTGGTGTGGAAATCTCTTTGCTGAATAAGAAAGAGGTAAGGTGTTAAAATATCATCCAACACAGAATTTATATATATGGCATGAGAATGTGCATGGAATATGACTTATGCATTGAAATAAGAATACGCATGATAATAAGTAATTAATTAATTATGAAAATAAATATATAACTTAATTAATTAATTAGTTTTAAAAATAATAATAATAATAATAAAAGTAACAATTAATAAATAAAAATTAAGTATTAAATATATAAATAAATAGATAAATCTTTTATGAATGTAAATAAATAAATTAAAAATGAATAAATAAATAAATAAATTACAATAATTTAAAAATTAAAATAAAAATAAAAAATATAAAAAATATTAATAAATGACTATCGGCAGTTTAAACCACCGCTAAAAAACCACCCCCAAATCAATATGTTGTTGTTTTAAAAAGATATCATTAATTGATTCGAGACACACAATGTGGCAACATGTTTTCTAAACATCCGTTAAATAAAACTTTTGGCGTAGAGCATGAATAATGATTCTGTATCTAATTTAATGGAAGAGGATATGAATTTAGGTTCTTCTATTAGCATAAAAACATAAAAACATATCATATATACAATTGTTAGTATATAATCATAACATATGTGGATTTAAAGGTGGTGGAAGAAGAAATTAAATAAAAATGCTCAGTTAAGCATGATGCCTCTTCTTCTGTGAACCTCTTTATGTAAGCACCATAAGTATTCTCAAGATTACATTGTGATAAAAATATGGCTCCATGTCCATGTGACGCAATTTTGGAATTTATTTTCATATCTAAAGGGATTTGATAGGGTGATAGTTTAAAATATGGGGTGGCCTTTTATAATTGAGGTGAGTGATGCATAGGTAATATTAGAGGATAAAAAAGGTATACCTACATTTTTCACATTCAACATGGCTCCAAAATGGTCTTTTATTGATAAATAAACAAGATACGGTCAAAATATGTCCATAAAATTTATTTTAGGGTTTTTAGGTAATTTAAACACATACATTTTTAGTTTAACCCTCAGTAAATCCAATTATACCTTAACCTCACTAAAAGGCTTTTTATATTTTTCACTATTCATTAAATCAAAAAAGTATGTTCACCATATTATATAATATAAATTATCTTGATTCAAATTATGGAACCCATTTTTTAAAATCAATGTTGACATATGTGGAAGAATTTAATTTAATATTATACATGTTGAAGTGATAATAATGTGGGTTTTTTATAAGTGTATTTTTAAAGAAATGATGTTTTTATTTTAACACTATTACTAAGAATAATAATCATATTAATTTAATTTAGAAATTAATTTTATATAATATATAGATTTTATTTATATCTACCCTCATTAGTGTCTATTTTAAAAAATTAAAAAGGGGATCATTAGGAACATCAAATAGTTTTTTTATAAATTCCTGTATTAGAACCAAAAAAGAACCATATAATAAAATCCAATATAATGAGGATTGAAAAGCAATAATCTAGATTATATATTACCAAATAATTCATATTATACTTCAAATAATATTCAATACATAGTGTTACATTAAATTAACCTAAATATATTAAATAAAATGGATTTTTTTAAAAAAAATTAACATTTACACTATTCACTGAAAATTCATTATTTTTCTGAAATATCCCAAATGCTCAACCAAAGTAAATTTTTATTTAATAATTCCAAAAAAGAATATAATTTATTCAAATAATTTTTATAATTGTTGAAATGGAGTCTTTTTAAAAAAATATTATTTTTGAAACATATTATGGCTTTTTAAAAAAATAATTAATTTTATCAATTTGTTTTCTCCATATAAATTTTTTTTACATTAAATTTAAAATGTGAATATTCGCATTCATGAAAAATTTATAACAAATTAGTAATAATTAATGTTTCTAATTAATAATATTATCATTTTTTATGAATCATTCAAACTCATTGTTTAATGTAACACAATTGATCAAAGAAATTAAATTTATTTTAAAAAATATTTCAAATAAACTTGGTGTGATAAAATATATTTAATTCAATAATTGTGAATATTCTAATAGGTAATAATGTATTTTTGAAGTATTTTTATTTATTTTATAAGGGACTTGGTTTGTTTCATTTCAATGAATTTTGATGCTATTTCATTGACTAAAAAGAAGAAAAAGATTAATGAACTAAAATATTCAAACCACGATATTTAGTTAGAATCCCTAATGGTTTCATTATATATATGTTGAAATTAACTCTATAAATAATGATATGATATATATATAGATCACATGACTTTGAAATAAAGAATTTCATAGAAAGAGATCCACATGAAGAAATGGTGATGGCTAGTGCTAGTCAAGGACTGTTATTTCTCAATATACAACCACCCTAGAATGAAAAATAAGGAAATATATGCATTTAAAATGATTTATCATGGAGTTTATATCCAAAATTTTATTTATAGTGATCGTGTTCCTGGATCCCATAATATTATATATGGGAATTATTACTGAATATGAGACAATAATCCATTCATAAATGATTTAAAAAACATATTTGTTATAAAAGAAAAAAAGTTTCATCTCGATGATTATAATTTAAAAAAACAATCAGGCCAAGTGGGAAATAATAAGATTCCATTTTTGATGATGGTTTTTTAAAATTTTAATGCTACTATGTATTCAATATATACCTAGGCTAAAGAGGTAATTTTTGATGATGGTCATAGATCGAATTTCTCTATACACTATGGTAAAACCAATATGTAGGAAGATTTAAATTAAAAATTGGATATGGTAGTAAGATGTATGAAATTGCTAATTATCTGAGATTAAATATTGTTTTTAAATACATGATGTATAAGAAAAAACATCATGGATGAGATCTGCATCCTCTTCTTATTATTGTAAGGAAATGGGATGAAATTACTTTTGAATTTATAACTGGATTGCTGAAGACTCCAAGGTTGATTGCTGAAAAATGAGTTATTGTTGACCACCTCAAAAAATGTGCACATTTAATCAATATTATTCAGGAATGACATCTTCATTTCCATACCAATATCTATAATAATGAAATTTTAAATATCCAATGTACATCCAATAGAATTGATTATGATCAAGACTCATGATTTGCATCAATGATTCAATGAAATATTCATGAGGATCTTGATATTGTGTTTCATTTGAGCACCACCTATTGCCTTCAAAACCGAAGGATAGTCTGAAAGGACTATTCAAATATTTAAAAACATGTTGAGGTGATTTATTGTTGACATTCAAGAAATATGGGAACAATATTTCCCTTTGGTATAGTTCTCCAATAACTATAATATCAATTCAAGTATTCTAATATCATCATATGAAGAATTATATGTCTAGATAACAATTACTCCAACTTGATAGGATAATGTTGCTAAAAGATTAGAATATTGGACTGGAACATTAGTATAATTAAATTTAAAGGGTAATGACTACTCTTACCCTTATCAATGCATCTCATGGATCCAAAATTTTCTATTTTGGTTACTAACAGAATGTTTCGAAATTTCATGATGGAGATAACGTTTTTAATAATTTATCTATATGAATGTGGGTTATACTAGATTTTATGATTAGTAAAAATATCCTCAGGCACATCCGAAAATATTAAATCATGGAATTAATTTGAGTTATGACTTACTGATTAAAAATTACACCAATCCTCTCTAATGTACATGGTGTGTTTTTTATATCATTAAAAAAGAAGTAAATACCTTTCCCAACGCACGATCTCACTTATATTGAAATAAAACTTCGGCATAATTTTAATTACTTGGAATTTACTATCAATATTTATAAAACTATATAACAAATATTGATTAATATAACCACTCATTTGGTATATTAAATTTGGATAAATTATAATATAGAATATGCGATGTTGGAACCTACCGATGATATGTTGAAGTACTATCATAAATAATTCCATGAGGTTACATTTTTTAAATTTAAAATAATATTTTGTTTTGAAAAGTACACCCGGATACATTATATTATATTTTTTAAAAATAAATATAATTGTTCAATATATCACTTTACACACAAGTGAATATCTAAATAAATCGCAACATGGTATATCTTAACAATAAAGTCATTATATTGGAATATATGATTAGTATAAACTTTATTATTATAATTATATTGTTTACACATGTATAAATTAAATTCATTGAATATCAATTATTTATAAGTGAAAATCAAAACTATCATTCGAAAAAAGGAATGTTTTTATGGATAAATATATTTTTTTAAAATGTTGTGATTAAAAAAATAAAGAATTATAGATAATAGTTTTTAAAAAAACATAATTTTTTTTATAAAAATAAAATTATTTTTTTATTTTAAAAATTTAAAATTTCATTAGCGTAATTTTTTTTAGTAATTTCAGAAAAAATTATATTTTCAATTTATAATAAATAATAATTTTTTATTGAAAACTCCATTTTAATTTATTTATTTTACAATGATAAATTATATTATATAATTTATATTGGAATATATTAGTTCAATTTTATTATTATAAATCCAATATATTTCAAAAAAATTAATTTTATGTTTTCATTTTTTATAAAAACATTGTATAGTTTTGAAGGTTTTTTCTTTTAAAAACAAAATTTCCATCAATTTTGTGTGTTTAATATTAAAATAAATGAAAACATATATGTGAATTTAATTTCTAAAAAATTAAGTTCATATAAGGAATAAGAAAAAATTATATTCTATAATAATTTTAAGTTAATATTTGGTAATAATTGAATTTTAAAAACAATAAAAAATAATTACAGATCTTAAAGATAATATATATACTTTGGGTGATAAAATAAAAATATATGTGTTAAAATGAAAAGTAAAATTTACTAAATTCCATGATATAAATAGGTATATAATTTTCACATCTAATTTTATTTAATGATCCATTCTTGATCCTTTCACCATATGTAAAATGTTGGTATATTTTCATCTTTTCAAAAATTTTGAGTGTGTCCTCTCCCCCTTATAATTTGTTTCCCTTGCTCCTCATTTATTCACAATTAAAAAAAAATTGGTTCAGACAATACCTACTAAAATACCATCTTTACGCACTTATGAGGGTCCCTAGTTTGAGCATAAAATTATTCTAAGAAGGGCTTATGAATAAACATAAAGAGGTTTTCTGAAGATGTGGTACAGTCATCAATAATGCATCATCATTTTATTCCTCCCACTTGATCCAAAAAAATATTTTCACAATATCTTTATGAAAAAACTATTAATTATTAAATATACTTATATTTGATATTTTATAAGAATAACCTATATCTATCATAAAATCTATTAAATTATAAACAGTTGTTTAATTATGTGTATGACATACAACCACATCGTTAACCAATGCAAATAATTTTCCATATCGGCCTATTAGGAATGAAAATAATAATTGGGTTGAAAAATATATATATTATATTAATCAAAAAATTATATTCCAAATACGATAATATATCATCTTTTTTCATACATTTCAATGAGTAGGGAAATGATATCATTGATCGCAAGTACATGTGGACTATCTCCACCATTTAGCTATTTGATACATTTTTCTTTTTATATTGACATGAATGGTAAAAAATAAATTTTAAATTAATATATATAAAATATATTTTACAATAATTATTCATTAAATGTGAAATATTATTTACCTAAAATTTTTAATGTTTTTTTAATACTAAAAATAGAATTCATGCATACGTATGAGATTCTATATCCATGAATAATTTAAATCATTTTGAAACCATATATTTTATTAAAAAATAAAAATAATTATATAATTATTATATATGATAATTATATCATGATTCAAATTTCGGATATTATTTAACTTTGACAATATATTTTTCTAAAACAACCAAATAAAACATTCAAGAAAAATGATGTAGCTATTATCAGAAATATTGATTTTAAAAAACAATTGTTAATAGAAAAGTGATATAATGTAATAAAAAAATTAGGGATCATGTGATATATATATATATATATATGATAATGGTTATATAAAACATTTATAATAAAAATATGATTAATTATAATTTATTTTTGAACTCATATGAAGGAAAATAGTCACGATATAAGGGTTTCCCATAAAAAATTTACTTATGTTAGAAATTTGTAATATTTATAACATACTTCATTTTTGTAATGAATATAAATACACTTATTTATGTTATATAGTTATTAATTTTCACTTTATGGTGTGTAATGTTTACCTTAATGTTGTTTTATTCTTGGGGGTTATGATTCAAATGTTACCGAAGTGGTAAGGGATTTATGATTAAAATCGTATAGTGTATAAATATTTTCTATGAATATGTTTCTAATGTTGAAATATTATTGAATATTTCTAAACAAAATCATTAATTTCCAAATCCTTAGGTTATGTATGATATTATCATGTTATAGTATATTTTTTCACTCACTGTTACTTAAAATTACACTAACAATATTTTTATGAAAAAGTATCATTATTTCCCTTTCAACTTAACAAAATATTTCCAATCAAAATACACATTTTATAAAAATATTTTCCATATTATTTTCATCAACCTACAAATGATTTATTAATGATTTTTTAACCCATGATTGACTTTTTACGAAAATGTTATTAATGGAATATTCCAATTATTTTCTATATGATGTACATCATGAATATTTTTTTACAGCATGTATAGAATTTAATTTTGTCCTAAAAACTCATTTCATTGAAGCATCCATTAAATCATTTAATAATTCTGTTCAATGAAATATTTTTTCTTAATATTTAGTACAATTTTACTTTTTTAAATTTATTTTCAAATAATATATTATATTATCTTGAGGAATTGTTTTAATATAATTCAATGGTATTTTTATTTATCAATAATAAAAGCCCATATTAATATCCTCTAATGGGAATATTTTATAATGATACTATCATCAATATTTATTCAGATGGTTTAGGATTAGTTTTGTTTTTTAATATACTATTTTGATACAATTTTTCATATTACTCGAGATAATTTATAACTATGTTTATTGATTCATGAAATTATTTATATTTCATATACTAGTTTTAAATGTCAATGTATACATTGATTATGTCAGCTGATTGAAGAAAAATAAGAAAATAGCAAATGATTGTTCTAAATATGAATTTTTACATGATTATGTTTCTCATCCTTTATATGAGGAATTCCTTGGACTTAGTAGGTGACATAAGGGGTTAACTATGTCCTTCTATGCATTGGTATGATTCATGAAATTAGCTAGCCTACTTTTTTTCCAATGACTAACCCATTTATAAATGATTTATTTGAATGAGGTTGTGATGGTATGTTTGTGATTTCTAACATTATACCTTACTAAAATATGAGATTATTTATTTATTTCAATGAGATTAAATTATTAGTTGTGATATAAGTGGATATGTTTCATGGTTATGTGATTACTTATGTGGAATTATTTATTCTCAATTTATTCACAACATATTATTCATCAATATTATGTTATTGACTAACTATATGTTGTTTTCAGTTATTTACTATTGATTTGTTCTATTACTTAATTATTTGATTAATTTTTTTATATAAGAAAATCCTTACTCAGCATATTATCTCACCTCATTATTATATTTTATTTCAATATTTTTCCAATAAATGTATAATGATTGATATAAAGTGTTATAGTAAAGGAAATAATGGTTCTTTCAAAGAAAATTCCAATTTATATTTTATGTTCACAATTGGATTATTAAATTCATGTATGTCTGTAGATTTCAAATTCTAATAAACTATTTTATCCATTGGGATGAAATTATGCATATCTACCAAAATTTTTACAATAGAAAAACTAACATTAGGCTTATAATGTCGGGGTATTTATGGGATGGATTATAATTTAAATGATTTAAGATAATTATATGAGGCTACTTTATTTTCCATGATAAAATTATTTAATGACAAAATAATTAAAACCCATTTATTTTCAATGATTTATGGTATGATTAAATAATAAAATGTGTAAGACATAAATTTACCTTCCATAGGATATAAAAAAATAAAAAATGGATAATAATATGATCATATGGACCACTTGTGTATGGTTTTCATTATGCGACAGATGTGCCATTAAATTATATACCCCCAAGGAATTGGGTATTTATAGATATCACATGAGAAAATATGGACCAATATATGCGGGGATCTATGTTTAGAAGTGTACTTTTACTATTCTGATAGTCCTGGGAGTGATCATTGAATGTAGTAATGATAGAATACTTATTGAACCAAATCAAATAACATAGTTTTTTATGTGATCCATTACTAATAAAATGATTTGGTTTTATTATTTTTATTCTAAAAACATATGCTTTATTATTATGAAATATTAAAGTGCAATATGATTGATTATTTATGATATCATACTTTTCTAATATACGCATTTTTTATACATAATCAAAAATCTACGGTGAATAACTAATTACTGTTCGCTAAATTGGAATAAATTTTAAAGGTTATGATCAGGTTTTTATACCTTAATGATGATATTATTATTAAATTTGATCATTAATTGATATATCCCATGATTAACATTACTATACATATGATCTCCCTCATTCTAATGTTTCAATTTCTCTATTTTATGAATAATGATATTTGGTAATTTATGACTAGAATGGTATAATGTGTGGATAATTTTCTAGGGGATGTTAAATTATTCTTGTATAATAAAAAATATGGGTATAAAGGAAAATTAATAACGATTTGATAATAATGAAACGAGTTTTCTATGAAAATCTTTTTCCTTTAAACTGTATAACTCTAGCCCAAGATAATAATGTGTATGAATTCTAGTCAATGTTGTGTTGATGTTGTAAATATATATTCCTAATATCATGAAACTTTAGTTAGAATCAAAATTTGGGTGAAAATATTTTGTGTTTAGCATCAGAACAATGTGTATGTGTTTTGGGATATTTTAATAGATATCAATGATGGGTTAAATAAAATTATAATTTACCAAATGTTTATATTCTTTTAATATTATAGTTAAAGATAAAATTATGAGATGATACATTTGAGGATGATTATCTACTTAGAAGTATATATATCCTATTTAGGATTTATGTCATATAGTTGTAATTAATGTGATTTATAATATTTTGAGAACTGAATTTTGGGTTTTAATATATATATAAGGAATATGAATCCCCAAGTATGAACATGTGATCTTGTTTAAATTAATTGAGGTGAATTTATTTGTTTAAATAAATTGATTGAAACACATAATAATTATGGTTAATAAATTATATGAAGATGATGTAATTATTTTGTATATGGGAATAAAGTGGTTATTATTTTTTGGTAATATATGTGCTAAAAAAATTATTTTGTTTCTATACGATTATTGTTTTTCACAATAAATTCAATCTATTGGGAATATTTTATGATTATGGTAAACGTAATATTATTTTATAAGAGGGTATATTAGTTGAGGAATTAATGTTTATTTAATGTGTATAACATTAATTTTTATGTATTTTTATGTTGACTTACATTATTTTGGGAAATAAATAGTAGATTTTGAGATTTTATGATTAGGGTATATACATTTTTGGTATATAATAATGTGAGTTATTAATGTTATTTATGGATAAGATTAATGTTTATCATAGAAGAATATATGATTAATTTTTTCTTTTTATGAGTTTGAAATTTGGTAATGTATATTTTGGAGGAGTTTAATGGTTAATTACTTTTGGAATGTTTCTTGTTGAACACCCAGTGATATTGTTAAGGTATTGAATATATATTTCTAAAATATTTTTCATATTAAATATTATATTGACATGTTATTACCATTTTGTTTTGGGTTAATCTGTAGAAGGGCGAGCAATAACATTACATCCCTTTTTGTATATTTTGATCTGTTTAAAAAAAATTTAGATCTTCCAGTATGAAAAAATAACAATGGGTCATTATCTTATGACATGAATTAGTGGTGAAAAAATTCATAAAATGAAACAAATGGATAAAATATTGGAATGAAAAATAGTAGATATATTATATATAATTCACCATCTAAATAGAAAAATATTTTCTTACACTCATATATGAGGAAAATAAATATATGGAGTTATATGTTGAAAAGAGCTCTTATATGATGTAACGATTGACAAATCACATTCCAAATAATGAGTCATACAATATTAAATTCAAGGTTTATGAAATATTTAAAATAATGTTATTATTAATAGATTTATAATAGGTAATAAAGAAATATTAACAATTAAATTTAATTGATGTAGTTTAAAATTTATGTACATCCATATGTTTATATTTGACGTCCATTCAATATAATTTATTTTATAAAAGATTTAAATATGTTTTTTCAACCTTGAGATTAAATTGGGAGGTTGAAATTTCCTAAATGGTGTAAAACATTTACCCATCAGATTTTAGTATGTATTTAATTTCAAATAAATAGTATATTTAATAATTTCTATAATATAAAACACCAAGGCTAAAAAACTACGATATATTATTGAAATGTTGTTATTTAAATATTATTATCATTACTTTGTTTTTGGTTTGATGGTTTTGAATATGAATAACTACACAAAAAAATTTATATAAATGTTTTAACTGTTCAATTTTATTTATTAGTTTATAGTAAATAAATAATCAATTTTCAATGTTAAGAACTATATCCTAAAAGGTTTTAAATAGATAATTTTTAAAAGTGATATTTTTCTCAAAATCATGGTTTTCATTATATTTTAAAATATTCATTTAAAAATACATATATTTTAGAATTTTATATTTTCATTTTTATTCAAATTCAAATAACATTTGGATTTATTATATAAATATTATTTTATTGTGTTTTTTATAATCTAAAGAAATATTTCATTATTATGTGAATAATGATTTTTTTTAATTTTACAATTAATATCATTTTTATGACATCATCATGATATTTAAACTAACTGAATTTTTATGAATCCATTTTGATAGATGAAATTATTATTTTTTGATGAAATATATTTCATTTGAAAATAAAAAGTTGACCTTATAAATTTATGATTGACATTTTGGAAATCTAAAATCTATTTTTAAAAAATATAAACTATTTTTGATACTTATCTTTAAGACAAGTTTTCACAAGGTTCCCATTAGTTGTAATTTTATCTAATGTAAAATAATTATCCATTGATTAATAATTATCCATTTAAATTCCTGTTAGTCCATATTATAAATTTTTAATTATAAAATCATTTTCATTCTTAAAACCTTATTTATTCAAAATACAACTTCTTATTGATTTTTTAAACCATATTTTAAAATTAAATAGTACTAATAATGTAAATTTAATCATATAAAATAGTGTCAAAATATTGAATATGAATTTTTAATTTCATTATTAGGTTTGCTTCATTTTTTTATTTGAATAGTAACCATGGATAAAGTTTATCACGTTGGTAAATGGAAATATGATTGAGTCAAGACTAAAATAACGAGATAAGATCAGAAAATCTATATATAAATTTTCTTTAATTCATTGTATGAGTATTTTTAAACATAAATTATTCTATATTTTATAATATTTAAATTTGATTCTATTTTCCTTTTATAATTACATTTATATTATATTAATTAATGAATTAGTACAAATGTGAAATATCTTCCTATCAATATATCTATTATGTTTTTATAAGAATAATTCATTTCATGAATGTTAATATGTGGTATTTAATAATATGAATAAATTATATTGATTATATTATTTTCATTAATTTTATAAATCATGTGATTACCTAAAATTCCTTTTCATCACAAATGATATACTTATGTAACCGGGTGAAATATCAATGTAAATAATTTCAATATATTTAAATTGATGTGTTTCTAATAATTTTAAACCATAATAGATTTTTATTTATTATAAGGAAATGAATGAAATGTTTTACATTTTTAATTTTGAAATATATTGTTATCAGGATCTTTTTAAAACTAAAATATTTGGATTGACTAGAAAATTACATTAAGGATATTTTATATTAACAAAATATTTCATTTTAAAATAATTTAATCCTCTTATAATCTACCATATAATTAGGAGATATCCAATCATATAAGAAATGGAATTATGATTCTCTTTACCATTTATATTAAAAATATATACCCATTAATCTGTATATCTTTCTACAAGGTTATCAATTACATGGGTTGGAATGAGATTATCCAAAATAGATAAGGGTCAAAATAATATAAATCCATGTCTAAATTCTAAAAATGTGATTGATTTCAAACCAATATAATCCAACCGTTAAAATTGAGAATATTATAAGAGACTGGTACATGAATTAGAGGATATATTATTTTATAATTTAGAATAATTGCATGTGTTTATCTCACCTCACTTATAAAAAGAAACATCCTCTATTATCTTCTATAAAAATTTACGATCCTCATAACTTAGAAAAACCTTAACAAAATTTCTTATAATATAACGTAAATAGTATTTAAAGGCCAACCTATTCTTAAAATACCAATCTAAGGGTCCTAAATAATAGATCTAAAGGAATTATATCAGTGAATATGAGTTTATGAACATGTAAAATGAAATCCATTAGCAGAGATAATATTTTAAGAGAAAATTTAATTTCTTTTCTATATTATTTATGTAAAACAACCATTGAAAAAAATTATAGTATAATTATACATTATTCCACATATATTTTCCAATTATATTGTTTTTCCTTGAATTAATATATTTTACTATCTTATTTTTTATATGGACCGGGCCTTAATCAATAAATAATCATGAATTAAATGAATAATTCACATTTAGGATCTTTTATGGGTTAGAGTTTTAGAGAATAACGTTATAAATATTACATTACATCTCATAAATTACAAAGTAGAAACTTCTACTCAGTTTCCATTCATTTCAGAAAAAAAACTCTTGAAAAAAAGAGTCATGTCGAGTTCCATGTTTTACAAAGCATGACATTTCCTTGATCCCATTATTGACTATATTCATCTTTATTTCTTGTGAAGAACATATAAAAACATTGTATGAGCATAAAAATCACAGTAAAGGAAATAAAATAATGAAAGTAATCATTTTTCCATCAAAACATAAGCTTTTTCGCATACCACATGAAATCGTAAGATTTTTGAATAACACTTAGAAAACATTAATCATAATTGTAACTACTTCCATCTATAACATATTTATGTTTTAGCTATCACAACAACATATAGAGTTAATTTGGAATACCCATCGTTGTATAATCCCTAAATCTCTTATAATAAACTTTAATGATTACCTCTATCATGATAGCCAATTCCTTGGAGAGCTATCTTGTGCTCACCTGCCCAAGGTTTATCACGTAACCACCCACATACGTAATAATTCCCAAGAACCATAACATATTGATAAAAAATAAAAAAATAAAAAGGTAAGATAAAATTTCCACATTTCAATCACAATATATCATTTAAATATTTTGACATAAAAAATCCATTATCAAATCCATTTTCAATACCAAAGAACGTAAAAGAGTATATGGTATTTATTTTCCTTTTAAAAAAATTTCATCTTTTAATGGAAGCCAAAGATCAATTAATACTTGTTGTGGCGGAAAAGGCCATTGTCACCGCTTTTGTTAAAAAATAACATTCATTTTTCTCATTTAGCAAAAAGCCTCATAGAAAAAATATTCCCTTTAACGGAAATGAAAATTCAAAGGTTTTTATACACTGAATAAAAGATAGTTGTGTATAAAACAAAATATACCTCAATGAAAAAATATTGAGATGAAGTCCCTTACATTGAATCTGACTTCACATGTTCATTCTTTAATCTCCTGAATAATACACTAAAGATAATTTTTACATGAACAAGAACCTTTTTGAATTTTATTATTTTCATTATATAACTTTTTACCATTTTATAATCATTATTTAATCATTTAAGTTAATAATGGTCATTTTGTTGATTTTTGGTACTTGAGTCAAAAATAAACATCTTATAATTACAAGATGTTAAAGTGGTAAAAATTCCATTATCTTAATATTTATATTGGTGATTTAGATATCATATATATAATATATATACAATATATATATATTAATAATAGTACATAACATTTGGGGATAAAAATTAAATTCACCATTCATGAAGAGGGTAAGCCGTATATACGCATGAACACAAATTGCATTTCTATTAAATATTTAATTGAAGGAAATGTTAATGATTCATAGGTATATTATAATTAATTTATAATATAATATGTAATTTATTTATCTCCATCCTTTATACAATCCATGTTTGGCATGAACGAGTCATCTCACATTGAAGGGGCAGTAGTCCGCATTTTCTCAAATGAAATTATTATATTTTCCCATTTTGGAAAACCTAAAGATATTATATAAATGAAAAATACAGAATCATAGAAACAATATAAATATAATATATATCACATATAAATAAAATACCATCTTAATAACTAGTATGTGAGGAAGTTGGAGATATTTGAATAATCATCATTTCTTGAAAGAGTAATTCGTCATCCAGAGAAACAGTATGTTCTTTACCCATTAGATGGAGGTGTGTGTATGTTTAGTTATAATAATTCTCATCACAAAATCCTTTTATATTATTGATACTAGTTTTTTTATAAAATTAATGAATTAAAATATTTTAGGGGGTTGGAGAAGGAAAATAAAACAAAAGAACTTAAGGTTGATGATTATCTTTTTACACAATGTTGAGATGAAATGTTAAATGAATTGATGAAAATGGTATTCCAATCCAGTAAAAAATAATTCCAGAAGGATATTGTACCAAAATAGTCTGGCCCTATCAGAGTTTGAAAAAAACTAGCTTGTCATCCTTCTAATGATCTTAGGGGGTCATCATCAGACAAAATCAGTATATTAAGAGAGTAATATTCTATTCAATATCTACCGCATCATCAAAGGTAGAGAATTTGGGATATCTAAAATTGTGTGGGAAAAATATTCAACCAGCATTTCAGGATATGGGTTCTTCTCATTATTAATTTATACGTTTCTCCTTTTCATGGCTTCCATTTGTGTTCGTAGGGACTCGATGAAAAGTATAAAATATAATGGTACTACTATTTGAGTCACCTTGAAATTATAGAGATAACTATTTTCTTGATGATTTCACCATTTTTTGTCTCCTACAAATCTCAATTTGTGAAAAGATTGAATAATTTCCATTGTGTGGGATAGAATGTCATGATAGTGGAGTTATGTCAGGATCATCGTTGATAACCTTATTTATATAGACTATCCTCTTGGATGTGGAGCCTATATGACACTCAATTGTACCTTTTGTAGGTATATTGTCTCATTCCTTATGTATGGGTAGGGATACATTCCTATGTCTTAAAACGATACCCAGTGGTGATGTTTCCACTGATTTTGTACACATTGAGATATTTAAGATTTTGTAACTCATTATGACTTTGGTCCATTTCTTCCTTAATGGGAGGAACTTCGATTCTTTGGGGTGATGAATAAGATGTTTCAAAAAATTTACATTTATATTTTGCAATGTTCCACCATAGAGGTTGATAATTGATATTCTGAATTGATAGGTTCTATATCCAACTATGGTTCGGGGTATGAGTAAACTTATCAGGTGCGTTCAGATCCTCATCTTGTGGAATGCTTCAACATTTTCTCCATGTACATCTATATCTTGATCAACATTATATGTTGTGTTGATTGATATGAAATTCACATTAGAGTTTCATTAAATAGTAATTTTCAAATTAATTAAAACATAATAGAACGATTCTTTAATACATTCATTACAGTCATTTCATGAACCCTTTCCATATTTGCCTATTTTGGCCTACTAACCCAGCGGGTTTTGATCACCTTTTCTATAAAATCCTCCAATCGTAGTCTGTGAGTAATGAAACTGAGGTTGCATGTAGTCATGATTTACAAACATGCCTTGAAAATATGGGTATGTATTGAGTTGTGAGGAATCCATGGGATGTCGACAATCGATATGTAAATACAATCTTGAAGGATATTTATTCTATCTTTGCTTATAATGATGATAGAAATTCATACAGATCTATGGGTAGGGTTTAATCAGGGGCCACAATTAGAAATGATTAGTTATGTTGTTCATGATATGATGCATTCAGTTAAGGATTTTATTATTCATTGGATGTGAATTGAGAAATATATGACCTCATCCCATAGGTTTGGCGTTGATATGGACATGTTTTGGATTTCCCCAGTACCCTCTTAGGGGATGATAAAACTAGTGATGGAGAATGAGATATAAATTCTACCAGACTACAAGGTTGTAGTCTATTCATATCAACAACCAACATGTTCGGAATCCTTATCTATGTTGACAATTACAGGGCTAGTGGTGGTTGTAGATATCCCCAACCCCGGGAGGCAATGTTCATCCTTGTATGGATAC
This sequence comes from Viscum album, assembly GCA_963277665.1. Lineage (NCBI taxonomy): Eukaryota > Viridiplantae > Streptophyta > Magnoliopsida > Santalales > Viscaceae > Viscum > Viscum album. The sequence goes on from OY728157.1 coordinate 1,726,276,468, forward strand.
TATGGAAGCTACTATTGTGGCCTATTCGATGTGGTGCAATGGTTTTTATTCTAGAGATGGTTTTAATGGAAATCAATGATGGAAATTACAATCTATGGAATATCATTGGGTCCACTTCATATTTTCTCTAATGAATGAAATGAACTCTGATTTTTAAATGGATCAGTTCAAAGGATTTTTTCTACCTATTCCCATGTTCATAATGTCATGAAACCATTGAAGAAAGAGTATTTTTTTGTGACCAACATGATCGAGTGTTACACTTCCCCGTAATTTAACTATATTCTATGAAATTACATGAGATCATATCTAATGGATTTTATTTTTAAGGGATTAGTTGTCATGTAACAATATATAGATTCTTCATTCTTGAATACAACTACATGACATGGCTTCATCTATAAATTTCCAAAGAGATGTGTTGTAATGGAGGTAAGTATGTTACATATTTTCGTTTTTATTTTATGGTTTTGGGTCTTAGTCCATGGAGAAAAAATCCATTCACTTCTGAGAATATAGAATCTAGATAGTCTGATATGACCCTTATATCGTAGATTAGGGACGTTTCAATAATTCATTCGCTGATAAGTTTCCCAAATAATTTGGTGTAGATAAAGAATTAAAACCATATATAGATTGTCTGGGATCTCATAGTTAGAAGTGGAAATATTATAGAATATGGTGTGGAGGTTTTCCCTTGCTATCTTTCTCCATATATCAATTTTTTCATCATCCTCACCAAACATACACACCTCCATCAGATCAGTCTAGAGAAGGTGCTTTATGGGGTGACCTATTGACCAGTCTAGAGTGTTTCTATATGTTGATAGGGGAACTATATTGTTTTCCCCTATGATTACGGCACCTATCTATACTAAGGATTCTATGTTTTAAAAAAATATCTATACTAAGGTGTCTTTGAAATGGGTGGATTTACATCTCCATTAGATATATCATCATGGGGAGACTGACTATAGAAAATGTCATGAGTATAGTCATGTTGATCCCTCCATACACTAGTGTATGGAGGACTATCAAATAAATGATCATATTATTATTTGTTTTATGATGTGATGAGTCCATGATGAGTTTATAATGTTCCTAAAACTTCCTCATGGACACTAACATTTACCATATTTAGAAAATGGGACTGATTTTGTTTTATAATTAGAATATGTGGAATTGAATTCTAAAATCATGCATTGATATACAACTAATGTATGATGGTTGTGTGTCCTTATTTATAACCCTATGATATTATGTAGGTATGATACCACTAATAAGAAGCTACTGGAATATTCCAATGGGATTATTCCTCATAGTATGGAATATGAGCCAATCCGAAGCAATGTTCCAATACCACATGGTGAGGCTCGGTCATAAAAGGTTATATTAGAATGATCATGATCCATTGGAGTATGCATATAGAATTCATTGATAAGTATATGTGCATAAACTGAGCCACGTTCCACCCTCACACGGTGATCCCCGACCGTAGCGGGAATATAAACGTAGTCTAAAATTTAAATCCCCCTAAATATGTTTCCAAACCTCAGGAATGAGAGACAGGATATTAACCTCCTCATATATAGACATGGAAGGATGATGATGAAGTAGTATGATAGTTTAATTATGGATATTGGCAAAGATTCGGTAAATTATAAAAATATTCTTTATAGTGTAGTTGAAAAGAATATGAGCCTATACTAAGGCACATTCATTTTTCCCATGGAAATCCATAGAATTAATAGAGATATAAACCTGATATTGGGTCTTGGGAGTATGTTGTAGTTTTTATTCGAAATGATTGTGAGCATGTCCCTATCTATGTGTCTTTCTTACTCAGTGAGGCTTTAAATTAATTGGTATATGGGCCCAATTTTATGCCTTTATAATATGCCACTAGGCTTTTTTTATTGGGATATGAGACATTCATAAGGAATGAGATTCTCTCACAAGGTGATATCTAATTAGAATGGGAATATGATCCTGGTTGTGAGTTTTTTCAATTACCAAATTATAATAACAATCTTCTTGGATAGGTGCAATAATATTCTCTTAATATGGAGTAACCACTTGATTATAATAATCATAGTGTTGAGCTTCCTTGGTTATTGGGATATGATTATGCTCCTTCCCTAGTATCTGTACCAATTCTAGAATATGCCAATGGAGTTCCTAAACAGTTTCAAAGATATAAATGAATTTTAGATAAGTATGAAAATGTCTATATACTTACACATTTTCTTTCTCAATTTTGTATTGGTAGAAATATTTAGATGAAAATATGATATGATCCCACATTATTCCTACATATTAAAACAAAATATTACAATGTTTATCATGAATAGAGATAGAGATATGGGCCTCCAACATTCCTTTTACTGGAATATACCCAAAAGACATCATCTATTGATCATTTGTATGACCTTTCTCACTATTTATCATTAGAATATGATGAAAAACATATTCATTGGGAGTGGGGATACAAGCCCACTCATGATTATCCTGAACCATCCCTGACTAATTTTTCTTCCTTCTTACACATTCATGTGGATCATTAGTGGATTTGTAATGGGTGGTACTCTCAGTGGGAAATTAAATGGCACCTCTGGGATGGATCTAGTGATGGAAAATGACAAGATCCCTCATCGGTGGCTACAAATTTAGATGGGAGAAATTGTTCGATCCAATATATACCTCCATCGGCTACTGATGGTGTAGATTTTCATTCTATTGGGATAAACATATGATGTGGTTTTTTTGGTAATGAGGGATAATTCTCAAGGTTATTTGGACTCGTCAGTTTTAGTACATGAAAACCCTCACATGAAGCATCAATGGATAGGATCGTACCATGTTGAAAGAATTACAAAACTATTTCATTCCTCACACAATACATAATATGTAGGGTGGGTGAGGTCATTTTGATTCCCATAGGGGTAGTAGCAGCGTCTTGTTTACCATAAAAATTAAAGGATGAAGACATGTCAGATTAGGGAGATGTTTTCATGAGCATTGTTTAACGTTATGAATACAATAAGGAACATTGTATCTGAGCAGTGCATCACCATAAGCATGATATGTGATCAATTATATTTTCATGGGTATGAAAATTATAATTTTATTTATAATTTGGACTTTCAAACCATGTAGACTTGTAATAGATAGGATGAACATTCTACATGAGAACCAATTCTAGAGTGGATCATATGTGAGATGCATTTTATGTTCAAAACAATGTTCCATGAAGTAGGGTTAAATGGTCAATTTTTTAATTGAGAGATTCACATTTGTTTCTCCAAATTTTTTTCATGATGATTGAGGATAAGGAACCACCCATGAGATACGATCATAATTGTCTAAATAGAATTTGGTAGTCTATCATTTTAATCTTGTGAAGGATAATCCATAGTTAAATTATTTCTCATCTGATTCACCATTTTCTATCCAAAATATGTAGCTGGCCTAAACTAGTGTCTTAATTGGGGGGCTCAATATCAACGTACAATCATTCAATTTGATATTCTAATTTTTTATCCATAATAAAAGCATGAAATTACTCCCAGAACCATAATAGGGTATGAATCTTCATTCAAAATAAAGTTGGTCCTTTTTGGATTCATACCCAATAATGATTTGGAAATCACATTGGTCTTGAATATGGGATTTATAGCTCATCACAACCTTTTGGAGGGAATTTTTCCCATCTTCATGAATAAATTATTAATTTAGGATATGTTCAACAATATCTTCATAATACTGACACATTCTTGGTTAACATGCCCATATGATCATATGTTATGTCCCCCTATTTGTAATGGGAGTATCGAATTAGTAAATAGATCATTATATATCAACGGTTCTTCATCAATTTTCCATTTTTGGGTAGATTCTTATATATTTAATCCATAAAACACGGAACTCCATAGTTTATTTTCATCTATGGAAGTGGTAAATATTTAGAGGATAGTGTTGAGAGATAATACATAATCCTACATAACCTTTTGTAGATTAGGAATCATAACCAATATAGTTCGATAATCCAATTAATTTTATAATCATAAGTCTAGGACATATATGGGGGCAATTGGAAACTAGATATTTGAGATCATACCTCAAGAAAAATTCTTACATATACAAGTTATTAATGGAATCCATGTTATTATAGTTCAATTTACTCCCTCAAACTGTTGGTGAAAGAAGATGGATGGACAACACATTAAATATATTTTGTAATTATGGTTGTAATTTCAGAGACATGTTTCAATTACAATGATATTGATTCAAATTTTGAGAATAGTCTTTTAGGAATTCATCCTATATTTCTTATATATAAAATCAATCATAGTTCTCATAGTTCAGTTTGATCAGGGATTACAAACTAAGGATTCCATTGTATACAGAACATAATAGATTATAGTAACGATTAGGGATTACACACTATGGCTTTCCTAAAATTATAGTAGTTTATTATGTGAAATATATGATTATTGAAACATACTACTACCACAAAATATTATATTTGTGTTAGAAAAAATTGATAGCATGTAGTTAGTTGCATTACATATGGATGCATGACTTATGTACTAGGGTAGTCCCTTTGGATGTATAATATAAAGCTTGGTCCATGGGAAGGAATTCTAAATATCATTGTTATTCATTGAATCATAGTTCTATTAGTTTATTTTATCGGGTTTTATACTCTGAGGAAGACATTGTAAGCCTCCTACACAAGACTATCAGGTCTCAAGGAATCTATATGACACTGCCTAGCTGTATGCCTGACATATCTGGTTGACTGTCTGAAATGTTTAGTTTTCTACATAACATGTTATAGTGAAAATATTATAATACAATCCCAAACTCCTAGAGTATTCTCTGATACATGTTCAATGTTGTACGGAAAAAATCACATTATTTTTGTTGGCATGTTATGGATGTGTTTCATGAACTACATGACTTGTCTAGAGTACAACGCATGATCCAATTTTTCATGTCAAGAAGAAATTTCATGATATATGTAAACTTATCTGGAGGATATCAAATGACCTTATCTGAAATTTCCATAGGAAGTAGCATGACATTGGTGATGATCCTAGTGGGATTCACAAGATATGTCTAGAGGGAATCACAAAAATGGATGACACAAATGTATGGTGCAACAGGTTGTAGATGGAAGGTACATAGGGATCTGTGATACCTACCTATATTTCACCACATAATTTGGGTGACATGTTTAATGAACATCACATGATCTTTGTGGAGATCCGGGAGGGAATCACATGAATTTCGTAACATTTTTAAATGTTACCATGTTAATTTATTAATATTTCCAAAGAATATCACATGATCCAATGGAATGTAAAGGGGACTTAAAATTACATGATTGACATGTAGTTGTATTGTATAATGATCTGGATGGGTCATGTGAGGAACATGAGGATCAATGAATCTATCTTTATATAAGTCTTCTGTATTAATTTTTTGTTATATTTATTATTTAATATATTTCCATAGATTTTATTATATGTCACTTATTATGTATCATTTGATCCATTATATATATGTGATGTTCTTAGGATAACCCAACGTAGATCCTTCATGTGACCTCACATGATCATGCGATGAGAACCTGAATGATTCTTGATTATATTGGGTTTTCCGAAATTTTTATCATATTGTAAACCTTTTTGATCATGAAATTGGACACATTTGAAAATTCTCATCCAATGGTTGGGATTGCAGGTGTGAGGATCTAAAGATGTTATGGGAACCTCATTTCTTCATGATGGGGTGGAATATTTATAGCCCAAAAGACCCCAATAATATACTTACTTATTTTTCATTGTGGCGTAAATACATGATGGAGTCAATGGAGAAATTAGGGATCATGTGCTTCCCCAAATTCTTTCATGTGTGCCTCATGATTTTCAATGACCGTGATACCATCTCATAATTCCACCATTAATTATATTTTTACAAATTAATGGTTTCATTACTAATGATGTGTTCAGGTGAAGAGGAATTCTCAATGTTGAGGGAAAATGTCTAGGGGCTTTTCTGTTGTCATTATGCCTATTTAAAGGCATTTGTGTGATCTGGGGTGACATGTTTGGTGTCCTTCGCAAGATAAAGGTGTCTATCTATGGGTTCTTCAGGTGATCGATAAGAAATTTCAAAGATAAATCACAAAATCAATGATAATTGTTTGAGTGTATGATCAGATTCATATAATTTTAGTTTATTATCCCCTCCCTAGAAGCTAACATTGTTTACCTTTTTTATTGTATGATTTATTATTCAATAAATGAGGATATCATCATTTATCTCGAGTATTTTCTAAGAAAAAATCTATCCCAATTGGTGATGTGTCGTGTTACTAAAAAGGGGTCCAGTGGTGATTCACATGAATTATCAAGACCCTAAATTTATTTGTTTTTAGATCCGTATGAGGAGTAGAAGGCAGACTGTACATGTTTGAGGTCACTTATTTTATGAGGAAAAAATAGAAGTGGTATCTTTTAAAAACAATAATATATTTCACTAGGGATTATATGGTAAGTTTCAAACTATATTGGTGCATCGCAAGATGAATATGACCATGAAAGGCCTTCGACTTTTGGATATTTATCCATTATATTATATTTATTTTTGGACTATTTTTTAGGACATTGTTGATTAACAATTCACATAATCCAGGGGAACTCATCTGGTATAGATACCATGATTAGTAAATATCTCGAATGCATTTGAGATAATAAGGAAACATTTTTAAAGGGTAACGATGAGATCTAATCGCATGTTATGTACTGCACAGAACTGTTATCATGACCATCTAATAGTCATGGGATCATGTGTCTATTTGATGGTTACACAATCCATTAGTTCTGGATACCTTCATCTTCTTTTTAATTGTATGGAAAATAATTCCCATATATTGTTATTTTATATATGGTGGATTCACATGTTCCCATTTGGCAGAAGTCAACACATGGTTGTTTTTTCTGTGTCTCCATGAATATTTATTCTATGAACTAGAATGAGTATTATGTTGGAGGTTTTTCTATAATTGGTCATTTATGATCATCCAAAACCCACTAGTGTTTGACACATTGTCAGGATAGAAATGATAACTATGTCTATTCATGTAAAAATTTTCATGGAGATAGATAATGGGTATAATATATAATGGATTGTCCATTATTCACTAAATTTCTTTTTGGTTAGAGGGATGGATTGTACTTATGAATCATTTCAACATTTCCCTAGATCATATCATTTGAAATATGGAGATTTTATATTGTTATTTGATTTGGGTTAACCTAATAAACAATATATGTTTGATTTGATTATGAGTATGATTAATTGTAAATTTCAATTAATTATTTTATTAGATACTATAATGTTTCTTGTAAGAGGATATTTATCATGGAATCAAATGTATGTGATTTGGATTTGAGCTGGATTATTGAATTTGGTAAGAGGATGAAGCTTGAGTAACATGAATTCACTTAGCATTCGGTATATTTTCACCATGATTCATTCCATGTGGATAAACTATGAATATGCTATAATGTTTTGAGACTATATATTCATTTTAATATGGACTTCCTATAAACCATATTTGGATGATTTTTGGTTTCATTGGCTTTGATAGTTTTTTATTATTTTTTCCTTTCATACTACATTCATGAATCAATTTATTTTTATCTATTTCCTTTATCATTAATATATATTATATATGATGATGGAAAACTAAATTTAATTAGTTATAAATCGAGGAAATCTAGTAAGTATCCTTGAGTATCAACATGTTTCTATAATTTTCAAATGATTTTTACTTGGAAAATATAGTGAACATAAAAAATGAGATGGATGATAGATCACTACATTGTCTCTGTCCACAACAATTTTCATCTCCATGTTTGTATATTTCTCTCCATTTAGCATCATAATTTTTCATACTATGAATGTAAAATATGTACGATGTTGATAGTAATTTCATTAGAAATAAAAAATTAGGATGTAATTTTCCTTTTTTATCTTTCATAATAGTGAAAGGAATTCATAAGCAGTCAATAATGGTTAATGGTGAATGATTAGAAAAAACCACAAGTAAATAATGTTGACGACATTATTGTAGTTAAAATTGATCTATTTTTAAATTAATTTTTTAATTTATTATTATATATTCATTTACCTCCCAAATCAATAATTATTTATTTCAATGATATTCTTCTTAATAAATAATAAGTTATTAGGAGGTAAATGATTATCAGTTACCCTCTAATATAGAATTAACATATTTTATTACTATATTTCATTAAAATGATAATCAAATTTAATTTTATTGATGATTATTTTGCTAAAAAATATTATGAGTTATTTTTTATTCATTATTGTGGAGGCACAAAAGTTTAATTCAATTTATAAGATTTAGTTTAAAAATATAAAAAATAAAACACAAAAAATATATCTACAAAATTTAGGTTTAAACCATTGTGGATGTTAAAGTCTCTACCATAGCTCAAGAATCATTATGGGGTCGGGGTTAAGTAATGTTGTGAATATAATGTTTTCATAGATTTTATGAATGATATTAAATAATGATATAAACGAAATTCCATATTCCATTGGTCGTGGATCATGATGAGTTCTATGTTTAATTTTCAAAATTCAATGCTATTATAGTATAAGTGGAATCTATACCACCGTTAGAAAAAAATTATTATTAATAGGTATTAAAATAAGTATGACTGTTTTTTGAGGAGATTGAATCATACCAACTGATTTACCCTTGTTGAATCATACTAATGTAACTAAATTTTATAGATATACATGATGAAACTCTATTGGTAATTATAAATTAGTTGAGTTTATCATTTTTTCATCTTAATAAAATTTAATTTCATAATAATTATCTTTATTTAGATTCAAAAATTGTTAACTATAATGATTTTTTATTGTATGATGAAAAAATTATAGAATTTTAAAATTAATAGAATATAGATAGTACAAATGATTATGGGTTATACAACGTTTAGAATAATCGGTCAGTTGAGCTGTGAAATTGTGCATATAAAGAAGTAGTGAAACAAATTTTTTAAATAAAAATTTGATTATTAAATTATTAATTGAATAATTATCACATTGTATAAATAAATTTATACAACTCATTTATTTTTGGATAGAAATTTTTTCAGAATAATATGGGAGAACCCTGATATAATGTTCTAATATTCCAATGTCAATATGTATTGTAACATTAAGGTCAAGATATAGAGGGATCTATATAGGTGGTTTTACAAATATAATGTAAATAGTGAATAATTGGGGGTACTATTATATAGTCATTCATACTGATAATCGTCATCTATGTTCTTGTTGGGGATTAAACACTTCCATTTTCCATCTAAACAACATCCAATAGTGGGATTATCCAATGTTTTTCCTTTTTATATATATTTTAATTTCATCATGTTTCAATTAATTAATTATTATAATTTTTATTTTCCGTATATGACATAAAACGATTGTGTTTAACACTACATTGTATTTAATTATCTAATGAATTCCACTCATGTATAAGAATTTATTTTATCTTCTTGATTATTTTTTATCATTTATCTATTTTTATTTGAAGTCATTTTATGAGGGAAAAATTATAAATTATATTGATGACTAAATAAGTCTACTCATTTTATCTCCTAATAAAAAAACATAGGTATTGATTTTCTCAACTTTATATTATAATTAACTTAATTTTACATTGTATTGGACTATAATATTATATATTGATTATCTATTAGTCAAATTAAACAAAATAAGGGATAGGTTGTAAATTTTTTTGATTTAATTATATTAATTTATAATTTTTTTCCTTGAGATGAATTAAAAAGTATTTCTATAGATATTTACTGATCAATTATAAAAAAAATTATTATTTTATAGCTAAATTGAAAATGATTTATAATAAAAAATCAATCCATTGTTTTTCTGTAAATATAAAATGGATTTTTTTTTGTTGTGATTCACATAGTATGATCATTGGGCATTTATATTTTTAAATATGTGAGACTTTATTAGAATATTATCATATATTATTTATAACTTTTTTATTTCTTGAGAGAACCCAATGGATGGTAAAAATACATAAAATTTTACTTTTTTATTAACAAACTGTGATATTTGACATTTTAGAGGATATAGACCATTTTTTACAACCGGATTGTATTTTTAATAAAATATTTAATGATAATAGTAGTCATATTTTTAGGACTCACATTCCATTGATGAATATTGTATGAGGGATAATTCAATCAAAATACCATCTCACCATACATGGTAGAGATTCATGCAAATAATGGATGACATGTGTAGTGGATGGTGTTTTATTTATGGTTTCCCTTGAAGAAAAATGTTTCCGTATAAATGTGATGGTGGATAATATAAATATTAGATATTATAGTATAGCTTAATATTTTATAAAATTATTTGTTTCTCAAATTAATCTAAAAAAATTAGAAGATATGAATGAAAATATATGATTGAAAAGACCTATTGAGGATATTATTTCAATGAATGATCATTATTAGGTAAAATGTAATCAATAAGACAAATATTAATGTGATTGGTGACATGTAATGAATATTTCTGGTGATTTTTTAAATGCTTCAACTTTTATATTATGAATTTTACATAACAGTCTAACTAATACATATTTCATTTGAATATTTAATGTTAATATTCTCATAAATAGTACATAAATAATTTTAAAGTTACATTTTCATTTCAATTTTTTCTATCAAATGACTTTATGATTTAGAAATTTTACCAATACATGTATCACATCACTTGTTTTTACTGTGATAATAGGATTGTATAAACTATAATTTCATGTGAGAATGAAATATAACAAAAGTGGGAGGTGATAAATACCCATGGGTGGTTTAAATATATGGAAGCAGATATATTTTAATAAATATAGTGAAAAAATAATTAACACAAATGAGGAATGATAAATTGAGTATTTAGGAAACTCTGTTGAATTACACTTTTATCTTTTTTATTTTAAAATCATATTTATGGATGTTTTTACTAGGAGTGTAAAATATTTCTTTAGGTTAGTGGTAATTAATAAAATGTCAATATATTTTGTTTTTGGAAATTTAATACAACAACAACTTTTTATTATTGATATGGGTAAAAATATATTTTCATGTTCTCATTATTTTTCAATGAAGAAAATAAATTTGGATGAAATAATTTATTTTATTTATTTTAATAATATTTATTGTATAATTTACAATGATTTTAATATATTTTAAATTTACATTTAATAATTATTATTTAAAATATTTATGTATTTATATTAATGTAAAAATTCAATGAAATTTAAAATTCATTTCCTATAGCTAATATTATATTTGTAGTTCATAAATACATTTCCTAAAACATTAAATTTTTTTATATTTATATATTTCAAATATATTGATTTAATGAAAAATGATTTGTTTGGATTGAAGTTAATAATTGGAATTATATGTTTAAAATAATTTTATAACTATTGGCATTAATGCAATATCTATGTTGTTGGGATGGTTGAAAATCATACAAGATAAGGAAATTGTGTGTTAGATTTCTAAATTTATATCAATATGATCATTCGTATAATTAATCTCAAATATGGATATCACATTTCATGGGATAAACATAAGGTTACTCTCTTTTTATTAAATATAAGTACATCTAGTGTCCATCAAAATCTATATCCTATATTTTTTAGTATTTAGTACTATTGAACCAAATGTATGAGAATATGTTTAATAATTCACTATTTTGGATCTGGAGTATAATATATTTGGATTTTTTGAGTAAATATCATTATGAGAGATAAATTTCTAGTCTGGTATGGGGAGAAATTATTGATTTCTAAAACAATAATATATTTTATTGAGATATTTATGTCATCTAATGTTCAATGTTGTTGTATTAGTGACTAATTATCTTCAAACGTGAATTCATAGTCTTGGTCAATTCCGTTAATCTAAATTAGAATAAAGTTGAAAGGATATACCATGAATGTTATTATTTGTTTTGAAGTAGAAAATTTTAGATTTTTATATAGTGAATTTATTATACATATCCAGATGTTTCTAAGTACACAATGTCAGTTACTCCTAGTCATCTGACCTAAAGAAGCCTAGTAGTTTTATATTTGGTTATAGAATTAATCTAGTGTGACTATAGTTTATAAAAATCAAGTTGATGTTCAAATATAATTATTACACATGGGAGAATTTAACCTAATGAATTTATTATAAATGATAAATTACTTTTAATATTAAATTAATTTAATTTTATAACATAAGAATGTTCCCTACAAAGGGATGAGTTTGTTTTTCTTATGTGATGTTTTTATATTCTATTCATAATAATATTAATTTCTATATCCTTCATGTTTTTATGATCTCTTTTATTCACATTGATAAATAAATAATTATTACAAATTATAAACAGAGGAAATCAAGTAGGTAAAATATTAATATGTTTTCATCATTTTTAATCTGATTTAACATTTATAATATTGTCCTTGTAAAAATCAGAAGGATGATAGTCATCCTTCTGATCATTATCCACTATTATTTTTATCTTAATATTAATATATTTTACTTCTATTTAGCATCAAAATTATTCTTATAATGGTGTTGTCGTATGTGTAATGGATATCATATAATTTTAAGAATATATATTTAGGATGATGTGTTCTTTACATGTCTGTAAAATAAATTATAAGTAATGATATGTAAAAAAGGTATAACAATTGTGAATAGTTTTTATCCACTCTTTGAATGAGAATAACACGAGTTATCTTGTTTTAGTATGACTATGATAATAAACAACTAAAAACTGTAAGGTATTACAATATTCTTTCTAGAATAATGGTGTTTTCATTTTAAAGTATTATTTTCATTTTCCTCATGTATCCCCTATAAATCATGTAATTTTTATTCATTTTAATTAATAAGAAATAAGAAATAAGAAATAATATTATTTTTAGGTATCCTTCATTATAGAACACTATATTTTTTATAACTATTATTCACTTCTAGGTTAATAAATCATCAATAGTATTGATTTATATATTTTTTCCACGTCCAAAAATCATCATTATAGACTTTTGTATCCATAAAAATATATTAGATAATTGATTACATTAAATTTATAATAATATATTTCAAATCTATTTTATAGTGGAACATTATTAATGAAATACAACTCACATAGAATTTATTCTGATATTGAAATGAGAGTTATCAAATGTATATTATCTGAAGTATTTTAGCTTCAATATGTTGGAAATATAATCATACCACAATATAAAAACCATATTTCCAAGAAAAAGAGGAGATAAAATCAATCCATGGAAGCTGATAATATCAGAAGGGGAATTTTTATTTGTTTAATCATGTTTAATGTGAGTTTTTATTAAGCATATGTCATTTCATGTATCATAAAATTTTATTTATTTAATGGTGGTGTGGTCTCCTAGACCACATATGTGGTTAGGTCATAGAGATTCCACTACCTAAAAATATAGAATAGATAAGAAAAATAATTGTCCCTCTTAAATGGTGTAGATGATATCACCTAATCCACTACCTCTAAAATAAAACTACTTATTTATTTTTATTACTATACTTACCCATGATAGAAATGTCTAATCCTATGAAAAATGACTCCCAATAACCATCAGTAATCTAGATTCTCAATTTAAAAAAATACAATGTAAAACACCGATTTACAGTTTTAAAGGTGATATAAAAATTCAACTTTTAGTTCACATAACTCACAATTTCACGCATTCAATTTTAATAACCCATGAAATGAACAATAAAAATTACAAGGTTAAGAAATGATAATTTTATAATAGTATATTATATAATTTTCATTTTTCCAAAAAATCAAAATAATATAATTCAAATTGAATAATACCCCTGAAAATAGATAGAATCACAATATAAATCTTTAAAAAAGTTTTAATTCCCCAAATATATTCATTATTTAAATTCATATAACGTCCATATTATATATGTGAATTATATTTCAAAATAACAGACGGTTTTGTATAGAGACGAACCATTCTCTTACAAGACTACTAGATCATTATTATGAAATATACCACAATAGTAAAACATTTGAGAATCAATAATATGTAGTATCTCCATGAAATTTGGTACACACAAATCTGGTATTTAATAAAACAAAAATAGTATTTAATTCCTTGATCATAGTCCACATAATATCACTCATGTTACCATTTGAGAAATTTATCTACTAATGGTATATATCAATGTACCGTGAGATCTAAATGCCCAAAAAATAGAGAAATAAAATGGAAGGAATAAATGAAATAAATTAATTGTAAATGGTTGATAATAATCACTATCATCATATAATAAATACTGGGTCAACATCATAAGAATGAGGGAATCCAATTAAAAATTCATTGTTTGTGGTAATTACATTTTAATTAATCAACATTATATAGTTTTAAAAAACATATGTTTTAAAATAATATGGCACATTGTTCATGCATAAAATTTGTGAGAAAATAATAACCTCATAATTATGATCAATGATAACATCTCATTAATGGCTATTACAAATAATATTATGAGATATAACACATTATCCAATTCATTGAAGTTCAATATAAATTTAGGCCCACCAATAAAATCACAAAACACTCATAATATTAAATGAATCATAAATGGGATATATATAACTATTACAACAATTAAATTGTCCGATGGAAAATATTATTTTTCATAAGAATTAAATAAAGAATATATAGAGACCAATAAATTTCACACACACCCAGAAACAGACACATTTATATATCACATAATTAGAGATGACTATTCCATAAATTTCACTATAATATATTCCCAAATACCATAATAGTTAAGTGTATATGGGCACAACATATATAATTATCTTTAAAATTTAATGATCTTCATAATAACCCAGAAATATCTACCCACATATTATACTTATTAGTCAAACCTTACATGAAACCATTTTTCATAACCCGGATAATGGAAGCATGTGAATGTTTGAGATTAGATACTCAGTAAGATTAATCATAGTGGATAATAATGAATTAGAATAATCGAGAATAAGATAAAAATTAAAAATTTGTAAAGTCATTATAACATATAATAATCAAACACAATTAATGAAAGATCTATAATCTTGAATCGTGAAGTATAATTTTTTCAATCAAAAGGAATAATATAAAATATTGAGAAATCATAAATAGTCATTCATTATCTATTGATCATATAATAATAATAATCCATTTGGAATAAATATGTACATAATACTAATAGTGTCTTTTAAATAAAAAATTTATCATGTTATTACATAAACTGGATAATTCTAATATTTTCATGAGAGTAACTTATAGCTAGTAATGTTTTTCATCTAATATGATTATATTAACCCGATCATCCAATAAGAGTTTCTTAAATATATAATCTCTTATGAGGTTGATAACTACATCATCATGACACAATTTATTGGATTTATATCTAATTCTAGGCCATCCCATAACATAATCCATTCATATGTATAATAGGTGATCTTAAACCTATCATCATACCATCATTGAATAACCCATATAGAGTAAATAGGTTTTTTTAATAATATCCTCAAAATAATCATGAACCATCTATGTAATAAATATATATTGAATCATTGGGAAATATAACCAATATTGTAAAACTAATAGCAAATAAATTTATTATTGGTGAAAAATTAATTTAAATGATCAATGGAATATCTATTATAGAAAATAAAATTTATACATAAAGAATATTTAAATTCTAAAATTTTGAAAATATATTATGGAATGGCATTTCAAAGAAAATAACAACTAAAATTTATAAAATAATATTTAATGTTTTACTATTCATTAAATATGTAAATTTCATTATTTCAATAATAATTAAAAATAAATATTCCTTTTTAACCCCTCTGGTAAAGATAAACTCATTTCGAAAGTGCCCGCAATATAATATTTAATTTTTTTTATTTGAATTTAGACATTGGAAAATATTACCTTAATGAATAGTTAGATAATTGTATAAAAATTATTGAAACTTTTTTAGATGACATTAATATGGTGTATAATGATATCCGAACAAAATAAGAGAAATAAGGTTTAATTTAAAAATGATTTTTCATCACATGTTGAGTCATAATGAGATTAAATGGTATTAATACATTAAAACTATTGACCCAAATTGAGTAGAATATCATGATATTTTTTGTTTAATAATTACCACATAATTTACCTCAATTAAATTTCATGAATTAATATTTTAACTAAAATTACATTGAAACATAAATACAATAAATTATGTATTGTATGCATTACTATGTGTTTGAATCATTATTATAATAAATTTATATTTATTATACATTAATTATTGAAAAACTCATATATATAAATCAATAAATATATTCTTTATATATAGCATAAAAAACCCCATTTATTTTGAATTATTAAATCCAAACACTATTCCATGTGAATAATGGATCCTTATTCATGAGGGTTTTAGGTTTGGAACCCAAACCCTTGTACCTAAATCAGATTATCGTAATAAAAAATTATCATAACTTACATTTAATGATATATTATCATTAAGAAAAACTTTATATCAATTCATTCCAAGAAGTGATGAAAAATTAATTACATCACCTTATAGAGACTATAGTCTCTACATACACACAATTGATTTTTCCACCATTTTTATGTATAGATAGAATGAAAATTAAAAAAATAATTCACCATTATTTACCTATTATGTAATCATCAATTTAATATATATTAAATAAATCCATCATGATGACCATTCAAGTGGTGTAGTTATATTAAATTGAATGATTCACTTCATGGAGGTCGTAGTTTACATATAGTCATGGGGAATGGTTTGCATTTTTTTCCAAAGGATATAAAGGAAGGGGATATTGTTATTTTTAAAATTATAAAAAAAATTAAATATATTTAATATAAATAATTAATTATATTTTAATGTATAAGTTATATTTATATGAGGTAGAATAAGATATAAATTTTAAATTACTTTTTTATGAGGTGTACATCATTTCAACGACTCCTATATTGGCTTACACAATCATCCATGACAACAAGACATTTTTGAAATTAAAGAATAAATTGGATCATTGGATTGAATATAAAAAGGTATTAGGATAGTAATTCTATGATAGTGAGTTCTTTCTTAGTGATAATAATGTATAAGAGAGGGTTCCATTTTAAAAGTGAGGGAAAGGACACACTTGGAATTAAATAAAATTGTTAATTATATTATTTTTAATAGTCATTTCATGTGAATCCAAGCCACCAAATATTTGAATAGATATTGTGATATGAAAAAATATGACTATTTAAATAACAATAAGGGATGTTTTCTGTGTAATTTTAGCCTTGATTCCTAGTTAAACCACGATAAACATATTTAAACCCCAACCATGAAAAGTTAACATGTTTTAAAATGATATCAGAATTATATAAAAAAAAATAGAAGAAAACATTTAATAAATTAGGACTGAATGATTCCAAATTTGGAATTAATTTCATCAAATTCAAATTATATTCGTTGTAGAACATATGTATCATATAAAAACATAAAAAATATGAAAATAATTATAAACAAAATTATTGACTTCATAGTAAAAATATTTTTACATAATAAACTATGAATTTTTTTACGTGATTTTTTTGATATTTTCAAAATAATATATTTTTTATAGTTTTTTAAGAATTCAAATGTGAATGTGACCTTCCAAAAATACTGGTAAATTAATATACCAATAAATAATTGGAAATTTTAATAATATATTACATATTTTCCACAAATTCATCCTTGGGTTCCTAGATTCAAAATAATGTTATAATTGAAATATTTAACTCAAATTTTTGTGTGTGTCTCTATATAGGTTTTATAATATAATAAGTTATTATTAAATTTAATAATGACCTAAAATTCGAAATATATGAAAATTTATATTTTTCAATGATCTATTAAAAATAAATTATTTCAAAAACGATACCTTTATTTCATTCTATAATTAATCTGTATTTATTTTTTTTAAAATGATATCCATTAATTTTTTAGAAGTTTAATACATTAAATATAATATTCACACACAATATTCAATAAAAATCAATTTAATGAAATTTATTTATAAAGAATATATTGATATTAGTGTCTTTCAATGGATAATAGAAATAATTTAATCAATGTTAATATTATTGATAGATTTTATGTTTTAACATTCGATGTAGATATTTTAAATAATATTATTTAATTTACATTATTTAGATAAAAATATTTAAACATATATTTATTTTTTAGCAAAACAAATCTTTTGAAATTGAAATTATTTTTTATTTATATGAAATAAATAAAAAATTATATAATTTTATAGACATACAAAAAAATTCATATGTTTTAACTATATTAACATTATCCAATATAATGGATATTCTACTACAATCCAGTTAAATAATAATAACTAAATAGAGTATTTTAGATCATTTAAATTCAGTGTTGCATATAAAGAATGATATCAACCAAATAATATTTATATAAAGTGAAATATTTCTTAAAATTTATGGGTGTTACATTATAACACCATATTAAAATTTAACCCTTGAAATTTAATATATCTCTTACAAATATATCATTATACCTCTACTTCATCACATCCTTGGTAACCCATGTACCTTCCTCATGTTGATAGTTCTTCAATAGTACATTAACTATGTTAGTAGCCTTGTTCTATATCACTATATATCAATGGCCCAATATTTCAATTGATTTATCTTCATATAAAATATCATGATTTTGTGGTATCATCTATTAGTACAGTATATGTAAAATATTATTTATGTAATACATAAGAAGTATACTTGGAATATATAATTAGAATAAGAGTGGTTCATTGTATGATCAAAGTAGATGAATCCATTAAAGTTTGACCAGGAATCATGAAAGGATCAATATATCCTGGGTTCATAGTTCCCTTATTTCTATATCTCAGAACCTTTTTCCTTCAAGAAAATAATATGAATACCTTCTCACCAACTTTAATTTTCATACATAAATGATGATTATCCAAAAAATATATTCTTTTAACTCTATGGTTTCATGATGTTCTAAATAATAATTCTAGAATTATCTAGAATTTCATCAATTATATCATGTCCCAATATCATTATTTATTAAATTTCATAGAAGGACGATATAGTTCAACACTTCCTTTCAAAGAGGGATTCATAATGATCCATCATAATTTTTGAGTGAAATAAATTGAGTAATGAAAATATTACCAAATAAATATATTGATGGAAGCAACAATTGAAATCAATAGATCTTGGGATTCTCATTGCCTCTATAATTTTAATAGTCCTCTAGGACAAACAATTTATTCACAGATAGTTTTTAGTGCCATATTTTAGATCATAATTCAATTAATTTTGAATAAATCTAATGAAAATTGATGTAAACCTCAAATCCCTATCAGATATAACATAATTGGTACTCTAAGAATCATTAACATATAATTAATTTATGTTCTAGAAGTATGATAAAAAGATAAATATTTTCTAATGGAAAGAAAATGATATAATTTACTAATGTGTTATACTAAAACCTCAACAAAACTATGCCGTTTAATTTTTTTGTATTTTATTGATGAAATCCATGGTAATTTTTTCTGTTTTGAATCTATTAGGGGAAATAGTTATAAAGTACACATAAAAATATTTCTATCATCCATAAAATGATAAAAGAAAAGGCATTAGTACACATACTCCCCATCCACATAGAAATATTTCTCTCAAACAGAACATTAATAAATAAAAATCATTGAGACACATAATCCCCCTTAATACTTACCATGTTTTTCCCACTACTAATATAATTTAATGTTTCTATTAATTTTAAAATATCAAGTATTATGACAGAGTGATGAAATATGGAATTAATCCGAAATGTCTGTGTCCATGTATAATATTCACTGGAAACAAATCATTTTCCTAAACTAATCATTCCATAACAATAATGGTAAAACATAAGAACATTATTCATTTTCTTCTATATTTCTTGATATTACTTATGCTCCTCTATAATACACACATGGATGGATGGATGAAAATTCATCTGTGAATGAAATGATATTCCCACATCCATAGTATTTCAAATTCATTGATAAAAAAATATATAGTTATTTGATCTATTACATTCTATCTTATTGAAAAATTATAAAAGTCAATTCAACTTAGATCCTAATACACATTCTTCACCTTTCTATGAATATAATGTATTGATCATGTATATTTATCAATCAATTACAATGATCATATCATGCACTTATTAAAAAAAATTGGAGTGAGTTTATAATTAAATATGTTATGAACTATATATAAATGACCACTCTCGCCAATATATAATCCCACTATATGATCAATTATTGAATTTCATATTATATCTTAAAATAATGATAAGGGTAATATTTCTCATGTATTTTTAATTGATATGAGTAATATGATATCATGCTCTTATTATATATAATGAAACAGGACATTACCCTCATTAAATCATCATTATAATTAACAAAAAAGACTCTATTATAGGTTAATGTCAAAACAAGTTCATTGACCCATCAGCTATTGGAAATTTGAAATTCATTTTGGATTCATAAATCTATAGTAACATAATTCCCACATGAGTCATCTCGGAGAGTGTCTCAGAATAATATGGGTCATCATCCAACCCGACACAAAAACCAGTCTGTGGAATGGACCAAATGGAATTCTCAATTTCTAAGGGCTAGAATAAGGTGCCGGTGTTATAAATAGTAAGGAATGAGAAGGATTTTACCCAATTTTATAATCCAAATACAATCAAAAATAATAATCAAAAACTGAAACACAAAAACCAAACTCTACATGAAAAATTTCAAATTTATTTTACAATGTTAAACAAAAACGAAAATGAATAAATCAAAATGGGAAACAAGATCTATCCAAAAAAACACCATATAGAAATAAGGGCCTCACCCTAAAGCCATGCCCATCAACCCCACACCATGAAGTTCTCTGGAACCACAGTCAAACATCTCTATTCCCCTTGTCATTAGTTGTGTCAAACATAACCAATTCTACTTACACCCAAAGGTGTAAGTAGGGTGTGAGCCAAATCCTAGTAATGTTGAAGTGAATAAAATAATCCATTATATAAATATTATGAGACAAGTAAAAATATTTTTTTATAAAAAATGCTAAAAATAATTTTTATAAAAAACATTATAAATCAAAACATTCTGGATTTTTAGATACCCTACATGATTTTAGTATATGCTAACCATGTGTATTATATCTCAAGAGAGAATGTCTCATGGGAGGTCCCTAGAGGTTGTAGCTGTGAGTGGGATCCTAGAGACCTCTTATCTTGGTGAAAGGTGGTATATAATATATAAACATCTACATCCTCATGCACGAGCCACTAGAGAGGGTAAGTGTCATATGTTCTAGTGGTCTCCAATCATTGTCAATATTTAGTTAGTTTTTTCATTGTCAATAATACTATGTGAATCTAGGCCGATGCCACTTCTAAATCACTATAATACTATTCATAGTCCTCCCACCTATTCACCTAGAATTACCTTGATGACCAATTCATAATTAATATGCAACATAAACCACCACTTTAACTCACACAATGCAAAATATATATAAACATGCTTAACAAATCACTACGGTAACAACAAAAACCACTATTAAGTCCCAATGCACATAAAAAGTATTCGAAAACATGTTTTTTAGAATATTAAATATTTAATAAACATGATGTATCATTTGTGGAACAAATCAAAAAATACGCAATAATGGTCCACACTTGAAATAACCATGATTTCCTTTAGAAAAACAAATTTCAAGTTATATGCATATATGAACCATTCAAAACAACTCTTTAACCACACACATAAAACCTATAAGAAATTTAAACAATCAAGGAAGCATTTCAGATTTGTCAAATAATTTTTATTCGTGGACCAGACTACCATGGTGTAGAAACTTCTGGAAATGAGTGTGAATCTCTAACTACACCTCAACCAGACCTTAATAATGAAACATGAAACCAATAACAACAAGAATTTACCATAAAAATCAGAATCTCACCATAAAATTAAAAACCAAACTGTTTGAGGATAGAAACCAAAAATAAATGAGGAATAAACCCTAGAATATACAAGGAATACTGGATAGAAGTCAGTTATATGAAAAATCAATGAGGAATCACACCAAATCAGGGCAAAAATGAACCTCCAAGGGAAGCGGGGAGGGAGGCATGACTAGTGTGAGAAATACCATGGGGGAGAGGAAAATAAGGATTCAATGTTTAAAATTGGCGATATTGAAAACATTTAACCAATATTTAATGACCTGGATTGGCAACATGATGAGTCTGCATGGGTTTTCAATCAGTGCAATGACTATACTACCCTCTTTTCTTAAGAATAACCTACCTCAAGGTTATCCCACACTGTCTAACTAAATCTGAGAAATCCATGTATAAGATAATTCTTTAAACTATCCACCCACCACTCTATTACCAGGGCTGAGGAATATGGAATGACTAACCATGCACTGGCTGTGTAGTAGCTGCTACCTCAACCAGCCACCTACCACATGGTTCCCTCGGCTGGGAGTAAGGTAACCACTAACAGTGTGCTGACCATGTACCACACTCTATCAACAAAAATTATCCCACCAATCACCAAAGTCGTAATGGAATCCAAAAGGTAAATGGTTGAAAAAATGTAAATAGAAAAATACCTCAAATGAAATCATGGATGTTACATTTCTCCCATGCATGAAAACATTCCTTACATTGAATTTGAAACTGATTCTTGATCAAAAAATAGGAACGTGTAACCATTCATAACAAATTATTTCTTTCAAAAATGTCTCATGCAAATCATTACCATAATACCATAGAACAAAGAGTAATGGAATAGATTTTCCACAAAGCACCTCATCTTTGGATTCAAATATCTGTAGTAGTGGTTCAAACACATATAGGTTGGGTTCTACTAAAATTTATACCCAATTAAACATATGAGACATATCCAGATTATATTTTTTCAATTGTGAGACATGAAATATTTTATCAATTGATTCATCTTATAGGGAAAATATAACATGTATACCACATTCTCGATCATCTCGGTAATCCCAAATGGTCTGACATACCTGTGTATGCTTTCCTTGCATTCCAAAATGACAGTGACCCAAGAGAGGTGACACTTTCAAGAACACTAGGTCACCCACATGAAATTCATGATATTGGAATACCTAATTAGAAAAATATTTATGGTTACTCTGAGATATTAACAGTCATTGTCTGATCAACTTTAATTTCTCATATATCTCTTGCACATGGCTTAGCCATAATTGTGAGTTTTTACCCACCTCATACCAAAACAAAGGCGACTAAAACCAACTAACCATAAAGATCCTCAAAAGGAGCCATAAAAAGTAAGTACTAATAGCACTTATTATATGAAAATTCTACCATTACCAAATGGTTTTTCCATGAACAGTTGAAATCCAATAATAATTCCAGGAGCATGTCTTCCAAAATATGAATTTCCCTCTATTTCTAACTAATCGTTTTAGGATTGTATTTCATAAAAATATTCAACTGTGACCCCATTCCCTTTTTTCCCTTCCCAGAACTGAGAAGTGAAATTGGGGCCCCTTTTGGATATGATTTCTGCTAAAAACTAATGGAGCCTCACTACCTCATGAACATGTCATTTCCCCAGGACATCCCCATTAGCTAAATCTCTAATCAGAATGAAATGAAATATTTTTTCTCATAATATCAATCCATGTCCAAATATAAATTCTTCCCTGAGGTGTACAAGGTATAACAATAATAAAATCCATTGTGATATCATGCCACATCTAGGTAGGAATAGGTAGTGTTTGAAGAAATATAGATTAATTTTGAATCACTTCTTTTACTTACAGATATGTGTATCACCTCAACATGAATTTAGCTTATCCTTCCGCATAACTAACCACAAAAATTGATGAATAATATCATAACACATCATGGAAATACCATGACGAACATCCCACTGAAACTGGTGGCAATCCTATATCACCACCTGAATTAAAAATAACGACAACAAAAAGTAAACCCTTACAAATAATGATCCCTCCGGAGAAAATGAGCAATAATAAGGTGACTCCCCACCCTGAAAAAAGTTCTTAGACTACTGGAAAAAATCATTTCTAGGATTATCTAGTTTAATTGACTCCAAAATAGAAGGAGTCCATTGAACATTCGCCAAGAAAGCACATCCACAATTCTGCTTGGTCTGCAGATGTAACTGGGAAAAAACACTAGTCAACATCCCCTCATAACCAAACTATTTCAATTCTTTCACAATTTTATTTCTTCTCAATGAATCCAATTCAACATTACCTATATCTAAGGTATAGATGATATCAAAACTAAGAACTGTAGATATTCAATTCAATGGTGCTATCTCTGATTCAGATCCTTTTAGGAGAAAATATATGTTAGACTCTTATGATATGGGTAAACAAAAAAATTCTCCCTTAAAAGATAATGACACCACATCTTTAAATCATGCATCACCACTAATAAATCCAATTAATTGTTCAAACAATTCTTTTCACGTGGTTAGAGATTGCGAGAATCGTACGCCACCACAAGATTATCCTACTTAAGCAAAAACCCATGTCCTATATTGTTGCCATCACAATAAAATAAAAATCCCATTCCCGATTCTATATAAATTGATATTGGAGTAGTATTTAGTAAGATATTCATCTCCTCGAAGGATTATTTGAATTTTGGGATCTATTTAATCTTCACATATTTCTGTGTGAGCACTTTCAATGGAAATGAAAGATGATAAATGTATTGTAAAAACCACATATAATACCTTGCTTGTCCTAGGATGATTTTGACCTCAAATACATTCCAGGGTTGCTCCCAAGAAATAACTATATTAATCTTACCAAGGTCCATTTCAACCCCATGTTTAGAAATCACATGGCTCAGAAACATTACATCTTTAATAAAAAAGTTCACATTGAAATATTTTCGTAATGGTGATGATCCCAAATTGATTCTAGAACAATCCTTAAATAACGCTCATGTTTTTCTCATTTTTATAACAAACTAATAAGTCATCCAAGAATAACCTGAAAAATTAATTGAGTTACTGGTTGAACACCCTATTCATAAGCGACATAAAAATCATTGGAGCTTTTATAAATCCAAAATTCATGTCCAAAAAATCAAAATGGACGTACCTAATAAAGAAAGATATATTTTTGGACATTTTCTTATTTCACCCTAACATAGTGATAATCAGAACATATTTTTATATTATAATACCACATTTCCCCTTTTCTGTGATAAAAAAATCCATCAATTTATGGAAAATGGTAATTATTGTTTATTGATAACCTATTTAGATTTCAGTAATCGATACAAAACTGGAGATTTTCATTGGCCTACAATATAAATAAGACTGGTGCTGCCCAAGGAGAGATGCTCTGGTGAATGAACCCTTTAGATTCAATCACCCAAATATATCTTTAATTCCCTCAACATGATGGGGGATATAAGATATGTGGGAATATATATAGGCTGTTTCTTGGTTCCATAACATTTGAGAACTCTTCATCACTCTCCAGTGGTAAAACTGAAAGGTAATATGATAGTACCAAGGGGAAATCATCCGCTAAAGATGTTAGACCACCCTCAGTAGCACCACAACCATCCTCCAGCATGATTAAAAATAACTGAAAAATAGGATTACACAATTTCAGGAATAGAGGTCCCACATGACCCGACTGAGGATCTCGTTCCCCTGGAAAATCCTTAATACTCCAATATTTTTCCATATAACTACCCCACTACGTATAACATTCAATATACTCATGGATGCACACCATCCAATCCACGAAAAGTATTACGTAGAAAATTTCTATATCCAAGTCCAGGAAATCCCATTCCATCTCCACCCCTGACATAGAGAGTGTATAGGATGGGAACGATAGGCCCTTTTTGTTTTTCTTTCCCAATGGTGTCATGAACTCTATTGAAAAGAACATGAGTTTCATTGGTAAGATTAGTAGCTTCAAAAGAATTGAGGACATAAAAAAACTAGAAGACTTAATATCAAATAGAATAGTATCTATAGATGATGCAATTATATTGGTACCTCGAACTATTTTAGGCCCTACATCTAATCCTACTTGTTCCTGACCAACTACATGAAGATTATTCCCATCATCCTAATCTTGAGAGTGTCCACAATCAAGAGGCTCTACCTTAAACAAAATCTACCCAAAAGATTATCCATCTCTGATTCCAAGACTTCTAAAATAAGATCCCATGGTTCTAGATCGTTCTATCTTTGTTGATATTCTCCTATAAGCCATATTTAATTCTTAACTATGATAAGAATATGTGGCTTTTTAGAATCACTCCACAAGCCTCATCATTCCACATTGATTATAGGATATGGTGGGATACATTAAATTAGGTCAAATGTTTCCCACCGTCCCAAACTGGTGGCACACACCAAACCCTCCATCAGAAGACATAGTTGATGACTTCTAGGATTAATGGCATGAACTACCCATTCCATTTTACCTTGCTCATCCTGTATCCTATTTTTTTCTGTTGGGATTCTACTTCCTAAAGCAGACACTACTTCAGGGAACCCAAAAATTCATTTTTTATCAATCATGACCATCTAAGCACAATAAAACACCTCTATATATGACATCATCTTGAACAAAAATACATGAGAATAAATCTCTAGTCACAGCCCCGTCTTGAATCTCATATCTTTTATTAGCTTATTGGAAATAATATCATGTGCATACCACACAAGTTATGCAAAGTGATTGGCGTACTCCATTATTGACCAATCTCCCTAGCCAAGATCCGTAAACTCCCTAGACATAAAATATTTAATGACCATAGGACAATACATATCATTTAATATGATCTTTAAATTCTTCCAAATCATCTTCTTGGCCTTCCCAGTTTGGACCACCAGGACACAACACCTCCGATTAGGAACATCTCGTAATAACGAGGCACATTTCACCATGATTACATCATGATTTTCATGAAATTAAAAAAAAATACTCTAGATCTTCTCAAGACACACCTTTACTTCATAAGGATCAGTACTGAACTAAAATAAATGAGACATGTTCTTGTGAAACTCCTAACATTTGTCCTTATATGGGCCTAGTTTATCTTCTCTAACTACAGTAGGACTAAGACCCACTACTTTTCCCAAGGCCTAAATAGCCTAGTTCACATATTTCTCTATTGAATAATAAATTGGTGAGGGAGAACTCTCTCCAACCTCATTCTATGTCTACACAGCATGTTTCCAGTTATTCGTTTTTCTAATGAAATAAACAATAAAAAAGAAAACCATTCATACCATCATTCTAAAAACTCATATCAATAACCAAAAGAATCGATATTTTATTAATCTAAAAACAATAAATTCATCCCAATAACATAACAATGAAACTAAATTACATATACTTGGGTTACACATACAATCTTCAGCCTACATGTATCTCATGGAGGGGAAGTCAACCAGAAATCCAATCAACCAATGATGACTCAATATTTTTCACAAGTTAAGCTGGATAAGAACCTTACTCGCAACCAGAACATCCGGAACCGATAATCCTTGCTCAAATATGTCTAGATTCATTCAATATAAAATAACTCAGGATGAGAAAACTACAATTTATACTATTTTTCATGAACCATGTTGGGTCAACATTTAAACTCGCACCCGACCCGATCCGTGTCATAGCCTAGAGGTCATTCTCAATTCTGTCGGGTTTTATTACAGTGCTCTAGGTATCAATAGTATGTAATATGAATTATTTTACCTAATTTTATAATAATAAAACTACAAAAAATAAATAATAGAATACTCAAAACTCAAAACTAAACAAGTGACAACAATAATTCATATGTATTCTTTAAAGTTAAAAATTCCAAAATTGATATAAAAAAGGGGGTAACAATATCTATCCAAAATCCATCATATGGAAAGAAGAGAATAACCCTAAAGACATCAACCTCAACCCCAGACCAATAAAACAACTATAAACCCAATTCTCCATCTCCACACAACATTCCATTATCTGTGTCAAACATAACCATGTCTACTTAAACCCCAAGGTGTATGAAGGGTCTGATAAAATCCAAGTAGGATTCCAGCCAATAAAAGATTACATATTATAAAAATTATTAGAAATGTAAAATGAAAATTTATAAATAAGGTTGTTAATAATTTTTATAGGAACCATTTTAAATGACAACATACTTTATTTTTAAATACCAAACAAGGTGCCACATTGATGATAGTGTGTGTTATATCTCAATATATAGAACCAAGTCACTAGAGATACCTATAGGTATTTATAATAACATTTACCTAGAGACATTTTATATCAGTGAAAAGTGGTATTGAAACCCCAATAATCCACATCCTGATGATATATAAACTAGAGTTGAAAAACATTCAAAATTATAGTGGTACCAAATTATATTAAATATTATGTTAGTGTATTCATATTCAATCCTGCTAATTAAATCTGGGCTAAATACACTTTTGAAACACTGGAATACTAGTCCTAGTCCACCCACATAGTGACATAAGATTCCCTTGGTGCACAATTCACAATTCATACGTCACATAATGCACCACTTGCATTCAAAAATTCCAAATATATATAAAAATGCTTAATAAATAACTACCTTCACAACCAAATCCACTTTTAAGTACTAACACATAGAAAAAATATTCTAAAACATGTTTTCACAACTAGAAAAATTTAGTAAACATGTTGTATCATTTTTGGAACACATTCAAAATCCACCACAAGATTCCACACTTGAAAACAAACAATTTTCAATTAGAAAAACAACTTCCAAATCATATTCATATAAAAACCATTCAAAACACCATTCACACCACACACGTATATCATAGAACAAATTTAAACACCTATGAAAGATTTTCAAATACATCAAATAACGTTCAACCATTGAACTAAATACATTGGGTATAGAAACATTTAGAATATGGTGCGAAACTCTAACTATTCCTCAAACACACCATAAAGATGAACGATCGAAGATATAAAATCAATAAAAAAATCCAAAAAATTAGATCAATCCCCAAAATATTCACCCATCCTACTGTATGGGAGAACCACAAATAAAGAGGGAAGTAAACCGAGAATATAAAAGGAATAAATGAGAGAATTCACATTCTTGAAGAATCGAGTAGGAATCTCACCAAATATGGCACAAAAATGGATCTCCAAGGGATGGGGAAGGATATAGATGTATTACTAGGGAAAAAATCCATAGTGTAAGATAAAAATTAGAGTTTAGAGTTCAAAATAGGGGAGTGTGAAATTGTAAAAACCAATTTTTAATGAAATGGTCAGGATGTATTGTTAGTACGCATAGTTTTTCTAACATTGGGGTAACCCTACTTGCCTCACTTCCCATGAAGATAGAAACGACCAAAAATTTTATCAATGGAATTACATTCATATATAATAACATTTGGAAATAAAAGGCCACATAAAACATAAATGAACTACTAAATTCAATGTTACCTTTAAAAATAATGTTTCTACATCATTTATTTGAATTTGGGAAATCTAACATACATGGTTGAGATAAGTAAGATGGTTTGAGTTTGATATGATAAAATTAATTATGGTTTAATAGTAACATACCATTATGAATAGTAATGTTACCTTTATAAATAGTAATATGAGCCTTATGAAAATGAAATTGACCAAGTGAATGGATGACTTATCAATGATTGTATAAATAAAATTTATCCATCCTATTGGTGATAATATGATATAATTATGTTATAGTGTTGATATTTTTATAAGTCATTAATATTTAAATAATAATTAATAATTTTTAGAAAATATATTTTCAGTAAATGTATTCATAAAATATAATTTTTATGAATTCTGATTATACGTGAATTTAATGTGACCTTAATTAATTTTTCAAAGTGTTAGTAAAATAGTTTTCATTTTAGAATTTTTATTTTTCAAGTTTATTATAATTTTAATTAAAAATTAAATTACTCATATTTATCAAATTATTTTAATAAAATAGAGATAATTTTTTAATTATACATGTTGAAAAATGTTTATTGTAGATTTTTAATATTTCTCTAAAAAACATTAATTTTTGTTGAATAGTTAAAGTCAATAATTTACAAAATATTACAAATAAATTAGTTTCTACATCATGATTTAGTCATAACTGGTTTAAATAGACTTTATTTCGAACTCAAATGAACTTATTACTATTTCTAGTCACATGAATCCCTTATAGTTCTTGTCTTGATGGAAACTAATAAACTAGTGAATAAAATAATTAGAAAATCTCTCTCACCTCAACTATAAACTCCACCCCTCAAAAATTCAATTCCTCACACCTGGAAAGCCTTGTACCAACTACAAATTCTTCCCAAATATATTCCAAATATACTCCCCTTAATCTAGTATCATTTGTTCTCACAGAGAGACCAAAAACTCATTACTAAAAGGTTCTCAAGGATGATATATTCAAGAGGTAATTTCTATCTCTCTTTTCCTTAAAATTTCTTTCTCATTTCATTTCATTTCTTCTTTTATACTCATTTTTTAATCAAAATTTTATCATAAATCTAGTATGATTGATATATAAGTATTATATAATTTTAATTTACTGTTATTAATTATACTCCATCCAATATCTATTTTTTTTATAAAAATGAAATCGACGATCGTGATGTGTTAATTTACCTACATCGTGGGAAATTAACTTCCATTTTCCTTAAATACCTTAAAAGATGCAAAAAATTCCATTAAATGGTATAAAAATATTTTAGTATGTATTTTTAAACCCAATTTTTGTATAAAAAACATTTAAAAATAGTAATAAATTAACAAACAAAACATGTCGGTTGTGATCCAAAAACCACCCCAATTAACCTAAAATGATCATCAATAAATTTTATCTAATGATTAACCAATATGGTATATAAAAAACTTCATTATAAGATAATGTAAACTCCTTTTAGATAATTAATACAATTTAATAGGAATTATAGATGTTTATGCATGTTCTATGAGAACATTCATTCATGTGTACATGTGAACTATTCCTAAAAACCAAGAAAAAGAACACTCTCAACAAATAAATTTAAACTCTATAACTCATCCAAATGACCATAAACGAAATTAATAAAACCATAATGAACCATATTGATGAATTAAACGTTTTCTAAGTGTTAATTAATTAATATAATATCAATATATAAGACATTAATGTGATGAATTCTTTTGGATAAAGTTAAGTGGAATTCTCTAACCAAACTCTCCTTCCTTGGGTTTTCCCACTTTCACCAAATTTTCAATTTGGTTATTCATTAAAAGAACATATTCTTAATTATGTAATATTTTATGGAATATAAATTATTTCTGCTGGATTATTTGACATACACAATGTTTTTTGGAAGAATTCATCTTTCGAAATAGACCGTTTACATCTAACTCAAGGCTGATGATTCAAACATCAAGTATGTTATTCTCCCATTCATTTTGGAACCCAATGATTATGAATGTATGAATATGAGATGAAACCAATTCCATTCCATGTGTTATTTATATACATTATTTATATATGTTCTTTCTTTCATGCATGATAACGTAACTGTTATGATGTGGCGGGTGCGCCCAGAATTATATAGTGAAATGTAAATGTTATGATGTGACGGGTGTACCCAAAATTATACAGTACTCTAATACATTACATAATGTGAATAAACTATTTAGTAATGTGAGGTATGCATGAAAATTATTCTATCTTTTTTTAAAACAAATGTGTTGTAGTTGACCACTAATACATAAGGTTTCAATTTTATGCATTTCCACAATCCATTCTATTATCTAATTCTTCCTCTCATGATTATGATGATGATGTTTTGATTATGCTCACCCAATTTTATATTTTTTCAAGTTCTTATGTTTCTTATATTTTCGATTTTATCTCATCCAATTTTGACGTATATCCTCATGTTACTATACATACTAAGTCTAACACAAAGGTCGATAATAAGGTAGGGAAGAAATAAAGAAATAATTATTTATGCTATATGTTGTAAATGTTATGTTCTGTCCTTGTTTTCCAAACACACTAAACCTTTGGACCCACAATGTGTAATGTTTTTATTTTTAAAAATAAAATGATGTAAATGTAATGTTATAATATCAGGGCCTATATAGTTGGTTTCAAACGAACGTTTTAAATAATTTGGAAATTAGGATTAGAGAACCTTAGTGAAAACCCTAGTTTGATACTAGGTATGTGAAATCACACAAGATAATTTTATAAACATAGGGATCCCATAAAATATTATTTTAGTATTCATTTCACAATGGATTAAAATATTTAGTCATGAATTATTGACTTATTTTTTCTTCTACCCATATCTATTTTAGAAAATATTGGGTACCAGAAGAAACCAAGACAATAACATGTGTGAGGGACAATGCAAAGATTTCTAGAATGATATCCCAAGTGATATGTGAGGTGGAGTTCAAAAATATATTAAAATTATTAATCAATTACCTTATATTTTTAACAATAACCTAAATAATGTATAATTTTCTCCATCAGCTAATGGGGAGAAACTTGATATCCATTATTTTATACAGCAAAGACCACCAAAGATTTGTTGATCATCTGATCCTCTGGTTATGGAACAGTGGGTAAACTCTATAGAGATGATATTTCATGAGAATCAATGTTTTAAGATAGACGAGGTGAATATTTTTGTTTGTTATATTGATGGAGAGGCTGACCAATGGTGGTATTTGAATAATAATACCAAACCGAGAGATGAAAGTGAACAAATAATGTGGGAAGATATTAAGATAATGTTCCTTGACATGTATTCCCCATTAGCTCTTAGTAAGATTGTGGAGAGGTAATTCATAGAGTTAGGATGGTGATTTTATCATGTTCTATAAAGTGGTTTTTACAAGTCTTGCAAGGTAAGCTTTGGGATTGTATGTCAACAATGATAGAAAAATTTATAGATTCCTTAGTTGATTAAAACAACACCTTCAAGGGATCTTTTAATCCGAGACATTTGTAGTTATGAAGATTCTATTAAATGTTCTCTAAATGTGGAAATGGATTTTGAAGAATGGAATAGTGGCTATGGAGATAAGAAACAAAATATGGAGTTTTTTTCTTTATGATCTAATAAGAATGCTTGAAGGAAAACTCAAAAAACCACATGTCAAAAATATGGGAATAAGCATCCTGGAAATTGCCTCAATGGGATGGGGAAATGAATTAATTGTGGGAAAGAAGTCCACCGAGAACTTCAATTTCAAAAAGATAAGAGATGGCAGGATAATGCAGAAAATGATATGAGAGAACCACTTATTGTCTAATGCTACAATTTTAGGTTTCGAGGGTAGTATTCTTGCTTGTGCTTTAAACCTTGAGGTCTTCAGGGTAATTAGTGTCACCAGCCTCAAAATCAAAAAAAATAAAGGGATGTCTTATCCCATTACTACAGTAAAATTTGAGAAATATAATGATGTCATACAAGGTATATTTCATATTCACTAAACAATGGATGATATCTTATTTCATTCTGGTTCTATGAATTCCTTTTAATCATGAATTTCTTCTTGGACTATAAAACAAATTCCACGAAGCGTTGATGAAGAGATATCTCTAAAAACACGAAGTGGTGAAATAAAATAAACCAAAGTGTTGGACTCTTATCCTATTGGAGTATGTGGGAATATTCTTATAGTCAATTTTGTTATGCATTTCATTATATAACCAGACACTATAATGGTAATGGATTTTACCACATTATATAGAGCACATATAAACAGGCAGGAAATGAAAATATCGTTTAATAATCTGGACCATCCCATTATACTCTACAAATGAATGGAAGATCATGAATATCCTTTGAAAATTCCTTATATATAGAGGGTGTTTATTCCCTATGACGAAGAATACCTTGATCATATGGCTGAGTCAAAGGAAAGTGTCAACCTAGCAGAAATTCAAATCATGATGTAATTCCATGATTTCTTTCCTATAGAGTTATCCAGACATACGATGGATTGTGAGGCAGATTTATCCATATAAATAATACACTTCATTACACATATCTCATAGTGTCCCTATATGATGGCTTCTATTGAACTTCAGGAGTTAATGAATAATCTAAAAGAGAATTTGGGCAAAGGGTCCATATACCATACTGTATCACCTTGGGGAGTGCATGTGCTCTTTGTGAAAAAGAAGGATGGATCAATAGAGATGTGTATCGATTATCAAGAACTCAACAGGATCACCATAATTAACAAGTATCCTCTTCCAAGTATTGAATACTAGTTTGATCATTTGATAGGGTCATAGTACATCTCAAAGGTGTATCCCAATTCTTGATATCAGTATCTAAAGTTGATGGAAGAAGATATTAAAAATACTACCATCTGTACAAGGCATGGGCCCTATGAGATTCTGGTGATGCACATTAGATGTACGAATTCCCTTGAAATCTTCATGGATTTTTTTGAATATTTTCATTAGAAATTTGTTCGAAAAATTTGTTTTAGTTTTTCTCGATTATATTCTCATCTACTTCAAGAGATATGAGGACCATGAATATCATCTAAATATTGTGTTGTTCACATTGAGAAAAGAGAAGTAGTGCAACATTTTCAGAAAATGTGACTTTTGGATGAATCAAGTCACATTTTTGGGACCTAAGATCACAGGTGAGGGAATTTCTCTGGAACATTAAAAAAAAGAGATTGAGGAAGGTCCTGGATCCTCTAGTATCACCGAAATCTGTATTTTCCATTGATTATCTGGGTACTTCTTATGTATTTGGAGAGGTATCTCATGATTTTCAAGACTTATAACATAGTTAACAAGGAATGTAGTAATATATGTCTGGACAGATGAATGTGGGGAATTTTTCCAGGGGCCAATGTGAAGGATGATCACAAAATGTATACTCATATTTCTAAAAATTGTAGAATGTTTTTTGATATAAAATGAATCTTCTAAGAAAGGCATGGATTGTGGACTAATGAAAAATTACAATGTGATAGCCTATGCATTACGATATTCTAATATCCATGAACAAATCTACAGAAGGTCTGATATAGAGCTAGAATCTATGATTTATTCCATGAAAATATTGTGGTTGTACCACTATGGTGTGAATTGGGATATATATACCAATCACAATAGAATGAATTATATATTAACACTAATGGATCTCAACATGCAATAAAGGATAGGTTAGAGATAATCGAAGACAATGTTTTACCAATTCACAAACATCATATAATGGAAAATATGGTTGCTGATTATCTTATTTGAAATGAATCATTTACTAAATCCATGCTGGGTATTGAGAAATACCCTATCTTCATGGACATATAACGGATAGATTTGGAAAACATAATGGAAAGGAATACATCATGCCTTCTAAAATAGTTTCGCAACCAACTATCTCTAGTTGATTATGGTGGCACAATGGTATGATCTTGAGTTCCGAAATACTTTGAATTCAGTAATAGAAGGGAAGATACAAGAGTTTAATATCAATGATGAATGTGTAATTTTATTTGGAACATGGCTTTGTGTTCCTTTATCTACTTGGATAAATAAGCAGCTATTGTAATATACACAGAGATATACATTCTCTAACCTTCATGGTAGCACATAAATGTACATTGATATCTGAGAACAATTTTTTTGGGACAACATGTAGAAGGATATTACTGAGTATATCTCAAGGTTCTCAGAATGTTATCAAGTTAATGTAGAGGAAAAAAACTCCATTGGGACGATGAAAACATTGCCTATACCCATGTGGAAATGATAAAATGACACCATTGACTTTGTCATGGGTCTCCTGAAGATATTCAATTTAAATTCTGTGATATGGGTTGTGTTGGACCAAATCACCATGAATGCCCACATTTTTAATATTTGTGAAGATCGCTCACTTGAAAAAAATGGAAATATATATGTGATGAATGTTGTGTGAATGCATGGAATTCCACTCTTGATTTTCTATAATCGTGATATCATGTTCACATCAAAATTCCGGAGGAGTCTTCAACATACATTGAGTACTGAATTTAATTTTAGCAAGATCTATCACCCAAAAATTGATGCACAATCAGAATAGAATCTTCAGACACATGAAGATTTTCTCAGATCTAACTCACTAGAATTAAAATGTGTACAGGATCAAAATATTCCATTAGATGAGTTCTCTTACACCAATATCTTCCATCCGAGTATTCAGATGGATCCATATGAAGTGATGTATGGAAAGTGATGTAGAACTCTAATATATTGGGATGATGTTTGTGAATGAAAACTATATGGAAATGATCCTGTGTAATATATAATAAAGAATGTTAATGTAATCTATAAACATAATAATGATAATCAGAGTTGCTGAAAGTGATATACTGACAACAGTCAAAGGGACTTGGAGTTTGATGTTGGAGATAAAGTCTTCCAAAAAATATCACCATGGAAGGGAGTCGGGTGGTTTGGAAAGAACGATAAGCTAAGAACAAATTATTTTTACCCCTTTGAGAACCTTGAATGCATAGTATTATTTAAAAATCTTCTTGAACATCCACTAAATATGGATCAATTTCATTTTTTTAATTTATCACTCCATAAGAAGTACATACATGATTAATCACATGTACTGATCTTAGAGATGGTTAAGCTAGAAGATGATCTCTATTATGAGAAGCAACTTATAATGATTTTAGAAAAGAGGGATAAGGTGTGACACAATAAGTAATCCTACATTTTCAATGTGGTTTGGAAGAACCATATGTATTATGAATGGACAAGGGAACCAGAGGAGGCTATGAAGGAGAAGTACCCTCACCTTTTTATGTAAAATGAAATTCCAAGCATGAAATTTCAAAAGGTGGGAAGAATGTAACGACACAATGTTTTATCAATGAAATTAACTTATTTTAATATTACTTTAGGAAACACAATTACATATTATGATTAAATGAAATATAAATTTCATTGTGACCTTTAAACAAAATACTCCCACTTCTATGATTTTATTTTCGAAAATCTAACAGACATTGTTGCAATCCGGAAGATGTCAGGAGTCCTATATGACAAAAATAACATTAATTGAATATTAACATTACATTGTGAATAGTAATGTTACCCTTATGAATAGTAATATGACCCATAGGAATATTAAATCATCCTAGTGAATTGGAACATTAACAATTATAGTATAAATAATTTTTTTCCATCCAATAAGTGATAATATGATATAATTATATTATTGTACTGTATTTTTTTATGTCATGACTAATTAATGATTATATAAATAATTACGAAAATATATTTTTTTTCAGAAAATTTATTCATAAACTAGTATATTTATTTCTTATTATTATATGGTATTTTTATGAGACCTTATTTAATTTGTCAAAGTGTTAGAAAAACATAGTTCATTTTAAAATTTATTTTTTTTCAAGAAAATTAAGACTTTAAATAAAAATTTAATTAAAAATATTTATAAAATTTATTTCATAAAATGGATCTAATTTCATTATTCTACAAATCAAAAAATTGTTAGGGGGATTTTTGGGATTTTTCTATAATAAGGTAATTTTTGGTGAATAGTGAAATTCGATATTTTACAAAATATGCTAAATATATGAATTTATGCATCAAGGAAGGTTCATGGATGATGTAAATTTACTTTGGTTCAAACTAAATTGGACGTAATAATATTTTTTGTAACATGAATCATCACTATTGCTTTTCTTGTTGGAAATTAATAAACTAATGAATTAAATATTGAGAAAAACACTCTTCCCTCCACAATAAATACCACCCCTCACAACCTCATTTCTTCACACCTCTCAAGCCATTCACCCACTAAAAATTATTCTCAAATAACTTCCCAATATCTCTCACATTCCTATCAATACTTGGTATCATAAAAATACCAAAAAATCTTGACTATGGAGGCTCTCAAGAATGATATATTCAATAGGTAATTTATCCCTCTCTCTTTTCTTTTAATTTCCATTCTAATTTCATTTCAGTTATTATCTTATCCCCATATTATCTGATCCAAATATCATGATAAATAAAATATTATTGATATAATAGTATGATATAATGTTAATTTAATATTATTCATTATAATCCTCCATATATTTTTTTATAAAAATAAAATTGTCACCCATTATGTGTTAATTTACCTACATAGTGAGTGATGCACTTCTATTTTCCATAAACGCCATAAAAGTTTTCAATAAAACAATTAAATGGTTGAAAACATATTGTTATATGTATGTTTTAACCCCTTTTATTTTCTATGAAGAGATTTTATACATAATATTAAATGATAAAATAGTACATGTTTTTTTGATAAAAAAATCGCCCAAATTAACCGAAAACAGTCATCATTAAATTTAATAAAATATTCATCCACATGGTATATAAAAACAAAATTATAAGATAATTTAAACAAATTTAATATCATTATTAAAATTTAATATAAATTCAGGATGTTTATCCATGTTCTACATGAACATCCATTCATTTGTATAAGTGAATTGTTCATGAAAACTAAGAAAAAGAACACTCTTAAACATTGATTTTAAACTTTATAACACATACAATGGCCCATAATAGAACATAATGAAAACAAATTGCACCATATTAATGCATAAAAGGTTCATTAATTTTTAATTAATGAATATAATGTAATTATATAGGACAAAAATGTGAAGAAAGTGTTTGGATGCATGGTAAGGGAAATTCTGAAACCCATCTCTCTTCCGTTGGTGTTTCCTTCTTTCACCCCATTTTCAGAATGGTTATTCCATAATAATAATTTATACATAATTATCTTATATTTTATGGGATTTACATGTTATATACCATATTTTATGACAAACACAATGTCATAAAATTAAATCTACTTAAAAAAAACAAGCCTTTTACTTCTAACTCATGGTTGATGATTTTTAGATCATGGATGTTATCCCCCCTTTCATTTCTGAACCCATGTTTTATGAATTTATTATTATGATATGAAACCCTTTACATTACATTGGATTCTCATGTTCATGGTTGATATATGTTCTATGTTTCATACATGATAATGTAAATGTTATGATGTGACAGATGCACTTGGAATTATATGGAGCAATGTAATTGTTATAATGTGACAGGTGAACCCGAAATTATATAGCGCTCCAATGAATTGGGTAATGATAATATCCTCAAGATTTATGTGATGTATGCATGTACACGATGATATATATATATTCACCACAATGTGTGGTAGTTAAGCACTAAGTCGTAATGTTTTATTTTTATGCATTTCCACATTCCATGCGATTATCTAATGATTCCTCTGATGATTTATATGATGATTTCATGAATATGCTCAACCCTTATTATATGTTTACATGTTTTTATCTATCCTATTACAATGATTTTATTTAACCCCTTTTTGTGTATGACCTCAGGTGACAACACGTACTAAGGAGTACAGAAGGGAGAATAAGAAGCTATAGAATAATTAATTAAATAAATGATTAAGTTATATGTTGTAAATGTAATATCTGGTCACATTTATTCCATGAAACTAAACAATTGTATCATTTTCGTGTAATGATTTTATGTTTTTTATCATTTTATTTAAGTAAACATAATTTTATAAAAGAAAGGTTGTTATAAAGAACCTTTTGCACAGTTATTCGAGAGGTTTTGAATGACCGTGCACAATCCATTTGGAAGCTACTACCTCAAACTGGCAACCTAATTCATCGTTACTTAGGAAGAGGTGCATAGATGACTAATTGTACACTAGAAGTGTGATTGATGCTTGCTCAACCAATAAACTACTACATTGTTCACTAAGTTGAGTGCACGATGACCACTACCTATTATCCAACCGTCCAACACACTCTGTCTGCCAAAAATCTCTCACTTTTCTCATATATATAAAAGGATATGATATAAAAAAGGTAAAATAACTTTATATAGAAATATACCACTAATTAAATGATAAATTTGATAGAGTGTGGATTAGATAACCATGAGCAATGTCTCACAAAACATTGATATCATCCAGTCAACCAAGACATTCTATGGAAATAAACAACTATTTTTCACCTATGGCAATGAAAAATTACATTAATATTTAATGGATCCACTGAAAAACTTTCAATGGATAATATATGACCCATGAATGAAACTTTCCAATGAAAAAATTGACACAAGAAAAATTTAAAATTCATATTATTCATTCCAAGGGTCTCGAGACAAATTTGAAAATAATATTAATATTATACCTTCATCCCGAAATATATAATAATATCATTTAAAAATTCTACCACATAATCATCATGGTAATCTATAAATATAATATTCATTAAATCCATGATTATATTAGGGGATTATTTTTATTAAATAGAATCTCTATAAATTATTAATGAAGACACCTTATACCAATGGATGTATTGGGTTTCTCAATGTTCTAGGAGATTAATTGATGATATATAGAATGGTGTTTACTATTTGAAAATCAATTACCATTATGTATATGATAAAATTAATTGTCAAAATAAGGTATGTAATACCATTTCATGATAGTGATATTTTTATATCCTCAATGATTAATAAAGATATACATAGATCCATGTTTCTTAATTAATAAGAGAATTGTTTTTT
Source organism: Viscum album (assembly GCA_963277665.1). Lineage (NCBI taxonomy): Eukaryota > Viridiplantae > Streptophyta > Magnoliopsida > Santalales > Viscaceae > Viscum > Viscum album. The sequence continues at coordinate 1,726,317,504 of OY728157.1, forward strand.
CTTATAATGATGATCATAATTGAATGAATCAATTTTAAATATTCTCATACAACTAATTTTCTTTTTTCTAAAACAATATTTTTGTCATTATATTTGTTGTAATTTAAATATGTGTAGCACTAGGTATGATTTCTCTTGAAAACCCACCCTTCCAATTTAGGGATATACTAGGGATTTAATTAAAAAATATATCATCATATTACTAAAATATAGGAATATATTGAATTTTGAGTTTCCCTCCATCCATTAAAGAAAATTATCCCTCATGAAAAGGTAGAATGAAAAATAAAATGGAAGTATCATGCCTAAGAAATTAATATTCATCCTTTTCCCTAAAATGTTTTCATATGTTTATTAACAATAAAAAATGTGACATATCATACATGGAAATTCATATGTGATCTATATTTAGTAAGATAATCCAAGCACAAAATGAAGTAAAATTATACTAGTGGTAGAATCAAATGATAAACTAGAAGAACATTCCTGTAATCTTTTATCATAGATGATATATATCATGGTATAGAATCATAATACAAATAATAATATTTTTTCTAACTCAACATAAAATAATTTAATATATGAATGAACATTCCAAGATAAATTTAATGATATTATGGAATTATTAAGACTATGATCAAATATTATAGATTAACATTAGACTATTATCTTCACCACATCATCTTCATCATTATATCCTTATTCAGTCACTAAAACCAATATAGTTACCATGCACATCAAAATCGCAGTGTGAAATCTTATAATCATTAAAATCAATCATTGAATTTCTATATTAGGAGAAATTATTTTCAATCTATTAATACATGTTATTATACTTGGTAATCCTAGGTCTCCATCTATTCAAATAATTTATAATAGTTTAGAATGATATTTCGAATTAATCGAAACAAATCCCATGGGAGTTTCAATCCATGTGAGAAATTATATTCAATCTAATCATACACAGGTGATAATTATGTTAGTATACAAACATCCACTTTTAGGATAATTAACCCTGGGTGAATATATTCAAGAACAACATTTAAATTATAGTACCTGTATTGGGATCTATTTTTATGGAAAACTCCCTATATATACTTTATAACAAACTTGATAAACTATCCTAGACATAGAATTATTCTCATGGTCGGCACCAATGTTCTCTAATCCCAATCTTCCAATATAACCAATCCATCATTTGATACAATTTATAGTGACATGAGTACCCCATACATATTTATTATTTCATTTAAGATGAATATTCAATACATTTCATAATATTTTATAATCAAGGGCCACAATGGATTATTATTTTGGAGGAAAGATTCATAATCATCTGAGTTCATCAAACGCATTCAACATATTTTACAAATATGTTTTCACATAGTAATGTTCATAGAAATACCCAGCATATAATATTTCCTCATAAAAATTTAACTAAAATAATTAAGGTTCAGTTCATATTATTATAATGGGTACACATAAGAAATATCACTATATAATTATAAGTTAGCATAACATAAGCATAAATTTATATTTACATGACCATAATGTAAAATAATCATACATTGTCAACCAATCATAATTAATAATGAATAAATTTATATGGAATTTTCAATAAAAATATTTAAGAAATAATATTACATGATCATCAATAATCATTCACGATCCTTGAGAACATATCACAAAAAAAATTGAATAATTTTGGCATAAACACAAGAATAATAATAATAATATCTTTGAAATTGTAAATTCATCATATTATTTCCAAAACATTAAAATTCAATCGTTATATTAGGATTTACTAGTATCTTGTTAGCGATATAATATCATGGGTTTCAATTAACATTGTTGTCCCATAGAGGTTTCATAACTCTTTCTTATATTAAAAGTTTCATAAATAAATATTTTATTTATATATTATTAACTCCCTCCTTATTAGATAATTAATTAGAGTGAATTATTATTTCATAACAACACATAACATAATCATAATCCAATCCTATAAATTATACAATGTCATTAAACATTCATAATATCATAATAGTCTATCCAATTGAAATTAAACAAGTTTGGTACATATATCATTATCATAATTGTAATCCACCCATTCAACTAACACTAATGTTTTCATAAGATCACATCTATTATATATAATATATACCATAAAATCATGTTATAATAGATGAAAATAATTCTAAATAACATAATAATTTTTTTGATTAAAATATAATTTTTATTTAGAACTGATTTATAAAAAATATGGTAATTTAAAAATATTCATGGAAAGAGTTTCATTGAAAATAATAATTAATAGTTGTGATGTATTCATTGAAGAAATTAGTGGTGAAATGGTGGGAATTTATATTGATTATGTAATCATTTGAAAAAATAATTTAATTTGAAACCTTTGGTAACAATTTACTCATTTATAGAAAAATATATTACTATTTTAAAACATTTTTATATGAATTAAAATGTGTGTAAAATTTCATTAACTAATAATTTTATAATATTAAAAACATTCATGCTATTATTTTATATAGCATGGATACAGAAGAGAATTATTCCCAAATAAGGGGAGAAAAAATGTCCCCTATTCATAAAATCACATTCTAAATAATTTTCAGTAATAATTGGATAATAATGGTTATAAAACATGAATATTTTATAAATAAAATGTGGATTATACGATAAAATTAGTTTATCAATTATGGATCTTATAATTTCACCCAATTTAAATTAATTAGATTCATCCCATTTATAAAGATATTTAAAAATCAATACGATTTCTAAAGTCTTGTCTTGATTCTTACTTGTTAAAACAAATTATATAATAAATATATATACTTTATATATATTTGTATAATAAATAACATTAATAATAATTATCATGCCATATAGTTTTATTTATTCCATCTTTTTTGTCATGTATTTGAAAATATTTTATTGAATCACTATTCTGTGTGATAAATGATTATTTTTAGTGAATTTTTGGGTCCTGAAATTTCAGACATATTACACTTATAATGATTAAATATTCCCCATAATGTTAATATTTTCATTCTTATCATATATAATCAATAATTACACTTCAATATCTATTCAGAAAAATATATATGAAAAATTAATTACATCAATTTGTGATAACTGTAGTCTGTGCGTACACACGAGTGATGTTTCAACTTTTTATGGATAGAAGGAAATAAATTTATATAATAATTCAGCTCCCCAAAAAATAATAATTTCTTATATTTTATATATATTAGTACATCCACTGTTATAATAATCAATGTGATGTTGTGAAAAATATGAAATGGATCTCATTATAGAGATGGTAATCCACATGTACACACATGAGATGTTTTCCTTTCCAATGGGATGGAAATAAGGTGGATTATGGTTTTTAAAACATAAAAATATGAATTATCTATATTTAATATAATTAAGTCATTATTTAATATTGGATTCCATAAATCATGAGATAGTATAAGATGAAAGGAAAATGAATGTACTCGTTCAAGAGTTATACCTCTTCATTGAGAAACCACCTTTTAATTATAAATTAATACATGAAAGTATAATATTTTTTAAATATAATAATCTATAATATGAGGGGATGTAATATTGGAATAAAATAGGGTCATATTTTTTGGAGACCGATTGTTACAAATTTTTAAATAAAGGAGAATGTGTTGTTTAGTTTTATTAAGTGAGGGGAATGATACACAAGGAATTAATTAAAATATTTAAATATATAATATATCATAATTAGGTAATGTGGCCCTAAAAACCCAAAACACAGAATATAAAATGTTATACGGTCTAAATATACTCAACCAATCACATTAACAAAAGTAGAGGTGACATTTTAATCAATTTTTACCATTTAAACGACTTTAATAAAATTAACTATAATATAGAATACAAAAATATTCAGCATGATAACATAATTATATGACCGAGAAAATAGAACATATAAATAAATTCATATATTATTATTAAACATTATGAATCCATTTTATCAGATTATATTTTTATATTTTGTAGATATTACATTTAATATAAAACATATAACACATGAAAATAGTATTTAGGAAAATAATAGATTTTAATAAGAAAATATGTTTTCACTGAAATCAAGTAAAACTATGTTTACCAATTAATTTTTTTACCATTTAATAAAAATTTAATGGTTTTTAAAATTTATCAAAAGTCATAAAAATAATATTTTATAGGAATAATATATAACTTATCATCATAAACTTCATGCTTGGGTAGATTAAAATAAATGATATCAAATAAATTATTTGACTCCATTAAAATATATTTGGTTAAAAAATGTTTATAATAATAAATATTTCATTTGTATAAAATAATCACGAAAAAAATTTGATAATAGTTTAAAAATCCTTAATTTGCACTATTAATGGAAAATCTATCATTTTAGAAAATCCCTAAAAATTCATCCTATTACTATTTTTAATTTAATATTTCCAAAATTATATATATATGTTTTTTGAAAGATTATTTTTAAAGATGACAAAAGTTAATTATAATTTCAATTCATAAAATGAAATTGATATTTTTTTGATGAAATGTTTTTTTGCATAAAATGACTCTATTCTTATTCTTTGCCCAATATACAAAATATAAATAATTTAATTATATTTTATTGAAACTATTTTCTAATAATTTTATTAAAAATTTTCATAAATAGTAATTAATTGTATTTATTATTATAATTAAATTACATCCATAAAACCCTTTTTTGTGAAAACACTTTTTTTAGCTTCGAAAGCTTTTATTTACATTTAAAACCTATTGATAACCACTAAATTAATTTTTGATAAATATAAAAACTATTTTTTCATAAATATTTTAGTTATATTTATTTTATCAAAATAAATGGCATTAAAATATCTGTCACGACCCGTCCTCGGGGCCCGTTCCGTGACTACCCCAAGCCCGCCTTTCATAGGCCAGGGGCTGGCGACTAGCAACAAAGGCATAAATCCCAATAACTGGGAAGGCATTGCCTTTATAAAAGTAAACAAACACCACAGAGTAAAAGTGGAAGCAAATCACTAAGTACAATAGAAATACTAAAAAGTAAATGGGCCAGAATACAAACCCAAAAGAAAGTACAACTACAACCAAACAAGGTACAACAGCAAAAAGACAAACAGCTAGAAGAAGGAAGCAGCTCCTGGGTCGTCCTCCTCGGATCCTACCTGAAGGGTAGGTATAGATAGCGCAGCTCCTGGTCGTCCACCACGGATCCTATCTGAAGGGTAGGTACAGATAGCCTCCTCCACGCTCTCGTCCGTCAACCTCCTCTGTGAGTCGTCACGTCGTGTAGTCCACCTCCGGGTACTGACTCGCCGTGTAGTCCACCTCTGGGTACTGACTCGTCGTGTAGTCCACCTCCGGGAACCGTCCAGTCCTCGAACACTCGGCCTCCGTCAGCACTGCCCGTCGTCTTCAACCAACACAACGAGGTGCGGGCATAGCCCGTGCAGGGGTGAGTATAACGATACTCAGTAAGGACCCCGAGACCCAAAAGGTCTCTCTAAAACCAACAAAGATAACCACAAAGAAGATCTCAACAGATAACCTCTACTTAGGTATATTCCCATACATATACCTAAGTTATCAAGTAACCCATCTCAACCATGAGGAAACACAAGGATCAAGAAATCAACGGATAACCACTACCCAGGTATATGCCCATACATATAACTAAGTTATCAAGTGACCCATCTCAATAATTAGGTATACACAAAGGTCAAAAGTCTCAGCTCAAACTAGGATTTTCATTATTGAAACCGTAACTGCTGAAGAGCTCCGTCACTGGAGTATACAGTGATCCTGTCACGACTCCGAGGTACTACTCACTAACCTAAGACTGCTGCAGAACTCCACCCATCGAGTACTGTGGGCCAGCTGCTATAACCAAGCGCTCCCATGTGCCGCGACAACCAAGCGCACCTCTATCGTGGGTCTTCCGCTACAACCAAGCACTCCCATGTGCCGCTACAACCAAGCGCACTTCTGTCGTGGGTCTGCCGCTACAACCAAGTGCTCCCATATGCCGCTACCACCAAGCGCACCTCTGTAACACACTGAGTCATTCGATCAGCAGTCGTCGGGTCTCAGCCAGCTACACGGTCTCTGTACTCTGCACGCTCGTCACTAGAAGGGTCCGCTCCACGAGCTACAGGTCGATACTCCGAGTATCTCAAAGTCCCACGAAGAAGTATCTCAAAGGACCGCCTCGTCATAGGGGTCACAACGCAATAGACAGCGCGTCAATCGGACGCCCGGTCTGTGAGTTATTAACCTTTTTGTCCCAGGGGCCCGGTTGGTTTCGTGTACGAACCAACCTGGCCATATATCAACTGCATCCCAAACTCTCATAGGGTAAAATCATAGGGACTGTTTCTCAACGTGATAACCAATGCCGCTGACGGTTCGTCAAACGGACGTCCGGTCTAAAAGATATCAGCTTTTCCGTTCCAGGGGCCCGGTTGGATTTCAGTCCGATCCAACCCGGCCACTATCCATCTACATCCAAATCTCGGGCGAAGGATGCCAAAAGTTCCGTCTCAACAAAAGGAAAACAACGAGAGAGACGGTGCATCAATCGGATGCCCGGTCTGTGAGTTATTGGCTTTTTCGTTCTAGGGGCCCGGTTGGTTTCGTGAGCGAACCAACCCGACCGCACTCCGACGACATCCAAACCTCGAGCGGAGTAAGCCAAAAGATCTGTCTCCCTTAGAGGAATCCATCAAAGATGACGGCACGTCAATCGGACGTTCGGAGCTCAAGTTACAAGCGTTTCCGCTCCGAGGGCCCGGTTGGTTTCGTGCACGAACCAACCCGGCCGAACCCAAAGTTCTCCGAAACCTTGAGTGCGATATACGGAAACGACTGTCTCGATCCAAGGATCGCGTTGCCGCGGTCAGCGAGTCATTTGGAGGCCCTTATCTCATGTTACGGGCGTTTGACCGAAAGTGGTCCGAAATTGGGGTTTCGGGCCCGGACCGACCCGGCCCGGTGCGGCCCGGCCCGGCGGCCCGACGCCAGCTCAGCTCGGCCGTTTGGCCGAGCGGCGGGTCGAGGAAAACGGGGGGCATAGCCCCCCCCCCCACTCCACGTTTATGAAAACAACGCCCCCCCACGTGGGGGGGGGGGGGGGGCACTCCAGCCAACCGGGGGTTCAACCCCCGGGTCTTCAGGGTAACGGCCGGCCATACGTCGGCCATTCTTCAAACACGTGGGACCCAGATGGGGGTTCCGCCCTGACCACCGCGGTCGGCTTTGCCTGCCGCCGCGGCACTGCCGCGGCTGGTTTCTCCGGCGGCGCGCCGCCGCACCTGTTTGGTGCGCCGCCGTCGAGCTCTGCGGACCACCGGTCGCACACCGGTGGTCCGTTTTGACCGCCGCCTGCGCCAATGCTCTCCTCGGGTCGAGAACTTCACTGCAGTGATCTCAAATCCTTACCGCGGTCCCATTGCTTCATCGCCGAGAACACCGTACAACAAGAGAAAATAACGGAGGGTTGTCGAGACGTGTTCGTATGGCCCACACCCTACGCGTTAGTATTTTTCAAAAACGGCAACTAAGTATCAATTTCATAAGAATTAAAATTGAAACAATCTTCCCATGATAATCCGCATTCATTATTTTAAAAGGGGAAAAACGAAGGGAAGAAGATGCCATTATCAAAAACAAACCCCTACCATGGGTATAATTGCTCGGGAGATGGCATAGTCGCGGTAGAGCGTCGCGAGGATGGCGACGACGAAGAGACCGTCGGTGCTCGTTCGTCTCGCGGAAAGGCGAAGCTGCTCGTGTCCGCCACTCGATCCCGCTCCCAAACTTGTTCGTTAATCCGATGATGACGAAGAGGGAGGAGAGTTTTTGATGCAGTGTTCCGCGTCGGAAGGAAGAGATCCGATGAAGAGAAGCCTGTTCTTCTTCGTCGGAGGTTGGCGCATTCTTCGCGTTCTTCGGCGAAGGGGAGGAGGATTTCTCGCAACGATTTCTGTCAACCAAATAAAATGGGGCTATGCCTCATTTTATTAATTTTTCCAACCTATTCGAAAGTTCAAAATTCAAATAAATTAACATACTCATTTAATAAATGTGTGTTGAGAATATTAATGATAGGTTAAGTTATTTGAAATTCAAATGAGAGTTATCAAAACGGGGGGGGGGGGGGGGGGTTGAAAGTTTTCAACGGGTGGGGCTCATGCGGGCCCCACCTAGTAAAACCTCTAATGGGAGGTTATGCGGGGGTGGTACCCACTTCTTAACCTCTCATGAGAGGTTATGTGTGGTGGCCCCCACCTCAACTTCCCATGGGTGGCTTTTAACCACCCCCGAAGTAAATAAAAAGTTGCACACCTTTTATTTAATTCATCAAATTTTAACTTTTTCAATCGTGCAAACGCAACTGCATTGAAGGTACCTTTATGCAATTGCCGGCATTGCGAGTTCATCGGTGCCCTCGGATTTTGATTCCGAGCACCGGTTCAAACGTTAGAAATTCCCGCTCGTTCGTTCACTGAACGTACCCGAGCCAAACTTCGGAAATTGATTCTGGGCACACCGGGCCTCGGAATCAGGTGCCGTCAGAATCTGCATTCTTGTAAAATTCCAAAGAAAATTAAGAAAAAATTTTCCTTGAAATTTCAGGGTCTTTAAAATATCCATCATATTAAATTAATAATTATAATTTAATATTATTTTATGGTTTGTTAAAACTCAGTGGTGCCTATAATGATTGAAATTAATGAAATTAATATTATATTCAGGAAAATATGACATTAAATAATAGGTTATTAAAAGATTAATTAATGAAAACCCTTTTTATTACTATAATGAATAAGAGAGATAATTTTTTTCATTAAATATCATAATTATATAAATGATTTAGGAACAATAAATGATGACTCAATAAAATGATTATGAAAATTTCACTTTGAAAAATATTTTTAATTGGAATAACAATAAATTCAAAGTTGTAGAAGAATTTATATAACTATAAAAAAATTGGGAAATAATATTATCATGAAATTTTTATAATATGATAGAAACATACATATTGAAAATTATGTGAAATATGAGATAACAAAAAATTGATGAGTTACGATTGAGAATTTACACTATCTAAAGATCTCTTTTTAGTTTTGTCTCCATTTTTATCCAAATATAATGTATATAATTATAATATATTTTGAAACTTTTTGTGAAATATACTCAATGTTTTCACAATTGATCTATTATTATCAATATATTTTATTTATCTATTTTATATTTTATGGTTGTATAGTATATATATTATTTCTTCCACTAAATTATCCAATCTTTTATTAATTTATCTGTTTTGATTATTTAAATATATTAAATATTAAATATTTCTATAAATGATTAAAAAAATTTATTTATATGTTTTTATTTCATAGTAAAAGTATTATTACATTGAAAATGTTGTGATATGAAGGGTATTAACATTTTCCATGTTAGCGATTAACCGACTGTTATTTAGAAATTTCCCAAAAAGGATGTGAGAATGTATAATATGTGAATATGATGAAAATTAAATAATTTTAATTTGTTAATAAAATCACTAATTTTCTAACAAAATATATATTTATATTTATGTGGGTTGATAATGAATCTAATATCAGGACTGGAGAATAGAAGAGTAATATTAAACGCAAAAGATAATGGAATATTACCTTAGTTGTGTTGTTCCTTTGATACGAACATTATACCATGGAATGCTTGAACTATATGTCCAAAAAAATTAGTAAGGAATATATGTTTCCTGATAGGCAATAATTTTTTGGATACTTGTCTTTGGTAAATGTTTGTATTGTGGTAGCTCATGGGATGGGGGAATGGGTTTTTATAGTTCAAAAGTTGCCTATTATTAGAATAAAATATGAGAAAAAAATATAATTTCTAAGATGAATATTATAATAATGATATTTTTGAAATTATGAATCATATTTTAATAATGAAATATGGTTTCATTACATTAAAACCAATTAGAACTAAATTTATCTCTTTAAAATTACAATGGATAAATAAAAATTGTATTTAATAAAATACTTTAGACATTGTACTATGGAGGATACTTTTTGCGTTTGAAATATAAATTTATAACTTCTATATCATATAAATCATATTTTTATACTAACAAAAAATGTATCAGAAATATTATTTTCTTATTACATCATGAATAATTTAATTAATTAATATCTGTTTTGTAGAATGTTTATTTTTACTATTCACATAAAAATAATTGATTATTAGAAAATTAACAAAAAATAAAATAAAGATAATATTAATGTTGTGATTATTAAAATTAAATACATTTTATAAATATTTTTTCAATCATAGGTGATTTCAATTACTGATATAAAATATATAATTTTGAAAATTTATTAATAATTAAGTTCATCAAACAAATGTTTTTATAATATTTCAGTTTTCAATAATAATATTCATTTTAGGTTATTAAAATATTTACATCTTCAAAATTTAACCTTGGTAAATATTATTTATTGGAAATTATATATATTGAGGTCATGTTACTATTCGAATGACCATGTTTCTTTTTCTAACATCTATGTAACTATTCGTAATGATCAAGTTACTATTACAATTTTCATCAAACTATTCCAACAATTTTATTAGCTAATATAAAAACATATCAATTCATTGATTCTATATTCAACTAAAATCCTTTCACATTTCTCAATTATTCATTCCTATAATGTTTTTTTATTACTAATGTTCACTTTTTTTACAATATTGTGCCTTTGTGTGCTAATAATAGGATTTCAAGATGATCCAAATTTTCATATTCTATATAATTTATTTGATATTGTTTAATTTTACATGGTAATTATATCTATATTATTTGGATTAATTATTTATTAAATGTAACATTTATCTTAATGAGATTATGTGCTTTTTTAGTTACATTTTTTTCCTACTATAATATGTTGCAATATTTGTTAGTTATTATTTACAATTAAGGAAAATTCAAAAAATATACAAGTATAATAAGTTACATTCTTTCCCCCTATAGAAAATTCTTCCAAACCTATTCATGTCATATCCTTGGTTGATAATAAATGATTGTAAATCTATTACATAACTTCAATGTTTTCCCATGTTGATTCATTTTACATGTGATTAAACCAATTCACTTTACAATGTTGAGTCATCTTATTGCTTCTAAATTTGTCCATAGGGTCCATTTTCATTGATAATACTCTTTAAAGGACTTCTTTTGTTCTACTACCTATAAATATATTATATGTAAGGGATTATTTATGTACTTCCCTATGAGAGATATGTTGATTAAGTCCGAAACAATAGTCTTGGTTGGTTAATGTGATCATATATTGGCTATAAACTCCTAGGATATCAATTATACGAAAAGGGTAAATTTATATGGATGATATTCATATTTTTTAGAAAAACTCCTGACTATATTCATTGGTGATATTTGATAGAACACATCATCTCTAAATTTATATTACACGTCCCTTCGATGACCATCATCATACCTCTTTAACCTACTATGAGAATAATTTTTGTGTTTTCGAATGGCTTAAAATATATATGACCTCTCTTATAAATAATTACTCCCAAGAAATATTCGATAACCAAATTCATTCCAATATGTAGGAGTTCTACAAAACATACAATATAGATATTTATAATGGTTCGTTTGGTACTGTATTGAAAGGATTTTTATTATGAAGACCCCCACTAATGGAATATGTTGGTCACATAATACATTAATTTACATTATGATAGATCTATATATGTTATTGATGTTATGAATGGAACTTTCATAATGGAGATAAGATTTGGGGTTTTACCCCATACTGACATTCAATTCAAAATTTAAATCATTTTGATGAATTATCAAAAATATATATGAGAATCTTGAATTAAAACAAGAAATGAATAATTTTTCTTCCCTATCTAAGAACACCACTAGATTTATGTATATCAAGGAATTTATTTTACGATTTAAATCATCCAAAAATTGTGATGAAGTGGTATTAATTGTTTTTTGATCCACCTTACCCATATAGAATATCATCCATTAAATTTTTTTTGTGGACCATACATAAAATCTAGGGTGATTTAATCATATTTTCATCTGGTTATGGGTAATGGTTACATCATTACCTAGGAATTGAATCTCCATTATTTATGTTGATGATGTATTATGATATTTTAGGTGTACTAATGAATCTATTTTTTCATGTTTTCCTTGCCGATGATTGCTAAAAGCTCATAGTAAATCACAGATGTTTCATGATTGTTAAATAAATATAAGCTTTTATTAACCTCAATTTATATATATATAAATTAAATCAATTTTATGATTAATAACATAGTAGTAGTACATTCATGAATCAAAATGGTTAGTATCATGGGAATATTATTTTCATATTCCAGTTTCACATAATAATTGTTTTAAAATCAATACTCATTGTCTCTGTAAAAGAATTTATTTCATCATTAGTATTTGTATTAACCCGAGTTCATACATCAATATAAGTGGTAATCTAAAAGACCAGTAAGGGGAGGAATACCATTAATGGGATAAGAGATATGATTCTATACTATATTAGTTATAATAGTAATCATCGTCATATTATAAGCATGGGTTAAACATCATATTTATAAAAGAAAATTTTAATTATGAAATGGAATATGGTATATTTATAACACTTAAACAACATAACATTATGGAAAAATACCAAACATAATTTGTGAACTTGTCAAGTATCATTTTCCAAAAAATGTGAATATATAAGAACATTATTTTTTGAATAATTCTTGAATAATTTAAATGTATAAAAAAATTAATTTAATGAAAAATATCGCATTACCCATTTTCAAAAGGGCATAATATAATCTATTCTTGCCCATCAAACCAAAAAACTCTAATTGAAAATTTTGATTTTTATTATTTACAAAAAACCAATTCTAAAGGATAAACGAGAACTAGAACCATGTCCGTATAAATATTTTCACCTGAAATAATTACCCAAACCACTGTATCAACCACTGAGGATAAAAAGAGCCACCATAGTGTGAAAATTGCAAATGTTGTGGTGGATGTAATTTCCCACACAAATAATGTAAATGAAAATAGTGTATGTATTATATTAAACTAAAAAATGAAATGATTTTCCCACCCAATTAAATAATAATGTGTTCGAGTATTGTAACTAGCCCTTAGTATAAATAATAAGGTATTTATCCAACAAAAGATCCTCATATACCAAGTCCACAATAAATAAAGACATCAAATATGCGGTCATAATGAACACATCCAAACTAATATTTTATTCATTAAATCATAAATATAAAATATTGGCCTTAGTATGAATCTATGACATTTACATCATGTTTCGTTATTTATTAGACTCTTTACATCATCCGTATTTGTCCAAACATAGAATAATTGATAATGAAATCACCTTCCACCATTTTATCCTTATAGAGAATGAGGAAAATCATAGAGGGTGGTTTGGTAGCCACATGTTCATATAGTTGACAAAGTTACTATCCACTCTCAAGGTTGTCACTAATGTTTCCATTCGATATTATAGAGCCATATGGGTACAAATCAACCATTAAATCCACTGATTTATTTTCCAAGGATGCATCTAATAGAGGGGGCATCTCCAATTTTGGGTGAATATTATAATGGTATATACCATCAGACAAAACTGTTGTCGAAATATGGAGAAGTTTCATTAAAAAAATAACCTTACATGTGTTTTTAGTAAAAATAGGTTTTTGAATATATCTATAGTCATTTTTTCATTTAATTTCTTCTATTTTATTAACTAGGTGATCACCAACATTAATGACCTATATAATTTTTTATCCTTCCATTTTGTAATGAAATTAAATATTGATCAACTGCATAAATCTATGAAGATTTATATGGATACAATGTTGTTTAAAATGTTCCTATATAAATCCATCAATATTTTATATATTTTGAAATACCATCCTCAGTATTATTACTATTACCAATACTTTCCCACTCCCTAAATCATCAACATATATTGAACAGTATTCGAAAACTCAGAATGTATTTTTAGGATATACTCTTTGTAGTACCATTATTTTAGGTGTGTATGTAATCAATGAATTATGTATAGGGATAACCCAGTACAGGTAAATATTTTGTTATATATTGGAGGGAGTATAGTATCTTGGATAAACTCATACCCTTCATGGTAGCCCCACATTATTCATGAGGAATAAATAAAGTCTCAAATCCTATAGAACTATGCCATGATTTTGATCCTTGAAAAATTAAAATTCATTCGGACTCCAAGAAATGGAATCCACAACATTAATATGAGATATCTTCCATTTGAAATGTTTTCCTAATGAAGGAATAGTAGATTTAGTAGGGTTGGTTTCCGAAAATAATTCTTCCATAGCTCTATCAGTATCAATATTCATCTAGGACCGCTCTTATTAATTATTCTAAAATAAAACATCATATAAATCCTCTTCCCCATGATCAATGAAAGTGTTATCATATTCACAGGTCTTAGATTATGGACCATAATGATGAACCACTAATATATATATATATATATATATAATTATTTAATGTGCCACAAATTATTTCAAATTGACATGAAACCCAATAAATGAAAATATTTTGATCCAAAATGAATTTTCAATCTTTGGAATAGAAATACTAATTAGAGGTGTTGGAAAAAATATTTCTATACAAATTTAGGGATAAATTGGATGGTGGAGAGTTTGAATATATCATCAAAACACATAATGTTTCCTAAAAAATTTCGTAATATCTTCTGTATTTAAGGGCTTTAAAATGGATGAATGATGCCTATTAAACTGTCCCAAATTGGATTGAGTTAAGGATCATGAATCCAATGAAAATTATACGTCTAATGAATGATGGAGAAAAAAATAAATTAACAAAATGCTTTTTGGGGGACCAAGGAAAGCTAAAATATTCCTCTAACTATATGAAATTAAGTATATGGTGGGGATCCAATAATCCAATGATTTTCTAAGCTATAAAATCAAACAAATAAGATATTTTACCATCAACAGTGATAATCGATAGAGGATTATGACCAAAACACACCCCCATGGAGATGTTGAGGCCTGTTGAAGCAAATCTGATCTCCAGTATGAAAATTAGGCCTAATATACAATATATATATAAAAATATGAGAGAAAAATAAAAATATTTCTTATAGGTAATGTGTTAAGATAGAATGAGATATTATTATAAGTGATGTAGAATGGGCCAAAGAAGCCCCTACCCCTCTCTATAGGGTGATGGATGAAAGTGAAAACTATCATCATAATGTATCCCACCTAGAAACAGAAAATATAACAAATAGATATAGATAAAGATCCTGCAATGAAAGGGGATTCATAAAATTTATATAAATAATACTAAATTGAATATAATTTAGGTTCTGAAAATGAACAATGGAGATCATATTTCAGAATATAATACAATAATTATTTTAGTGACAAAGCTATAACTCAAAAGAACATAAGGCGATGTTGTAAAAAACAATCTCTTAATAAAAAATATTAATTATTTGATTATTGATCATTTAATTATTGTAAAAGAATTTATATCAAGAAAGAGGTAACGAATAGATAATGATAATTCTGAAGACATTTGTAAAATATCCATACGTGAAACAAAGATAATGAGGATATAACATTAAATCCAAGATTTAGGTTACAAAATTACTCATACCATATATCCAATTTTATTTCATCATAATTTTACCCATATAAAATAGACACTCATTTATTTAAAAATGAATCCATTAGTGAAATTTCATCAATTTTTCTCTCTTAGTAGATTATAACCATTCGATTTTGTTTTCCTATTTTTTATATCAATGGTTAAACTCTATGTTACTTTTTTTCCATATATATAAACAATATTGTGTTGAAACATTAACTTAGAATAGTTAAATTTATATATTATTTATCAGAATAGTAAAATATTATAAATAAATTTATTATTATATTTATATATCATAATTTATTGGTTTTAACCACGAATAAAAGAATATAAAATTTAAAAATTGGTAACATTGTAATTGCTGGTTAATCGACTATAAATAAGACACTGTCCAATGTTGATTGCAGAGTTATAAAACATGTAAATATGTTGTAAATTAAATAATTAGAGTATATAAATATTATTAATTTACTATTATATTACATATTAATTAATACTATGATAATTTGTATTGAATGTATTAAATGTATTGTGAATGTGAAAAAGAAAAACAAAGGTAAAAGATAAAATAATCTGACCACCATCATTATGTTGTCCCATTCCAATAACCACAACTACAAAAATTGAGTGAGTTCTGGGAAACCAATATACCTAAGGATGATAAGGGGATAAATATATGGTAAATGGTTATTGAACTGTCTTTAGAATGTGGATTTGATGTGTTTTTTCAAAGGGGGGGGGGTGGGAGAGGGAGTATCTATACATGAGGAGAGGTGAGTTTTTTGGATAAAAAATTGATGAAAATATAATACTCTATATAAAATTGTAACATATATATTATTTGAATTATGAATCATATGATATTAAAAATTAATTTTTAATAAATTTATACTCTTTAGGAACCTATTTATTTAGTATATTAAAATTTAATTTCACGATATTAATAATTTTTTAATTAGATATTTTATATTTTATGCTGTGGAAATTAATCGTATATTTGAAATTGTGGTTCCATTAATTATTTATCTTATTTAAAAAATTTTGAGTCGAAAATAAATATTTATTATGTATTATTTCATTATTACATCATAAATGATTTTACTACACCATACCAATTAGTTAAATACTATCTTTTTCTTATTAAAAAAATTTAAAAAATTGTTAAAAAAATAACCATTTAAAAATTATGCAATAATTTTTCTAAAAGTGAAATTTTCTTCAACAAAAAAATTTCCATAATAGTTTATAATAATGACTAACATAATTGTTTTTGCTTTTTTGAATATAATAAAATACTGTTTATTAAAAAATGCTTTAATTATTTCATTGGTTTTTAAATTATAATATTTATATAATGGAAGTAAAATATTTTTTTTCTCTAAAATTAATCATGGTAAATATTATTTACAGAGAATCTTTCAATATATTTTCCATCTTATGGTTCCATTAATAATGTTACTATTCATAATGGTCATGTTACTATTCCTAAAATTTATGGCACTACTAAAAAAATTATATAACTATTCTAATGATCATATTACCTTACATAAATATCTATTATTTCTTTTAATTCATATGTTAAATCAATTCCTATAAATGCTAATCATTTTTAAATTATATAATTAAGATCAAATTACTAATTTTCTATTTCCATTTAAGAGTGTTGTTTGATTGTGTGTTAATTATATGATATGATAAACATCCATGTTTTCCTATTCTAATTATTTTAGTTTTTAACATTTATTTTTTAATATAATTATATAAATTTTATGTGGATTAATTATTTACAAAAAGAAATATTTTTAATTAAATAAATCAATTTTTACTTGTGAAATATATTCTTTAAGATATAATTAATTCTTATTATTGTAAAATATTTATATTATGATGTTAAATTAGGTATATATAAATTTATTCGAGGTTAAATTTTGATCTATAACATGATTCATTAATTCCAAATTTCATTCATTCAATTCATCATTATTTTAGGAAAAAACGAATGGAATGACCCGTCCATATAACTCATCTTCTAATGATCATGAATTTTCACTAGCCACCCCTATAATATTTCATGACAATCAAAAGTAGGATACAATAATAATACTCATAAATAATATTCATGATGTTTCATCTAATGTTATTATTTGTGAATAAAAACAAGAACTAAATAAATTGTTTTTGGAAGTTCCAACAACAATGGTAGTCCCCAACAAAGACCATTACTTAAAAAATCTCAAAAAAAACATTGGATAATGATTTTTATACCTACCATCTAAGAACTATCCATTTTCAGATAAATAATTTATGAAAAAAAAAACATAAAGCTCAAGAAGTATCCTCCCTGAATGATCAAAACATTTCTAATGAATCTGCACAATTTTTTCTACAGTTGATTATTATGTAACATATCTATTGTATTATGAAACAAACATAGTTTATAACTAAAATTCTCTAAAAAATCTCCCTAATAATGGGGTGATATGTAATGTCTTAAATAAAACGAATCAAATGCTATTTTTCCAAAAAAAAATATATATCTTTTTTATATGAAAAATAGACCAGTAATAAATTTTCCACATATAATTCAAAAAATAAAAATTGTATTCACTCAATATTTATTTCATTATTTGAATAGTATAAAAAGTTTATCCATTGTCCCATGGGTTTAACATGCTTCTTAAAAAATGGTTTCTAGAGTAAAACAAAAAATTTCTACAAATCTATAATATGAATAAATGATCATAAAATCGAATAATTATTATTGAAACTCATTGAGTTTACACTAAAATATCTATTTGATGTCTTACCAAAGAAACCACTATGATTTATACCCTATGAGTCACTAAATGAGTTCAATTCATCGGGATATCATTACTGACCAAAAAAACAATATTCACTATATATACGTAGAGTGACCCAATCAAAAAATATATTTATAGAGCTTCCCATTTCCACTATAGATCATTCAATGGATTTAAAAAACTAACATTAACATGATGTTCATGTTTCACATACATACATGTTCGAAATTTATTTACAAATAGAATCAACATATTTGAAATTCAGTTCAATAAATAATAATTTCTTTTAAGGTCTTGGATAATTTCAAGATGATATCATCAGTATTATGAGAGCATATTCTATTGGTATCCATTACATTAGTCATCCTTTTATTATCAGTGTTTTCCAATTTTTTTCTCCTTGATTTTCATTATTTTTTTAGTTATATTTTCTTAATGAAACTATTTAATATTAGGAAAATATCCATAATCAACTAAATCTTGCATTCCCTTAAATAACATTAATTTTTAGGAAGTAATAAATGATGCATGTCACCCTATGTCTTAAAAAGATATTATTTTTAAACCAAAATGATATTTTTGAATAATTACACCATGGTCACCCAAATAAAATTTTCCAAATTAGAAAAACATGATATAACACACACATATATATATATATATATTAAAAAATGTATAATATTATACTATTCTTATCCATGATCACCTATAATTTCTTGCAATTATCCATTATCTTTTAATCATCAATATAATCTGATCCACCTCTATTCAGGTCTTCTTTCTCAACATATTAGATAATACATTTTTTAGTGGTAATTGAAATATTAATGACATATTATTATATAAAATTATCCTTTTCTATTTATAAGGACTAAAATTATATTATGAAAATTATAGAAAATGTAATAGTGGTCAATAATGAAAATAAAGTGTTTTCAATGAATATAATTTACCCCCAAAATTAATGTCAATACTATAACTACAAAACATGTATTAATGGGTGAAATAATTTATTTCATGTTTTCTTAACCACATCGAATAATTTTATATAATCTCCCACTTTTATATCAATATTCACTCCAATCCATGATGTGAATCATCACAATTAAATATAATCATTATTCCATCATCCTGTAATCATTTTATTGGCGTGGTAGTTAAATGATTTTTAAACAGTTGAATTCTAACTAACACTATAGTGCCAATATGAAAACATATCCCTTAATGGGTAATCTTGATAAAGGTGATATAATCACATAGAAATTGAATATAAACCCTAATAGTACACCACTAGACCAGTAATGATACACATATCCAAAAATTTCATTTGTGTAGACCATGAAATAGTTTATTTGTTAATTTCATGATCCATAACTGATCCTTATTGAAAAATAACATGTTAGTGAAATAAAAAAAATTGATCTTATAACAAACACTTCATCATGTTTTAGTAAAAATAATGACGATGAAGAATCTCAAATAAGAACTGTAAATAACATTCATGTTATTCTTCATTCCATGATTAGTCCGACATATTATCAAATAAATCCACTATGATATATTAATTATAGGTTTCAAACCCATAATTTATCAACAACATGAATATGAAAATCTCAATAATAACTCTAAAGTGTATCATTATGAACAATTAGTATACATGACAACACCAAAGAAAAATAAATTGAAAATTTTCTAACATCAATCTTATTTGATGATATATTCAATATATGTATATCTTACAGAACCATATTGATAGCTAAAATAATTAAACATGTCACTAATTATGAGGAAGGGGTATTTTTAATGCAATAACCTTATTAAACTATTCATAATTAAAATAGTGCCAAAAACTAACATTATATTTAATAACAAATAATATTAAGTAGACCATGAACATGCTTTGGGGATGATACAAAAACACTATAATATATCATCAATCCGGATCTATAACCCTCCTATATCTACATGCATCATCTAATATAAAATTATTGACATGGAAAATATATCAGGATGAAATTATATACCATACCCTATCTCTTACCTGTGTAGCTAATATAAAAGGCATTTAAATAGTGAATTAATAGAATCTCATACCACTCATGGAATTTCATTCACCAATATATATTCCATTTATTAAATTAACAATTTATGTTGATATATAATTATTCTAGGATAAAAATGTAATAAACCATTACACTGATTAGTATTTATGATTAATTCCATATGATCTCTTTCAAAATTTGAATAATTCTCTATCAAACAATAATAATGAATATAATTTATTACATAATTAAAAAGATAAAATCAATGTATGCAATAATTTGTTTTTTATCAAATAATACAACTCATAAAATATTTTATATTCCGCCTATAACCATCATGAATTCTCAGGTATCATCATATAACTTTTTTCAATCCTCCACCAAGATTGAAATATCAAGACATTGATAAAGCCTATTAGGTGGTAAATATAGTCCTCTTGCTATTCTAGGAATAAAAATTGAATATGAGATAAAAAATTAAAATATTATGACATAAACTATCTCAAATATACATAGTGTACGTTGTACTGCATATATATTTAAAAACATATGAACATACACTTCATTGAAATTCTTATACCCTACAGTATTACATAATTTACCATAACACTAACTTCCACCACATATTTAACAATTATCATATCATATGTATCTCTATTTTTTTATGATAACCACAAAAAAATGTGCTTAACTGTGGGTCTATATTGTAAGCTATGTTACAGAAACAACAATGTTCATGGTGGAAACATTATTATATGGGTTAACACATCAATTTTCTTATTATACCCATTCCCATGCTTACGTCCCTAGTTTTTATTTTAACAAAATCATCCATTTTTAACTCCACTATATGAATAATATATAATATTATTATTAATCCTTAATTGATATTAAAATCAAATTATTATAAATAATGAATATGTGGATTTATTTATGTGACAAAAACCATTGTGAATGATGAGATCATTCTCGAAGACCCAAAAACAATTAATTTATTCTATTACTCATATAAATAAATCTCTCAAATGACCTATCAATACACTTATTCATACTTACAATCACTATATATATACTTTATATATATAAAATTTCTCTTCTTTTGAATTTATTTAAACATTTCATTTTAAAAATATAAATCTATACACTCCAATTTTCAACAAAAATGATCGAAATATTAATAAAAGTTCAATAAATACACATAATACTTATAAATACTATGGATACGTTATTCAATAGTCAATATCTCTGATGGATGCTTTACTTAATTTTTAGTGTATATGAACACATCAAAAAATTGTTCAAAAATTATCTCCACTTGATTTCAAAAGAAATATCTCTGATGGATGCTTTACTTAAATCCCATTCTCAATAAAAAAAAGTATCATATGAAATACTATATCCGCTTCCAGTATCATTTTTTATTTTTTTAATGTAAATCCTTATACATTAGAAATAACTTGAACATAAATTCTTATAATGGTACTATCAATACTTCTATAACTGTTCAATTTACCCTATATTGAACAACAAATTTCTCCCCTTTCATTCTATTTCATCTTAATCATGGTTTTTATGTACACACTATATAATGTTAAATAAAAATATTTCTTATTGGAAATATAATAAAAATGTATCAATTTGAAGTCTATCAAGATCAATCATAAACAATAATTAAACATATAACAATAAAAATTATCAAGATCTAAAACTAAATGATATATAAACCCATTTATGTAAAACTACACAACAATAGTAAAGTATCCCATCAGTAAAAATACACATCTGATCAAAACCCATATATTTAATTAGTCGGTCTATAGGTATCCTGACAGAGTTTCCCTTTCCTATTCTAAATACATGGTTTATGAAGTAAAATAACCTTCCCAGCCAATGAAATCCTTTTTTATACTCAAAACACCATCATATACACCTAATTATATACCATTATATCATGTCTCATCCATTGATGATCTGATATATAATCATCAAAGGGAATAAGTGTATCCCTATAATCCCATAACAAATAGTGTATAAGGTGGCCAATAAAACTAATGGTGTGAAATCATAACAAGGGAGGAAGAACCCCTAATTATAATAGTATTATCATTTTTAAAATAAACATTATCATTATCTTTGAAGCATAAGAACATCAAAGTGGATGTGAAAACACAAAAATTTCCTTATCTCGT
Source organism: Viscum album (assembly GCA_963277665.1). Taxonomy (NCBI): domain Eukaryota; kingdom Viridiplantae; phylum Streptophyta; class Magnoliopsida; order Santalales; family Viscaceae; genus Viscum; species Viscum album. The sequence goes on from OY728157.1 coordinate 1,726,340,359, forward strand.
CTTAACTATTAAATTGAATCCCTTCAACCTATGAAAAAAACCATGGCCCAACTAATGAAAACCCCTAAATAGAACTAGGCCACTTGTACCATATGACACCAGTAGATGGGGAAAACTATAAAATTAATCATCATAGAACAAAATAGTCTCGATCAAATCTATTAACATGGATATCAATGTTGTATGACCAAACACCACTAATAGAATATGAATGCTCCAAATGATGTGAACACCACCACCAATATTTTGGGCACCAATGCAGCAATATGAAAAACTCCATAGATGACTAAATTAATATTTCAAAATGGTTTTACCATGAATATTGATGTTTCACAAAATAATTCAAATAACACATATGAGATAAAAATGGAATTCAATCCATTGAGAATAAAGGAATAACAATTTGATAAAATAGAGAACACCAAACCTCAATGTTGCCTCCAAATTCCCCTTATGTCTGTGATCCTCCTAAAAACTAATTACATGATGGATATATTTTTAAATGGTCTTAATTTGGTTTTTATAATGGATTATTTTTATCATTATTGAAATCTCCATTAGTTTCATATCCTTCATTTTTTATCTTATTAATTATGTTGTTTCCTTGTTTTTTATTTCCCCAACATAACTACATCCTCAGAATTTCATTATTTTTAAGAAACCATAATACTCACCATATTTATAGTGTTAATATTTCTACATATCCATTCCCTTAGAAGGAATTCCTGATTTTTTTCAACTAATGTTTTGATTTTGGGGATGTCACTTGGTCTTAGTCTTGGGTCTTCTAGATTATATGTGATTTAGACACCTTAATAACATGGGAGGTAGAGTTTTTCTACATTGATCTAGAAAATCCAAGACTAAGACCAAGTGACATCCCCAAAATTAAAACATTAGTTTTACACAATCATGAAATCCTTCTAATGGAATGGACGTGTAGAAATATTAACACAATAAATGTGGTGAATATTGAGGATTCTTAATAATAATGAAATCCTGAGGATGTAGTGATGTTGGGGAAATAAAAAATAAGGAAACAACTTGATGGATAAGATGAAAAATGACGGATATTAAACTAATGGAGAGGTCAATAATGATAAAAATAATCCATTATACAAACCAAATGAAGACCATTTAAAAATATATCCATCATGTAATTATATGAACAATAGTTTCATTAATAAGCCTTAATGAATAATAGGTTTTTATCAATAGTTTCTATGTCAATGCCTATAATATAAAAACTATTTATTGATATTTATCATGTTATTTTAAAGGAAACATTTGACCATTATATATATATATTATTGTATGGTTACTGATTTGTGGTGTTTCAGGATAAATTTGGAAATTTATTAATAAAATGGGCCACTTCATGGTTGGCTCATGCTTTGAGAAGACCATGTGCCCTCCAAAAAAATATTAAACCCCATATAGAGGGAGATTTTATAATTTGCATACAGTTTTTCAAAACATGCACCCTCTTTGTTGAAACCATTCTGCCTAAGGAGAGGCATCTGGTCATGGTACATGGCTTGGAAACTATGTTCCCAAGCCAATTTTTTTTTACATTGTTGTTATTCGACTGAAATATTGTTTTTAAATTATTACCCGCCCTCTTCCACCATAATTCAACCATTTTAGACCAATGATAATTTTTTATTATTCTAAGTCTCTCTGATGGAATCTAAGGACTTACAAACTCCATTCCTGTCAAATATAATATCTGATTGAAGGATCTAAACCAATCATGGTATATAATTTATTCTCGTGCAGTTTTTTTGTATAATATCTATCATTCCTTATGAAGTGGAATGTTTTATTTCTCATTTAGAATGAATTTATATATAGATATTGATTTATAATAATACATATTATCATTTTCTGTGTTTTAGTTCAACATCTCATTATCTATTAATTTGGGTATCTCCATTTGGAAACTGTTCATCAATAATATTTGGTTTGGTAGTCTAAATGTCAATTCATATATTCTAGATATTAATTACATCTATGAAATTGTGCAATTAAAATTTCCATAATTTTTAAATTTCACATGAAATTGAATTGGTTAAATTAATATGTAATGTTATAATGAATTTTTTTGAACATTGGAGAAATAGATATTGGTTGAATTGTAATTATGAAATTGGTGGGTTATTTGGATTATGGAATTATAAAATTAATGACAAATTGAATTCTTTTATATAGGGAAATTAATATGTTCTTTCCTTACCCTTGGGGTTTAATTTGTTACATGATTAATTGTAAATAATTTTTCAATGGTTAATTTTCCAAATTATTCAATTTCATTAATTTGATTAACCATTAATTATTAAAAAATATAAATGGGAAAATTGATGATTATTATTAATGGGAAGGTTAATGATGCATACAAATAGTGTTTATGAAATTTTTAAATATATAATATTGTGATTTATGTGATATTGTGATATACGTGTTTGGGAAGTGAAATGAGGATTAAAAATACCATTTTTAATTGACTTATATATGTGTGTGACACATGTAATGATTCATCAAATTCCCCTATGTGATAACAATGGCGTGTGCGACACATGATAATGCTTCAAATTCCCACAGGAAGCTGAACATATAATTGTAGGATATAATTTGTTTAATTAGAATATGGTTCCATGTGTATTTGAGATGATTTAAAATCAAATGGATAATTAATTAAAATGTAATAATGATATTTTAATTACTATGTAAAATGATTTAGACTCCATAATATGACGAATTATATATCGGTGGTTTCATTGTAATCATAAACTGGAGTACATTATATTGTTAATTAAAGAATAATAAGATTGGTAAAATACATATTTTTTTAAATGTAACTAATTTAATATGTAAATTCATACACTTTCTTATACTGGATAGTGTTTAGACTCAATTGATGTTGTCTTTCTGGGTTGTACTCTCACCATAAAAGTTATGCATGATTAGTACATAAATAGACATCATATTTCTATGAAAAGATACAAGAAAGAGACCTGTATTAGATAGTTGGGTTGAGATAAAGCATGGTTGGGGTAACTTGACAAGCTTTCGGGAGCCTCTTGGAAATCATTAGTGTCATTGGTTTTGTGTTTTACATTTGAAACATGAAACATATATTGAATGACATATCTACTATTTTAAATCGATATTTCATCATATTCAGGATCATTATATGTAACTAGATTTTAATTTTTTCGATTCATTATAGTTATTGTTTATTATTATTTTGTTATTCTTTATTAATAATTTATTGTTGTGATTCTAATATGATAAATATGTTATAATCTTCCCATGTTATATATTAGAACCTCAGAATTTGTCAGTAGTCTATGTCTTATAGGGAGTCGTTTTGGTGATCATTCGAACAATTGGCATAAGGCACCATTGTGTGGAACTCGGGATGAGATGTTACAAAGTGTTATCAATGCTAGTTGACTTTATTTTCATTTTTCTTACTATATGTGAAATTTTGAATGTTCACTATAAAGATTCAATCCAGGTTCATGAGATCTTATATGGGAGTATCTAACCCATGTATGAATAGAAAAAGAGGTATCCATGGTGGGATTATTATTATTGATGATTATTGTTACTTTTAGATGTTATTTTCCATTGGGTTTTGAACTTATTGTGTGGTGTTATTTTTTTCTAAAACATAATCAATGGAATATTATGGCATGGATTTTAAAAAAATATGCATCATTTTAGGAACTCAAGAATTATTTTTACATGCATAATTTTATGTGTGCTCGAAAAAATATGTTTTGGGTGATTTATTTAAATGAAATGTGTTTTCCTTCCATGTGTATAATAACTCATAAAAGAGCCTAATATTTAATTTATAAGTGTATAATGATTCTAAATGTGGAAATTTAATTGTAAAATTTACTTTCTCAATAGAAACGTTAGAAGATAATGATTAAAGGCTATTTTTTCCTTAACCATGAAGAGGTATGGATTAGGGTAGTGACATTGCCTCGGTTTTTAACATTAGGATGGAAATAAGGGATGAAATGTTATTGATTATGTTAATGCTTATTATCTATATGTGATAATTATTTTTAATATATCAAATGTTCTATCTTTGTAATCGTAGAGATATGACTCCAGGATGAAGCTTTTTAATAGGAAAACATGAGGAGATTTCTAGGAGTGTTTATATAATGGTGGATCTTGAGGAAACAATAATTATAGGTGATGTAGATAGAGATAAGTTCATTGAGAACATTTCTTGCATCATGAAATTTATGTAATGATACTCGTGGATGGTTCTAGAGAGCATGTCAAACTAGACATGGGAGTACTAGTTCAAACTCCAACCATATTTACCCTATAGTGTGGGCATGTGGAAGATAAATTCTAGATTGAGTCTATCCAGAAAACTATTGACCACATAGAGACGGTTGTATCAACGAGAGTCCAATTTTATGCTAATATGATACATTGAAATGAAATGTGTTAGTGGGAAATGTGGATGACATGGGAGTACTAGTTCATACTCCCATCATATTTACCCTATTGGGTGGACATGTGGAGGATAAATTCTAGATTGAGTTCATTTAGAAAACTATTGACCACATGGAGATGGTTGTATCAATGAGAGTCCAATTAGTTTCAGTCGTCCTTATCTCGAACCCTCTATCTGGATTGGGCTTCACGGAGGCACATTCATCCTACTACTGGGTCCCTGATTCTGTGGGTGGAGATAGACTCTCCATTCTCGGATGCAGGCACTTGGTGGTTGGGCGTGGCCTTCGGGGGTCATCTGGTTGGGGCGATGGAATTCGCGACAAGATCTGGTTTTTGGCTAGGTTTTTTTTATGGTTTTCTGCTATCAAGTTCTCTCCTTTTCTTCCATCTTGCTTCTAGTTTCTGCTCTGTGATGCGTTTTTGGATGGATCTGGTGGATTTGAACCGGCTTTGATTTTCTGGTGGAGGAAGGATGCTCTCCTGTTTTCCATCTCATTATGCTGCTTTGCGTAGGGTTTTGTGTTGTTTTTTGGTGCTCTGGGTTTGGATACATGGATGAGTTCTTTATTTTGGGGATGCTCATTTGAGGTTCATGGATTTGGTTTGGTGGTTGTTTTGGCCTGCTCGGGTGTCGCTTGTGAGCTTGAATGGTGGTTATGTTGATGGATGCCGCCGGTGTTGGACGCCGGTGGAACTCTTCGGTGATATGTTTAATGCATGTTTTGTGTCTGTCGTGGCATATTGTGGATGGATGTGTTTGGTCAGATGTGGTGGGTACAATGCTCGAGGCATGATGCGGGGTTCGTGGCTCGAGATGTGATTGGCAGTATGTTTGATTTTTGAAGGTGGTTTCGATTCTGAAATTGTAATTTGGTGTTTCATGTGTGTTTTTTGGGTACTAGGAACACTTAAACCGGCCTTAAAAAAATGAAAAAAATGGATCAACAATGGAAAAACATTCAGGTGATGTTCTTGGAGAACTCTTACACTGAGACTCTCAAGAATGAGTGGGAAGAAAATTTTATGTGGTTGGCCAAGGGTCGTATGTCCATGATAGACTATGATTGATTATATAATTATTTATTGAGGTTTGTTTTAGTTTTGGTAGTGGATGACGATATTGTGTTGAATGTTTTTTAGGATTGGTTAAATTTGAAATTATGTCCATGTATAACATCATTGGTCGGAAGAACCATTATAAGGTGGCGAATCATGATATCATATTTTCGGATAACCTTAATGAAGATTCCAATTGAGGAATGGTGGTTAATGCTGGATGATCAGACTGTATATATTCTGAGATTCAGAATTGTCATTTTGATAATGTGAACTAGGGAGTTAGAAATTAGAGTGTCTATGGGGAATGATCAATTACACATGAATTTTTCTGATCCGTCAGCCAACAAGGTGGTATTCCATTTCTTGGTTTTAGAATGTGATTCAAAACACTGGTAATGTGTCAATGTTGTGGTGGGATGGGAACTCTACTATGGTTCTGAAGGAATCCATGATAGGTGAGTAATGATGGAGGGACTTGGTAGAATCAGTGTGTTGGAATGGGATGTAATACTCTATATCAGTAAGGTAGATGGTGTTATTTTGGCCATGGAGGTTGAGGCATTGAATTAGTTACTTTCGAAAAAGAGTTCCCATATTAGTAGAGTAGTGTATATCAGGGGACATATACTACAACATATGGATGATGGGTAGGACAGTAGAATTATATTTATCCTACACATATGGATAGTGAGGGTAGACCATCAATAGATATAAGTATTATTATTATATCTTATACACGTTCTAGTTAATTATTTGATATGGTTGCCTCTCATTGCTATATATTTTCACAGTTAGTTAATGGATTGAGTGTGGTAGTGGAGTTTGTGATTAGGATTATGATAATGGATACATAGTTTGGATTACGATCGAGTGGATTCTAGTCTTGTAGGGGGTGTTCAATCTAGGATTGGGAGTATCATTTTACTTGGGATGATTGAATACATGACATTTTTGGTTTTGTAGTTCGTTTTTTGGTATGTAATGTTTTGTAGTTTACTGACCCTAGGTAGATTTTTACCATAGAATAGTGAACTTTATTTATTCTGAGGTTTTCAATTATATAAATTGTGGGGACATGGATATCATGGTTGGCAATGTGAGGCATGTTCTACAGCAACTCGAGGAGTTCTCCACCCGGGTTTCAAGTCTATTGCTCAGGGATGGGGGTGTGAAGTAAGACATACTTTCACCCAAAGTAGACTAGGTCCAAGACGTGTAATTTGAGGAATTTATAGGCCTTTCACCAATTATGGATGTTGATTTTATGATTGATCTTATTCCTGGAGTTGAGTGAGTTCCCATCCCACAATAATGAATGGTACCAATAGAGAATTAAGATCTCCAAACATCGCTAGAAGAATTCATTGATAAGGGATATATGAATCAAGGAACATATCATTGGGTCTATCAAGTTCTATTTTATAATAAGGATGATGGGACCATTCTATTATGTGTTGGGTACAAAAAGTTGAACTAAATGACACAGATTATCCAATATACTATTTTACAAATCTATGATCTATTTGAATAGTTGAGAGGAGATTTGTTTTCCTCCAAAATTGACTAGAGGTAAGAGTACAATAATTTGATAATTAGGAAATTATATATTCCAATGATTTCTTTTAGATGTTGGTATATTATTTATGAGTTCTTCATGATGCTATTTGGGATAACGAATTTACTTGCTGTGTATTTGGACATGATGAAAATTTTCTTCCACCTGTAACTGGATCATTTTGTGGTTGTTTTTTGTGGATGAAATCTTGGTATACTCCAAAATAAATGAAAATTATTCCAATCATCTTGATATCATCCAGATTACACTGAGAGAAGATCAGATACTTTACATGAAATCTAAAGGAAAATTCTATATCAATCGGGTACATTTCATGGGTAGCATTAACTTTGAGTATGGAATTTTAGAGGACCCAGATATGGGAGATGAATTTGTTTCTTGGGAGCAATGGAAGAGTGAATCGATATCCATAGCCTGTTGGGATTAGAGAGCTACTATAAAAGGTTTATCCATGACTTAACCCATTTGGAAGCACAAATTTTGAGATTGAACAAGGATTTAGTTAAGTTTTAATGGTATGTATCATCTAAGAGTGAATTTTAGGAGTTGATGAACCATTTGAAAAATGCATTGATTTTGATCCTAACCATTCCAGGTGATGAGTATGTTGTATTTTGTGACACAACAAAGATAAGACATGGAATATTTTTATGACACTTAGATCAATTTTTTACATATGTTAGACGATTGTTGAGGGTACAATAATCTAATTTGACTATACATGACATTGAGTTATCAATAGTGGTGTATTCCATGAAGTGTTGGTGACATTATCTATTAGGATAAATGTTTATTGTATATACATAACATAGGTTCTTATGGTATATATTTTCACAAGGATATTTTAATCTCAAAAAGTGAAGGTTTTTATAGTATATGAAGTTAATTAATTTTGAGATTTCATATTTCTATGGAAATGGAAATATTGTATCTGATGGTTTGATTATGAAAATAGAAAATTGGGATATATAGGAGTCTAGTTCTGTGTGTAATATGTTGTACTTATTGGATGATATACAATTGGGTGTTCAGGATGGCATGAGAAGATGAACATCATATTATTATCAGTGGAATCCACACATTTGATCCAATTCATGGTGTGATGTCCCATACTTGGATTCCACATAATGGGTTCCTCGATCCCGGTGGGACACATGGCCTCATGCACATCTCCCCAAACACCAGAGGATACTTAATAGAAACAAGGGCCTAGGGTGTTCATGGGAATACTATACCCACCTTACGAGAGTGTAGCATAGTGGATAAGTAATAATGGAGGTATATACAAGAAGAAATGCAAGTAAACATAAGGAACAATAGAAAATATAGACAATATTAATAATATGATGTGGCACTCCTAGAGTTAAGAGTGGAAGATCAAGGCCCACTACATCTAGGGTGTGGTTGTCTCCACTATCTTGGCATATGATATGTGAATTTTATGTTGTAATTTGTCTACAAATACTAAGAACATAGCTCAGATCATGCTTAAGAAGAATGATAACATCACTAGTGGAATCTGAACATCTGAAAACTCACAAACCAAGGAACACTACCAAAACTACCCGCTTTGATGGTCAGGTATCAGTAAGTTCTTAATTAAAAGACTCGTTTTTTAACATTTAATTACCAGGTTCACTCCTTTACGTTTCATAAACATTAAAATTTGAGACAAGGATGTGCAACCAATTTTTTTATATTTCATTATTTACATTATATTGGATATCTATTTCTAGTGAATCAGTGCCGATACACATTGTTAATGAAAATGAAACACATTTAATTGTAGCATAAAATATCGACTTGTAAATTACACTTCCCAACCCATGAGGTCCCATATGCCTCATTAAATGAGATTAGAAATAAGTCAATCACAATAAAAAATAATACATGTACAAGATATCTATCATATTACCACTAAAAAATCATAGGCATATCCTGAAAAGGAAAATAGTTAAATTCACCTATATGGTAGGGAAATTTTCATGACATGCGAACCCAATGGGCTTGTAATGATGAATGAAATGATTATTTTTATCCTCTAATCATTGGGACAAGGATTAAAAAAATACCCACACAATGTAATCATCAACAACACCACACAATATGTGCATCACCCAATGGTGATATAATGTCAACGTTAATTGGAAAAATAAGAACTACAATTAGAATTTTGGAAACTAATATTTTACCCCCAAACTATGGTTCATGATGACCAATCATAAATTATTCCCTTTTTCAAAGTGTTCCTAATTTAGAATCAATTATTTCCAAATAGTAATGCAAGAATAGAAACACCTCTGGTATATCTTTGTGACATCCCGGACCATTATGCGACTTAATGGGGGCCCTGACCCCAGTGGTGCACATGGACCGAAGTGCATCTACCCAAATGCCTGGGGATACTGAATAGTAGCGAGGGCCCATGGTTTGTCTATGGAGAGACTATACCCTCATTATTAGAGTTTATCATTATGGATAAATAAAAATAGAGGAAAATAGAAGAAGTAATATATGTAAATTAAAGGCACATCGAAAAATAGGGATGCCAGTAACCGTCACTAAAATACATAGGATAACATAAAAGCATACAACAACAAATGATGATATTTCATGTAAATAGAAAACTAGAAATCATGGATACATGATAGTAGACATAACATGTTCCACAATATTATGATGGAAATATAAAATGCTATCCAAATAATTCTGAGCTTTGTCACGATCATCTTCAATCAAGCTACAATATAAACAGCATGAAATCAAGAGTTAGATGTTGTATGAATCCCTTTTTCAATAACATCATTCGTGTAATCTTCCCTGAGAACCAAAAGACACCAAGAGAGGGTGTTAGCTAGATCTTAGTGTGCCATCACCAACTATGTCTATAACATCCTGATCATGTAATAGAAATGTAACATTGTGCATGTATGCAGATATAAAATAATTTTTTATAATGTAACTAAATACCCAGATACTTTCTTTAACCCTCATCTGACATCAGAATGTAACAAGTCCATTAATTGATTATTATTAGTTTTTAAATAAGTAAAATGATAACAATAGATAAGGGTCCATGTTTTGACAAGGCAACCTGCAATGACATTTAATAATGATGTTCCAATGTAAAAACCAATTCAACGAAGACCATAGGGGTCACCAACCGACTTATAACTGTATCCTAGATAAGGGTAAGAAAGTAATACAATGATTATATTCCAAGGAATTCATAAATAAGATGCCTACTAAATCCAAATTGATCATCCGTGGTAAAACATGGATATGTAGTGACTGGGCCATGTGGGATTTAACAATGTCACATACAAATCAATGATAGATAAAATAATTCTTTCAAATGCATCCTTTAATAATTTGCAAGGGATCATGAAATGTCATACCAAGAATCCAATAACAGACAAGGATCAATATCTAGGTTTGTCTAATCTTAATAAAGTTGTATTCTTGAATCAAAATGGGGTTCCCATGTAATCAAGGAATTCCCTAATAAGAATCCAAGGTGAAATCGAGTTAGGAAACTCTTGTTTAATTGTGATGTGATGTAATAATTCATTCATTTAAATCCATTCCTTTCATTAGTGTGATAATGTCAAATAGAATGATACCTTTCAATCATGTCATAATTAATCAATAAGTCTATTTTGTACAAGCCTTACATTTCATTTTTGTTATATGGTCAAGTAGCATGATGCCTTTTATTCAAGTCATAATTAATCAATAAAACCATTTAAGGAATATTAAGTAATTAAGGTTCATTATTCTACCTTCCATTAATGTGGAATGGGGTTCTACAAACATGAAACCTGTTAATCATTCAAATTTAAACTGTTCAAGTCATATACATAGAATACATGCCAATTTCCTTGTCACATTGATTATCAAATTGATGAACTTAGTTTAAGAAGGTCAATTGTAAGTTACATTGTACATTCCATTCACCATTACATGATACAATAAGAACTTATTATAAATAGGACTACCATTAGTGTGGTAATGCTCAAGATCATCTGAATGATGACTCCAAAGTGTCAAAACAATAAAAAAATTACTTATGGAATATCATTATACATGGGATTTTGGGAGTTGTTGGTATAACCCCAAAAAACTAATCACATATATGAATAGAGCATAATCATTTAGTTTTAATGATTATATGCATGATATATAAATTCCTTAAACGAAAGGAAATCAAATTGGTGGGCCCACATGACAATTCCAAAATCAAATAACCTAATGGACGTGTTATATACCACCCATCATAAGGTTGTATGATCCTTCCCCTTTGATATCAGTCTCTATATCAACTTATAATGGAGTATATCTAAGAAAAAGTGAATAACACCCACACCTTGATAATTAGGTCGAGAAGAAGATAGGAGTAGAATGAAAAAAAACGACCTCAGTACTTAACTTTTTGCATCCAATATGACAAACTCAAGCCTAATCATATCCCAGACAAAGGAGATCTTACACAACATATTTTAGGCCTTATAAGAGCTCAAAAATGAAAGTGAAATAGGCCAATCCCACAAAAACTATGATTAGGGGGAAGGAGGATGCATAGTTAGATCATTAAAGATAAAATGGCTATTTTACCCAGACAATAGATTTTTGATGGTTTGTCGGTATGTTTTGACAACTCATGTGAAAACCATGCTTGGGTACCTAGGTCAATGGGGAACTCGCATGGTTAGGCTGGATAACTATGCACACCATGTTCCCACCATGGGGTAAGGCTCTATAAAAAAACATTCCACCCACACGGTTTTCTATAACCATCTAGGATTCTCGTATGGTTTACTATAAACAATTATCTATGACTCTTTTCCCAAAATGTTGGGTTCTGAGCTCCGATCAAGATCTTAAAACCCTTGGGACCTTCACATTCTAATTATGAATCCAAAATTAGGTCCAAAATAAATAATTAGATATATATTTAAATTATCCATACCTCTATGGAAAATCATTTTCTTATAGTACTCCCTCTTAAAAGAACTCATCCTTGTGTTCACCTACCAGGGTTGTAGAAAAACAATCTGAAAAAAAATCGGGCCACTAAGCTTGTATGTCAGCCTCCCGCTCCAATGTATCATCGTCCAAATGACCATGTTTCCATATCACTTGTACTATAGGGATATACTAGCCTCATAGAATATTCTTTATCCAGTTAATAATGTGTACTAGATACTCTTTAAAGGTATCATCAACATCTAACTCCACTTACTTGGGCTCTAATGTTCGATATGGGTTGATATCATACTACAAACTCTATAAAACATGGAAGATGTCATGAATTTCATGATACCTCTATGGTATTAGAAACTAATATGAAACCAAGGTGACCACCTCTAGGATTTCCGACAGACCTACATAATAAGGCGACAACTTACCTTGATTCTCTAACTCTCTTTTACCTAGCTTAGGTGATACCTGGAGGAAAACATGATCACCAATCATGAACTCTAGAGGTCATCGATGATGAATGGAATAAGTTTTTTGTGTAGAATGAAAATTAGTCATACATTTTCTGATCATATGAACCTGCTCTGATGTCCCCTTAACAAGACGAGGACCAAGTAGGGCGGCCTCACCTCCTTATATACAACAAAGGGGTGAATGAAACAACCTACCATATAAAGCCTCAAAAGTATCCATCTAAATTATCACCTCAATAATATTATTATAGGTAAAAATAACAAGATGGTAATGATTCTCCCATGAACTATATAAATCAGGGACACACAATGAAGTCATATCCTCTAAAATACATATTGTCTGTTCTAATTATCAATCAGTTAGAAGGTGAAAATTTATACTTAGATTCACGTATGTTAACATAGAATTCTACAATCCCAATTTTTACTATAATGTGAAAAGAGAATCCATATCTGAAATTATAGTATGAGAGACCGCATGGAGTCATATTATCTGAAAAGCATATTGTCATCCCACCGCATAAAAAGATAATGACTCTTGAATAGGAATGAAGTGGGATGATTTCATTATTTGGTCAATAACTACCCATATATCATCACTACCCCTCTATGAACAAGGTAAGATGACTACTAAATCCATATAAAATATCCCCATTTCCATTACAAGTTTGAAAGTGTCTATAAAAAGCTTCCAGGTCACTAGTTCTCTTCCTTCACTTGTTGATAGGTGGAACACCTAGTGATAAAGTTTGATATCTAATGATTCATCACAGGACACCAATACTGTAATCACAGGTCTCGATAAATATTTTAGATGCATGTATTAACATCCCAATGAGAGGTGTGAGACTATTTAATAATCTACTCTCTAATATCTTCAGGTTCCCATACACGTCCATGAATACACAGAATGTTTTCTCTATCTACAGAACATTCTAGAGGTGGGTTATCTCCATATATACTCTCAGTGAGTACCAAACCTATAGGATATGAAAATTTTATACCCTTCATCTTCTTTTGGGGTAAAAAGGAAACTTCCAAATATGTGAGATAAGACTAATCGTGTCTATCATGAAACGTTGGGTACATCATAGAAAAAAGGTTCATTAACTTAACTTCACCACTGGCTTCCTATATTTCTTATGCCTGAGTTTTCCGACTTAGTGCATATGTTACCACATTTCCCTTTCCGAGTAGTATAGGTAAGACCAAAATCAATGCATTATAAATATTAAACTCATCGAAAATGTGTGTTGATCAAGTCAAAGTATGTAAAAATATATTTGAAGCTTTTGTGGTCTGTGGACACCACAAAGCACTTGTAAGATCCATGTTTTAGGATAGGTATGTTTTTGTTGTGTTTTGGGTTGAACCCTTTGTTTTGGGGGCATTAAAATGTTTCTTGAAAGTGTGTGAGGCCTTGGTGGTGTTCTGGTTGCTCATGCCATGGAAGAAAGAAAATATGGGCAAGACAGGCCAGGGCGCACGGCCTGCGCACGACCAGGTAAATCGTCCGGCATTCCCAGGCTAAATCGCGCAACCCTTCCTCCTCCGGACAAATTCATGCGCACAGGTTTCCAAATTGTGCAGAAAAATCGTGCGACCCCTCCTCCATCGGGTAGTGGCATGCGCTCAGTTTGCGCACGGTTTGCCAAACCGTGTGGACAAACCATGCGGCCGATTTTTTTTTGGAAAAATTACAAAATTCCTACTCCGGGCTTTCAAACCCCAACTCAGGATTTTCCTCTCCACTCTCCCTTCTCAACCCTAGGAAAAAATTTTCCAACCCAAGCTTCCCAAGGGTTGTTCTCCTTCGATTCTTAGTCGTTTTTGGTGTCATTGGATGCTGATCGAATCTTCAGGTTAGGCTAATCTCATCCTTGGTTCTCTTATTTGTTTTAGGGGTTGTATCTTCTCTCCCTCTCTTTCTGAAGCTCTGAAACCCTATATTTGGGTGATTAATAGGTTGAAGCTCTAATTTTTGGTTTGATCGAGGTCTAAGGACTCGATTGAGTGTGCGGTCAACCGCGGTTTCGAGGTAGGTGGTATACAAGTGATATCCCATAGTAATTTGGGTATTTGTGTTTTATTAATTGTGTTTTTTCTTTCCTTTGGTTATGTTTTAGATAACCTTGGATTATTTGGCAATAATGGTGTTTTGAATGACAAATGGGAACCCTCACGATCGCCGTGGGATGTGTTGCGATAGACATGACCTAATTGGGGGCATCCATGGGATGTGCCGACTTTTCTCAGATTTAGGGATTGATATTAAACAAATCACCTTGTTCTAATGAATTATAGAGCCCTTGATGAACATGTTGGCATGATTGGTTGAACATGGAATAGATGTCAGGTGATGAACCTAGAATTGGAAATAGCCCAAGGGTTAATGTGCAGTGGGTTAAATGGTTGATTCATGGGAATGATGAACGAGATAAATGGTTTAATGAGTAAACTGATTAAATACCATAATGGGATAGATTATGGGTGTAATGTTGAATGCTTGGTGAGATAGGTATAACACATGGGAATTGGGTGAATGGTTAAATGATGTGAAATAGTAATCTGTTAATGGGTTAAGGCATGATGTGGTTTCCCATCTGGGTTGTGGTGAATAGTGTTTGCCAAAGTTCAATGGTTTGGATGGCTTATGATTACTTATATATAAGCTTGTGCAAATGGCTTTGTAGTGTGGGGTATTAATTGAGGATCTACGCCCACGGGTCGAGTGAAGACTAAGGTTCTAAACACCACCCTAAATGTACGATTTAGGAAATGGGAATCATGGTCTATTCTCTTAATGGTTGCATCTACCTATACTGAGGCTTCGAGGTGAGGTTGTTGTTGTTATGAGATGGTTATTCCTAGTGAGATAGAATAATGATGTGTTTACCCTCTTGCATGTGATTGTTGGCCTTAGGAACTTGTAACATAATGTATGTGTTTAACCCATGGAAATGTGACGAATGATAGGTGATGATAATTGGAAATAAATGAATGGTAATGGAATGGTAATGGCTTGGTTCAGAACTTGTTAATGGCACCTTAATTAAATATTTGGAAATTATAATTCATATTATATTTGAATGAGCTACCTATTCATATTGGATATTGTGTATACACTGTTGGTGGTGGCCTATTAAGATGTACTCACACACTGCTCGAGCCACCGTTGGGTACCCAAGTAGACCTTGTGTTTGCAGGTAAGGATAAGGGCATGGGTCCTTTCTAGATTGTGAATAGGCATGGGTAGAACTTGTTGGAGGATCCAAACATGGAGTCAGGACCATTTTGGGGATTTGGGATTTGTCCAATTTTTCACTTGTAGTATGACATATCATATTTTCTATTGGAAATTTTTTTTATACATCTTCCTTGTTTGTTGGTTACTGTTTCCAATATTTGGTTTTATCTGTTGTGGCTTACTATGATAAAAAGGGGGTTTAGTCTCCCCACATGACTACATAGAACCCCTCTTCTAGTTAGCATCATTTGGCTATGGGGAGGCATGCTTAAGGTCATATAACCACCCAGCTCGGAGCACCTGTTTAGTGGCTTCCGTGTCGGGGATGTTACAATGTGGTATCAGAGGAGGTATTTCTTCTCCTTCTCTAAGGTCTTGTTATTTGGGATTGGTAACCAATGGATTAGACGTTTTGGGCCTTCGTAATGAGCTTGTACTTTGGAGTAGCTAACCCATGTACAAGGGAAAACCCAAGTTACCCTAGGTGGGAATTGTTGTTCCTGATTGTGTGTTGTTACAGTTGATGATATTTCACTGTTGGGTGATTCAAACATGGTTTGATGTGACTGTTTTATGATATTTGGCTCATGGCCTTAATGGCATGAGGATTTTCATTCATTCATCATTATTATGAACCTAGGGAGATATGTGGCATGCATTGTGTCCGGAAACCACACGGGGTGGGTGTGTGAGGCAGGAAAGTAGGGTGCATCAATCATTTCATGAAACCAAGAAATAATGAGAAGAATGAAATGAAACATGTGGGTAAATGATGTTTAATGAAATAATAGGGTTTGAAACAAATTGGAAAATGTTGTTGGGTTAGTGTACGAAAATGTGTTTTTGTAGCTAGTGAATAGATTTTCATGAAGTCATGAAAGTGTATGGTAGGTTTGATAAATCTTGTGCATGGAATTGTAGAGAAATTCCACCACGATGTCAGTTACCCATTGGGAAACATGAAGATGTTTGTGATAACACTCCTCCAATAGAGGAGAAAGAAAATGTGTCAATCAATGAAGGTAGAGAAGACCAGTTCCGAGACAACATGGACCACCTTATGTAGATGATGGATCGGGACCCAGGGCGGGTTTCACTGAGTATGTTTGAGATGACCAGGGAGTTCCAAATGCAGCACCCTATGACCTTCACCAGAGAGGATGGGCCATAAGCAGTGGAGTTCTGGTTAGAGTTTGTCTAGGTGATACTGGACCATCTGGAGAACCCTGTTAAAAAGCGTGTGAATCTGGACGTTTATATGTTGTGATGTCAGGCTATGCGTTGGTGGGAATTTCAAGCTCAAATCGAACAGGCTGAAGGAATGTTGTGGAAGGTTTTTTAGGAAAAGATTCTGGAGAATTTCTACCCAGAGACCATGAAACAGGAACGTGATGTAGAGTATTTGAGCCTGACTCATGGATCACTATTAGGGATGTCCTATTCTAATCGGTTCACTGATTTGAGATGATTTGTCCTAGTAATAGTAGGGGATGAGGTAGACGTAGCAAGGCATTTTGAGGATGGGCTGAGACATGAGATCAGGTCTCAAGTAAACATCTTCTGATTGATGTGGGTCACATAGGGAGTAGATCAGGCACTGATCACAAAAGGAATCCTGAAGGGAGCTTTAGGTAGTTGGCTTGTGGTGCCAGTGGGATAGACGAGCGGTGCAGCTAGAGAAGGTCGAAAGTGACGCCATGAGAGAACAAAACACGGTGTAAGTCTGCAAAGTGGCTGGAAGAGAGGGTCAACCTATCATAGTGGAAATCAGGTGTTCTGCTATAAGTGTGGTATGCCAGGGCATATGCTTGGTCAGTTTCCTTGACCTCCAGTTGAGTGTCGTTCATGCGGAAGGATGGTACATTTGCAGAAGTTCTACAAGAAACCTCAATAGGTGGGCGAGTATGATGGTGGAAGGTAGGTGCCGGATATGGGAAGGGGATCAGTTTCCCCGTATCAGGCAGGCAATTGGACTTCCATAGGTCGTACTGTAAGGGGCGGTGGATTTGGAACTCAAGGGAATGATCGCTCATGCGAGTAGGGTAGTGCAGCACAGGGCTTTTTGGATGGAGCCCAGGGTAGAGGGGAAAGTCCGCTTCAGGAAGTTCAGTTTGCACCTGGTGATGGTGAGGCGAGACCATCAACAGTTTGAGGTACGATCGTTGTAGATTCTACTTTTTCTAGTGCATTGTTTGACATAGGTACCACACACTCTTTCATCTCTGGTCAACTTGTGGTAGCACTGGGTTTACCTATGGAGGGGGTGTGTGGGGAGGTGTCAATTGACACTCCGTTGTGGGTGTAGGCAGAGGATGTCACGCAGTGCAACGGATGTGCAATGGAAATTAGTGGGTATCATTTTCTGTGGGACTTGATCACTATCGATATTTCACGGTTTGACCCAATACTGGGAATGGATTGGCTAGTGTGGTATCGGGCGCACATAGACTGTTACCGTCATAGAGTATCATTTAGGTCGCTTGAGGGTGACGCTTATGTCCACCGTGGCGATTGGGATGTTCGAGCAGGGCATGCAGGACAATTTCGTCAGTTGTTGAATGGACTCACAGCTTTAGTGGTTTGTCTCATGCTTGATGACAATGCAAGAAGGGAGAAGTCTTTATTTATCTCATGTGGTGGATTGGTTTCAGGATGTGTTTCCAGAGGATTTCTCGTGTTACCTCCCGAGAGGGATATCGAGTTCACGATTGGGTTGCTACCGGGAGCAGGGCTAGATTCTATTACGCCATACTAAATGGAATCGACATAACTACAGGAACTTAAGGTTCATCTATAGGAGTTATATCGTAAGAGGTGTATCCGTCCTAGTATGTCACCTTGGAGATCTCTCGTACTTTTTGCAATGAAGGCCGATGGGTCGTTAAGACTGTGTGTTGACTATCGAAACTTAAATCATATGTCAGTGGGAAACATGTACCCTCTTCCTAGAACTGATGACCTGTTTAATCGGTTGAGGGGTGCATCGGTGTTTTCTATGATTGATATGAGTTCAGGTTAGCACAAGTTGAGGGTGAGGTCTTCCGACATACCGCAGACAGCTTTTTGGAGATGGTACGGGTAGTTTGAGTTTCTTGTAATGCCTTTCGGCTTGACCAATGCACCAGCGGTGTTTATGGATTTGATGAATAGGATATTCCAACCATATCTAGATCAGTTCATGGTTGTCTTTGTTGAGGATATCTTATTTTAATCAAAAACTAACGATGATCATGCACAACATCTTGACATCATCTTGGTTACACTAAGAGAGAACCAGCTATACACCAAGCTATCAAAGTGTCAATTCTAGATAGGTGAGGTGAATTTTCTGGGACACATCATCTCAGAGGTTGGTGTGTCAGTGGATCTAGAAAAAGTCCAAGCAGATGTTTCTATGGAGCAGCCCAAGAGTGTTTCTGATGATGAGAGTTTTCTGGGTTTTGTTAGGTGTTACCGAAGGTTTATTTACGATTTCTCTCTCTTGGAAGCGCCACTCTCGGGCTTGACCAAGAACGGAATCTGGTTCAAGTGGTCAATGTCTTATGAGAATGCCATTCAAATGTTGAAGAAGCGGTTGACGACCGCACCTATCTTGATCTTACCCGAGCCGGGTAAGAAGTACATCATGTTTTGTGATGCATCCGGAATCGGACTTAGGGCTGTGTTTATGCAAGATGAGCGGGTGGTGGCTTACGGGTCAAGGAAATTGAGACCCCATGAGCGGAATTATCCCACTCATGTCCTTGAGTTGGCTATAGTAGTGTACGCCTTGAAATTATGGAGGCAGTATCAGTTGGGAGAACGATTTACCATGTTTATCGACAATAAGAGTTTAAAGTACATATTCTCTTAGTGGGATCTAAATCTTCAGCTATGGAGATGGGTGGAATATCTCTAGTATTTTGACTCTGATTTGGTGTACATAATAGTAAAGGGAACCATTGTCGCTGATGCTCTGAGCCGGAAGGTTCAGAATCAGGTGGCTCAGGAATTCAGCACCGAGTGGAAGGTGATGGATTTGTTTGCAGAGATGCACCTAGAGGTGCAGGAGGAGAATAGTCAGGTAACACTTGCTTTCTTAAATATGGAGTCGAAACTTTTGAGTTGAGTTAAAGAAGGTTATTTTGATGATCCTAAGTGTCTGAATGTGAAGGAAAAGCTTAAATGTGGGGAGATACCTTCTAGATGGGTCGTTGGTGTGAACTATGCTGTTCGTGTTCATGATCGTGTGGTTGTGCCATAGTGTGTACGGAACGAATTGATGCGTGAGTTACTTGCATCAAAGTGGGCAGTTCATACTTGTTTGAACAAGATGTACTGTGATCTCCGAAGGAAGTTTTGGTGGTCTGGAATGAAGAAAGAAGTTGCGGGTTTTGTGGCACAATGTGTTACTTGTGAGCATGTCAAGACCAAGCATCAACACTCATGCGGTTTGTTGCATCCATTTCCCATTCCAGAATGGAAGTGAGATAATGTGGAAATGGATTTTGTCATGGGTTTTCCAAGGACTCCAAGAATAATGATTCAATATGGGTGGTTGTGGATCGTTTAACGAAAGTGGCTCATTTCATGGCGATTCCGGAGACCCTTATAGTCGACCAGTTGCGTGAGATATATGCTCGGGATATAGTGTGGTTGCATGGGGTGCCATGGACCATAGTTTCGGACCAAGATCCGAGTTTCACATCGCGTTTCTTGAAAGGGTGGCAGAAGGAACTTGGTACACATGTGTTTTTGAGTACGACTTTCCACCAGCAGATGGACGAGCAGTCAGAATGTACAATCCATGTGTTGGAATACATGTTAAGAGCTTGTGTCTTGGACTTTGGTGGTTCATGGGAGAGACACATATCGTTGGTTGAGTTTGCCTACAACAACAGTTTTCAGGCTTCAATTCAGATGGAACCTTTTGAGGCACTCTACGGGAGGCCAGGTATATCTCTGTTGTGTTGGCTAGAGGTCGGTGATTCGGAGTTCATGGGGCCAAGTCTCGTGCAGGAGACTTGAGAGAGAATTAATTTGATTAGGAATTGGATGGATACGACTCAGAGTAGGAAGAAGTCGTATGCAGATCGAAGGCGTTGACCTATTGTTTTGGGGTGGGTGATAAAGTGTTATTGAAGGTGTCGCCAAGGTTGGGTCACCGAAGGATTCGAATGTAGGGTAAGTTGGCACCCAAGTATGTGGGACCTTTTTAGATTGTGGAGAGGATCAGAACAGTGGTTTATAGATTGGCTCTTCTACAACGGTATGGTGGGATGCATGATGTGTTTCATGTGTCACAACTTCGACGGTATCACCCTAACCCATCACATGTGGTTGATGTTGAAGATGTGGAGATTGAGGCCGATGCGTCCTTCGAGGAGCATCCAGTTCGTATGGTGGATCGTAGTGATAAGGTCTTGTGAGGAAATGTTGTGCCATTAGTACGAGTACTATGGTAGCATGGGAATGTTCAAGAAGAATCTTGGGAGTGGGAATCAGATAGGCAGGCTTAGTGGCCTGAACTCTTCTCTTTGGTGGATCAATGAGGCTTGAAAACTCGGCTCGAGGACGAGTTGTTATAAGGTGGGGAGGTTGTAAGATCCCAATTTTTGGAAAGTTATGTTTTTGTTGTGTTTTGGGTTGATCCATTAGTTTTAGGGGCTTTAAAATGTTTCCTTAAAGTGTGAGAGGCCTTGGGGTTGTTCTGAGGTCTCATGGAACGAAAAAAAAAGGAAATCTAGGCAAGACAGGCCAGGGCACACGGCCTACGCACGACTAGGTCAACCGTGTGGCCTTCCCAGGCTAAATCATGTGATCTTTCCTCCTACAGACATATTCATGTGCATGGTTTGTGCACAGTTTTCCAAACTGTGCAGGCAAATCGTGCGACCCCTCCTCCTCTGGGCAGTGGCTTGTGCATGGTTTTCGCACTATTTTCCAAACCATGTGGACAAACTGTGCGACCACTTAAATTTGGGAAAAATTACAAAATTCCCACTCCGGGATTTTAAACACCAACTCAGGATTTTCCTCTCCACTCCCCCCTCTCAAGCCTAGGACGAACTTGGCTGACCCAAGCTTCCAAATGGTGGTTCTCCTTCGTTTATAATGCATTTTTGGTGTCGTTGGTTGCCGGTCGAAGCTTCGCTTAAGGTTAATCTCATCCTTGGTTCTCTTTTTTGGTTTAGGGTTTTTATCTTTTCTCCCTATCATTCTGAAGCTCTAAACCCCTATCTTGTGGTTGATTTTTAGGTTGATGCTCTAAAGGTTTTTTGGATCGAGGTCTAAGGACTCGATTGAGCGTGCGTTCAACTGCGGTTTGGAGGTAGGTGGTCTACAAGTGATACCCAGAATTATTTGGGTATTTGTGTATGTTTAATTGTGTTCTTACTTTCCTTTGGTTATGTTTTGGATAACATTGGAAAATTTGAAAATAATGGTGTTTAGAATGAAAAATGGGAACCCTCACGATCTCTCTGGGATGTGTTGGGACAGACATGACCTAATTGGGGTCGTCTATGGGATGTGCCGGCTTTTCTAGATTTTGGTATTGATATTAAAAAGTGACCTTGTTGTAATGAATTGTAGTTCCATATATGAACATGTTGGCATGATTGGTTGAAATTGGAATAGAAGTTAGGTGATGCACCTAGACATGGAAATAACCTAAGGCTTAAAGTGGAGTGGGTTAAATGGTTGATTCATGGGAATGATGAAGGGGTTAAATGGGTTAATGAGTAAATTGATTAAAAACCATAATGGGATAGATTATGGGTGTAATGTTGAATGATTATTGAGATAGTAATAACACATGGGAATTGGGTGAATAGTTATATGATGTGAAATGGTAAAGTGGTAATGGGTTAAAGCATGATGTGGTTTCCCATGTGGGTTGTGGTGAATAGTTTTTTCCAATGGGAAATGGTTTTTATGGTTGATGATTACTTATATATAAGCATGTGTACATGGATTTGAAGAGTGGGGTATGAGTTAAGGATCTATGCCCACAGGTCGAGTGAAGGCTGAGGTTCTAAACTCCACTCTAAATGCACGGTTTAGGAAAGGGGTCTGATGATCTATTATACTAATGGTTGCATTCACCCGGACTGAGGCATCATGGTGAGGTTGTGGTATCTATGAGGGGTTAGTCTTAGTGAGATTGGATAATGATTTGTTTACCCTCTTGCATGTGATTGTTTTCATTAGACCCATGTAACATAATGTACGTCTTTAACCCAAGGAAATGTGATGAATGGTAGGTGATGATAATTGGTAAAAAAAATGAATGGTAATGGAATGGTAATGGCTTGGTTCTGAACTTGTCAATGGAACCTTAATTTATTATTCTACAATTATCATTCATATTCCTTTTGCATTCACTACCTGTTCATACTGGAAATTTTTTAGACACCATTGGTGGTGTCCTACAGAGTTGTACTCACACCCTGTTCATGCAGCTGTTGGGTACCCGAACAGACCTCATGTTTATATGTTAAGAGAAGGGAAAAGGTCCTTGCTAGATAGTGAGTGGACATGGGTAGAAATTGGTAGAGGATTCAGACATGGAGTCGGGACCATTTTGTGGATTTGGATGTTGTCTTTATTTTGGGATTTTTATACTTTTTCACTTGTAGTATGACATGGTATATTTTCTGTTGGAAATGATTGTTATACATGTTCCTTGTTTGTTGGTTATTTTTACTGCTATTTGGTTTGTTCTGTTGTGGGTTACTCTGACAAAAAGGGGGTATAGTCTCCCCACTTGACTACATAGACTCATGCTGCTAGTCGGCAGCCTTTGGCGTATGGGGAGGCACACTTAGGGTCATGTAACTACACGGCTCGGAGCACCTGTTTAGTAGATTCTGTGTCGGGGATGTTACATCACTCACCCAACAGATTTTTTTCCATCAACATAAGGTGTTTAGAACTGCTACATGATCATGAATGATTCTCAATAAGGAGCAATATGTCTATATCCAAAAGTGGGAAATAATTTTTGTTGGTGGATTCAATAATGGGAAGATCAACATTATGGTGTATTTTAATGATTATGATATCACTTTTTGTTGTTCAACATAGATTTCGTATATTTTTTCTTTAAAACAGTTTGATAAATAAAAATTTAATTTTCAGTCTGTCTCTCATGAGGCCGCAACTATGGAGATCCATACAAAAGAATCTGTCTTCTAACATCATCAATAATCCTAGGATAATTCATGATGCATCATAGAAGACAATATAACCTACTCCTAAATCTAGTAAAATTATAATAGTGATTGAGACATACCTCCCTTTCAGTTTCGGATAGCATTTCTCACATGCTTCTAATAAAAAGAAATTGAATAAATTCTCAGTAAGGCAAGTAAAAGTTGAAGCAAGGCATGAGAAATCTTAAATGAAATTACTATTATATCTATCCTTCCCCAAGAAACATCGCATATCAAACATGATATTGGGATGCTCCTAGGAAACTACATCACTAACCTTTGTGGGTCAACAAATACACCAGAATATGATATAATATTACCCAAAAAGTGAAATTTTCAATCTAGAAGTTTCACTTCGCACTCTTGTCATAAAGATGATTCTCTCTTAGTGAACTGAGAACTATCATAAAGAGTTTATCTGGGTCATTATGTGAATAATAATGTGCTAAGATTTCATCCCCAATGACCATAACAAAGGGAAAAAAATTGGGGTGCAACAACATATTCATCAGAGCCAAGAAACTAACAGGCATATTAGTAAGACTGAAAGGAATTATGATGTATTCATATAAACCATACATGATACAAGATTGTTGTATGAGGTTTTTATGATGGACTAAATCTCACATGATGATAACCTGATCTCATGTCAATCATAGAGAAAACCCTAGCTCCATGGATTTATTCCAAGAGATCATCTATTTTAGCTAGTAGATATTATTTCCTGACCAAAAGATAGTTCAACCTTCTATTATAAACACATAGTTAGATCCAATTTCATGGATAAATTTATATACAAACCCCAAGAGGATGTACTAGACCACATAATACCTTTTTCCCCGAAATCCTATAAATAATACTTGATCTCTGGATGCACTGTTGGTTAAATCCTATATAGAGGAATGTACATTACATCTACACTAAGAAAGAACCCATTCATAATCTATACCTCTCTATTGGAAGGTAACCTAGAAGAATTTCCTAGAAATACATCCCTATAATAATCAACTACTAGAGGTAATTAATATTTTCATAGTCCCCAATTCTCCAGGATGATATTTGAAAACCGAGTGATCACTCCACCTTTCCCATGATGCTCTAGTCCCATTCTAATTTCCTAGGCATCCCTCTAACCCTTATGTAGAAAACTGCTTCCCTCTAGTGATGTAAATGATACCCTATGATGATAGAGGATTACAAAATCACGGAGATACAAAAATACATTCTAATAAGGACACAAAATCTTTTCATCTTGAGAATGAAGTTGTTATATATGAAAGGGTAACATCCAACCTAAAGGGTGAATTCCCTACATTGGCGTATTCCCCCATATTCATATCCCTAATGGCATATCAAGTGCCATTACATCATTTAAAATCGGCATCTCTAGTCTATGACATCCCATGATAGATACAAATATAAAAGAGTTCAAATAACTAGTATAAAATAATTCATATACTATAGTAAATACCACATTAATTACACCTCATATTGTAGATATTTTCACCGCATGATCCTTGTGTATCGGCTACAGTGCATGCACTTAACCTGATCGATGACCCTATGCAACACATGGACTACAATGATCATATCTTCTTGGATGGAACTACTAATGATCCGAGGACTAGCTTCCATGCCCACAAACTTCTCCTTATCCAGTCATAAAAGTGCTATTCCAACTCCCCAAAATATGTCTTGCAAAAGATCCCACATATGAAGGTGGAGTTGGTGAGGATCCTTTTCCACTTGATGCTGGTAGAAAGGGCCTACAAAAATGAAGAATATTCCACATATGGAGACAATCCTAGAACTCCATTAGGTCTCTTTCACAATTATAATAACTCAAATATTTATTTTCGGTATGGATCTTGTTTTCTGGTTGTTATGTGGAAAAAGGAAGAAATGATAATTTTTTCTATGTACAAACCATGTACATATGAGTACACTCACTATACCCAGGTTCCACATAAATCCTTGTACTAGCCATGTGATAGCTGAGTACTAGGTTTTGTGTTGACCTGGATGACCGATTAGGCTGAGGGTCAGGTTAAGGATACTACAGAGCTTGTTGATTTGATGAACATGTTGTGTACTTTTATTTTTATTGGATAAATCGGAGTGGGTTTGTGTCTCAAATTTGGAAATTTGTTCTTCAACATGTGGTTCCAACAGAGGCATCGCAAAACAGAAAATGAACATTGAACCTCTCCCGACCCCCATTAGAGCTTTGATTGCGACATCATTGGGTATGTTGGAATCCCACCTATGAGTTTTCAGTTCACCTAGAGCCTTTTTCCCGATTACTCATTTATAGTAATCCATTAAGGCTTGAGTGTTTTTCAACTATTTATAAATCTACACTGATCTAGGCCTATTCAAGGGGTGACATTCAATTTTATTGATCACACTCCATTAAGGTAGGTGGTTTTTGGATTTCGATGATTTTTTTGGATTATATATGCTAAATGTTCCATATACACACATTTGGGATATTTCATGTTTTGAATTAGACCATTTTTATTACATGTTATGATTTGGTAGATTGATAATGTGAAGTTCCATGTGAGTGGGGTTAGATACCTTGCATTTGAGACACAGTTTGGGTGTGTTAACCTTGATTGATTGATTATTACCGCATATCCTATAAAGCATGTTAGGCATTATCTCTTTCCATACCTCGCCTCATTAGGATACATTTGATAGATTATATGTGATTATTTTGATATACATTGTGAAATTTTGACAAAGGGTAAATGAATGTGAGAGCTTCCCGAGGGAGGGTCATTTATGTATGAGTTACTATTATGTGACTTAGGGGTATTGAATGTGGGAGCTTCCAGGTGATAGATGAGACAGTGGTTTTGAATATGACATCTATCCCAAGTGGTTGTTTATAATAGTTTGATATTATATTAGACCAAGGTGTTTAGACTGTGAGAGATTTCCCATGTTTTCATTTTTGAATGATTAGTGGAATATCAGTCCAGAGGGTTTAGATCGCAAGAGCTACCCAGAGAGTCCTTATTTAATTAAATATTGTTATATTTAACTAGAGTGATTAGACAGTGATAAATATACCATAAAGGGATGTTATTGAATAATTTAATGATAGTGGCGAGCCTACTAAGCCAAAGCAGATGATTAGACTCGGTCTTACATGAATTTTTTGAACGTCCTTGGAGACATCAATTTTTTTACTATCACACTGGGGATATAGATCGTAGACTGGATCACATTGATTTGATGTTTCAATACATCAATAATAAATTTTAAATACATGTAATTGAAAGTATATGATTTTTTTACTTTTGAGTACTTCGTGGTTTATTGCTTCATTTCTACATATTACATGTATATATATTCACTGACTGTTAGGAAAATATTTTTAGGTGGTTTCCTACTAGGATTCATCTCACACCCTATTTGGGTCCTATTTCTAGACCAAAAAATATTATACAGTTGAATGAATATATAAAGACTATCAACCCTCTTCATTAGGTACATTATTGCAGTTGGGGCTGGAGATCATTGGACCAATGTAAGGCTTCTGATACTGTTTGTGTATACATATTTTCAATACATTGGTTTCACTATTATGTTCCCATTATTTGGACTAGTTTGGATGCTTTCATAGACACTTGTCACATTAATCTTTTATATATTCTCTAGTTGTTATATTACTATCTATCTTTCACTGTTTACTTTTGTTGAATGGTATTACAGAGTCCACTATTGTTGAATATTTTGTTTTTGTTGGGTATACTCTACTAATGAGGGAATTGTTTCTCAATTATCACATATTAGAACTTGATGCTAATCATAAGCCTCTAGGATTTGTGGAAATGCACTTGAGGTCTTGTGACCAACTGGGTTCGAGGCACCTTTGGGGGGAACATGGGACCAGGATTTTACAGAGTTGTATCAGAGGATTTTGTTTTCTAGGTTTCCTTACTATTTGGATGATATTTAATGGTAGATTAAGGAATATGTATTTGGTAAAAAAACTGTGCTTGGGGGTGGCTAACCCGTGTACAAGGAAAATCCAAGTTACCTACAATATTGCAATTTTCTTGTTTTGCAATTATTACAGTTGATTTGACTTCATAGTTTGGTGATTCCATTGTTTCATGCTATTATAAATGATATCATTATAGTTTTAACTCATTTCTACCTGTTGAGACGAGGGTATGTAATATCTTGCATCATATGTACACTTGATAGATATCACATTTCATACATTCTTGTCATGCCATTTAGGGTTCATTGATGATGGAATGCTATTTTGATCGATCTTATGCTATATATGTATGATGTTGTGATATATTCCATGATAGAAATACCTGATATTTTTATAGGTTATTTGTTTATAAAAAGTTTCATTTGGATAGACACCATGAATTGGTCCCTGAGGTGTTTTGGCCCTCTTGGAATGGAATTTTGGGGATCATGTATGAACTCTAACTGAATTATGTTATTATATGACACGAAAAAGGATTCAAAACATTGATTAATGGGGATTATGGGCTCTCAAGGATCATAAAATGGGAATGACTTGGTCAATTTTTTTGTTTTTATGGGTTATGGTGATGTTTTTGAACTTATTTTCTAGAATCCTAGACAACACGGTGTGTGATGAAATGAACACACTCTATGTGTTCTTCTGTTTTGGAATAAACAACTTCTATTATGCTCAAGTCATGTACTGTATGTACACGCCGTGTAATATGGACCATGTGAATGACTATGTGAGCAGAGACATTGGGTTGATAAGTGCTTGGTAGAACACACTTAATGCTGAGAGTACATGCCATGCTGTAGAAACCATGTATCTGGCCTTGTGACTAATGAATGGGGTGGATGAAACATGGTTTTTACATTCCATGTTTATATTATACGTTCCATGTAGGAATCAACCTTGTATCTAGTCGTGTGACTATAAAACACCGGTGGAAGGAAATTAAGTAGTACACACAATGTCTAGGGTGAATAGGTCATGTAGTTTTACACCTAGAACGATCCTTGTTGTTCTAGCCGTATAGGAGATCTTGTGCTAGAAGGAAAATTCAAGTTCACATCATGTCATACGATGAACACACCATGTGTATGTGGTGTTCCACAACTAGTTTGGTAGGGGTACACCCACATGTTAATGATTAATGGAATAGGTAGTGGTGTGTATCTATATGTTTTGTAACCATCCATTGAAAGAACATTAATTTTTCCATCTCGTATTCTATTTTTGACTTCTATGTTGCAGTCCATGATAATATTGTATTGAGGTGCGAAGTTGACCTTATAGATTCATGCCCCCAAGAAGTCCTCTTATTTCATGAAATGTATATAGTGATGATTATACACGATAAATGATATATTAGGGACTACTAGTAGATCCTCCCATCATTCTAGTCTTGGAACCAACTATTATACCAGATGCAGGTGCTGATTCACATATCCTTGAAGGCTTTATTAGGATAATGAAGACATTTCAGGGAGCACCACATCCTCCCATGACTATGGTAGAGATTATGAGGGTGTTCCAGTAGAATCATCCACTATCTTTATCATGAAATGGATTAACATAGGCTACAG
This sequence comes from Viscum album, assembly GCA_963277665.1. Lineage (NCBI taxonomy): Eukaryota > Viridiplantae > Streptophyta > Magnoliopsida > Santalales > Viscaceae > Viscum > Viscum album. Next base: position 1,726,369,969 of record OY728157.1, read on the forward strand.
AGTCATGGTTGGAGGCCATGCTTTCTATCGTCAAGAATCTGTAGATGCCTTCAAAGACGAGGTTCAATCACGCGACATACATGCTATTTGATTCTTCTATGAGGTGGTTGGATGTTATCTCATAGGAGGGATTTCATTAGTATATGTCTTGTGATGAATTTCATTGATCCTTATATGACTACCTATACCGCAAAACATTGATGGCCGATCGATCCTAAGAGTTCATGAATTTGGAGCAGGGCTCTCTTTCGGTGATGGATTATTATTCTCTCTTCACCGAGCTTCTGTGATTTTAACATGTTCTAGGGGTGAAAAAATTTTATTACATAGGCAGTTTGAGGATGGTCTCATGTAAGACATCTGATCATAGGTGAATGTATTCAGGTGAGCTTTAGTGACTGTTATAGTAAATCGGGAACTGATTATAGAGTGCAATCTGAGAGGGTTATGAGATGCGAGCCAGATCATTTTAGCATCTGGGGATAATAATCATTCGAATGATAGTAGGAAGATTCATAGGAAAAATTAATGTGATTTTTCTTCAAGTATCAAGGTTGTATGATACTAGTGTGGGAGGAGTTGGCATACGAGACCACATTGCCCAAATGACCATGTTGAATGTCGATCTTATAGCAATATTGGCCATCTTTAGCATTTGTTTCCAGATGTACATTCTAGAAGAAAGTGAGAGGGGATCTGTAATTACTCAACGTTCAAGAGAAGAACCACCCAATTCTATGATGTCTGGGAACTATAGTTTGTCCAGACCTTCAGGCGGATGAGGATGTCATGTCTTTGGTAGCAATACATCGAGTTTTCTGCAAGAGCAGGGTGGATTTGTTCAGGGAATCCATGCATGGTCGTAGGCTTGCAGTACAATTCAAACATTTTGGATAGAACAGAACCATCATGATAAAAATATCATACACTATATGGTTAGAGGTATGATTCAAGTTTCCATAGTTTTATCTTCTGCACTTTTAGATACAAGTGGCTCCCATAATTTTATATCTTTTGTCGTTGTGGAGAGCCTTGGGATTCGAATTTTTAATTCTGATTATTTTATGAGGGTAGACTGTAACACCCCAGGTAAATAAAGAATATTTCATTGTCACATTTATCCATATTTGTGAATAAAATATTAATATAACTTTAAAGGGGACACAATGCTTGATGGCGTACCCAATATGCAACAATGAGTTTTTGGAAATCTTACATTGCACTCTAATAATAAAATGATATTATTTTAAATTGTAGTTAACGCCTAGCCATTGTAATGGCGAGAATGAACAGAACTAACTAAAAAATTATTATATATGTTTTTCAAATACTTTTACTTTTTACAATAAATGTTAGAGGATTAAAAATGCGAATGAATCCAATTTTATGCGTAACCATTCTAATATTCTTTAAAAGGTCGATTAACCGCCTTTTGATGATGAATCTCTATTAAATCCACATTATGAAAATTTTATGTGTTATATTTGACATAATAAAATTCTTCTTTAGAATCGAGAAATCAAAATTTACTTTGTGTAAATTTTTGGTATTTTTCCGATAAAGTTCATTTTTAATGAATAGTGAAAAATGTTGTATTTTAATTCAAAACCTCTTTTTAATCTAATTTATTTATATGATTATATTATCATTTTAATTGGATATAAAGTTAAATTAGAATATATTTTTACCATTTAATCAAATAGTTTTCATTGGAATTAATTTCATCTTGAAATTGGACTTAAATTAGTGTCAATCTTTTGATACTTATTGTTTTATAAAAACACGCTATTTTCTCTGAAAGCGGGATTTTATTATTAAATTAATTAATGTAACTTATATGTTTTAAATTTTGTAAAATAGAAATAATTTTTTAATTCTGAATATCAAATATATCTTAGGGGTAATTGTTGGTATTTTTCTGAAAAACATCAATTTTAGATGAATAGTGAAACCACTAAGTGGTAGTTAAAGAAACTGATTTTTCATTTAAATGAAACTTTGCCACTTCTGTGATTTGATTTTCAAAAATCCGACATATATGGTTTTCATTAATATGTAAAATGTGGATCAATGAGATTAAAATACTTTTTGGTGAATAGTAACATTTATGTTTTATTAATCGCGATTAAAGGTAATTAGTGTAATTTAAGGTAATAATATTGTTTTAATAATATGAAATGACCTAGACACATGTCCTTCCATCATTGGATGTGTCATTTCCGACCATTAAAATACATGGGTAAACTTGGGGACCCCATGGAGCCACTTTGGTAGGAAAATGACATAAATAACTTTTTATTTAAAGTTAAAATAAAAATGTCACAAACATGAGTTGTTTTACTAAAAAAAATTAAATGTGGTTATAAAAGTCATATTTTTGACTATAAATATTCATTAGAAAGATAAAAGGATTTCCTACATCATGATATTTTTTTATAATTTTTAGAAATTATATAAATTTATTTATTTATGACACTATGATGATATAGTTATTACCTCATAAATGAACGATTCAAATAAAATGAGAAGATAGGGTGATATATAATTCTTAAACATGTAACAAACCTATTGGATGGGTGTATTTCTAAACCTTATCATCTTATACTCGAAATATATACTTTTGGGACCTTTTAAATCCGAAAAACATTTTATAATAAAGTAATATTTTATAACTTTCCAAGAGTGCCGCTCCTCTCCTCTTATAAAAGTTCCACACCTCTACCACATTACACACACCTCTCAAACCTTTGGCTCAGCCATCCCCTGCCCATTTAATCTCTCCACATCCCTCTCTTCATCATTGAAGCCTCACTTTGGGCAGAATATTTTCCAAGGAGGCCTTTGAGCTCAAATCAAAGAGAGTTACCCGATTTAAAGTTAATGTCTTCCCTTATGTTCTTTTGTCTTATTTTTCTTCTCCAAACCCCTAAAACCTTTTTATTACTTTTATTGTAACATAACCAGTATCTTAAATATAATAGTATTTTTTTATAAGATGGATTCAAGATAAACTTTCACACACCTTCATTTAATGGTTAAAGAACATACTGTTTCTGTGGACGGAGAATTACTGCCTCACGAAATGATGATTCTTCAATATTCTATTAACACCTTCAATGGTGACCCTTAAGATGTCACTATATTTATATATGATATATAATATGTTTATGTTTTCCTTAATCTTATGTATTTTTCATTTATGGAATACCATTATGGTTTCTGTTATGGGTAAACGTGATATCTTCATTTTAGGAAGTGCGGACTACCGCCCCCTCAAAGTGATTTGATTCGTTAATGCCATATGTGGGACGTATAAAGGATGGAATTAATTGTATTACATATGATATCCTACTGGAATTATAATATCCCTTTATATAATTATTATTTCATTCCATTGAATACAAAAAAATTAAATTAAAGTAGCGTTCATTCGTACGTACGGCTTACCGTCTCCATGAACGGTACATTTCATTTCTTATCTCCAAATGTTATTTACTATTATAAGTACATATATATAATGGATATATATGTAATATATTAAATCTAAATTATATATATTATTATGTAATTATAATATATATATCTCTCATTTTTTTAATTCCATTAATATGAAAAAAAATGAAAGTAGCATTGAAGAGAACGTATGACCTACCTCTCCATGAATGGGGCATTTAATTTTTTTCCCAAATGCTATGGAATAGTATAAAATGAATATATATGGGATATATATGATATTTAAGACATCAATAATATTGTCGATATGATGTACCTATAACTACATGGAATATTCTTTTCCAACAAGTTCAATTTTTACTCATGTACCGAACATCAACAAAAACATCTGATATGAACTCACTTTATTAAAAAATTATTATAACATTATAATATGTAATATAAACAGAATAATAATCTTTATAGGGGTTCCTTATGAAATTATAAGTTGACCAAATTTTATTATTCAGGAGATTAAATAACAATCGAGTCATGTCGCACCTGAGGTAAGGGATCCAACCTCTCTCTTTCTTTTTAAGTACTCTCTTTTATGTCATTTCTTTTAAGCTGATATTTATTATGTTTGGGGATGTTCTTTTATATTCCTCAAACATTAATTTATGTTCATATTATGAGAGACCCTATTTGATCTCATAAATCCATTTTTGGATGTTTTAAGTGGCGCCGTAAGGCTGTAGAGATTTTGTAAGGGATTTTTCATCTCACTTTTATTCCCATGACATTTATGCTAAGTTTGCCAGTATTTCCATTGAGTGGTGTATGTACTACCCATTATTACTCTATTTTTAAAATATAATTTCATTTATGGGTATTTACATCTTCAATGTATGACCCTTCTTCCATGGGGTGTACGTTTCGAAAGTTACCCAACTCGGTAAGGGGACCTTTCACCCTCCTCTTTTTAAAAGACTTCTTTTGTTATGTCTTTTAATTCACATACTATTCTGTTGGGATATGTTCTTATATATCCTTATTTATGTAAATTTTATGTCCATGTGATGAGAAACCATTTTCTCTCTCATCAACTCATTTTCTGAATTTTAAAGTGACGTCGTTAGGCTGTCGGATTTCTATAAGGGAACTTCTTAACCCACTTTCAATTCATTGGGTTAAACCTCTACTTTTTGATTTTATTATGACAAGATTATGTGTGGAATATCTATGTTGTAATATTCACAAACTGTTGTGTAGATATACTATTTCTACACATAATCATCTCATTTATAAATTATTACGAACTTGTATGGGAAATAATAACCCAATCTCATTTCATTGAGTTAAATACCTATGTCATTGGTTTTGTTTTTCCAAGATTATTTGTGAATGAACTCTGATTGTTTCACACTTAATATCCACTTATATTGGGTGTATTTATATTTCTCACACATAATTATGTGATAGATTTATCCTTAATTTAAAGATACCATCTTTATAATTGATTTCATCTCAATTTACATTTCTATTGAGACTTCATTGTTGTTATGCACCAATTCACTCTTATATGGTGTGTATAGTGTCCTTTGACATATTATATCATGAATCCCATTATTCTCATGATATTATAAAGCTCAGATTAAATTTTATTCTGTAATTATTTGAATTCATGTGTCACTCATTTTGTTAAAAACTTTTTAACAAAAATATCGCTTTAAATGATTTAAAGATTCATTATTCTAAATCGTTATCTTTACTGTCCATGTTTTAAAAATGGTTTTCAGTATTTATTTATATGGTCATTAATGTTTTAAAATTATAATTCCATTAAAATCTTCAATGTGGTATGGGAAACATTGATTCAAAAATCACTTTTAAATGGTTCTTGAAAATGGATTGATTAATTCAATATCTTGGAATTAGTTATTGTGATTGCAAATGAAATGTTGTTATTAAAATGTTTATATATTCAATATTTTATGTTTAATGATGGTAATTGGACATTTTACGGGAGGTCACATGATAAACCATATGATGGGTGGTGCCATGAATACCAGGACGAGTGGTTACGTTATAACCTCCAGTGCATTGGGTATGGAAGTTGGCCGTATGACTATTCCATTAAGTATGTGTCGAAGTCTACCGTATGGTTATTACATTTAAGTATGTTTATGTCCCAAGTTACCTTTATATGTTATGTGTTTTTTATATGGGTTTTATTGTAATATTTTGGTTACAAAAGGGTAAGTAATGGTCTTTTATTCCATGAACAGTTTTTACTACTTCATAAAGGTGAAAAGTATTACATTGGTAAAGTATTCATGGTTTACCTGTTGTTTTGAAAAAAATAACAGTTTTCCTTCTTTGTGTATCCTTTACTGGGCTTTTTATGCTCATCCCAAGTTTTGAAATGTTTTCCATAGGACTTAAAGATGAATAGGGTCGAGGATGGGTTCATGGAAAGACATGCTATCTAAAACATTGAACTAGAAATGTTTCTTTTTTAGAGTTTTTTTATTATTTTATGAAAACTTAGTAGAAGTTTCTACTATGTAATCTTTTGAGATGTAATAGTTATGACCAAATTCTCTAAAAGTCTAAACCTGAATAGATTTTCTATATGAATTATTCATTTAATTCATGATTAATTAAGGTTTAAGGCTGTGGCCTTATAGTTGGTATCAGAGGTCGGTTTAGATAACTTTAGAGGTTAGGGTATTTTCTAAGCATAAGTGACATTACCATAATGGTTAGGATTTCAGAAAGAGTCCTAGTTTTGAAATAGTTAATGAGTAAGTATATCTTAGTGTTTATCTTACTCATTAGTACATTATGATTTTGTTGATATACTCACACTGACATTTCTGGTTTTAGTGAATGGATGGATCTAGTAGGCGCCAAAGTGACAATAGGTTTGAAGGAAACTGTGGTGGTTCTATGATTAAGAGATAGGATGAAATGGGGGATTCAATGAGGAAACTCGTGGTTGTTCTAAACCAACTATCAATGGGTCATGATCAACCACTTGTACCTTGGTATGTTCTGTATTGTATCATGTACGAGATGACCAATCGATTTGGAAGCTCATGTAATAATTATAATGGTAACCATTAGGGTTTATATGATCCTTACATTTGAGGTAATTATGTGTTATTATATGTTATGATGGAAAATGAAAGGCATGAGATAAACTTGAGGTTAACATATGTTATGATTATTTTTAAAGATTTTATATCATTTTGGGGAATGTTTTCAGAATTATGTAGTGTTGGAAAAAGGACAACACGCAGACCGTGTGACAACCCGTCGCGTCAGAAAAAGCTGTGGGAATCGAACCCACAACCAAAGTGCGACTGGTATTTATGGCCTACCACTGCACAACGTGAATTCCCTGGTTAGTTTGACTAATTCTTTTTAGTTATATTATTTTAGGAATCAAGAGTATGTTTATTTTGGCTTATCTATGGAAATTATTAACCTATCATGGAGGATGTGTGATTAGGTTAATTACTTTTCAATATGAGAATTTAAGAGCAACTGATGTTATTTGGAGATAAATGTTAATTTGTACATCGGAATACTATGTTATTAAATCATTCAAATATTTGGGTTTCAATATTAGTTTGGTTTACATTGAAGAATTTTATGGACAAATTGTTTATCTAATGTTCTTCGTTGAACATTGGGTTTGTTGGAGAAATTTTTGAGATTAAGAATAGATTTTCTTTTTTATAAAGGATTATTCATATGTGGATCTTGTTCTAACTATTTTTGGTTTTGGATTTTTTCTATCGACATGGAAAATATGTAGTTATCTTTTGTGGATTCGGTGATTCTCAAGAAGTTGATTATAGTACCCTTAATGCGAACATGTCTTCCTAAATACTCGTCTTTTGGAGAAAATATGAGTTTGATTAAGGAATCTAGTAAAAGTTGAAAGTCTACGTGACAAGTAAGTATGTTTCATTATGATTTAGTTAAGCTCAAAAATAAATTCCACAATGAAGAGTAACTTAAAACAAAAATGTATTATGTTAACTTTTCCTTCTGGGGAATAGAATACCATTTAACCCATCACAGGTTTCTGATTTTCTTATGGTTAACATTCTCCTAGACATGTTTATTATCACTCTACCTCAAAACATGACACGTTGTTTTTTCCTCCATATCCTTGTTTTCCTACATGGAATCTTATTATGTAACACCCCAGGTAAATAAAGAATTTTAAAATTTCACATTTAACCATATTTTTGAATAAAATATTAATATAACTTTAAAGGGGACGCTATGCTCGATGGCGTACCCAATACGTAACAACAAGTTTCTTGGGAATCTTACGTTGCACTCTAATAATAAAATAATATTATTTTAAATTGTAGTTAACGCATAGTCGTTGTAATGGTGGGAATGAACAGAACTAACTACAAAATTATGATATATGTTTTTCAAATATTTTTACTTTTTAAAATAAATGTTAGAGGATAAAAAATGCGAATGAATCCAAATTTAAGCGTAAACATTATAATATTCATTAAAAGGTCGATTAACCACCATTTGATGATGAAACTCTTTTAAATACACTTTATGAAAATTTTAAGTGATATATTTCACAAAATAAATTTCTTCTTTAGAATCGGGACATCATAATTTACTTTCTGTAAATTTTTGTTATTTTTCCGATAAAGTTCATTTTTTAACGAATAGTGAAAATTGTTGTATTTGAATTCAAAAACACTTTTTAATATAATTTATTTATATGACTAGATTATCTTTTTAACTGGTTTTAATGTGAAATTAGAATATATTTTTACCATTTAATCCAATAGTGGTCGTTGGAATTAATTTCATCTTGAAATTGGACTTAAACTAGTGTCAATCTTTTGATACTTATTGTTTCATAAAAACACGCTATTTGCTCTGACATCGGAAATTAATTATTAAATTAATTTATGTAAATTATATGTTTTTAATTTTTTAAAATAGACATAATTTTTGAATTCGGAATATCAAATATAGCATGGGGGGAATTTTTGGTATTTTTCTGAAAAACATAAATTTTAAATGAATAGTGAAACCGCTAAGTGGTAGTTAAAGAAATTGATTTTTTGTTTAAATGAAGCATTTCCACTTATGTGATTTGATTTTCAAAAATCCGTTATATATGTTTGTCATTAATAAGTAAAATGTGGTTCAATGAGATTAAAATATTTTTTGGTGAATAATAACTTTTTAGTTTTATTAATCGCGATAAAAGGCAAATAGTGTAATTTAAGGTAAAAATAATGTTTTAATAATATGAAATGACCTAGACACATGTCCTACCCTCATTGGATGTTTCATGGCCGACCAATATAATCCATGGGTCAACTTGGGGAACCCATGGAGCCACTTTGGTAGGAAAATGACATAAATAACATTTTATTTAAAGAAAAAATAAAAATGTCACAAACATGAGTTGTTTTACTAAAACAATTTCTAAGTATGGTTATAAAATTCATATTTTTGACTATAAATACTCATTAGAAAGATAAAAATATTTCCTACATCAAGATATTTTTTTATAATTTTTATAAATTAAATAAATTTATTTATTTATGACACTGTGATGATGCAGTGATTACCTCATAAATGAACAATTTAAATAAAATTAAAAGATATGTGAAATATAATTCTTACACTTGTCAAAAACCTATTGTATGGGTGGATTTAAAAAAATTATCACCTTATCCTCGAAATATATCTTTTTTGGACCTTTTAAATCAGAAATACATTTTATAATAAAGTATTATTTTATAACTTTCCAAGAGTGCCCATCCTCTCCTCTTATAAAAGGCCCACACCTCTACCACCTTACACACACCTCTCAAGCCTTTGGTTCGGCCAACCCCTGATCATTGCATCTCTCCAAATCCATATATTCATAATTGAAGCCTCATATTGGGCATAATCCTTTCCAAGGAAGCCTTTGAGCTCAAATCAAAGAGAGTTACCTGATTTAAAGGTAATGTCTTCCCTTGTGCTCTTTTGTCTTATTTTTCTTCTCCAAACCCCAAAACTCATTTTTATTACTTTTTTTTGTAACAAAACCAGTATATTAAATATACTAGGATGTTTTTATAATATTTATTCATTCTACACTTTCACTCAACTTCTTCTAATGGTTAAAGAACATACTGTTTCTGTGGATGGTGAATTACTGCCTCACGAAATGATGATTGTTCAATATTCTTTTAAAACCCTCAAAGGTGGCCATTAAGACGTCACTATATTTATATATGTTATATAATATGTTTATGTTTTCCTTAATCTTATGTATTTTTCATTTATGGCATACCTTTATGGTTTCCATTATGGGTAAACGTGATATCTTCATTTTAGGAAGTGCGGACTACCGCCCCCTCAAAGTGATTTGATTCGTTAATGCCATATGTGGGACGTATAAAGGATGGAATTAATGGTATTACATAGGATATCATACTATAATTATAATATACCTTAATATAATTATTATTTCATTCCAATTAATCCAAAAAAATCAAATGAAAGTAGCGTTCATGCGTACGTACGGCTTACCGTCTTCATGAACGGTACATTTCATTTCTTATCTCCAAATGTTATGTACAATTATAAGTACATATATATAATGGATATATATGTAATATATTACATCTAAATTATTGATATCATTCTGGAATTAATATATATATATATATATCTCATTTTTTTAATTCCATTAACATGACAAAAAATTAAAGTAGCGTTCAAGCGTACGTACGGCCTACCGTCTCCATGAACGGTGCTTTTAATTTTTTTTCCAAATGCTATGTAATAGTATAAAATGAATATATAATTGATATATATGATATTTAAAACATCAATACTATTCTGGATATGATGTACATATCACTACATGGAAAATTCTTTTCCAACAAGATCAATTTTTACTCATGTACCGAACATCGACAAAAACGTCAGATATGAACTCACTTTATAAACCAATTATTATAACATTATAATATGTGAAATGAACTGAATAATAATATTTAATGGAGGTACTTAATAAATTATTAATTGACCAAATTTTATTATTCAGGAGATTAAAGAACAATCGAGTCATCTCGGACACGAGGTAAGGGATCCAACCTCTCTCTTTCTTTTTAAGTACTATCTTTTATGTCATTTATTTTAAGCTCATCTTTATTATGTTTGGGGATGTTATTTTATATTATTAATACTGTAATTTTTATTTTAATATTATGAGAGACCCTATTTGATCACATAAATCCATTTTTGAATGTTTTAAGTGGCGTCATTAGGCTGCTGAGTTTCCGTAATGGATTTTTCATCTCACTTTTATTCCCGTGACATTTATGCTATGTTCTTGACTATTTCATTTTAGTGGTGTATGTACTGCCAATTATTATACAATTTTTATAATATAATTTTATTTATGGGTATTTACATATTCACTGTATGACCCTTCTTCCATGGGGTGTACGTTTCGAAAGTTACCCAACTCGGTAAGGGGACCTTTCACCCTCCTCTTTTTAGAAGACTTATTTTGTTATGTCTTTTAATTCATATACTATTATGTTGGGATATGTTATTATATTTATTTATTTCTTTAAATTTTATGTCCATGTGATGAGATACCATTTTCTCTCTCATCAACTCATTTTCTGAATTTTAAAGTGAAGTTGTTAGGCTGTTAGATTTCTATAAGGGAACTTCTTAACCCACTTTCAATGCTTTGGGTTAAACCTATACTTCATGATTTTATTATGCCATGATTATGTGTTTAATCTCTATGTTGTAATTTCTACAAACCATTGTGTAGATATACTATTTCTACACATAATCATCTCATTGATAAATTCTTACGAACTTCTATGGGAAATAATAACCCAATCTCATTTCATTGAGTTAAATACCTATGTCATTGGTTTTCTTTTTCCAAGATTATGTGTGAATGACCTCTGATTGTTTCACACATAATATCCACTTATATTGGGTGTATTTATATTTCTCACACATAATTATGTGATAGATTTATCCTTAATTTAAGGAAACCATCATTATAATGGATTTCTTCTCAATTTACATATCCATTGAGACTTCATTGTTATTATGCACCAATTCACTCTTATATGGTGTGTATACAGTCCTTTGACATATTATATCAAGAATCCCTTTGTTATCATGATATTATAAATCTCGGATTAAATTTTATTCCGCAATTATTTGAATTCAAGTGTCTCTCATTTTTTTAAAAACTCTTTAACAAAAATATCATTTTAAATGTTTTAAAGATTCATTATTCTAAATCATTATCTTTAATGTTCATGTTTTCAAAATGGTTTTCAGTATTTATTTATATGGACATTAATGTTTTAAAATTATTATTCCATTAAAATATTCAATGTGGTATTTGACACTTTGATTCAAAAATCTCTTTTAAATGGTTTTTGAAAATGGATTGATTAAGTCAATATCTTGGAATCACTTATTGTGATTGCAAGTGAAATGTTGATATTAAAATGTGTATATATTCAATATTTTATGTGTAATGATGGTACTTGGACATTTTACAGTTGGTTACGTGATAAACCATATGATGGGTGGTGTCGTGAATACCAGGACGGGTGGTTACGTTATAACCTCCAATGCATTGGGTATAGAAGTTGGCCGTATGGATATTCCATTAAGTATGTGTGGAAGTCGACCGTATGGATATTACATTTAAGTATGTTTATGTCCCAAGTTACCTTTATATGTTATGTGTTCTTTATATGGTTTTTAAGGTAATCTTTTGGTTAGAAAAGTGTAAGCAATGGTCTTTTATTCCATGAATAGTTTTTACTACTTCATAAAGGTGAAAATTATTACTTTGCTAAAGTATTCATGGTTTACCTATTGTTTTGAAAAAACTAATAGTTTTCATTCTTTGTGTATCCTTTACTGGGCTTTTTATGCTCATCGCAGGTTTTTGAAATGTTTTCCACAGGACTTAAAGATGAATAGGGTCAAGGATGGGTTCAAGGAAATATATGCTATCTAAAACATGGAATTAGACTTGTTTCTTTTTAAGAGTTTTTTTATTATTTTATGGAAACATAGTAGAAGTGTCTACTATGTAATCTTTTGAGATGTAATAGTTATGACCAAATTCTCCAAAACTCTAAACCTGAAAGGGTCCTCTATGTTAATTATTCATTTAATTCATGATTAAGTAAGGTTTAAGGCCGAGGCCTTATATAGACACTCCGTTGGGGATTAGTATGGAAAATTTACGTTAATAGAAATATTTCCTTCTTTAGGATGGAGGGTTTCACTCTATATTGGACCTCTATATCATAGAGATGACAAGATTTTATTTCATTTGTGGAATAGACTTGTTGGCCTCATTACATTCCTTTGTTAACTTCTATCACCGCATGGTGAGTTTCATGTCACAAGTGGTGGGTTTATTATACAATAGGGTGAATGGGATGTCTATGAGAGTAGAGATGGTCCTAAGAATAATGGGAAAAGAGTAGTTACAACCCCGATTTCTAGTTTGTATCTGGATGACCAGGGGAATTCACAGATAGACATTTCTACAATGGTGGATCATTTAAGAGATGCCTATCTGGATGAATTTTCTAGTTTACCTCTAAATAGAGCGGTATTTTTCTCCATTGACCTTATGATAGGAGTGGAACCAGTGTCCATTCCTCATTAAATGATTGCTACACCAGAGTTACAGGATCCCAAGAAATAGTTATAAGAGTTACTGTAAAAATGATTCATCTGAGCAAGTACTTCTCCTTGGTGTTCACTAATCCTATTTGTGAAAAATGAATATGGTACCCTCAGACATTTGGTCGATTATCAGATTTGGAACAAATTGAATATCAATAACTAATATCCCATTCCGAGGATTATTGATCTATTTAATCATCTATGAGGAGACTATGTGTTTTCGATGATTTACTTGAGATCTGGTTATCATAATTTGCATGTTACAACATCAAATATACCTCTAAAAGAATTTCAGAGTAGGTATGGTCTATAATAGTATTTGGTTATGCCATTCAGTTTCACGAACTCACCGATATCATTCATGGAACCGAGGAATCAAGTGTTCCATCCTTTCATTGATTCTTTTTCAATAGTAGTCATGGAAAATAAATTGTTGTACTCTCACTCTCGACAAGACCATGTCATCCATCATGAGACTATGTTGATTACACCAAGAGAGCATCATTTATATGTTATTATCTCAAAATTCTACTGTTGGACGGAACAGAATCACTTCATGGGTCATGTACTATCAAATACAGGAGTATCAGTAGACCCAGATAATGTCCGACCTGTAGTTTCCTTGGAGCATCCAAAGAACATCATTTAGGTACATATTTTTTGGGGAATCCGAGTTATTCAATACTCTTTATAACATATTTTCACATTTGGAATCTCCACATAAATTCCTGACAATATAGGATGTGTAGTTCCTGTGGATAGATTACTAGGATTCAACCTCTTAAGAGTTGGAATGGATATTGACTTCATCATCGATACTGATTTTTTTCTTGCCCTGATACAGTTACACCATTTTATATGATTCATCAAGTATCGGGTTGTGAGAAGTGCTTATGAAAGGTAATGGAGTCATTTCATATTGTTCTTGGCAGTTCGAGACATTATCTTTTTGGAGAGAATTTTGGGCTATAAACTGACAAGAATATCCTCATGTATATCTTTACTCAGCATGATATTAATTTGATACAACGATGGTGGGTTGAGTACCTTCATTCCTTTAACATTAAGCTTGCATACATGCCTGGTAAAGGCAATGCAGTGGTAGATGTGTTGAGCTGGAGAACTCATATATAGGTAGTTTAGGAGGCCAATAGTTAGTGGAAGCTTTGGCTCTATTCTCTATGATGCATTTGGAGGTGCACGATAGATATGGGGAAGATAGTTCTTTCTTTCGTATCTATTAAATCATCTCTACCTGATCGATTGTGAATTGTGAATCTATCAAATTCTGAAGGCCTAGTCCTATGAGAGAGTGTGTCATATGTGTACCCTACTCATGGGTGGACCCTTGGCGAGGATGATGTTTTCCATTTTATTGTACGCGTATGGGTTTCAATAGATATATATGAGGGGTTGTTGCATGATTTAATTCCTTAGTATGGGTAGTTCATCCTGGTGTTACTAACATATATCGAGATTTATGTCATCAGTATTAGTGGCCTGGTCTGAATAGGGATGTATATGGTTTTGTTATGAGATATTCCACTAGTCAGTAGTTGAAGGTGGATCATTAGTTACCATTCTTGTTGTTACAACAATTACCAAATATTCAGTGGAAATGGTATTATTTTGCGATGGATTTTTTGATGGGTTCACCGAGATCACCTTGAGGGAATGATGCAATTCAGGTTGTTATTGACAGACATACGAAGGTTTCACATTTCATGTGGATTAAGGAAACCTTCAATTTTGATAAAAATGGATGGTTGAACATCTGAGAGATGGTACTTTTACATGGGATTCTAAACTCTATCATTTAAGATCGGGAGAAATAGATTACTTATTCTGTCTGGAATGGACTATAGAGGGATTTTGGTACACAGGTACTTATGGGTACATCTTACCATCCCCAGACTGATGGACAGTCCGAGCACATGATCTAGTTTTTAGAGGACATACATAGATAATTCATCCTAGATTTAAAATGATAATGGGAGAGAAATATACCCCTAGTAGAGTTTTCCTAAAATAAACATTTTTAGGAAATGATTTAGATGGTACCTTATGAGGCATCGTACGGTAGGCCATGCCGATCACACCTATATTGGATGGAAGTTGGAGAGTTAGCTACGCTGGGATGTATTCCTATACAAGAGACCACTGAGAAGGTGGAGTTGATTCAAAAAAGGATGGATAGTACACATTATCCACAAAAATCATACACTGATCGATGGAGATGTCCTCTGGAGTTTGGTGTCGAATATCAGGTTTTCATGTGTGTCATAGCATGGTTAAGAAATATGATGAATAAAAGTCAAGGAAAACTATCACCGAGATACATCGATCCTGTTTCAATTGTTGTTTACTCATGGGAATCGGGCTTTGAACGATGTCATTCATGTTTCTCAGGTACGACGTTACATTTTAAAATCGTCTCACATTTTTCGGCCTAAGGAGGTTGAGTTGGAGGTGGATTCATCCTTCGAGGAGCACCCTATTCAGATTGTGGATTGAAAAATGAATGTTCTCTTTGGCTGGTCTATTCATATGGTATGTGTGCTATAGAAACATTGGCAAGTACAAGATGATACTTGGGAGAGAGAGGCCAACATACTATCAGAGATGCCAATGTATTTTGATGTTTCTTCTACACCCCCTCTGAAAGGGAAATTCAGGTAAAAATAACTTTAAAAGGTGAATTTTTTTAAGAAAAAAATATTTGATTTTAGTTATAGATAATTTTTAGGTTTTTTTTAAGAAAAATGAATAAATTGAAATATTTTCTAATTACACACCATGTAACAACCAAGTACATGGTAGTTTGGTGACATGACAGAATGCTTATGGATAGGGTCGGTTCAGGCTACTACAAGTCATTTATATTTAATGAACATGGCCTTTAATTATCATTTCATTTGATAAATGAGAGTGGGTTCACCTCTCATATTTGCAAACTCTATCTATTACTTATGGTTCATACAAGATCTTTGTAGAATGACCAATAAACTTTGTACCACTCATGTTCCCCTTTCTGAGCTCTGATTAAGAGGTTGCTGGGTCCATTGGAATCCTACTAGTGAGGTCTCAATTCAAATAAATCCTTTAATCTAGATTCCTCCTCTCTCGTGAGTTATTTATGATCGAGTGGTTTTTACCTTTTTGTAGATCTAGGTCAATCTAGGCTGATTCAAGGGACGATGTTCAAGAGTATTGATTGTACAAAATCAAGGTAGTTGGTTTGTTCCTTAAGTTGATTTTCATTGGATTATATATGATAAAATTTTAGTATACCCATGTTTGGTGTATATCATTTTTGGAATTAGACCATCATTAATAACTATTATGGTTTGGTAGAATAATAAAGGATATTTTCATATTAGTGAGGATATATATTTTTCTTATGGTCACCCCATGGATGTGTTTCCCATATTTGATTGATTATGGCCGTTTGGTCATAATTTCTATTAGTCTTGATAGGTTTCCATTCCATTCCTTGTTAGGATTGAGTTTATTGATTTTATGTGATGTCTATGATATAAATTGTGAATGTTTTAACATGAGGAATTGACTGTGAGAGCATCTCGAGGGAGAGTCATTTATATATGATTTACTCTTATATGAAATAGGGTTATTGATTGTGAGAGAAGCCAGAAGGTCATCAACATAGGGGTTTAGACCGTGAGAGATTACCAAAGAGTTTTCTTATACTTGTTTGATAGTATAATAGACCAAGATATTTAGACCATGAGAGAATTCACAAGAAATAATTTTTTAATGATTAGTTCTATATTAGACCGAAGGGGTTAGACATCAAGAGAAACCTATTGGGTTGTTATTAATTAAAATGTTGTAATGTTAGAAAACATATATTAGAATATGAGAAATTTTCAAATAGAGTCATTATTGAATAATTGAATGATGGTGACGAGTTTGTGAAGATAAAGCATAATCTTAGACTCGGTCTTGCATTAATGTTTAGATGGTCTTCTGAGACATCTGTTTTGTTACTATTACATAGGGGATACAGAGCATAGGATAGATCTCATGTTTTACATGGTACACAAGATGAATAATGAATATTAAATGAATTCAATTGAAACTATAGGATTGTTTAATTTTGAGTACTTCTACGTTTATTGCTTCATTTATGCGTTTTAACTACTGTATATATTTACTGATAGTTATCTACCACTTTATCAGTGGATTCCTACTGGGATTATTATCACACCCTATTTGGGTCATGTTTTTGGACCCAAACAAATTATATTGTTGACGGTATATATGATATAAACATTCCTTCATATATAGGTACTTGATTGTTGATGGAGCTAGAGTGCATGGGACCATGCTGAGGCTTGTGATGCTATGGGAGTTTACTTCTTTTTTGTACTTTGGTTTCAGTATTCTGTTCCATGAATGGTGTCTTGTTTTTCTTCTTTTGTAGAAACATGTGACATGAAACATTTATATATTCTCCTGTTGTTATAATACTATCAGTCTTCCGTTGTTTACTTTTTTTGTATTGTATTACTACTACCCCTATTGTTCAATATTTTCATTAAACTATGTATACTCTGCCAATTAGGGAATATTTTATCCATTATCAAACCATGTACCTCAATTCTAGTTGACAGCCTCTGGCATTTTTGGAAATGCAGATGAGGTCATGTGACCCACTCGGTTCGGGGCCCCTTTGGGACGCACCCAAAACTGGGATGTTACAACAATGAGGCCTCAGTGCCCCCTATCATCCACACCAATGACACAGATTGGAGTTATAAAAAATGGAACTCTTATTGTCACTACCCCGATAAGAATCCTAGAGGTAATGATTCATTCCATCAAAAGAACTAATGGATTGATGTGATAGTTGTCATCAATTCATGGTATTATTTTCTTCCCTCAGTTTATGCACAATGATAAAAACGGATTGACTATTGTAGAAAAGTTAGTCATGAAAAAGAAAATCACATGTGTATGTATGGAATAACAGATCCCATCCTCAAAAATTCTTGTATGTGAATTCTCACCACAATCTAGAAGTAATGAAAATCACTACAACTCCATGAAACTCATTGTATATTCGATACCATAAATTATAACCTGCTCGTGATGTAAGATCACTCCTTCTCTGTCATATCTCAATGTTTAAGGAAAAAACTAATCATTAAAGGAAGTCTAGAAAGAAATGCACAACATGAACTAATGATTACCATCTTGTGTAATCACATCCCACCAGCACTTGGATGAAACACACAATATGTTTTTAGTAAGCATGAACCTCTTCTCCAATGGTGTCTCTATATGCTCAATGATAGATAGGGTGGCTTCAAGACAATAATTAGTAGCATGTGGACTGCCATAACTTGTATGGGTATAAGGATGCTACTACTGGTACTCACAAGTCAGATTATCCATTGTGGGTGAAATCCATGGAGCACCATGTATGGAATGCATCAGACATAGGAAAATATCACAAATATGGGCATGAGTGCCCAAATATGGATTAGAATGTGGTCCCTCATGGGGAACTCATGGATTTAATAGTGTAATATTAGGGCCCACTATATCTGGGGATTGGTCATCTCCACCCTCTAGGCACACGATATGAGGATTTTGTGGCAGTATTGGTCTAAAAATGCTATGAACACTCCTCAGAAGAAGCTTAAGAATAAGGATATCATCACTACAGGAAGATAAAATATGAAAACTCACTCCCCATGAAATACTACACATACTAATCATTTTTTCAGTCAGGTATCAATAAGTTCTCAATTAAAAGATTTGTTTTTTTTACATATAACTACCAGGATCACTCAATTACCTTGCATAAAAATGAAAATGTGGGATAAGGTTGTGAAAAATATTTATTTTAAATTCAATGACTCACTTTATAATGGATATCCATTTCTAGTGAATCAGTTCCTATACACCATGTCCCTAGAAATGAAACCCATTTATTTATAGCATAATGGAATGACTTATAAATTACTCATCCCAAACCATGAGAGCCCAAACCCCCTATGATTTGAGATATGAAATCACTCAATATCCACAGTAATTAATATATGTACAAGGTAACTATCAGATTGTTACTGAACAGTCATAGTCATATCATGAAACAAAAAATAGTGAAATGCCCATACATGGCCTGGAAATATGCTGGACATGTGAATCATATGTGCCTATAATGATGAATATAATGATTCTACTTAATCTCATATCATCTGTCAAAGGATGAAAATAAATACTTAATCAATGTAATAATAAAAAACACAACAAATATGTGCATCATCCAATGATGAAATAATGTCAACTATAATTAAAAAAACAATTATAATTTAGGTTACTTAGTATTTACCCTGAAAATTGGGTCATGATGCCCAAGAACAAATTATCACCATGTACACAGTGTTCTTAATATAAATTATATTTTTACCAAATAGTAATGAAAGAAGAGAAACACCTATAGTACCACTTCGTGATATCCCAGACCTAGATGCCAATTTATGGGGACTCTGTGCCCAGTGGTCCACATCAAATCAAGTACATCACACCAAATATGAGAGGCTAACGACTAGTAGAGAGATCTTAGGATGTGAATGTGGGTAGAAAATACCCTCATTAACATTGTTTATCATACAAGATAAATAATAAAAATGGAAAATTGAGGAAGCAATACCTGTAAACATAAGGCACATCAAAAAATAGAGACTCCAATAACAATAACTGAAATAACATAAATAACATCAAAGAATAAAAAAAACTGATGATGATATTTCATGTCACTAGAAAATTAAAAAACATGGATACGAGATAGTAGAAATAACATCTTCCACAAAATAATGATGGAAATAAAAAGACTATCCCAATCATCATGTCCTTCAGCTCAGACATCTGCTTTCAAGATCCATCCTAAAAAAGAATGAAATATAGTGTTTGAATCCATATGCATCCCTTTACCAACACCTGCATTCTTGTAATCTACTTGGAGTACTAAATGGTTCCCTGAGAGGGTGTGATATAAATCCAAGTGTTCCACCACCACATCTGTCTATAACATCTATCTAATGTATTAAAAATGTAACAGTGTGAAAACATGAATATATAAAGTAAATTAATACAACATAAATAAATACCCAAATACATGATTCATATCTCAACTAGAATTTTAATGTAACCAATCCATTAATTGATTTCATCTAGTTTATTAATATGTAACATGTTATCATCAATGAAGGGTCTATGTTATGACATGGAAACCTGCAATAACATTTAATAATGAAGTTCCAAGGTAATAACCATTGAAACATATGGGTTGGCGACATATTAATATCTATATCGTGGTTATGGTAAAGAGTATAATCAATGAATAATATTCCTAGGTATTCTATAATAATATGCCTACATAATCCATGGGGATCTTCAGAGGAAAAACATGGTTATATAGTGACTGGGCCCTATGAGCTTTATCATTGGCATCTACCAGTCAATTCTATATCTAGGGAGTGTATAAAAGTCATCCTTTAATACTATGTGATGGACACAATGGTTTCATAAAACTAATCCATTAATAGATAAGGATCATGATCTAGGTGGGACTCAACCTATGAATGTTATATCCTTGAATCAGAGTGGGGTTCCTGAGTGATCAAGGAATTCCTTAATATGAATCCAAAGAATGCTCGAGTTAGGCCACTCTTGTTTAGTAATGAAGTCATATAATATTTCATTTTTCTCAGTACATTCATTTCATTTGTGTGATAAGTTCATGTATCATTAAACCTTTTAATCATGTCATAATTAATCAATAAGTATATTTTCTTCAATTCATTCCTTTCATTAGTCTGATAAGGTCAAGTAGCGTGAATCATTTTTTTCTAGTCATAATTAATCAATAAGTTCATTTAAGGAATATTTAATATTTAAGCTTTATTATACTATAATCCATGAATGTGGTAAGGGATTCTTCAAACATGAATCATATTAATCATTCACATTTAATCATGTAATGTCATATACATAGAATAATTTCCAATTTCCTTATAACCTTTAATTATTAATTTCAATCACTTACCTTATGATTTTCAATTATAAGTGACATGGTAATTTCCATTCACGATTACAAGATTAATTAAGCATTTATTATAAGGTTTCATCCCATTAGTGTGGTCAATCTAGAGCACTTTTGAATGATGTATCAATAGTGTGAAAACACTAAAAAATTTATTATTGAATATCATCCTACATGGGTTGTTGGGAATTTTTTGCACAACCACCAAAAAAATATTAACATATATGGAATGAGAATAATCATAATGTTCAAATGAAATTAATCATGATATATATATTAAATAAATGGAAATTGATGAAATCAGTGGGCCCCACATGACAATTCCAAAATAAATGAACATGATGGAGGAGTTATAGAGCACCAACCTTAGAGTTTATTGAACCTTCTACTATTATATTAGCCATTATATTGTAATAGAATGGGGTATATTTGAGAAATGGGAAAAAACACATACACAATGATAACTAGGTCGAGAGAAAGAGAGGACAAGAGGGGATAAAAATGACTCGAGTACTTATCGTTGTGCATCTAATGTAATGAACGAAATCCCGATTGGATCCCATATGAAGGATATATTATAATACCTTTATTAGGCCTTTAAATATCTCCAAATGGGAAGAAGGATTGGTTAATCAAGCATAATCATTGATTAAGAGGAAGGAAGAGGATTAATTAGACCATTAAAAGAAAAACAGTCATTTAACCCAGAAAATAGCCTATGAATGGTTTGTCCACATGGTTTGAAAACCATGCTTAAACCATGCATGGGTACATGGTTAAAAGGGAAACTCCCAATTCTTAGGCCAAAAGGTATGGGAAACCATGATCCAACCGTGCGGTAAGGCTCTATCCAAAAACACTCCACCAACACAATTTTCTCTAACCATGCAAAATTCCTACATAGTTTTCTATAAACCATGTGCCATGAATATTTTCCCAAAAATATATTTTTCGAGATCTAAACAAGACTCAAACACACTTAGGACCCTCACTAACTCATTATGAATAAAAAATAGGTCCTAAATAAATATTTAGACCTAAATTTAATGTATCAATAACTAAGTGAAAAAATGGGTTCTTACAGAGTGATAAGATGTATTGGGATACAAAGTGTTTATCAATGAAGAAATTTCCTAATGGTGGGGATTCACATTCCGATTAGACCATAGATAAGTGTGAGATCATCTATGTCATGTATAATGATGTTATTACTACTATTATGTTAGTGAAGATTATGTGAGAACCTCATGCATCAGTCTGGGCGGTGTATCTGGGATTGAAAAAAATGAAGTGTG
Organism: Viscum album; assembly: GCA_963277665.1. NCBI lineage: Eukaryota > Viridiplantae > Streptophyta > Magnoliopsida > Santalales > Viscaceae > Viscum > Viscum album. The sequence continues at coordinate 1,726,392,526 of OY728157.1, forward strand.
CCCATAGTTGATATTATTGGTGTACTAGCATGATAAAGGAGATTGTTGGTTTTGTGACATGATTCTAAACAAGTCATTGAGTGAAGGTCAAGCATCTAACATCAATGTTTTACTACAACTTGTGAACATTATAGAATTGATGTTGGGTGATGTTACCATGGATATTGTTGTTTGTATGTTGGGGATGCTACAGATGAATGAAACTTTTTTGGGTGATTGTGGACATATTGAAAATGGTAGTTCATTCCATGACTATACGAGATGCATTCTCCAATGATCATCTAGGAGACATCATTGTTCAAGAGATGGTATGTCTTCATGGGTTCCACCATGTTTAGTTTTAGATCAAGAATAAAATTTCACATCTAATATATATTATGTCTAGGAGAAATATCAATGTATATAAGTATATATATGTAAATATTTTCACCCGCAAAAATATGTATAGTTGGAAAATATTATATTTGTTTTGAGGATATTCTATGACATCACATCCTGTAATTTGATGGTTCTTGTTAAAATCACCTAGTAATCGTTGATTTATCATATAATAAAATTTATTAGGAAATAATTCCAAGTTAATCATACAATGATCTTAATAGAAATACTACAGATCACCTCTATCTGGGATAAAGGAATGTACATTAGAGTTTTTGGGACTGATCCATGCATATGAGATGTTAGAGTAGGTTCAGATTCTTTATAAATGAATACATATGATGTAGAGTATGAAGAAGTAGTATTATTATATAATTAAATGACTCCTTGAGTTTATAGTTGGTTATCATGGGTTCCATTAGGTGTTATATAGATTGGGACATCGTATGATTCAGTGACAGGGAAAGTTTGTTCTTAGGTTTGTGGGACCTTTTGTTGGTTTGGAGAGGATGAGGCTAGTGGAATATCAACTAGCTATTCAACATAGTTATAATGTATTTTGACATGTTTTCAATATGTAATTACATTGATGGTATAACCTAGAACCTTCCCATGTGATCGATGTTGATAATGTTGAACATGAATCTAATCCATCCTTTGAGGATCATTTTATTTGTGTTATGGATCTCAGTTAAAAAGCATTGTATGGAATGACCATGATGATAGTTTGAGTATTTTAGAAACCAGGATGTGTTAATGAGTAATCATGGGGGAGAGGATAAAATATGTGGGCTCAATGGCCTCATGATATTCCTTATAATCTTAGATATTCTTGGGAGTACATATCTATGATGAGTTATTATAAGATAGGATATTATAATATAATTACATTTTATGTTGATGTATTGTGACCATTTATTTATATTCATTTAAACTTTTTTGATATATCATGGGCGATCCTTTTTGGGGGTATTTCATGTGAAATATGAGAAATATGGAAGAAAAAGAGTCATTTAATGGTTGGGCATGGTTTTCCCAAATTGTGAACCCTCTAAATCAACCTATGAAACCCCATAAAAAGGCATATTACACCTATTGTGTAAAGTTTTCAAAATTTGTGCCATATTATAACAAATATATCACCCATAAGGATAGTCACATGATTATGATTAATTTTTTTTCCAAACTATGAACCACTACCCAGGAATCTATTCCCACAAATTTTAATCCACTATTTTTTTTTAAATTTCCAGTCCCTGTTTACTCCCCCATCATTAACATCATTTTATCCTAATTTAATTTAAATATATTATATATGATTTTAGAGGGATTCCAAGGCCCTCTAAACTCTGTTCTTGATGAATAAATGATCTAATTGATATATCTGCACCTCTCCCGATATGTAATTTATTCTTCTTTATTGTCATATCATCCATGTATTTCATTTCCTAGGAAGATTAATTTTCTATTCCACATTAATGAGGTATTTATATTTTTATTTGCATTGATATTAACCATTTTTATCTTTATCTCGGTTTTGGTTCTACATATAATTAATAATTGTGGAATAAATTGTTCCTCTTTAATTTCAGGATCTCTATATGGTCAATGATCTTCAATGATCCTGAGGTAGGATGTATAAATGTGTATTGATATAATAATAATTTTAATTGTGTCTTTTTAATTGTGAAATTGCAATTTCCATGATTGTGATATTTCATATGGAATTTAATTAATTTAATTATATGGTGATGTGATTGAGAAATGTGTTATACTTTGGGGAAATTAAATTTGGAAGAATTTTGATAATGAAATTCATGTGTTTTTGTATTGTGGAATTTTCAAATTAACGATATATTGAACTAATTGATAATGGAGAATTAGTTGGATATTGGATTAACATTGGGGGTAAATGGGTTACTTTATAAAATGTTGATAAATTGTTTAATGGTGAGTTTTCTATATTATTCCATCTATTTAAAGTGAGGAACCGTTATTAAAAATACAATTGAAATGGGACACATGATCAGAATGTTTAAAAAGAATGTTAATGATGATTAACCACTGAATATTAGAAATTTTGAAAAATGTGATATTGTGATTTATGTGACATTGTGTTATACATGTGGAAGACATGGACTAATGCTTAAAAATCACATATGTGATTGAATGAAATATATTTGTGCGGTTGGAACGATACTTCAAAATCAGTTATGTGATAACTATGATTTGTGGGACATGAGATGATGTTTCAAATTCCCAAGAGGTGATGGAAATAGAATTACAGGACCAAAATGTTGGATTTAGACTATGGTTCCATATTTCCATGATATGATTTGAAAATAAATTTATAAAAAAGTTCCATATTATTTTGAAATGCGAATCACATTTTGGTATATTCCAGGCTATGGCATTGGTTGAAGATGTTATTGGTGGTTAAGGATTCATTACGAACCTGTGTAAACTATGTGGTTAATTTAAGAATAATTACATTGGAAAACTACTTATTTTATCAAATATACTTTATTATTTATTCTAATGCATAATCTACTATAGACTGGATATTTATTGAGAAAATATTGGTTGTGGAATACTGAGTTGTACTGACATTATACATGTGCAGTCTGATCATTAAATGATTAGTCTTCCTGTTTTCTTGATATGATATCATAAATATACATATGTTAGATGGCTTAAATTGGACATAACTTGGATATGATAACCAAAGATGGTATTAAGACCTATTTAAGTGTTGTTAGTATCTTCAATTTTTTTTATTTCAATTAACACATTGCACATATATGGCATGAAATATCTTCTACATTAATTGTAAATGGATTCATGTACTGGTATATAATTTATAACATTTATATAAGGTATGGTATCATTATTTTAATTTTTATTATAATTTATTTGTTTTCTAATATTCTAATTCTATTTTGTAGATACATTGATAAAGACGGGGTAGTCTCCCCCTGATATAGATTATACCCTCATTGGTAGTTGATTGCCTCTGGTAATGTGACTAACTGACTTGGGGAAATGGTTTGTGGAACCTAGTTTCGGAGGTTACAGTTCCATTATGTCATCAACTGTTTACATATCAAACTCCAATCCCTTTTATTAAGAATGAAATGTAGTAGGGGATTACACATAGAATCAATCATATAAAACATTTCTTATATAATAATTTGATCCCAATTTCTCTATGTAACATTATTTAAATCATAGAGGTTTTCAAAATAGATTCAAAAGTAAATCTATATATTTTATATAGTCATCAATACAATATAATTGAATTTCTAAATAAACCACATCAAACCAGTTTTGGGAAATCTAACCCTTCCAAATAGAGTTTTTTATCAATTCCAATTCTTATAAAACATAAATATATAGTAAAAATTATTTCTATCTTATTAAAAAATATTATTATACGTTTTTTAAAAAGGAATATTGATCTCATTTAATAAAAATAGATTTTTAGTTTAATATATTAAAGGCTTTGAAAACCATAAAATCAATGATAAACCAAAGGATGATAAAAATAATATTTTTTATAAAATCATGTTGTCACTTTGATTATATAATTAAAATAATTATTTAACTATAAATTTAAAATTATGACTAATATAGTAGAAAATATTTGTGAAATGTATTGATTCCATCTACCTATATATGTCAAACCATAAAATAAATAAAACCCTTGGTCCATGTTGAAACATAATGGATAAATCCCCAAACCTATATCGAGATAATTGAAAATATAAGATCAATCCCTGAGTTATTTTGTATAAAACTCTCAGCAATTATAAAAGGAAGAATGAAAGGGAAAATAAAAAAAAGGAATATATATATTGTCATTTCAATGATTTAGTATTATATATTTTATCTATATAAATGATCCTTCAAATAGAGAAGTGGGTCCTTTAAAATCATCCTGGGATGACTAAATAATATCCAACATTTTTTATAATGATACAAGGAAATTATAAATATTTTCAAATGATTTGAAAAAATAACATCAGTTTAGGATGCATACATTGTTATATTGGACGAGTTTTCCTACACATTGAAATGTTCATGTAGATTCCTCTACATATAAAATTAATATGTATGGAAATAACATGTATTTTCTCATAACTGTGCATGAGAGAATTAAAAATTATATATATAAGACTAGAAACCAGGATCATTATCTATATTAACCTTATCCATGTGAATTACCATGACTTCCTCAGAAAACATATATGAAACTTAATAATTTTTTTAAATTTCATAAATCATTAATGATAAGGTAAATATTTATATTCTATCAAATTATTTAGGTAAAATTATAATTTTATATCATATAACTATTCATTCATCTTATTGGAATAGAAAAATTTAAAATAAATGAATCACAAAAAAAATCCATAAAACCAATGTTAACTAAATATATAAATATAACAGTCATTCAAAATACATTGAAATATAATTATCCCAACTATAATTCTTTTTCCCCATAACCATTACATAATATACCTTAATAAAATATAATGAAATTATTTCCACCTATCTGCTTCATTTTCCCATATCTCTTAATATATTAGTCTGTGTTATTAAACTATTAAAATTATAGTAATTATTCAGAACTCAATTTTATTTAGTGATAAATACATTCAGTGGGAATGAATAATGGAATAGAACTCATTCCAATTTCAAACCCTGAAATATCACACTATCAATACCCCAAATTGTTCATTACCTAAATATTAATAGTATAAATTATATATTAATCATTAAATTATGATGTAATTAGTATTTCCAAAATTTTTCATTAATTTAGTTAAATTAATGATTTCTAAATCCAGACAAATTGATTAATATCTTCTTGAATATATGTATGGCATGCACACAAAACATGTTAATTTTTCTTGTTCCAACCATGTTGGGTTAACTAATAAAAATGAAATGGAAATATAATAATATATAAGAATCTCCTAAAGTCACTATTTAGTGGTGGGTTTATAAATGGCCACTAAAAGTCTTGTTTCACCCACCTTATATGTTTTTTGGAATGTACTATAACTTATAAGGGTTACTCCCCTTATAAATCCTTAGTAATAATTTAATACATACATATAGAAACTCTCTATTATTTTTAATCTTGTATCTCCTCCCAAAAAAATTTAATCCATTATCCCCCATCCATCTTACAACTCAATAATGGATAACACCTTACAAAATAATATAATACATGACCTTAACATATTTATGTTGTACTATATATGGGAAGAGGCTAGTGGATCATCAAACACTATCCATTCAGACTTGAAATGTGATATCTTTTTTGATTGTTTACTCCCTTTAACAAATTATTTTCTATTCATCTTAAACAAATAATTTATTCCTTTTGAATGTTTTTGAAATAGTTTCAATTAAATTTTGATTTTATTAACTTATTGAAATTTTAAATGATTACTTATAAAAAAATTAATTTCCAAAAATATGTTTGTGATATCTATATATATAATATTTACCTAAAAATTATATTTATATCTCTATTTTATAGTCAAATAATAGTTTTTCATACAACAAAAAACGTTTTTAGATAATAGGTTTACTTACACAAGTCACTAATATAATATAATGGTTTTTCATACACCTTAACCAAACATCCACTTTTGTTAAATGAAATCATTTATCCCTACATGTATCACCCTTATAAAAATATATTACATATATCTATTATTGGTGTTTAGGTATTTAATCAAAAACTCATGGGCATTCATGCATTGATAAATATGTTGTTCTCTAAACTCGACATCACACAAAACATCATCCCACAGTGCTCTTATACAGAATAAAAATATTGAATAAATAAATTCATTTAATAAAGGGGATGAATTCACATATAAATAATGTTTCATAAGGAAATATACCATTTCAAAATAACTCTCACATTTAACTAATAATCAGTGGAAAATTCATTAAAAAAATACAACACATCTAGTGCCAATCTAACACGAATGTATAATTGTCTTCATTATCCAGGATATTTTTAAAAGGCATTGTGTGATGCACCTCAATATTGATGCATTGTTATCATATAATGGTGTTCACATGATGTTGGTAACTGATGTAAAATCATAGGATAACACTGAATATTGACAACTTGCTAAAATTGATTCAAATTTAATTATCCCTATTCAACATTGAATAACCATGATAGACATATTTTTCTCCCACCATAAATAACTAGAATTCATTAATTATCCCTTTTCATTCCATCTTCTTATCTTCTAGGATTACAACATTCTCTATTACTAAACTTGACTATATATAAGATATCCATTAAAAAATGTTTGTTAATCTAATGAAAGAGATATAAATATTTTATGCCAAATGTTTCTCAATGTGTAGATCTAATGTGTCCTCCAAAAGGAATTCTAATGGGTCAATAAAATATTTACATGGTGAATATATAATACATCATACTATAACTCACCATATCATGGTTGAATATTAATCAAGTATAAAATTACACCAATTATCATAGTCAATATAGAAAATCCAACTTTTTGTTTTGTTTGAAACACTGGAATAAATACAATACTACCTACACATCATAACACCAAACATAAAGATATATGATCCATGGTTAATCAAAATCTAGATGATATAGATTAATGATGATCTTGTTGCCAAATTTAACATTAAATAAAAATCATATCAAATAGAAAAATAAAAATCTTATTCATTGTAAAACTCAACCCGTTATAAAAACAAATCATAATTTAGCTTAATTATTCCCCATTATTTCAGATTGAAAACATTATATTATCTAATATATTCATACTAGTGAGACCTTATGTTATTTAATTTTAAAATTTTATATATTATTAATGATTTATATAGTGTTATTACTAATAAATATGACACCACTATTGACATTACTCTTACATTATATTTATGATGAATATGATTCACCAATAGCAATAAACCTCATAAATTTTTAAATATATATCTCAATCATATGAAATTAATAAAAAATTTGCATTTAACTTTTATGATAAAAAATTATAGCATCATATTCCAATATTTTAATGATTGACCATCACATATAGAAGTGATCCATTGGAAAACTAGTATTCCTACTGATTCAGATCATGGGGTAGAAAATAAATGATTATGTAAACTATTTTATTGTTTTACATTATAATAACTTAAAACCTTTAATTAATTAAAGTTGAGTAGTTATTTTAAATTTAGAATCACTCTATTTACTTCATGACTCCCCCAAATATCATTTCTTATTAAACTATGAATCACTTTGTGTATTGTTTGTCCATAGATATTGATGGCCACTCTCTATGACTATAATGGTTTTAATTATCACAAATCTTGCCATATAATAACATATATATTTCCTCATGTCATATCCAATAGTATGTCAATGCATTATTTTATGTATCATATCATTTCAATCATATGACTATTTATGCGTGTTTAAGTCTAAACACGCTTATAATGAGTATGTATGTAAAATTATATGTATTAAAACTATTTGAATTTTATGAACTGTAATATAGAAAAATAATTAAAATTATCTATATATGCATCACTGACCCTCACAGACAAATGACTTTCTGATAGAAATATGAATCACTGGCCGACAATTCAATTACCCATATGTTCTATGTATTGAAACTGATTCCACTGAAAGGACTCACTGAGGGAACGAGTCACTGATACAACAACTGTCTCACTAACGTAGATGACTCACCATTGCATATGAGTCTCAATTGTAGACAACCTACTGTCAGTACTAGTGAACAATAGTTGTATGGTGCTATCGATGAAAGGACTCGCCATCAGTTGAAATGAGTCATCGATACATCATCTTTCTCACCTATAGAATGAAGCACTCACCATTGAGAAACGTCACTTATGTAATGATCCACCGACATATGGAAAGACCGACACAATGAAATACTGATGGGATGAGTCACTGAGAGAAAGTGACAATGACAAAAGAAGACAATGATAGACGAGTCGCTGACGGACTATATAAGTCATCAATTATTAATATTATTTCTAACGGTTAGATTTGTTTCACCAAATAATAATGATTTATTTTATAATTCTTTGAGGAATTTTAATAGATAGTACAAGGTATGATGAACCTATTCAAATTGAATTAATGGTCTATTTGTAGGATCTCAAAAATAAGATTCATTTTTAAGAGATAATATATATAGAAGAGTGTCGTAGGTTCATATATAAGAGAGAGAGAGATACTAAAGTACATCATTAACCCTCATGCATCAAATGTGCACTCAAGAATAAAACGAAGAACACACAAGAAACTCTCAACCGAGATGAAAAACAAATTGAAAAATCACATTCGCATATAAAAGAAGGAGAAAAATACACATATAAAACCGTACTTAAACATGGTTGCCAGAATACAACACTCAGTTTTTGTGTCAAATTTTCGAAGAAGACTCAAATTTCTTCTTAGGTACATCTGATGAGTCAACATCTGCATCTCAAGACACACACAACTTTTTAAATCCATTCTCATATTTTCTTACTCTGTTGTGTTAATTTTTACATTTTTTTGAGCAGTGTGTGTATCTTTCTATGATGCACACACAATGTCTTGTATCAAACTGATGATACAATATATCCTTCCAGTCATATATTCTTACATCTGTTTACTCCGACAGATAATTGTCGAAGAGGTCCTCGTGTGACCTAGTTTTTTTTAACCCTAGAGAACTATGGTAGAGGTCATGTGACATTGACATCATACATGCTGTTGTGAACCCCAATTATGGGTGTGGATCAAAATTTTTCTTAATTTAAACTTATTGGTAGAAGTTGATCACCAAGTCGAGAGGATTAAGTCTGCTTGAAAATGAACATTTTGTTTTGTTTCCTCTACGATTTAACCTTTTATTTTTACAATCATATATAAAATAAATCATAAAACAATATTAAATTATGATAGAACATCTAAGAAGAAGTTTATAACTGTATAGATAAATTATTCAAACAGTCATGCTCTTATAAATTAAATGAAATATAACTAGGAAATTGAATTTTAAATATTATGATAATATCAAATAATACTTTTTAAAAGAAATTTTTATAAATACCCAATTTACCCCCTCTTGAGTACTTTACTCTGACCAACATGTATGAATCATAATGTATTTATTTTTCATAGTTCAATTCTGTATTCCAAATTGAGAAAAATAATTTCTTCAATAATCCATATAGAGTCTTTAATTTGTTTACTTGGATACCAAAATTGGGATGTTAAAACTAAATATCAATGAGAATTTCTATGAAATATTTAAATAAATAATTGTTAAAAAATTATTGTTATAAATATATATTATAATTTAATATCTCAAAACTATCAGACAAAATTCTAGGTTTTATATTTTTCCTCTTGTTTCGCTCGTGTTAATGAATTTATAAATTAATCATGAGACCATAAAGAATTATTTAATATCAATTTGTGAATTAAAACATTCCAAAATACTAGATTGATTTTTTTTCATAAATATTCATATGGAATATATATCCAACAAAACCAGAACCACTTCAACAAGATCAAAAACATTTTGATATATCACACACATAAATCATACATTTCCATAATTATAGGAAGATGGTAAGCTATTATAGACTACATCATTCCCAATATCCATAAAATTTTAATCTTTATATATATCTGAAGTGTTTTTAATTGAATCTAATTTTTTATAAAGTTATCTGTATTGAACTTTTTTTCATTCCCAAATATAAATTATTTTATTCCTAATTTACTCTTTCAATAAAGGATCCAATGACACATTGATCACTAAAATTTTCTTTTCCAACCCTTCCTACTCACTTGTTTATCCTAGTATGAATCATTAACATTAAAAGAGCTATATATTCATATAGTTATTTCATATGAGTATATTTAATAACAATTTAATTGTTTTGAAAAAATTTCATATCCATTGACTAAATAATCATTTGATAGTGGAATGAAAATTCCTCTTTGAACAAAAATCATGATGGTGGTCATATTAGTCTATCCCAATCAATCAATTTTTAGTAAGAATTACTTTTTCACTGAATGAATTGTGATTTTCCTTATTTATTCTTTAAAGTCCTATTCTACAATCTATACTAGTGATTGGATTATCATTGTCATAAATATCTTTATATAATCAACACCTTTATTTATAATAATGGTTACATTAATTCTAGAACATCTTTCAACATCATTAGGAGAAGTATATTATATTGATTTGTAGAAAATGTTATAGCTGTGAACATGTATTTCTATGTAAAATAATGTATCATTATAAAATCTATATAAACTCATCATTTTTGATGTACTTATTGTAAATAAATAATTATATGTGTTTTTTATATCAATTAACTTTTATATTCAGTGAATTTAGGATAATATTAAATATGTCATAGAAATTGGAATATTTGATGAAACTACTTAAGCATGCTTCATTAATAACCTATTTATGACCATTAGAGTAACCTTATAATATTTTTTCTTTTGTGGTTATTTCATTGCATGGTCATCAATATTTCTCTTAAATGATTCATCATTCTTCAATTTCATCAAAAACAATTTCTATATATGTGGAATATTATTAGAAGAAAATTATTAGTTCTTGGTGGAACCTTCATTAAGATAAATTAATTTCTTATAATGTATTAAAAATATTCCCTATTAGATGAAATTTTTTTCTAAAATAAATCTTGTTACTTTTTTAGGAGTGCTGTAATTTCACAACCAACCTTGAGTTATTCTCTTAAAAAAATATCTGGACATATAACAATGGTTAACATTATTAAAAAATATCTCATTAAAACATACCATATATAATCATGACTTAGGTGAGATATTTTTGGAGTATATTTTCTTCATATATTGAATATATATGATTCTAGACACATAGTAATGGTATATTCCTTGATTCCAAAATAATATATTCTTTTATATATCTTCCATTGTGAGAAACTAAATATAGATTTCGAACGAATGTTACTCTTATTCATTGATTCTTCATCTCTATATTTTTGGAATGTATATATTGACACATACAATAATGTTATTTTATTATATTCATTAGTTTTCTCAGCCTCTATTCATGAACATTGATCATTTTATCCATTTTAACAAAATAGATAGTAAATATTATCACAACTGTTATCCTCTAATCATGTTGTGTTTTTAGAGGGATAATTCATTCATTTATCTCTTATTTCCAATTCCATTTTTTCACCAACATAATTTACAAGTTATATTATTAGTATTCATTAACTCATCATGTTACTAACAATTCATAAAATGTAATCATTTTAGAACTAAATATTAGTTTTATCTATTGATACTAACTGACCAATTCTAATATGTGTTTATAAATATCATCTTTCTATTTCTCGAAATATTTTATTTATTATGAGTGAAGAAAATTAAGAATGGGAGAATCATTTTTATAATGTATATATTAATAAATACCATTCAAATCCCAGACAAAAAATTATTTTTTTTCTTTTTGAGTAATTCTTACTTCAACCAAACGTTTTTTCTTCAATTTTAAATTTCCATTATTATTCCTTAGTCATCCATTATATAACCCATGTGATTATATTTTATTTTTATCTCCATTATAACCAGTTTTAGTTCATGATGTTTCTCATCAAATTAGTATAAAAAATCCATATTTTTCATTTTTCATCATCTCTTTATCAATATTTGACACAACGTCACTAGGTAAATTAGACTCCATAGATAATATTAGATCATAATATATTCAATTAATAACTGAAAATCAATATCATTCATTAAATTATTTAAATAAATGATGGAATATTTCATTCTTATAAAATCTTCACCAAAATATTATTTCATTATTTTGAACTCCCTTGGTGATTTTATTTTTTAAAAAATATATTTTCCATTTACATGAAAAAATACTATATGGGTATGAAAAAAAGAAACTTCATAAAAAAGAAAATATGTTTCCAAAATCATAAACAATAACTATTTATACTATTATATCATTTTTTAGGCCCACAAGGGTTTTTAGTGAGAGATACCATGATCTAGGGGGATGATAATTTGAGTATGAATCTCCTTCAATTATATTAATATTAAACCTAATTTTCCAAATATCTTATTGTATTATAAAAAAATGTTATTAGGATCACATTTATATTATTATTTCAATTATGATTTGATTTATTTTTTATGAAAAAATTTATTTCATCTGTTTGACAAATGATCTCATTATGAATACACACTGATTTATGGTCCACATGAAGATAGTAAAAAATACATACAAGGTTAAATAATTTACGAAGGTACACTATCACTACATTAGTCTATGAATCATACAAAACAACTACTCACAAATAAATGAATTGAATCAACTAATTACTCAATGGTGGGTATAGGATTGATCACATCATACCTAGGGTAAATCCTCTTAACAAATTTAAGGGCAATCCCCTACCCCCAATGGGATCCTCTAATTACAATAAAATAGGTATGAATCATAAATTCCATTATTTCACTTCCTTCATAATTATATGGATCCTAGTCACTCCTAACCAAATGTTTCAATCAAATATATAACTTTTTTATCATTTACTAAAAGGTATTATAATTTATTAGAGATATAATTCAACAATTCAATGTTTTTTTGCAGAACCATGTTTTGGTTATTGTTTATTCATCTTCACACACTAATCTTACCTAGGTGACATGTGAAATATACTATTTTAAAATAATAATAGTTTATGATGGTTTTTAGTGTGTCTTCAAGGAATAATATAATCTAATGTAATTGTCTTAAATTTGTCCATATTAACATTATCTACATATTAATTCTAATTCCATTGAATTTTCAATTTCACAAAACATAAATTAAAATTTTCATTCAATTATTATTATGAATTATAAAACATAGTTTAAATGTGTTCATTCTTGTAGGAAAATGACTGAAAAAACTATTGCAAAAATAAATTGTCCATAGAGAATATCTGTTTTCATAGGTATTTCTTATAACATAGTGGGTTGTATTGACCATTCACACAACATATTCATTATAGAAATAAAAAAATTTACCTCTTTAAATATCTTACTAAGAAAAAATTATTCAATACATCATTCATTGGGGATTGGATATTAATAGGTAAAATAACATTTAGTCATGCTTTGTGAAAAAAATCCACCAAAGAAAAACATATTTACATTTCATTTATACAGATAATGACACATATACAAAGTAATTTTTTTATTGTTAAAATATTATTTTAAACCCTCATTCAAAAAAATTATAATAATTCTAGATGTGAATTCATTATGTACTCTATTTTTTAAAAATTTCCCAAACACCATCAAATACCTCTATAACAACTCCCCCAAAAATTGAAAAATATTCATTTACTGTCAAGGAAGATGTCTTAATTTTTTTTATTAATCACTTTAGTGGTGAAAATTGTTCTTTGATTTTTAATCATATGTTACCAATAACATGATTTATTTCATAGATCAACAACTAATGATAAAAAACTCCACAACCTAGTTTTTAATATCTTTATCCCACTTCTATATAAAATATCCCTTTGATAAATTTTACACTCCCACTATGAAAAAATATTTCTCATGCAATCTCATTTATTATTCTAATATCATAACATCATTCATTATATATCCAATTATCACATCCACTAAGATCACATGTGAATGTTCATGAATACAACCATTTTATTCCAATGATCTTATTTTAAATATTTCAAGTTAAAATATCTTATGTATGCATGTTTATGTTTTCCTCTAATGGGAATCCATTTCCTTGATCAACTAATAATATAGTAAGACAATATATCTAATATAATCTAACACAGGTTAACAATGTTGAAAATAAATATTACATATTGAAGAACTAATTCATGTATTTTATTTTAAAAGGAATAATATATGAAATAATGATATTCTCTTCAGGGTAACATATCTAAATTGATCTTCTATATATATCATTTTTTACATTTACATCCATCCCCCAACATAAGTTGTGAGTTTTATCTATTTGAAAATTCTATAATTGAATCACATAGAACATATTATGAAATAAAATCTATCTTTTTAGAAACAGTAATTGATAAACACATTTAAACTAATTTCTATGATCTAAAGGGATCACATACCATATAATTAATTAATCATTTTTTTCTAATCCAATGATGTCTTAAACTAGTAGTCTCTTTTCAGATTACATTATCCCCAATGTAAAATTTTGAGACTCATTTTCAATGATTCAAATCATAAATATGTTCAATATAAGATGAAATAACTGATTTCAACATCAATATAGCACAATCCATTATTTTTATAAAAATTGGGTTTTATAATACATTTATTAACATTTGATGGTCCAACATAATGATGACTAAGATAATTAATATTACAATTACTTTATTGTTGTTTTGTAGACTTGTGATTGATAATTTATGAAATGTAAAAGCCTAGATTCTACTAATATAGTTCCCTAATAAGGTTCTCCTCAAATATATAATTGAGCCTCCATGTATGACAATGTATTTCGAAACCATAAATATCCTATGGTGTGATATTGGGGATACTATTTCCTAATATCAGATTAATAAAAAAATAAATATTCTATTACATTCCTACAGTAATAAACAGTGTTAAAACAAATATATGAAATGAATTCAGAACAAGTTGTTAAAATAAATTTTATATTGTAAAATCCTGAATGACAATGTAATATAAATAACACTGATCTCCCAATATAATGACCATTCATACACATGGGTAAATAAATGAAATGGAAATAAAAGTACATAGATCTACAACTACTCTCTTCCAGTACACATAACCATTCTCCATGTAACTTATGAGATGATAAATCTCCATCAGAACACACCAAAAGAGTGTCTCATCTTGATCATGAATCCCTGTGCTTCATCCTAATTATCCATGGAATTTTTCTTCAACATTAAAATCATACACAAGGTTGGCACGCACTTTTAGGTACAATAATCAAGGTGATAAATAACATAAGTATCCCCCAGTGATGAAACTATAAATATTATATCATAAATTCATTCTCATATAATATTATCATTCTCTTTGGTATACATGTTTAATTATAAATACATAAATAACATAAAATGAAATATAGTCGATCCTTGGGTCTATTGTCACTATCGATCATATCATTTTCTACATAGGATAAAATCACACTGAGTCTATAATATAATACCTATTTATATAATTATATACACCCATACATATATTTATATATGTATATACATTACAATATATATGACCTGATAAATCTAGCTAATATTTCCCTGAACAATATCATGATACACAAAATAATCCATAGTCAGACCAAGGATCCTTGATCTGTTGTCCTAGACACCCCATGACTATGGAAATATGATGGATGATGTGATACATAAGTATTGTTTTATTATGTTGATCCTTTGGTCTGTAGGCCTGATTTATAATTCTTATTTTATATAATATTTTACTATATATAATAAATCATGGTCACCACATGGGTATACATGTCCTAGCCCAAGAATCACCGATATGGACCACCAATCACTATAAGATAAATGATTCCAAGAAAAACTGTACACTATGTAATAGTGTAATTGAGATATATTTCATACTAATAAATCAACATGTAATCTAGTATTATGTGATGTTACTATATCCCGACCCATATACAATCTAGATACTACAACTCAGATAGTACCAATGGGGGTTGACCCTTAGGTAATATGCTAGGAATTCTACCCTTATCTATTATAACAAAATTGATTCATTAAATAACTGTCTCAATAGAGTCATCCAGAACCATGTATGATAATTACTGTGATGGAGTGTCCACCAATCCAAGGGAGTATACTAAGTATCATGTGAGGATATCATGTCAATCCATAGGGAGCTCATCAGCATCCTACTGCTTAGGGGAAATAGTCATACCATGAAACCCTTTGCAGCAACTGTAATTCCGGTTGACTTGAAATTCCTAGAGTGACACTTCATGATAGGGGTTCTGAGACACTCTCATAAACAAACCTATTAATCCCAAATCATGGATGAACCATAATGAAAAATAGAATTATAATAATATTTAAATTTATGTATAGTCAATTAAGATCATAATATTGACCAACAGATGCATGTCTTAAAATACCAAAAAAAATAAGTTTTATAAGTTAGATTTCAAGTAGTACGATTGGAAATTCCATGATATTAAGTATCAATAGATAGATCACATGAAGTAAAAATATTAATATCAAGATAGGAAGGCTAAAAATAAGGACCTAGGATTTTCATTTGGATACCAAGAAAAAATTATTGAAAATAGAAATGGCTCGTTAGTGGGACCACAAGAAGTACTTCATTGAACACTTACAAAATGAATATGAACATTAGATGGATCATATGGAGTACATATGAGAATACTAATATCACTTTTCTATAGTACCATTATCCACAAATCCAGAAACAACAGTAGCTATCATAGCTGCATAAAAATAACCACGTGAATGAATAAACAAGGTGGTTGTCATTTTAAGGCTAATTAATCAACTATTTATATACACTCATATGATTTAAATTTAATTATGGGTTCTATCATGAAATTAAATTCCATATATACCAAAACCCCCAATGTTCAAGCTCAGTGTATCTCAAATGAAGGGGTACCCACAGGTTATAGTAATTCAAGATACATAATATTCATCCTACATAAGATTCCTGAGTATGAGTATTGTAGTGTAAACAAACATGGGATACATTAGGATAATATATATATAGTTATCCATCATGGGATCCTTGGTATAATTACATGGTATGATGAAGCCTACATGGGATCCTCAGAATATGTACATATGGAGAGGTTTCTAACAGGAGACCCTAAAAACAGTACATAATTATAGGTGTTCTACATGGGACCCTCAATAATCATGTCCATAAGTAGGGGAATACTAAATGGGATCTTATGAAAGAGTAAAAATGAATAGGTATCCGACATTGGATTCCAAATATTTTTATGAAGTGAATGCATCCCATATTGGACTCTTTTTAATAGAATTTAATTTGAGCCAGCATACATGGGATTCATATGAAGAAATAGTCACATAGAATCCTATCCTATATGTCCACAACTCACATGTTTTATGTCCTCAGAAAAAAAGATATGAAATAATATTTAAAATATATAGTTTATGGACCATATCAGATCAAATGCCTCACGCAATGGATATCCCTAAATTAGACAACCTATAGAAGATCCTCCGTGTTTAGTAAAAATCCTAAAATTCATTATAGGATTATATAAATCACCTCAAATGTAGTAACATCACATTATACGAGAAACAACTCCCTAAATTGAATACTGATGTATCTCATTTTTACTCTAGGGAATATAGATTAGAAAATCCCACAAAAGGGTAGTATGGGTGTAAGGAACGACATGTATTACCTGGTATATAGTGTGTACCCATGAAGCCCCTCATGGTCATGTACATTTGAACAACATTGAATGAAGAAACATATGTACCCAATATGTATACCATGTTCACAAAATATACGATATATTAAGTACCTACCCATGTACCACACATGGCTTGGAAATTAATTTGACTTGGATATATACAACTACATGGAATGCGACAAACATGGGGTCTAGCTAAGGACTATACATTTATATGTTTCATTAATCAGGCGTTATAGAAGTGTAATCGGCTACACAACTGTGCCCCATTAAATAGAATTTATGAAACATTCACGTAGATTACATATAAAAATATTATATTCCATGAACAATTAAATCATAAATCATGTGTTCTTAATCATCATGTTGTGTCATTAGGGTTTCTAAATAGTATACCTTTATATCGACCCCAAACCGTTTTTTCTCCCAAAAAGCTATATATCGATAATAAAGGGGTCCTAATAATTATTTTAGGTGTTTAAAACTATAATGTTGTATATATATTATGATTTTTTTAAAAATATATATATGAGATTCCATTAGGTGGAAACCCCCAAAGCATCGCCCATTTTTACGGTATGTTGTGGTAGCATGAAGAACCATCGACTCTAAAGATCCATAGTGGTACCTCTTTCTCATCCTTATCTCCCTTTCTAACTCTCCCGTTCCCATTTTATCCCTTGATAAAATGAAATAGGAATCCATATTGACTGTACACAAGAATTTATAGACGAAAATGAAATAGAATAAATGAAATGAATAGAGAAATATGAAATTAAAATAAAAAATTAATGGAAAATGGTTCTAGGTTCCCCATGATACCCAACTAATGTTTATTAATTATATATGAAAACCCACTATTATTGACTGAATGGTAGATACATAATCTCTATATAATTCTATATAAAAAATATATCTCAAAAAAATAATTGAAAAAAAAATTAAATTTTAATTAAATATATATTATAAATTAATTATTCCAAATAAATTTTAATCTTTGAAAAGTACACCAAAAACCTATACTAGGGTAAATACCATATTCCAGGACCAACCGATTGGTCATCAAAATTATCAAATATCACACTCTACTATATAATTTTCATTTTACCATTTATAATCTTTTAAAAAGAAAATATTAAATATATCCTCAATTTCAAAGACTGGAAAAACATGGATCCTTATAATCATAAATCTATAAATCTTATCATCTCTAAGAGACCTTGGGTTTTAATTTTATAGACTTGATATCATCCTAATAATCTACAAAACCACACTACCTTGGATATCCAAATACCAGCCTATCGACATCCACAACTATCCTACACGGGAGATATTTAATTATGACTCGTTTAATAATCCCCTCAATTGGAGTACCTAAATTTTTGTATCATAACATCCGATGTTCTAACATCCTATAAATGTTTTCCATAAAAATAATTGTATTTTCAAATAAAAATTATGGTCAGCATCCCCAAGTGACCAATAGTTCACTTCCCTATATTTTTCCTAACTAATATCACTACTTGTGAGAATCCTAAATAGGTTCAATCACCAATGATAAAATATATTTGAGAAGAGAAGGATATCATTATATAGTCGAGTATATCATAGATTACCCAATACTTTTCAATATATTCAGCATTATCATATATAACTTCGATTACATTAATATTATATTGATATGAAAATATAGATATGTCCATTCAATGATCTCATCCAACATGATGGAATTTCCATTAAACAATACCAAACATCACATATCTCAATAATGAATTTACAAGTGCAAAGATAGGTCAAAATTATAATTACCTATGATTTATCCTCAATGTCTCCTTGAGCATGGATGGATATTTATAACATTAATAAAAATAAAATTGAAAAATTTCTAAACCGTTTCATTAAAAATCTATCTTTGACTCTCACATGCCCACCCAATGATATTGTTTTAAATCATACCATGGTAAACCATGTTGTACCATAATCACCAGAATCACTCTCTTGTGAGTCCACCATCACAAGGCTAAGCTGACCATGATACACATTAAGACAATATCAATAATAAAAAATCTCCCACAGAACTCCACATCAAAATCATGAACATCACATGCATATCTCGTGTAAGAAGCATTTAAGGTATATCACTACCTAAAATAAAATCTATAAAAAAACTAAAAGGACATAAACACGTTTTCATTTGTCAAATAGAATGATGAAGTATATGGGTCTAAGTACCATCTAAGGGCCTCTAGGTCTCCCACCATTCCCTATCAATCATCTCTCATATGAGGGTCACTATATTTAACCACCTAGAGCTAAGGTCAATCCTATATAATAAAGGCAATGATAAAAAATACCCATGTGGATCAAAACTACAAATGAAGTATCACATGAAATGAAACAACTTATAATGACATGATTATCTATGAGCATACTCATAATGTACTGCTCTCTATAGATCATTATATGAGTATAGAAAAAATAATGATCTAACATTAATCAGGTATTTATTTATGTTAATATCCCCTTATGGACTTGTATACTATAAATATTTAGGAATATATCTACATCATACAAGGTGATAGAACTGGATGACTATAAATGAAAATACACACCCCTAATGGGTTTTCTGGAAGAGCATCAACTAAATATACTAAAATATATGGGTCACATCCAAATCAGAAGTTTCAAGTATATATAGTTTAATTTCAAAAACTATAGGAAAAAAATCATATAGTTTATTAATAAAATATTAAATAAATGAACTAATGTACGAACATCCCATGAGGTGTCCAAAATTTGGTAATCATGTGCCCCAATAACATACTAGTCTCACATCACTTCCCTTGCAGGTGTACAGAATCAACATCTTCGCCATTAACTAGATCACCATAGATCCAAATATCATTCCATGAGACAAAAATACACAAAATTCAATCTGATTGAGTATAATTACACAAAAATATTATATTAAAAACACCATTTTTTTGACACCTTAAATCATTTTTTATGACCTCAGGAAATCATACGATACTAGGACTATAACATTTGAACCCTAAATTCCAAACACTATGCATGATATGACTCTTTATGTTTTCATATAGTTGTCAAATTTAATCACTGGCCCCTTCCATTACATAAATAGGTATAGATCCATAACAAATCATAACATTAAAACCACATGTACAACACACATAGACAAAATCTTATACAACTATAGGATCTTAAATCCTAACAACAATCCTATATCCCTAACAAACATGAATTACTATAGGAACACGTGATCTTAATATTTCATTGTAATATCCATCATTGATAATGACACATTCCAATTACTCTTGTCTAAAATATACAAAATACTAATTAAGAGGAAAGGAAACTCATCTCATACTAATTTATAATGTGCTGACCTATTTTACACTAATTTTCTGAAGAAATATTTTCTTCCAGAAAGCCTCAAGATTGAGTCCATGTACTATGTTGGATTCCTTCTATACTCTAAGTCCTAGGGTTTGATAATGGAAAGAATTTTCTCTCAAATAATATTTTGATAATGGAAAAAATATCCATACATCATCTATTGATTAATAATAATATTTTGTAAGAAATAAATATACTAATAAAGGATTAACTATAATAATAAATCTAATGTGGTAATTTCCTAACCATCTATTTAATAATAAAAAATTGATCTCCGACTGGGAATATCCGTACATATATACGATTAAACAATAGAAACAAAAATAAAGGTTCAACAAACTAATGTTATATCTTCTCTAGAAAAAAATATCCACTCACAATGAAACATTCATGGTTATCCACCCTTACCAAATGAATCCACTTGAAAAAATCTGCTCAATCATTCATCCTTGGGCCTCAGCCCTATCCACAATGAAATCTATGCTCAACCTGAAAGGAACACAGAAAGTCGGCACACAAATTGAGGTACACATACATTATTTTGAAATAATCACAAAATGCCTCCCCAATGGTGAAACTATAAATATTTTATCATAATTTCTTGACCATTAAAATTTCTAAGAAAATTTGACACAACCCTATAATAATAAATACAACAATGACATGAATTCAAAAAATGTTGGTCATTGGGTCTATAATCCCTATAGACCATTTTTTCTACTATAAAATTCTAAATTCCTCTAGGAAAATATCATGAAATATATCTATATACATATATACACCAATACTTATAAATATAAATATATATATATATATATTACAATGACATTGACTAGTTAAATTTGACTACGGTGGCCATGAACATCATCGTAATGAAAAACTCAATCCACAGTAGAGACTAGGGTCCTAGATCTATTCTCTTACACAATATAGAACTAGATATCTATGTTGTTTTTCATATCACTCATTCTATATATCACTATTTCAATCCTTATGTCTTTAATCCCGATTGTAAATACATATTTTTTCTAGTTCTATAATGTATTTAAGTAAGCTACATCACCAAAAGGGTTACATATCATAGACATGGGATCACCAATTCAAGCATGTGATCAACATTATATGTATTATTATTGGTATCAACTAGACACCCTAAAAATGTGGCATTGATCTAGATGTCATAATACACAATTCATTTGTAATCCAGTCTGATGTCAGATACATAGGTCATGATTAATAGAAAATACCAACATTGCGACTTGAATAATCCATAATATAGACAACCATTAGGTGATATATAAAGAATAAAGTCATGATCTGGTATAAAAACACATAATAATTCAATAACTAGATCAATAGCCTCATCCATATAATATCAAGGTAATACTGTAATAGTGAATCTACAAAACCAACAGAGTATTCTAGTTCAAAAATGTGGAGATCATGTCCACCATCAGGGATCCCATCAGTATCGTGATTTTCATGGGAAATGAGCCCACTTGACATCCTTTTGCATCCAATACAATCATAGATGGGAATAAATTCCAAGATCAACTCAATATAAGAGGGTTTAAAATAGACCCTCAACAACCATCCAATATATCCCAAGTCACTGAGTTATCGTAGGAAAAATAATACTTTCAATTATAGTAATAGTTACATTTAATAATGTATTAATATATTCGTGACCCAAAGATGTTAGTCTAGAAATCCCACAAAAATAAGGCTCATAATATGGATTATATGTAGTACGTATGGAGATACCATGATGAAAAGGCTCAAAAGCCATATCCCAGGAAGAGTTTTTGTAAATAAAATAATATCATGGCTCAACAGCATGATCCCATCAAGTACAAGTATGTATCATGATACAATGATAGTCAACAGAAAGATTTCATCATATAATCCCTATAACATACATTTAGTATGCCAAATAAATGAATAGTTACATAATAAAGATCACATGAAGTACATTTAGGTGTCAAAATATCAGTTCACATCAGGACCTTCATCCAAAAAATAAGAATAATATCTTCTTATTGTAATTAGATCAATGGTGACCATGTGAATAAATAAACTGAGTGAGGGAGGAAAAACACATAAACCAACCACTACGTCTATAATCACATAGTTTTTCATTATAAAATCTCAAGTATCACATTCCTGGATCAGGTAATTAAATTCGAAGCTTTATATTTCATAATTTGATGCTGATAAGTGTGACCAAATATTATATATCCAAACATTACTGCATCAAATGAAAAATTTGGATAAATTAAATTCTCCATGATCATTTAGGTTTCAATTTTTTGAGAAGTTGGAAAATCTACAAAATAAAAAATATATCTATCTTCAAATGGGAATTTATCCCACTTAGACTAGATTTTCTTATTTCAAATTTTATGATAAGTATCATCAATATTAAATCCCTTCTAGATCAAAAATTTTCAACCTCATTAATTATAACATATGTAAGAGAAAACATATAAAGGGTGATCCCAAAATCTCATTTAGGGTAACCAACGAAAATTACAATATAATATCATTAGTGTGCGTAAGAAGATCATAAACCTATGATAAATCAATAAAAGTGTATGAGTATAACATATGAATATTCAAACCCATCAATACCATTTTTATTAGTCATGAAAACATGGAATATAACTTTAAAAAGTAATGATACAAAATAATTAGTAAACATGTTCCATTTGATATTAATCTTGATCAATGAAAACATGATAAGCCCATATCATGTGTATAAAATCATGTTTTTATTGGGATATCATATTCATAGAATACATACAAGGACCATAAAGAACTATTGAAATAGGAATAAATATTTGGAAAAAATCCAATATAATTCTCCATAAAACATAATCATTAACAAATTCATTGGCTTACAAAATTGTCACAACCATTGTATAAGTTATAACATGCTCACCCAGTGAAATATGGGTGCACCCATCATATATAATGTCTATTAATAAATATAAAAATAATTAACATGGAGAATTCACTACAATAAATGAAATGTGCTAACATATAGTTATTTATAGACAATATATTTTTTGGTAAAAATGAATAATTCCAATAGATACTTTATTATATCGGTATTAAATTCAAGTACAAACATTTATTATCACCAATAGATATATATGTTTCTATTAATTATTTAATACCAAAAATTATTTCACTAAAAATTATATTGGTTTCTGAATCATTTTAATGCATATAGTTTTTTATCAACTAAAGAATATTTTGTTATTAATTATCATTAACTATAGTTTTTTATCTACATATTAATATAATTCTAGTCTTTTCTGGATACAAACAAATAATATTATAATAATTTTTTGATTACTATATATTATTAGTTTACTAAAATAATTATGTTTCTATTAGCAAATTAAATTTGATAAATATTTTAATTATATTAAAAAATTGTAATTGAATATATAATCTATTTTGAATAAAATTAAAATTAAATTTTAAATATATGATATTGGAGATTAATTATTATATTTCTGATATTTTAAAAAAAATCACAAAAATGTTTAAAAACTGAAAATAAATTTCATTAATACTGTTTAATAATACATACAATAATAATATAAAAAAAATAAAACTTTTCCACTCCATCTCCATTTTCACCCTGTGGATCCCATATCCCTATTGCTTCTCATTATTTGTCTTTCACTGCCCACACTATGTCAATCTCTACTCATTTAAAACTCCTATATCAATAACATCGAGCTCACCCTCACCCAGACCAACACCCTTTATTATTTATAATTTTTCATGACCACAACCAATGTTCGATTTCATTTTTCCTCTTTCATCAATAATGATGAGGAGCAGGGTGGGGATTTGACAAAACCCCATTTTTCATTCAATCAGTCTATATTTGGGCATCTTATCTGGAATTAAATTCTTGTCTTTATGTTTCATGAACCTAAAATCAATGGTTATCTAGAGTTTGAATTTAATTTCAGTTAGGGTTTTGGATAAATTTTAATGAAACATTCTTACTTATTTTTGTTCTTGTTATTTTGGAAATTTTATATGATAATTACATACTTATCTACAGCCACTCTAGATGAAATAAGATTTCATTATTTCACTAATTCCAAAGAAAATATTTTGATCCTATTATTGAATCATGTTCTTGTGGAGATGATTATTCAATCATTCAAGACCCCTTCTAGAATTCTTCTCCCATAGAAAACGAATATACTAAAAATTCCCCTCTGTGGTTCAATTTTATATTATTGTATAAGTATATAATAAAAATGGACTCTTATAATTATTGATTATTATTTCCAATGGTCTAGAAAACTAATTTTTTTAAAAAATCCCAACATTCAGTTTTCCAATATTCCCTTTCATTTTTTCCTTAGATGCAACAATTTAAATCGTAATCCAGGTTATAATTTTTTTAGATTCAACATATTTTCTCCCATTGTATTAGTTGATACATAATTTTAATAATTCTAGTTGTATCTAATTTGTTTTATCCAAAACAATCATTATTTTTAACTAATTTTATTCAACTTTTTATTTATTTACAAGGAACATATTTTACGTAAAACAGTTCCAACACAGATTCAAAATGAAAAAAATTATGTATTCTTCAAATATAACCTAAGAAACGAATATTAATCACTATATCTATGCTCAATGGAGTCAATGTTATATGATAAAAGAAAGTGAAAAATTACTTTGAAAGCAGTCAAGTATTTTCAATAAATCTTTTATGTTGAATTTAGCCTTTATGTTCTGATACAGTTTTCATATTCTACCTAGACCTTATCATCCTCCCAACTGTAATTTATTTCAAATATCCCAAGATGCACTTCTAATTTTTTTCTCATTACTTTTAAGTACTTTCTTGGATTTTATCTCCACTTAATGTATACATAATTTTTACCATTTTTTAAATACATGAAAACATAAATGGGGATAGTTTCACATTTCATAAATACGCATGTCGAGGAGTGTGGCAAGAATTTATGATCAATCAGTTTTATATAATTTATAAACTCTTCTCTATGAAACCATTTTAGTTATAATCTATTCAAGGATACCTCTAGTGAATAAATTGACACAGTTTTGAATGTTTCCATCACACATTTACTTTTTCTCATAATTTCACATCACTGTGAAATTGATCCTATTTATACATTGATAATTTTTATTCCAGATTATACAACTAAATCCTAAAATAAACATCTCTCCAAACTTTTCAGAAGATTTATCATTCTTCATCTATAAATTACATGTGATTATGTCTATTTCTTTCTTTCTAACAGGTTGAGAAACTCGTCATGCATAATATTCTAGTTTTTTTCATCATTATCCATGATGATTACTCAAAATAATTAGTCATTCATGTTTTGTGTACACATTTATTTTTTGGGAATCACATTCATCCAATGATATGAATTAATGTTTTCAATGGATCATATTTATTTCTCATGAATACATGATTCCTCCTTTAGAAAAGAAGAATAGTTCTCTTCTAATATAATTTACAACTGATGTAGTATCATTAATTATAAACGAATTTACAATAAATAAATTATCTCTTAACAAAATCACATCGCTTTTATTAGTCATTAATATGTCATTCTCTATCAATATTTATTTCTATCTATACCCCCATCATATCAATACACACATTTATGTTTTTTCAAAAACCTCTATAATATAATTATTTTTTTATATTTATTTCTTTTTTATCTTCCGTTGAAACTTTTAAAAGTGTATTCTTCTTTAAATATTCCATATCATTACATCATTAATTACCACATGTTATATAATATATATCAGAATATATATTAGAGAAATTATTTTTGATTCCAAATTTTATCTGGTTCTAAACCTACAAAAATGCCATATTTATATCATTAAATGAGTATTCCATCACATTAAATTAAGAGCAATTTTCATGGATAAATTTTATTGTTTCATAAATTTATTTATTTTGATAATTAATGTCTACTTTTTTGATTTGGAATTGAACTTTTGATATTATAGATCATAACAAAGTATAACCAATAAATTATTTTTTACCTTGATCATGGTGTTAAAACTTGCAATTGTCCCTCTCAAATTCACCTTTTCTTCTCTAGTCATAAATATCGTCTTGATTACTTCATGGAAATCATCCAAATCGACAACATGATGATGTATTTAATTCTGCATCTGAAAAAAATCATTACATCTATTATTGAGGGATAATTATCTTGTTTTGTCATATAATATGTTTTTATGGGGGAATTACATTAATATTTTCATAAAAAAATTAATTTCATTTACCTCTAATAGAGAACTGAAATTCTTGGCCATTGTTTTCATCTTATTATTATTCATACATATTAACATATGGAATTTCTCACTATCACATTTATTCTCACCAGTTTTTTGATTACAGTGACATTATTATTATATTGATTCTTCAAGGAATTTCATCAAATATTCCTTTATATCAAAAAAATGACGTACAATGATGATTTGTTCTAAACACCACTTCTGAAAATTTATAACACAAAATATTTTATTCTTCATCATCACAAACCCTTTCCTAGGATTTTTCAAATCAATATCAATGAAAATACATTCAAGAATATTATATCCTCATACCAAAAAAATAACATATATCTAACATCATACCATTAAAAAGAGGAAACTAATAAAAAATAGTCTTAAAATAAATAGTCACAGGTGGTAAAAACATCTTAAAAGTATATGATATATGAAAATCTTTTTTAGAACCCTTTAATTAGATACATATTATTTTGGCATGGTCCCGTAAATACCAAGAGATCATGGAGGTGGGGGACGGGTGTGGGGGGAATAATGTTTTAATCAATGAAATATACTTATTTTAGTTATTTACTTTAGATGGATCTTTTTAATAGGTTAGTAGAAGTAGTATTACATTAGTTTAATTATATTATGTAAAACCATATTTAAAGAAGATAAATAACTCAATAATATGGTCATAATAATTTTATTTGGTTCACCCAAATAGGGTATGTTTATAGAGAATAAAACAATAACTTTACCAATATAAAAATATCCACTACTCACTATGTGAATATAATTTTCAATCAATAGTCAATTCATTCCGGGGACCACATCCTTTATAATCTTTTCACTATCGTGCATTTCCATCCAATGGAACTCCCCCACTCCCTCTATCTCAAGATAGTACATTGTGCATGATGATTACTAGATTATAGGCGCGCTGGTTTTTACCAAATTAATATATCAGAACTAATAAATTTAGAAAAGTACCATGGGATATATTATTTCTATAAAATTACCATTACTATATAAATCCTCACTAGAAAAAAAATAATTACTCTGATGAATGATTTATTATCATTTCTATATTGAGTATAGGTTTTATTTTAGAGTATACATATCTTTTATTTTATATTTAACATAATTTGAGAGAATTGAGATTTGAATATATATCAAATGGCCAATTTATAGATATTTCTATTTCATGAAATATGTATTATTATTTAAAAATTTGTTGAATATTGAATCAAAATTTGATGAAGAATTAGTACCCTCTATGAAATATATTATATTTCTAAACACATATACTTGTTAATTAACATTATTAATTCAAATTTGATTCAACTCACTTGTGTTATACATTTTATTTTATATCATTTAATTACATTTATAATATGTTCCCTTTAATAAGAAATTGTCTCTTAAAATTCATTATCAATGAAAATTCATTATTTTTATTATATTACAATGAAATATGGAATCTATATATTTTTAATATAGTTATTTTTATGTATAATCATTATAAAAATAGTGTAAAAATCCATTTGTGAAATTTTAATATGTGATTGTAAACTCAGTGTGTAATCTAAGTCTATAAAGCCATTGTGTAATTTTTTTCTGTAAACGTTTCTTGTAAGCTCACTATGTAATCATAGTGTGTAATTTGTGTGTGAAATATACATCTCTGTGCAAAAATTTTGTGTAAAATTAAATTTAAACATAGTGTATGTTCAGTGTTTAATGTCATTTTTAAATATTTGTGTGAAATTTGTGTCTATGTGTAAATGGTGTTTAATATTAGTTTGTAATCTATGTGTGAAATCGCTACCTATGTGTGAAATATGTGTCTGTAAACTCAGTGTGTAATCTATGTGTGTAAACATAGTGTGTGATTGGTGTCTATAAACACTACATGATAACTCATTGTGTATTCTTTGTCTATATACATAGTGTGTCATATCATTGTGTAATCAATGTGTAAAATATGTATCTATGTGAAAACTATGTTTAGTAAAGATGAGTCTCATATCACAATCACTATCCACACTAAATTAATGGGGTTGGATATATTTACTATCAACATTATCATGGTGTGTAAACTTCAGTGTAAACTCAGTGTGAATGTTTTGTGTGTAGAATCATTAAACAGTATGTGTGGGAAACATATGTATATGTGTTTTAATGGTTTTCACATTTAGTTTATAATATTAGTATGTAATTATTTTGTTTAATATGTCTCTCGGTGTTCAATCTATGTCTATAAACTATTTGTAATATGTGTCTGTAAACATAGTGCATGATTAGTGTCTATAAACACTGCATGTAATCTCATTTATATTATATTTTTTAAAAATTTGCCTGTATTCATTCTCTCTGTTTTGTAGGAAACCTAAGTCTCATTCCCCAATCATTATCCACTGTAAATTAATGTTCTTTCATCAATTTACTTGCCTCATTATCATTTACAACCAATATTTCAGTATTATCTTTTATTTTCATTTTTGTTATCTTTTTAGGACCTTTATTTATCTTGTAATGCTGTTTTAATATTTTTAAATAAAACCTATGTCTGAAATTGTGTTTTCAATGAAACCTAGAATAATTTTGGCACCATATATTGTATTCAAATACATGATCTTGGTGCATTGCTGCATTTTCATTTACAGGGTTTCTAGTTCAAGTTGTCCAGGACACAAGATGAAAGGGTTTGCATGGAAGTAGAATAGTTTAGCATCCTATCATATGGTTAATGTAATAATTAGAGGGTGGGGTTCACTATTTTTATGTCACACCAACAGGAGACCATAGATTTGTGTTGGTTAAACTGTCTAAAACACTTAGTTCCATGTCAGCACTACTCATTTTTTGAATTACGGGATATAAATACTGATGGCTACAGATTGTGGCTAGTTTGTTCTGAAGCATGATAGGATTATAGGATGTTTTAGAAAGTAAAAATATGAATGCTTCTAGATTCAATAGAATTAATTAAATGGGAATCAAAATAAACAAATGGGGATCCGAACTAAAGATAAGTAATGAATTTATTATGAGCCAACTAATGCAACCACATGATAATGCCACATGGAAAATTCAAACAAAAATGAATGGTAAATTATATCATGTGTTGTTATTTTCTTTTTAGAAAATCATCATGTTAAGATAATCTCCTTGGTAATTTTTATCTTCTATTTTTATTTTACATTGTTTGGTCATGTGTTGTTTTCTATTGTTGTGGTAACTGGTTCTTCTTCTTATTTTATTTTTTTGTCAGGCGCTATGGAATTTCTTCTATTGAAATCAAAGTGATATTGATTTAGTGATTTTTTTAGATATACAAAAACATATGATGTATTGTTTAGTGTGATGGGAATCAAAATCTAGTTTCTTTTGAGGCATATTCACATCAAGTGGAGCATAGAGATCCATGACAGGTCTACTATGGGCTTCCACATTACTGATGCTAATCAGTTAGAATTTCAGGATTTTTTTGTGGATTTTTGTGAACATTAGAGTCTATTAGTGAAAATTTTATAGAATTCCATTTTTTTTACAATGCATTGATCATGTCATGCCACATTATGTTTGATAGTTTTTTATTTCTAAACCCATTTCACCTCTATTAGGTTAGTGGGATCATGCATCCATTGTTCACTCATAAAAAATTATTTTTTGGTAGGACTTAGTAAGAGAAGTTATGCCCACTGCTATTTTCATTGATTCATAAAATTATTTATTTGTTAAAAATTTTCCCAAAACCAAATATATCCTTACATATGATCATTTAGAGAGGAAGAGTGATTTAGATTTTTTTTGTTGGTGTATGATGGTGGATTTTTTTTCATAGATGGAATGATTGTCGTGATGTGAGGGGGATATGGTTAATGAGAATACCCTATCTTACCAGATTCATGAGGTGTCAACAGGGATGATGAAAAATGATCACTATGAATGTAAATATTTTATACCTCTATGTATTTTTATTTATGTTTCAATTGGTGAAGATATTTTTCATTGATTTAAGATGGTGGTGTCTTTTTATTCACTGGTGTGTCATGGATGGGCTGCTACTAGTTGTTGGTGCTCGCTGGAGTGGATGGGCTATTGATGGTTTCTGGTGCTCATTGGTCCCTAATGATACATGGATGGTCTCATTGTTTCTTAGTGTGGCATGGATGGGGTGCCTGCATGTATTCCCCTACTGTTGGCATGGATGACCATGCTAGTCCTTTATGTGGAATGGATGGGCTACTGGCATGATGGGGGTGTTGTGGGTAGGTGGGGTGTGTGACAGATCTGTTTGGGGTTCGGTTTTCCATTTATTCATTTTGAATTAAATTTTCTTATTAATATAATAAATTTTTATTTATAACTGTTAACATTTTTTAAAACAGTCCACATTAATAATTATAATTTTTAATTTATTATAAATTAATAAATATATTAAGAAATTTTAATAGAAAAAATATTCATTTTTTTAAAATGTAATTTTCAAAAAGATAATATATTTTAGTAATATTATAACCAATTGAAAAAAATTTCATTCAGAACTGTATACAACCATTTTAAACAATATATATATTACCAATTTATTTTATTATAATTCAAGTAGAATGATTTTATCTATTGCAAAAACATTTAGTGATAATGTTTTTACCAACTATTTAGTGACAAGGAAATCTATGTTTGTAGGAACATTTTACCAACAGAAAATGCACTTCTACCAACAAATATGCACATGTTGGAAAAAGAGAAATATTTTTCCGTTATTAATCAATCAATATTAATTTATAACCTAATTAACCTATATTCTAGAATTTTGACTCATGTAAATCGCTATGAAACCTGATTGAACCACAGAATATAATAAAATTCAATAATAATCTCATTAATAGATGACTATACAATATAAAGGAAATGGGTTTCATAACATTAGTTAGTCTTGTGGAAGTAAGGGTATGGAATCAATACAATATATACCTAATGTAGAATAATTAATAAAAATGGTTTTTGAGTTTGATGAAATGACATACCATTAATGATCACTAATTTTTTTTGATGAAAATTCACTTTTCATTTTGAAAAACACATTAAAAATAAACAATATATTGAAAAAAATCATTTCATAAAAGAAAACCATAGAAACATATAATGGAAGATTTAAAAATAAATTTAAATATTTTTTTTGAAAAAATAAATTTCACTATAATAAATTCTTATTAAAAAAAATATAACATTTAAAAAAAATTCTTTCAAAAAAACATTTAAAAACAATAAATTTCTAGAATATTATGGAAAAATTTTATTTAAATATATACTTATAAACATGTTATTGAATAATTAATAAAATATTGGTCATTATGGTGGGTATCTCCATAATTTCTGTAGCAGTAACAAAAACAAAATTTCATTCCACTGTAAAAAGTTTATAATGGTTCATGGTTCTGGAAATGATAAAAACCTTCCATCAAATTTTCTAAAAAAAGTAAACATTGTTTATGATAATATGATAACGTTTCATTTTATTTATTTTTAAATTAAACAATGTGAGAATTTGACTATAACGTATTAAATTTAAATTATTAATTACATTTTAGAAAACATTTTTTAAAACATTTATTTGGGAGAAATTTTTTTTTGACCGATGAGGGAAATGAAAATGATTTTTCATAAAATCATATAACTAAACTATTGAGTACATAAAGAGAGAAAAAATTATCTAGAAAATTTATTATCATAAATTAACAATAGGAGTATAAAATTCATTAGAATTTTTGAATGGTATATCATTAGATTTCAATATTGTAGGATTAATCTCAATCAATACATATAAGTGATGATATCGTAATATTAAACTCTTACAAAATTTGTATCATTGAATCATAAACCCCATGAAATAATATCATGGAATGAAAGATAAAATTTCATAAAAATGATATTAATTATATAACATGTAAAATGGGAATTAGATAAACCTCAAAAAATAATATGGGTATATAACATAGTATCCCTATCAAATAATGAATATTGAGGCACAAGTGACCCTCCACTTTGGTAATGTTGAAACTGTAAAACCCACTAAAAATATATAATAAAATCGATATATAATTACCTATAAAATTCCAAAATATAATTCATAAAATAAATTCATGTGTATTATGTACAAAAAAATATAAATATGAGGTGAATATGGAATAAATCTCGTAGAAATAAAAGTGAGATAAGAAAAATCTTACCTCAAGTAGACATTTAATTTATCTTGATTTATCCACAGGTATGGTTGTTTTATAAAATTTGTTAAAAATTTAAATAATATATATATATATATATATACTATCATACATTTTTCTTTCTTAACTTCTTATAACCCATTTGTTAAATTCATTCATTATTTTCACTCCTTCTTGTATTAATTGCCTTGTTTTCACATTAATGTTTTGATATGAGTGTTATGGATCATTTGAATATTATATATATCCACCATCTTCCAAATAATAATAATTAAATAGTTATCATATTTATAGATCAATTATGAAATTAAAAAAAATCATGAACTATGGTTATGAAAAATTAACTAACATTACAATAATATAGATGGTAGGTCATATATACACATGTGTAATATTTCGAATTTTCAATGATAAATATAGATATAATGTGTGTAGTATTTTTTATTAACATAATGATAATTATACGATAAATAAAATTATACTTAATTATATATATATATATCTTTTTTCATGTGTAGTGGTGAAAAGATAGTCACAATGCTTCATGAAGGCATCAGTCCACACATACCTGAATGACATTATAACTATTTGATTTAGTAATCAAATAAGAAATAAAATGATCTATTATATATAAATAATTACTATTACTTATGTAATATTATAATTATGTAATTTATATCACATATATTCATTATCATTACCATTTTTACTTTCTGTAACATCCAGCCCATTCTCATTGGATTGAGAGGTCAGTGAGAAGTTACTAGGCCTTAAGAGACATCCCCGAGACACCTAAGGATGAAAAGTAAATGTTGAAACTCATCAATACATGGGAGGGAAGACTTTTCCTTAAAAAATAAAACAACTAACCAAAAAAACATCACCAAACAACCACTATATGATGCATGATAACAATGAAATACAACTCATCATTTTATTTATCATAATCATACAAAATTCATGTGTTATAGAGGAAGACAACAATATCAAAGTAAATAATTGATATCGATCTATCAATCAAAAAGAAAATGATAAGACTCTAAGCACTACAATATCCATGATCCAACTTCATCAAAAAACCTATGTATCATGAAGTGGTGCAACACGAAAATGATACTTTTCCATATCCCATGTCATGAAAGATAACATATACAACAGAACAAAAGTGATAATGTAGGGTTGAGTACTAAAACTCATTTTCTTTCCCTAATTAATTCTGTACAATCACAACATGTATATATAATTTATCAACTTTCATATAAACCAATTTATAGAAAAACTTATAACTAAAT
The DNA here is from genome assembly GCA_963277665.1 of Viscum album. Taxonomy (NCBI): domain Eukaryota; kingdom Viridiplantae; phylum Streptophyta; class Magnoliopsida; order Santalales; family Viscaceae; genus Viscum; species Viscum album. The sequence goes on from OY728157.1 coordinate 1,726,427,707, forward strand.
ATAAACAATTTCTATGTCAACCAGTTCATCCAACAAAGTTCATTTCTCAAAGAAAGAAACCAAACAATTATTTTAAACTATTTAACAAGTCCCCTATGGCTTACATGTTCCATTTCAAATAATCACTCCAAAAACCATGAATTATTCATTATGCTATTTAGGTAATCATGAGCAGTATCTCATAATTATACCATGTAATCCCAAGGTAATTATATCCTATATTCTATTTCATCATTATCACCTAGAACCTTGTTATATTTCTAAATAATCCCCTTAAATGAAATATTAACATATACCCAAAGTATTCCAAAAAACCGTACAACATTGGTTCAATAAAACAACCTTTTTAATTATTTTTTCCCATTAAACCATTTCAATTAAAGAAAAAACTCAATAAAGAATCAATTTTTATTTAAAATTTTATGTCATTAAAACCTAATAAAAAAATTATTATAAAATCATTAATTAAAAACATATCACAACAAAATTCCACAATGGAACAATTTCACTTGAAACCATAAATCACCAATAAAGATGATTTATAACATTATTTTCACACTAATTTAAAAACCAATTTCATTCTATTTAATCAATTTATAACGAATTCAATCATTATTTTTTTCAATAAGAGTTGGGAGTGAAATGAAATACCTGGAGATTTTTGGAGAAAATGACAAATGGAATAAAAAACATCACAAAATAGGTTGAATCTCTGTGAACCCACCCAAGATCTCCTACCGTATAATTAACAATGCCACATATAATTATATATGTGATAAAAATCTTTGTTTATAACCACTAAAGGTGTATTACTATGAAATCAAGGTAGAGTATGAATTAGATATAGGAAAACATCAAGAACGGTCATGAAAGAACACATACCATAAGGAATGGACTTCTAATCACCAAGGGAAGCCTACAGATCACCTATGAATAAATTTAAGATCCTTTCTTAACAATTGAGAGAGTAATATACTAATTTAGGGCCACATAGGATGACGAATTTTAGGTGAATACCTTAGGCTTACCTTGATCCTCTATTCATGGATCTTGTTTTTAACCGTTCATGGTTTAGTCACAAAATTAGGAAAATCATGGGATAAACATGCATTAGCCATAACCTTAAGTATGAACTTTGTGTGGTCATCTTGCATAGTCTCCAAAACAACCTCCAACTATGATAAATCCACTACCTCAAAATTTCCAAATCTAATTTTTTGAGTGTTTGATATATCCTCAGTGGATGCACAGTTTAGTAAAACCATGTGTTGTCTGTTTGCAATATCTATTGCCCATATCTCATAGTGTATGTTTTCCTACATGTTTTTCATAGTTTTCCTAAACCATAAAATAACCTGTATATTGAATTATTCATTTTTTTTACATAATTTTTAATGTTATTTACAAAATAGGATCTTTTAAGCCTTAGTTTACTTTAAAAAAGGTCTATAATAAATGAAAACATAAAACATCATTATATTCAACATGAATGAATTATTTAAGGACAAACCTATGTAAATTTTTTTATCTCTTAACATGGGTAAATGCATCAATGTAAATGGTGAGCTTAAGGCTATGTAAAGGATAACATGGGAAATTGTTTACTTGTGATATTGGGGAATATCAATAAGAATATGAGGAATATCCTAGTAAATGATAAAAGGGAATATCATAAAAAATAACACAAATAAAAATATGTAAATATGTCTATAACATTTATTGATATATTAATAAACATATAACAATGGTTCATACCTAAGGTGTTATAAAAATTAACATGTTTATTCACAAAGGTATTATAAAACATTCCATCTCTAGAGATTAAATTCTTTAAAAATTACAAAAACTCAAAACTATATTTTTACACATCACCAAAAAATATATTTTATAAAAATATCTTAAATTCAGAAAATTAAAATATTTGCTTTCTATATTAGAAATTGAAATTTATTTTTTCATAATAATTCTCTAAATATGATATATTTAAATTTTAACATTTAAAATACTTAATTATTAAAAATAATATTGGGCAAGAAAATGAAAAGTTACATGAATAGTAAAATGTTTGACACTTGAAAAAAATATAATTATTTTCTCATTTGTAATTAAAATGAACATTTTTATAAAACAATATATTTATAATAAATATATATTTATAATACCATAATTTAACATAATAATAAAATCTTGCAAAAAAAATTCTATTTTTACATGAAAAATAAATTTATCAAATTCTATCTCAATTTTTAGGAAAAGCATTTCATATATTAGAAATAATGGAATAATAATTTTATTTAAACAAAGGTATTAGATTTTAATTAACGTTAGACTTGACACATAACCCCTTAAAACACCCACATATGACAAAAGGTTAAGGTGTGCAATGGGGACAAACTCTTGGCATCGATCGGATAACATCATCTGAGTGGTAATCTCTACTAACATAAAAATGTCACATAGGCAAATTTTTCAAGATTAAAATGATGATTTTCAGCTCGGTCTTCGCCCAAAAAGAATCCCCATGATGCAATATCCTTCCCAAGATGCAACAAATGGGCTTGGTATGACATGATTCAACTTGTTGAGGTCATCGAGTCCATGTTCTCCATTAATTATCCATTATCATTTATATTTATAAATCATTATCATAAAGTAAAGAGTATAGTTTCCAATAGCCATTATGACCAATAGTCATAATTGATCAATAATCACATTACCATCAAAACCAAATGGTTGTATTAAAATATCCATACTTCATTATTAATGATATCAAATTTTGTTGTTTAACGCGTTTTTAGGAATCAATTATCATTCAAAATGATTGGGTCATTACATTATTTCCCAAATAATAAACTTCATCCCAAAAATTCAATATCATAACTTCAATGGAGAAACGTTCAGGGTACTTCTACATCATTGTTTCATCTGGTTCCTATGTTTATTCTTTATAATTTTTGTTCCTCCAAAACACATTAATGAGGTAGTTAGTATTGACTAGTAGAACCATTTTTATACAGTATAGGTTCTCCACAATCGGCTCCTCTTAAGAGAGGTCCTGTACTAGTTATATCAGCATTAGATTCAGTTCATGTGAAGGGTCAGGTAAGTACTTCCTCAAGAGAGATACGAGGTAAAAATCATGAACATGAGATATATTTAGTTTATGTTCAAGTCGATAGTCCAGTACTCATATGCAATCAATGATTTAATTCAGGACCCTTTAGTTAGGGATAATATTTAATTTATCTCGAAAACACAAAACACTCTTACATGGTGAAATTTGATGAGAGAATTTGTAACTAACATCAACTTCAATGTCCCTTCGACGGTAGTTAGCATAACACATTTTTCACCTCTATGCATCATTAAGGTGTTGTTGAATGAAATAAAAAATTTCATCCATATCATCCCCAAGACCAAGCCCAAGAAACATTATCTCACAATATTAATCCCATTATATAGGATTTTTACATCACTCCCAATATATATATATTCATAGGGAGAAATTTGATTATTCAAATTGAAGCAATTGTTGTATGAGAACGGAAAAAATTGGATATATTGATCTGATCCACATTTAAATTTCACTGAGAATGTTCATAGAATTTCATTGAGTGTCTGAATAGTCTTTTCTGATTGGGCATCATTTTTGGGATGATATGCCATACTGAAATTAATTTTGTTAATAAGATAATGTTGAATAATTCTCCATGATGGTTATGTGAACCATGGATCACGATCAGATACGATAGGAAGTGGTACCCCAAACAGCCTTACCAAATTCTTCATGCAAATATTGGCATGTTGTTCAAGATTGTAATCATACTAAATGGATATAAAATTAGCATTCTTGGAGAGACGATCCACTATAACACATATCACACGGTTTCCATTGGAAATTCATAGGATACCAATGAATAATTCCATAGTGACAATGTCCCACATCCATGCTAGTATGGGTAGTGGTTGTAATACCCCTTTAGGATGTTGTCTATCTATATTATCTTATGGACACACAAGGAAACTTGTAGTGTAGTCATCAAAATCCCATTTTTGTTATCCAATCCAAAAATGATCATAAAGTTCCATATTATTTTTTGTGCATCAATAATGTATAGAAAAAGAAGATCTATAAGCTTCATCCATAAACTCCTTCTTTATTTATATAATTGAGGTAACAGATCGCCTTGTATAAAATTTTAAAACATATTCGAGATCAATATTGAACTCAGGAAACATCACATTCCCCAAAAACCGTATCTTCTTCTGTAACAAGGGAACATCGCTTTGATATTTCATGATCTTTTATAGTAATAAAAATTTGGAAATCATTTTGGATATGGTTGAATATTTTCCTACCCTTATGATTCCCATTTCAAGTTTTACTAAAAAATTAAATAAATGATCTCTTCGAATCCTCATCATTTCCATCACATCATGTCATATCCAACTTAATGAATTAGATACCCTGTGTGATATTCTGGGATGATAATGAGTTGAACAATCATAGACTTTATGAATATCCAATCATATCCTCCGCCTCATGTTAAATCCCATTTTCATTAAATTATACATAATACTTGGATAGTATATGTATATATCACATTTCTAAACATAACGATAGTGAATCCATATCATCATAGAAAATACAATTGATGGCATCTCCAAGTCATTCATAGGATAGTTCTTCTCCTTAGATTTTAACTGTCAAGATGAATATGAAATTGACCTTTCATTTTTCATAAAGACACATCCAAACCCTTTAAGAGAAACATCATTTAAAATAACGAATCCTCCTATATTTGAGGATAGTATTAACTATAGTGTAGTAAAATATCACTTTTTCCACTCGCTCAAACATTCTCCACACTCCTTTGTCCATATTAACATAACCCCCATTTGAGTTAACCTGGCTAGTGTATTAGATATATATGAAAAGTTTTTCTCAAACCTCATATAATATTCTTTTATACCAAGGAAACTAAAAATATCATATACTGTTTTATGATTCAGCCACTAAACCACAACCATTATCTTTATAGGGTCAAAATAGATTACTTTATTGGTTACAATGTGCCCCAAGAAAGTAACATGTTGTAACCATAAATCACACTTTCTAATCATTCCAAATGACGTCACCTTCCTTATATTTTTCCATATAAATCATAGATGATCATCTTCGTCCTCCCAAATTTTGAAATATCCCTGAATATAATCAATAAAAATTTCTAAAAAGTTATCCATGTAGTCCTTAAATACGTTATTAATAAAATCCAAAAAAATAATAGGGGCATTAGTCAAGGCGAAGGGAATAACAAAAAAATCATAATGCTTTCATTTGGATCAGAAGTCCATATATAGATTGCATTATTTATTCATCATTAATTTTTCATAAGTAGATCAAATATCATTCATGGTGAAGAAATAATCCCTCACAATTTTTGTCAAATTAATAGTCAATTCTTGTTTGTGGTAAGTTGTTATTCACTCTGATCTCGTTCAGTTCTCTAAAATCAAGGAAAATCTACATTGGTTTGTCTATCTTCTTGACAAATTAAACAAGTTCTCCCCACAGAGACACACATGCCTAGATAAAACCCTTCTATAAAATCTCATGGATTTAATTATTTGATTACTCAAACTCCAAAATCTGTATTCTATATGGATTTTTTAAAATCTGCTTGGAACCAAGCATGAGTTCAAAGGGGATCTCTAACTCTCATTCTAGAAGAGGTGCCTGTAACTCATCATGAAATATGATAATGTATTCATGAATGATGGGAACATTCTCTATATGTAAACATTCATTTCATTCTTCATATTCACTTATCAACTCTATAATTTAGGATATAGGTGGTTATTCTAGACAAATATCAGGTGGATATATCTCCCATATGAAAATGGACATAGGTTGTCTGTTCAAGACTTCTATGATTTCGTTGCTTCTGTAGTTGATTTTAGCATTATACATTGAGAGAAAATTCATCTGTATTATAACATCAAATTCAATAATGGGAATGACAACTAAATTTGAGATGAGATTATGCTTACCAAATTAAATAATTGAGTTTCTAAACACTATTTATTATTGGATAATTCCACTGGGGGTCTTTATTGATAACTCTACTTTTTTCAATTCAGGGGTTGATTATAAATTCATTTCATGGTTGGAGGAAATAATGGATTGTTTAAAACCAGAATCAAACAAATTTTTTTCTATATTTGGGTTAAGAACAAGAGTACATTCCAACACATTGTTTGGTGCTTCTGCTTTAGAAATCTTGATAGCCAAAGCAATACCATACTCCCTTATCCATTGCAATGGTTTGTTGTGGTTACCCTCTACTATACTCAATTTTGAAAATTATTTTAAAATTTCCCTAGCTATCCACTATTGAATCATTGTTATTTAGGCAGGGCAATCACCATCTTACCTTTGTCATTAATACCATGAATATTATGCTTCCACACACAATGAAAATTCTGATAGATATGGCCATCTCTTCCACACATTTAGCATTTACCACTGCTTAGAAAGATGTTCCTTGAATATTTCATCCCACTTTTATTGTATGTGAAAATTTTCACTTTCTTTCATCATATTCCTTGATCAAATATCCTCCTAAGGTTTTTCTCTAGAGATATCTTCTTCTTATTCAATTTGTGTGACCACTACGTCTCGCCGAACTCCCATTTGACCTTCATAGCACTCCGTACGATTTATTCAGAGTTATCATACAATTTGTTGGAAACATTCTTCCATTTATGAGGTATTAGTCTACCATAGAATATATAAAACGTTGAATTATCATCTCTGAAAAAACTAGAGCTGTAACGAGAAATCATTTTTAATTTCATCTCATAACTTCCAACAAATGCATTCTCTTTATCCTTTACCTCTTGTAATTTCAACTCCATTTTTCAAAAAATATAAAGGGATGTAATTATTGAATATTATTGTACAAAACTCTTCCCACAATATAGCTTCAATTTCCCCTCTTGGCCTCGTGTTTTTAATCAATTCCCACATCTGATCAGCTTCTACCTCTAAGTGGTACACATCTTGAGTAACATTCTATTGTTCTGAATAGAAGTAGTGTTTTTGGGTTTTACCCCTAGATACATCATTTATAGAGCCACTACCATTTGTTTGAATCTATACAAGGACTTATTTTTTGAGAAACCACTTATTTAATATTTCACCAAAATAACCTAAATTTTTCCAATATATAAAAGTTTCTATCGGTTAATTCGTAGTGTTTTCAAATACTAATTTCTACTAATAACTAAACATTCTTTTGATACTCACTATGACATCCCATATATTTATTACATCACATTACATATCATTTAGAATCTGAGGAAATTTTAAGGATTAATGTCTTCGAAAAAGGGTACATAATAAATGAAAAACATAAAAAAAAATCCTTCTCTTCCACATGTATATCTTATTACAGGTATATCCACACTATATTTTTGCATCTCATAACCTTGGGAGATACATCAAAGGATAGGGTGAGATTATGGTCCATTAAGGGATAACTTGGGAAAGAGTATAATTATGATCATGATGAATATAATTATAAAACTGAGGATTACCATAAGAAAATGATTAAGAGGAATATCAAAAATAAAATAATATTAATCTTAATTGTAAATGTGTATGAAAAATTAAACATAGATATTAATAAACATATCACCAGGTTCTATCCCCAAGGTGTCAAAAAAATGACCAGGGTTATTCACCATAGTATCATAAAAGATGACATATCTAAAGATTAAATACTTTACACAATGCATTGTATCACTATCGAAGAGAGCCCTTAAAATTTATTTATTTTCATTTGTTACACATAGATCATAATATAAAAATTTCATAAATAACATATATGGAATAAAAAAATGGGTTTCATATCAAAATCATGGCTTTTTAAAATAGCAAAAAAACATGATCAATACTTCATAATTAACCCACAGAAAGGGAATTACAGTTTTATATATGTGAATACAAGAGTAATAAAATGTTTTTTATATATTTATGAATACCCCTAGTAATTAAAGAGGTTTTGGTTTTCACATAAATAAAATAAAGCAATTTTTTAGAAGAAGTGATAGATTTTGAGACGAAAATTCTGCAGCATAATATGTATAAAACATGGTTTTAGAGAACATAACAATATAGGGGTGAAAGGTCACCCCTTAATAAAAGAATCGTAATAAAATAGAGAGAAAAATTAAAATGTAAATCGTAAATTTGTTTGGAAATTTTTAATTCATACCACATAAAAGTGAATTTGAAATGGAAAGAGAAGTTGAGAATTCCTTTACCATGAAGAGTGACTCCTAAAACTCGATGACTATGACCATGGGGGATTTAAGACACCTTGGGAGGACTCCTTGGGAGGAAATACTATCAGATATTCCAGGGGGAAAATTTTTCAATGAATGTAAATGGAGAAATTGGTGGTATTTATAGTACAAGAGAGGGGGTAGTTTTATTAATTTCTAAGGATACCTAATAAGTGGTATTTGCCAAACCATGGGCTTGGCCATGGTATTTTACCCTGGTATTAGCCACTTGGGACCCCACATATTATATTTTATTTATCAAGAGTCTTCCAACAATTTTACATCATCATTAAATCATTATTACTTCATTATTACATATCATATCATGTCATTAAATAGATTGAAAACTGAAAATTGTATTTTTACTATTCACCCAAAAACAAATATATTATAAAAATATATTAAATTCACCGTAAACTTATATAGTTCTTCTAAATTCAAAAAATGAATCTCATTTTATCATTTTATTTAATTAAATATGTAAATTTATATTTTCTCTATAAAAATACTTATTTATTAAATATAATATCGAAAAAATTGATAGTAACATGCATAGAAAAAGTTTCACCGCATGAAAAAATATTATTTTATCATTTTTATTAAATAGGATTGTTTTTATAACAATATTTCATTATAAATAAAATTACTAATAAAAATTTAATGTAATATAATAATTTATAGATTTCAAAAATAAACAAATTTTACTTGAAAAATAAATTTATCAAATTCTATATCAATTTTTACAAAAAAAAATTCATAAAATAGAATTTATTGAATACAAAATTTATTAATAAAAAAGGATTAAATTTTATTTAATTAGGTACATGAATCATAACCCTTTAAAACACAAGAATATAACCTAAATTTTTTTTATGATGTTGATGGACTCTTAGGGTGGCTCAGATAACATCACCCAAGTGGTAATCTGCACTATCTTGAACTTCTTCCATAGGTGATTTCGTTCAAGTTTAACATGTTAATGCATTGATTGGGCTTTCTCTAGAGTGAATCCCAATGATGCTAATTCCTTTTCAATCTCTTAAAAATCATCATCGTATGACCTTATTCTACTATTTGAGGCAATCGACTCTTCTTTGTGCATTAATTAACCATTATCATATCAATTTTTAAACGATAACCATAATGTTTTGAGAATAGCTTCCAACAATCATATTGACCAACAATCATATAATGGTAAAAACCAATGGTTACATTAAAATATAAATACTTAATTATTAATTAGATATAGTTATGTTGTGTAATATTATAACCCACATATTCAGAAAACAACTATCATTCAAAAAGTTCGGGTCATTATAGTTGACATATAAAAATACCCAAAAACTATCCAAAAGTTCTCTTAACTCTCACAATTATTACCCATATACATTATATACATATAAATAATTATTACAGGGTCACGTAATTGAACCTAAGGATACTAAAATTTTCACCAATGTTATTCTTTACATCCACGGAATGTAGAAAAACATCAGTGTTTTGAATGAGTTCCAAGCATAGTTCTTTCATCTCCTTTAATTATCCCATGTCTCTTCCTAATGTTGGACATATTTCCACAAAACACACATATGAATGATGCCTTTTCTCTACAAGTCTATCTCTTTCCAATGAAAAATCCACAATGGGATATGTATCAATGGAGAATTACGATTTAGGTAAATGTGACACAATCTGATCACATGGTCAGGATCAAGATGATACATTCTAAACTGAGATACATGGAACACATTTTACACCACTCTATACCATGGTGGAAATGGAAAGTGATATGATAACTCACCAACCCATGAAAAATCTCAAAAGTTCCTATGTATCGAAGAGATAACTTATCCTACATCATAAAACGTCGATGATTAAGACTTGGAGAGATCCTCAATATCACATGATCACTCACAAAGAATGTCAACAACCATTAATGATGATCAGAATATTATTTTGGATAACTCTGAGATGTCTCCATCCTCATTCTGATCAAATGAATATTCTCTTTTGTCTCTTGTACAAGGCTCAACCAATCAACTGATGTATTATCAATTTCCACCAATCAATGTATAGAAAGATAAGGACACATATACCAGCCTTCAAATAGATCTATATTTATCACGGATTTAATTTTTTGGTTATATAAGAACTCCACTAATGGATCTTTCTCATCACATGAGCCACCATAATCTGTTACTCATACCTGATACATTTCTTCCAACATTTTTATCATCCATTCATATTTAACTATTGGAAATGCCACTTTTACCAAAACGTACATCCCAAAATTTTATGTAAACTATTGGGAATGGCTATGTATACCAATGGATTATGTAAACCCTTGGTATAGATGATTTTATACAATCTTTTACCAATAGTTTTGCAAAAACGTTGGTAAAGGCCTTCTATATAATCATTTTACCAACTGTTTACTTAAACCATTGGTAAAGAGATACATTCCAAATGGCTTTTAAAATCCGTAGGAAAAAACATACCCTAAATACACATCGGGAATCCATTCCCCCTCCACTCGATTGCAGATCTGCTCCTCTGGATTGGTGCCCTAAATCCAACCATCCTCCTGAAAATTCAATCAAGGAATTTTTTCTTCTATACATAAAATCTGCAAGTGATTCTTTGATTTTTTTTGTGATGAAATTATCTGTTTTTGATTTCACTTTTAATCTGGAAGAAAGGTGATCTTTGAGGTCATTAATCATGATTGTGGGTGGTCATTTATGATGTAATATAGTATGAACTCATTTTACTTGATATATACAATTTTATTATTGATTTATGTTCAATTTGATTATCATTTACATGTGATGTTGTGTTCAATTTTGATTTGGAATAAAGGGGATCATTGTGGTCATTAATCATGGTTGTGGGTTGTGATTTAGGATGAAATATTGTATGACTTTATTTTAATTGATATACCCAATATTATTATTGATTTATGTTCAATTTCATTATCTTTGACAAGTGATGTTGTTTAATAACTTGTTATTAATTGGTGTAATAATGACGATATGGTATAAGGTTTCACATGGCGTGTATAATGGTTGACATGGTATTTACGATAATCTAGTGTACTGGGAATGTACATGGAAATGTACACACAATACATCAATTGGATTGCCATGTAAATATACATAGCCTATCCCTTATGGTGGAAAATATTTTTGGCCAAATGGGTTGCTGAAAATGTCCCATTTACACAAGGATTTGTTTCATGGTTATGCCCACATGATGTGTTGGCCATACTATAGAGTGGGTAGTAATTAGATTAGTGAAAAAACATTCGTCGCTAAAATTCATGACTATATGGTTAAATGGAAGAACCCATGTTATAATTACATGCCTAACATGGTTTCTAACTCACCTCACATAAAAATAAATTAGAACACTGGTTAAATGAAAGAATTTATCCTAAACATACACTATCACATTTGCTAAATGAAATAAATCACCCTCGTTACTGAATTCCATACACATATGGGGAAAAACCATCATTCACGAACATCACTGTAATGTATAGGCTTTTCAAAAAACACATATCCCTTAAATGTCATGAAATTACAGTAGGAACTGATTTAATGTTGTCATGTTTACAGGTAGAATCTTTGTAGCTTTGGATAATATAATCTCAGAAATATAGCGTGGAACCCCATTCGGTGTTTTTACGTCTACCTATAACAAACCCCTACTTCCTAGACCTAGGACAACCCCCCCCCCCCATCCCCCGCCATCTTGGACCCTAGACAGCCCCCCTCCCACCCTCCTCCTTAGACCCCGGACAGCCCCCACCCACCTTCCTGAACCCTGGACAACCCCCCTCTTCCCTGGACCCCGGACAACCCCCACCCACCTTTCTGGACCCAGGACACCCCCCTCCTTCCTGGAACATGGACAACACCCACCCTCCACTTTGGACCCCAGACATCAGTGCCTTCTCATTCTTAGAACCACACCTACCATCTATTCCATAATTGACCCAATCATGGATATGCATGGACATTCTCGGCATACCTCTAGGTTTCAATACCAAGTAATAATATACTCCAAGTCATTAGGGGTGGTAAAATAAATCCACTTATTATAAAAATCAATGTGATATTTTTAAATGTAAACTGTCTCGTACCAAAAAATATCATCAATGTTCTTAATATATTGGATCAGGATAAACCATTACTGTATTTAACATAAAATCAATATAGGAAACAATGGTCAATTGTAATAATGATCTATCCTCTTCAAAAGGCTTGTATTAAGGCCCTAAAAATAAGGCGGAAATCTATCAAGAACCACAAAAAAAGAAAAAATGAGGTCAGAAATAAATGAATGTGAAGACTGAGTAGTACATTAGGGAACTAATAGAATTAATATAATCAAATACATAACTATAACTATTTAGGGTCCCTCTCCAAAATCAGTTGGGACATGATTCAATGAATACACCCTACCATCCTATGATCTATGTACCCAAACCTAGGATCCTTTAATCCATGGATAAGGTGAAACATTATGAGGCTATAACTACTTTTGATGTGATCCTCATCCTACTCCTCATCCTAATCTCCATGAAGAAGTTAATGTATAAAACTCATGTACTCCCAATGAGACCCTTAAGGATTATGTATTCCTTGATCCAGTTCCATGTCTTACTGGGAAATCCTTGAATATGGAATTAGAAATTATGTATCTTATTTTCTTATATACACTGTATTTTGTTGTATTTTTTAATATGATTCTCATATAGAGTAATGTGTTAGTTATGATTTTATTTAAAGAAAACAATTTTCATTTACCTACATATTTTTTTATTGAACTTCAATATTATTGAATTTATTTGAAATGACTTATTGTAATTTTTTTACAGAAAGGATTGAAGTGGGATGTACAAAACTGATCAGATTTCAACAAAATTTTAAAATAATTTGAATAACTTCTTAGATTGTGCATTTTACAAGGCTTCAGATAGTGTTTGTATACACTACCCATGTTCTAATTATGTTAGATGACAATGGTTGAGTCTTGAAGTAGTTAGCTATCATATAACCAAATATGGTTTCCAAACAAACTATTCTGTGTGTTATCTAAATGGAGAGAAAATGGAATCTCAACATGTTGATTATCCAAATGATAGGACTGAATTGGAGAGTTTCATATATGATCAGTTTCTACTTATTTGGAATCATGAGAAGGAATGGATGTCCTGCCAATGAGATTTCGATACAAGAACAGATGATCCGTACAATGAAAATGATGATGTTGATAGCGTGAAAAAAATTGAATGATGCTGCGATGACTCCAATATATCGGCAATGTAGTAAAATAAAAAAGTTGGTATTTTTAGTCTGATTGTTTCATGGAAAAAATATGTTGGGGATTTCATATACTACAATCGGTTACATTCTTACCTTCATGAAGTACTTACTTCCAGATGATGTAGATATTACCTCAAACCACTATATGGCATGGAAATTAGTTGATGAACTTGGATTAAAAAAAAATCCATTCCTGCCCGAATGATTGCAACTTATATTGCGATGAAACTGCTGAAGAAATGATTTTATCAAATGTGGAACCTCCCAGTAGAAGCCAAAAGATGATGGAACCCCATCTCGTGTGCCACAAAAAGTAATGTGGCACTTCCCATTGATCCCCAGATTATAAAACCTTTTCATTCCTGATAAAATATCTGTAAAAATGTGATGGCATGACACTGAGAGAATAATGAATAATGAAGAGTTGGTTCACCGTGAAGATGAATTTATATGGTAGAGATTTGATGCTCGATATCCTGAATTTGCAGCCGAATTGCGTAATGTGAGACATGGTTTTTCATGTAATGGTTTTATTCCATTTGGAAATATGCTTACTTCGCATATCACATGGTCGATTTTCATGCACATTTATAACCATCCCCCATGGTTGTGTATGAAAAATACATACACTTTCTTAAGTATACTGATATCCGGCCCTTATGATCCTAGAAATGATATAAATGGATACATGGAACATTTAATAAAATAGTTTAAACTTATTTGGGATGTGGGTGTTCCTACATACGATTCATGTTCTAAATACATATTTCAGATGTGTGATGCGGTTATGTGGATGATCGATGATAATAATTATTATGCAATGATTTTTGGATGGAGAACAAAAGGAAAATAGTCATGTCTGATTTTAAGGAAGAATACTCGATTGAGAAGACCGAAATATCATCATTTTTGTAGTTTTATGGGAAAACAACGATTTTTTCCAATGAACCATCCATATAGAAACAATAGTCGAATATTTGAAAATGCCATGGAGACTGACGATCCACCACAACATATGTATGGAACAGATGTGCTTAATGAATTGAAAGATTTCAGTTATTCATTTGGGAAGGGTGCAATGAAACCTAGAAAGAGGAAAAATGTTTGCAATGATACCTATTAAAATTGGAAGAAGAAGAGTATATTCTTTGAGTTGTCGTATTGTTCAACCAACATGTTAAGTCATTGCTTAGACGTAATGTACATTGAAAAAAATATAAGTGAGATGTTGCTTTCGATTCATCTAAATGTAATGGGGAAGACAAAAATGATTTACGATCTGGTCATGACATGGTAGATTAGGGAATCAGACCAAAATTGCATCTTGTCTGTATCCGTGTAAATAATTGAAAAGTTCCATGTGCTTCTTATGTGATGACACTGGCTGAAATAAATAAATTTCTTTATGTACTAAAGACTATTATAGTTCCTGATGTCTATTCAACAAAAATATCAAAACAGGTCAACAGAAAAGAGTTGAAGCTGAAATCTTTGAAGACTCATGATTATCCTATCCTTTTTCATTAGTCGATTACAATAGAAATCTGTTATCTCTTGTCCAATAATGTAAGAGTCTCAGTTATTCAGTTGTGCTATTTTTTTAGAGATCATTATGCTAAGAAGTTGTCCAAATCCTTATTGAAAAAAACTATTGGCAGAGACCCCATTAATTTTTTGTGAGTTAGATATAAAATTCCCTACCTAATTTTCTACATGCATATTGCATATGTCTGTCCATCATCCGACCAAAATACTTCTTGGATGACCCGTTGCATTAAGTTGGATATATCCAACTAAATGAAACATGTAAACATTGATTTCATATGTTTGGAACAAGAATTATCCTGAAGGTTCTATTGCGAATGGTTACTTGGCTCCAGAATGTATGGATTTATGCTCTATGTATTTGTCTGATCTTACTACAAGAATAAACAGACAAATAAGAAATGAAGAAGAAAAGTATGAGAAAATAGAACCCAGTTTTCCATCACTTCATTATACAGGAGGAATTCCAGGATCATATGCATTGACAACATTAAGCCTTAAAGAGTGAGAGATGGCACATCACACAATGCTGTTCAATTGTGATTTGTTCGATGAGTATATCATGTTTGTAAATTTTACATGAATTTCTTATCTTATCTCTTGTAATTCTAAATATTTTTAAACTATTATTATTTTTATCTATAGGGAACATAAATAATTGATATATATAAAGCATTGTTCTTTATCATTGATAAGGGAAGAGACTTTTCATACCAAGGGTTTTCTATTTTGTTGAAATTGTAGGTCAAAATATATCTCTAATAACTAAATAAAAATATATTAAATTACGTTTACAGTTTGTTTATATTTTAGGTATCGAGTTTGCCTGCTGACTCTATTTCTGAGGAAATAATAGCTTTTCCTTTTGATCCTAATACCATGGTTCGTGCTTGTGTATCACTTGGGATGAATGGATACAAATTTAATATCACTAAAAGAGTAAAAAAACATGAGAACACTACATGATGGTGTTATGATAACTACCACAACAGACTTTTCTTCCAGTTCATCGGATAATAGACCTCATTCTGAAAATGTATCTTAATATGGAGTCGTGGAGAAAATAACAATTTTGGATTATTACTCACATGGTCGAGTCATGATGATGAAATGTCAATGATTTGATTCAATGATGAGGAATGGACCCTTTATTGATGATTGTTGATTTTGAGTTATTGACATGACTCGCACTTTTGCCACCGATGAACCATATGTATTGGCATCAATGGTGAAACATGTTTTTTATGTCAAAGATCATCATCATCCCAAATTTGGTGTAATTATTTAAGTAAATCTCAGACATGTTTTTTATTATGGTAATGATGAAGTTTACAATATCCATACTGCAGTTGGAAGCAATCTGTTTATTACTTATGATGACTCCAATAACTCAATTGTCAGAGTTGATTTTGAACATGATGATGTGGTGGGAAATTTATATTATCATACAATCATGTTCTATCATCCATGTTTCCCCTACATCATTCTTAGTGTGTATCCTAGTATTTACCTTCAAAATAGCATAAATCTTCGGTTTCTTTATGTTTTTTTATTAGAATATGTTTTCTATATTTTGTTTTTTGGGTTACACGTTAGTTATCTATTTATAATTACTTATATATTTGTTTTTATAGTATTAAATGACACCCACTGAAGAGAGGAAGCAGAAAAAGATGACAAAAAATACTTGCCACATGACACAGATGGGCATTCCTCCACTCATCACCGTTTTGAGTAATTTATTTCAAATATATATATTTCAATAACTTATAATAACATGTGTTTACTTTTGTGTTATACTTTTTTTCAGGATCCACCCCATAGATGAGATATATCTGAGAAGGAGCCTGATATTGCTCCTAGTACAGAGGCTTGTGGTAGGAGGGGGTGTGGTGTTATAGTTAAACGATCATCTGGTGGTCCCGATACTGAGGCATGTGGTATGAGGGCTCGTTGTGTGAGAGTTAGACGATCCACTAGTCGTACCTGATTGAACTATTCCCCTACCACAGACGTATCTTCTACTATGTCTTTTGATCTTGGGGTGACTTTAGGGACAAACCGGATATTTAGGCCTCCGATGATTACACTACCAGTTGTCCAGACGTTTGTGCCATCATTTTTTGCTTCTTGTTCATTATCTCAGAGCTATTATATTCCACACTCTTCGACTCCTAGTCCAACACATTATGTGGCTGAGGAGCGTACACTGAGGGACACTCCACCTATACAAGATATTCCTTCAGCTTCTACACATCCAGTGATCCCATTGATCTGAATACCATATGTATATTTATATAACTCTAAAAAAAATTTATACAAATTTTTTTATTATAACTTTTACTAATATTTTTTTTCTTTAATAACATATCCATCTACTTATAGGAGGTGGGGGAGGGAGCATACTCTCTTGCGTGCAGTATTGAACTTCCAGACACTGTTGATGGTTGAATACAATGATGATGGACAAATGATTGATAAATCTGGGTTGTAATGTCAGGGTTTTTTGGCGACGTTAGCCAAATACTATAACATCATTCCAGTCATCCATCTCCCTTAGAGAAATCTGCCACACGAAGTCAAGGATAATGTGTGGGAACAAATATTGGTAAAAAATCTATTGGATTTAATGTAGTATATTTTTTGTATTTATATAAATAAATTTATTAGGTGTCGGCTTTGGTTTATCATCCTTGATGGAAAAGGTGAACAACCTGTGCATTTAAACGAGCTTGGAGAGCATTGGAGAGCTTATAATCATGAGTTGTATGTTGGCTGGTGTGATAGAGTGGTAACAGAGTTGGAGACATTACCTATCATGGATTACTACCTGATAGAACAATATCGCTAAATGATTACCAATTGGGTGACTGCCAAATTGAAGGTATTAATCCCATTTGAGGTATTTAAATGACTGTTTTCATAAGTTTCTTTAATATTAACTTTTTTATTATTAAAAATTATTTAGGAATATTTTGAAAAAAACAAAAAAAAATTGATTCAATGCAATTTGTCTACACATTTGGGTGCACAACTATGTCAGATCCTGAGAGGGAGATGGTACGATATAGTTGTTTATAATTATTCTTTAGTAATTTCCCTTTCTATTGTTTCTTACATAAATTATGTGATTTATTGAATATTAAATATATGATTATTCTTGCACTTTATATTGTTTCAATGTCATTATAGAATCAAAAAACAAATATTGAAGGACGTATCCCTCAAGGAAAATTGTTTTACTCAAGTATAAGGAAAAAAGATGGAACTACGATTAATGAACCGACACCAGAAAAGATTGTAAGTTTTAATCTATTTATTTAAAAGTTTAATGTCTATTTTTAAATTTATTAATATATTAATATTTTTAACATGCGTCTTTAGAGGCCCATAATGCCCAGGATCCTGACAATTTAGGTCCACACGATCATTTATATCAGGTTTTGGGAGATGGGCACTTTGGACGAGTACATTGCCGACCTGGTAAGAATATAGTCCTGACGAGGTATTGGTCCTCTCCAGGTATCCATTCTAGTACCACCGAGTTGGAATAGGTCAAGGATCATGCAAGACAGTCTGATAAATGGGTCAATGATTTGGAAGAATAGGTTCAAACGAGGGAGAAAGAATTTATGAAACTGATCAAAGATTTATATTCATCACTTCCACCAGAGGCCATCACGGTTTTCCAGACATATATGTCGTCTATGGATGCATTATCCAATGAACCAGGCCGTATTTTTAGTGTATTTAGAGATTATGACATTCCTTGTGATGATTAGGATGCTAAAGAGGACTAGGCTGAGGATGAGGATGAGTGCGAGTGTGAGGATGGGGCCGAGGGTGAGGATGGGGCCATGGGTGAGGATGGGGCTGAGGGCGAGGATGAGGATGATGATGAGGACGATGACGGGGATAGAGATGGTGGAGAGGATGAGGCTAATGATGACAGTGGTGATGGTTATGGTGATCAAGGGCATAATGATCCATTACATTTTTGAATTCTGTATAACTCATTATTTTTGGACCTGGTTTTTCACTCTGGTATGGATATTTTTGAATTTAGTATATCTCTTTATTTTTGATTAATATTGAGGCCTATATAATTTAATAATGCTATAAATTTAATTTAGCTTCTTTCTTAATTATGCTTAATTATATTAAATTTCATATCTTGAATAAGTTCTCTTTAATCTAATTGCTTCAATTGATAAATAAAGTCATGTTTTTATAATAAAACCCCTCCAATGGAGGTGTGATGTCTGTAAAAACTAACAGTGATAGTTTATGGTGTCATAATTTGACTCTCAATTACTAGTTTCAACTACCTAGTACCACCTTTAAAAACAACGATTATAAAATATATATCTTTATCATACCACAATATCGATTCAATAGTATGTTTTTTATATCATAATATCAGTTTCTATAATGTGAAGGAAAACTACATAGGATTTATTTGGAATCCTGGCCAGAAGATGCTGCCTCACGTATGTCACTAGACTGGGTCAACACGATGCGGTCATACCGCGGTCATGCCGTGGTCACGCCACGGTCACGCTGTGGTCACTCCGCGGTCACACCGCAGTAATGTCGTTATTTGTCCCTGCTACAGGACGACACCCCGTGACGATTTGCAGTCCTGTCAGAATTTGATGTATGGTACCTAGATAGAGTTTTAGATACATTACCCACTCTCAATCCTGGACTCCAGAAAGTCCCCCCACCCTCGTCCCTAGACCCCTGATAGCCCCCCCACCCGCCTCAATCCGAGGCACGGTGTGGCCGGTACCACTCAAAGTGTCATTCTTTTGTTTAAACTGGATACTCTTTTTTATGTAAAAACAACTGCCATATGGGAAACTGACCAACCACATTCAGATTGTGTTGATACATTAGGAAAACGATCGATGGGTCATTTGTGACATTAACGAGTCAACCCCACCTCAATCTGAGGTGCAGTGTTTCCGGCACCACTCAAAGTGTCTAACTTTTATTTCAAGTGGATGACATTTTAAGTGGAAACAACAACTGGCATACGGAAAAACCGAGCAAATGCATTCGGATTGTGTTGACACTTCAACACGACGATACATGGGTCATTTGTGACGTGTATGAGTCAACCATGCCTCAATCTGAAGTACGGTGTGGCCAGAACCACTCAAAGTCTTTCTTTTGTTTAAAAAAGACATCGTTTTATGTGAATACAACAACTAACATATGGAAAACTGACCAAAGGAATTCAGATTATATTGAAACATTATTAAAATGATCCATGGGTCATATGTAAGGTGTAAAAGTCAACCCCTGCTCAATCCGAGTGCCAGTGTGGCCGGCACCACTCAAACTGTCTCACTATTATTTGAAATGGACATGATTATAAGTGAAAAATAAAACTGGCATACATAAAACTGAAGGGAATTCCTAATCCCCAATGGCTGGCATAAGTGCCCGGGTATCAAACATTACATGGGAATGATTTACCAAACTAAAAGACTGAAAAACAACTAGCCAGATAAATAAACTGAAACTGAAAAAAGACAACCAAACGCATCATTAAACTATGAAAATTTTTAAAGTCTACAACTCGAACCAATAACTAAAATGAAAAGATGACAGTGGAAACTAAAACACTTACTCAAACATCCCGGAAAAAGAGAGGTCGCATCAACACCACTCTGTATGAAAAGGCCAACTGCAACCTGAACCACCATCACTGAGCACGAAGTCACAACCTGCAATATAGAAGAAACAGAATCAACATACACCAAAGAGTGTATGTAGAGTGTGAGATAAAATCCCATTAAGGTTCCACCGAGAAAAAGTTCCACACATAATTATTAAAAGACAAATATATTTTCAATTTAGCAGAATAAAAATAGATAAGTGTTTAAATAATTTTAATGAAAACAGTTTTTAAGGGGAAACTTTTATAAAAGGAAAACAACATAAATTAATTTACACACATTCACACACACCCACACACAGACGCACAGACACAGACACACGTACACACGTACACATGCACACACACTTTTCTTGGTAACCCCAATGTCACACCATGTGTCGACGGTGAGTAGAAAGCAGAGGAAGAGCACAATAAATGGGAGGCACCCTAAAGGTACTAGTGAGAAGTGGGACCCTAGATCTTCACGTCTCAGTGAACCATATCACACATTCCCATGCACGAGTCACTAGTAGAAAAACAACTCCTACCATAGTGGTCCCCAGTCATCATCCAAATGTTCAGTTAGTGTTGTAAGCGTCAATCCCACTAAGTGAAACTGGGCCGAGGACACTCTCGTATCCCTAGCACGCTAGTCTAGTCCGCCCACCTAGTAGCTAGGCTTCCCGTTTATTCTCAAGTAATTAAAAGTTCATGCCACATGTCATAATCATACACTCAAACAAAGCAAGACATCACCCACACCAAAAACCACCATTCGAAGACAAAGAAGCCATTAGAAATAAGACGCACACTAAATTGTTCCAAACCCCAATCTGTATTTCTTACACGACCAGTTAAAACAACTTCTAACAATAATAACTATTTAATAAAACATTTAAGACTATTAATAAACAAATTTTGAAGATCAATTCATGAATTTACACACAAAACCAACCAAACCTTCTTTTGTATCCAAGCACACACAACGCCACATCAAGAGTTCAATCCACACCACTTACACAAATTAAAAAGAAATTGTTTGTGTAGTTTAACAAAGGTTCTAACAAACAATGTAATAATATTTTTGATAACGAAAAATTTGGCTTTATTTAAAACTCCACTTTAGAACCAAACACACGACGTAATATTATTGAAACATGATTTGCACCACAAATATAATTTAATTAAAAATTTAACTATTTATAAAACCCTAAACTAGCATGACATGGGTATTGAGAAAATTACACTAATATCAAAAAAACACATTACTAACCAATCGATGCATATGAGACCTCAAGAGAATAAAATAAGACAACTTCGCACCCTGAAAACCAATGAAATTATATGCTGAATTAATTAAACACACAAATAAATTCATCAGACAATAATTGTGAGCGGAACCACCTACCTCGATTGGAGAAACCCCCAAAATTTGTGTGCAACCACAATTGTGTGTCATACGAACCTCATGGAACATAGCGCGAACCCAAAATCCTAAAATCGAACAAGAATATGCAAAATTAAGACCCTAATTCACACCCTAATAGCTGGAAACACCAAATCCCAAAATGAGCAGAACTAAAACCCTAGCAAAGAGGAGGAAGTGATTACCCGGGTGGTCTGCACTTGCAGCGAAGGGAGCAGAAGGCTACTGTAAGGGTTCGGGAGGTTGCGGTCACAGGAGGGATGGCCGGAAGGGGTTTATAGGAGGCTCAAGTGGAGGTGCAGGCGAGCGGAGGTGCTAGAGAGCCGGTAGCTGGGTGGGGTTGTGGCCGACGTAAGGAAGGTCAGTTGGCCAGGGGATGGGAGCTGCTAGGGTGCACCGATCCGGGTAAGGCCAGCCGGAAAGGGCCGTTCTCCCGAGGTCATTACGCAAGGGAGGCGCGTGAGAAGAGGTCCGCAAATTGGGGTGGGGGTCGAGCTTGGACCGGGCTGAGATGGGTAGGCCTCCAGATAGGAGGATATGGAGGTGGCGCGCAGGGTGGAGAGGGAGCAGGGGTGTGGCGCAAAACTGGGAGAAGGGGGGGAAGTGAGCCGGCGACAATGGGATGAGAGAAGAAACAAAATGGCGCATTGGGTTTGAGGGGGGTGTTAGAGTGCGATAGGGGAGATAAAGTGAGGGAGAGAAAAAAAATAAAGGAAAGATAAGAAGAACAAAAAAAATAATGGAAGGAAAATAAAATTTAAAATAAAAGAAATAAATAAAAATCGTATCACATAATAAACAAAAAAAAGATATCTAAATAGATCCAAAGGAAAAGATTATTAAATTAATGTATTAATTGCAATGATGATAATAATGATAATAATAATAATAATAAGAACTTAAATATTAATAATACTTAATAAATTTTATATTTTTAATAATTTTAATAGTAATAATAATAATAATAATAACAATAATGGTTTTAATGGATAAAATTCTGCGTTTGAAAAGTTGATGATAAAAAGGTCCACTTGCACACGAGGTAGGCCGCACGGCTTCACTCGCACCCTACCCACTCATCGGGCATTGTCAAGGCGACATTCATTTATCAGTGCAAAAGCACAAACTAATTTTGTGCTTAGCCTACTTCCAAAGAAAAATAAAAAAATTTATAAAAAGGCAACTAATTTTACATGATAAAAATAAAAATTAAAAACATAACTCTATGCGAAGTCTAGGTGTGACAATTCTCCCTGCCATAATGCATTCCATACCCAGAAATCCACAACCAGAACCAAGCCCCAAAGTAAAAAAACCACACTCCCTTAAGGTTCAAAGGGAAACCCCACAACATCAAGCAAAGAGAGGGAAAAATCATCGTTCTCAGAGAAAGTGACTCAAAGACAACATCAAGAAATGTGTAAAAAAGACATTCCAATATGTGTCACCCACCCCAAAGAGCTAAAATTCCTCCAGTTGACTGATCAAGGAAAGTGGAACTCACACCCGCGAAAACCAACCTGACAAGCTGAGACATCTCATGCACTATTAAACCGAAACTACACCATTTCGCTAAAATGAACAAACAAGGTCAAACCCTGTACAAGGAACACTCTTATCACTTATCACCAAGCCATGTTTAATAATCAAAGCAGATGATCTACATGGGGAGGCCTGAGGGGCTCCGCACCATTAGGAACTCACTACAGCCCGAGACGAGACTAGATAATCGACACGGGGATGTTCGAGTAAACTCCCCTCCATTAAACAAAAGTCCATCACTGATTCATTCTTGAGATATTCATGCGAGAATCAATGTGGGTCTACCCATCATTAAGAACCTACCAACACCCAAGGTGAGACTAGAAAACCGACATGGTGATGTCCGGGCAGACTCCCCACCATTCAGTAAAGGCCAACACCGATTTATTCAAG
This sequence comes from Viscum album, assembly GCA_963277665.1. Classification (NCBI taxonomy): domain Eukaryota; kingdom Viridiplantae; phylum Streptophyta; class Magnoliopsida; order Santalales; family Viscaceae; genus Viscum; species Viscum album. Next base: position 1,726,451,960 of record OY728157.1, read on the forward strand.
AGACATTTGTACGATACCCATCATGGGTCTCGTCGCCACTAGGATGAACAGAGGATACAAAACATTGAAAAAAATCTCGATAGTAACCAAACACCCCACCACAAGGGGGGGGGGAGGGAGGGGTCTGACTACTGGGGCATCAAAAGCCTGGCCCAAGACAAACCTGCATTTCTACATTCCTGGATGAGAATTATTCATATTTGAGACGGATTTACTCAACAAACTCCCATAAGGACCACTAATGAGATTACATCCAATTGGACACAACCCCCAAGAATTTAAGGCAATGAGACGAACACGCCTTCACATGGTCATGAAAACCTTACACAACCAGATGGTTCGTTCGAAACTGAACAGCCATAAAAAAACGATTTAAGATGATTTCACTTTCCACACTGATGGCATAAATAAAGTCATGGTCCCATACACTCTTGGGGTTCTTGACCACGTGCCAGCTTCACTCCGAGGCCTATGGCTGGAGCCCTGATGTTTGAAGAATATCCTACCTCACAGTTAGGTATTGAAGACTCTTGAACAGAGTGTGTTCTTTAGGTGTCACATGTAACCACACTGCAACTGAGACAACACCAGCAAACACCACACAATACGACATCCATCTGATCAAACAAGTAACAGTCACCAACACAAGAGCTGAATGGTTCATACACATCACCCTTTGTCACACTGGATGAGAATACGACACCACGAATCGTCACTGAGCATGATCATTACCTTCGAGAGAAGCATTACACTGAGAAAGACTTTAAACCGCGTCTTGAACAACACGTGATTCCTACAAACGACTATAGAAACTTCATAGGACATGGTCTGTCAAACTAGTAGCCTAACAAAAAACATTTCTTAAACAAAACAAACCAAAGACAAGGGGTCATTTATAACAATAGACCGGACAAACAACTTAGGTTTTCTTCCACCTTTTCCCCACTGGAGTCTCCTTTACCGCTTCCAAACATCCATTGACTATAAAAGGTTCCTCATGCTGTAAGATGTCACCCAACCATGACCATTGCATCTGACAAAAGAACTACAAGCCTTTCAAGACATTGGTCAGCACCAATAACTCTAAACCGCCTTCACCCTTCTCTATTGGAATTCCTTTCTCTATTTCATGAGGGAACCTTCAGACACGAAAGTGTTAAACTTCATACTCGATGAGTCAGATGCTCAAAAGACCAAAACTCCCTTCAACTCCCCCACATCTGTCATCCCTATGCGAGAGGATCCACATAACCGAAAGGAAATGTAAAAGAATTAGCACTATTACCCAAAAAAAGGAGTGTCCTTAATTTAATCAACCGGAGGGTCGGCCAACGACGAACTATCTGTGGCTGCCCATCATTCACACATTAACTCTTTATTGTGTCGTATACAAACCAAGAATGAGAACTGTGGACCCAAAAAAACTGGTCCAATGGCTAAGACATACATTAAGAGAACACTAAACATGTAGGGGGAAGCACTGCAAGGGTCTCCCAAAACACTTTTTTGAAGGAAACAATTAACTACATGTTTGCACACCAACTCATGAATAGGGATTCAAACTCATAACACAATTCAGCCAAAAAGGATTCTCGGCTCGAAACGCCTCACATCCAACATTTCAAAAGTTAAAGTACACACTACAAAATCACCGAATATTTAAAAACACCAAATTTTTCTTTTAACAAAACCATTTGAAAATAAGAAAAGCCAGTGGGTTGCACAAACTCCAATGGTGTCCCATGGGCCTCCCACATGCATTTTCTCATGCCACACCATCACCCACCTCATAACCATCTAGGCACTCATCCGATCATTCCATTAACCCTTTCTATTTCCATATACAATCATGCATGTGGTTTCCCACGAGAACACCAAGGATCAAAACCAAACCTTTCCATTTTTAAAAACCAAAACATCCAACCCACACTTTTCAAACCTCATTACTCATTTTCTTTTTAAAGTTATTTATTTCATAACATTTTCCAAAACATTTTCCAAGACCAAATCATTTTTACTTAAATACCAAATGTCCAGAATTCCAAAACAGAGAAACGGTGCAGGAGAAAACTAGTGTCAGCGGGTGACTTGAATGTATGGTAGGCGGTCATACGCCAATCACAACACTACCACAACCGGTATTCTAGGACAGCATCCCCAGCTACACAAGGCTTGCCAGACCCTGCGAGCTCACTAAGACCACTAACCCTACTCCCTTTTCATTTCCCCAAGACAATATTAACTGTAAGAATCAAAGAATCAGACAAACCTCAACTTACGCTGGTAACTCAATTCCCGCCACGAGGTGTGCTGGCCAGGCACATTGCTCGTAGCTAGAACGACGAGTTCCAATAGCCTTAAATCCAGTCTATTGTGACTCTATCCCAAAATAAAATGACCCAAGAGAGCAAACCAGCCCCTCTGATACCATTTTTTCATGAACCAGGCCGGGTCGCCATCCGACCCGTCGCCCGACCCAGTCTACCCCAAGGCCCGACGGGCGTTCCTGATCCCCACAGGCTGGCACAAGTGCCCGGGTATCAAACATTAAATGGGAATGATTTACCTGAAATAAAAGACAGAAAAACAACTTACCAGAATAAAAAACTGAATCTGGAAAAAGAAAACCAAACACTTATTTAAACTATGAACATTTTTAAAGTCTACAACTCAAACTAATAACTAAAAAGAAACGGTGACAGCGAAAACTAAAACTCTTACTCAAAACTCCCAGCAGAAGAGAGGCCACATCCACACCACTCTGCATGAAAAAACCAACTGCAACCTGAACCACCATCCCTGAGCACGAAGTCACAACCTAGAAAGCAGAAGAAACAGAATCTACATACACCCAAGAGTGTATGCAGGGTGTGAGGTAAAATCCTAGTAAGATGCCACTGAGAAAAGGTTCCATGAATAATTATCAAAAGAAAAATACACTTACAATTTAATAGAATAAAAATAGATAAGTGTTTAAAGAATTTTAATGAAAATGTGTTTTAAGGGGAAACTTCTACAAAAGGAAAACAACCTAAATTAATTTACACACATGCACACACACCCACACATGTGCGCAAACACACAGATGCACGCACACACGTACACACGCAGACACACTTTTCTTGGTAACCCCAATTTCACACCCTGTGCCGATGGTGAGCATAAAGCAGAGGAAGAGCACAATACATGGTAGAGACACTAAAGATACTAGCGAGAATTGGGACCCTAGAACCTCATGTCTCAATGAACCATATCACACATTCCCTTGAATGATCCACTGTTTGGGAAAGTCCTCCTACCATAGTGGTCTCCAGTTATCATCCAAATGATTAGTTAGTGTTGTAAGCATCAATCCCGCTAAGTGAATCTTTGTCGAGGCCACTCCTGTATCACTAGCATGCTAGACTAGTCCGCCCACCTAGTACCCAGGATTCCTATTTGTGCTCATGTAATTTAAAGTTCATGCCACATGTCATAATCTTACACTCAAAAAAGCAAGACATCATGCACTCCAAAAACCACCATTTGCACACACAAAAGCCACTTGAAATAATACGCACACTAAAATGTTCCCAAACTCAATCTGCATTTCTTACACAACCAATTAAAAGAACATTCACAATTAATAACTTTTTAATAAAACATGTAATACTTTGAATAAACAAATTTTGAAGATCATAGCATGAATTTACACACAAAACCATCCAAACCTTATTTTGTAACCAAAAACACACAACGCCACATCAAGAGTTCAATCCACACCACTTACACCAATTAAAAAGAAACTATTTCAGTAGTTTAACACATGTGCTAACAAACGATGCAGTAATTTTTTCGATAACGATAAATTTGGTTTTATTTAAAATGACACTTTAGAACCAAACACATGACGTAATATTATCAAAACATGATTTTCACCAGAAATATCATTTAATTAAAAATTTAACAATTTATAAAACACAAAACCGGCTTGGCATGGGTTTCCAGAAAATCACACTAATATCACAAAAACACATTAATAACAAATCAATGCATATGAGACCTCAAGAGAATAAAATAAGACCACTTCGCACCCTAAAAACTAACTAAATAATATTTTGAATTAATTAAACATGAAAATAAATTCATCAGACAATAATTGTGAGTGGAACCACCTACCTCGATTGGCAAAACCCCCAAAATTTGAGTACAACCACAATTGCGTGTCATTCCCACCTAAAGGAACCTAGCGCGAACCCAAAATCATAAAATCAAACAAGAATATTGAGAATTAAGACCCTAATTCACACCATAAAAGATGGAATGACCAATCCCCAAATGAGCAGGACTAAAACCTTATAAAGAGGATGAAGAGATTACCCCGGTGGTCCGCACTTGCGGCAGAGGGAGCAGAAGGCCGCTGTAAGAATTCTGGAGGTTGTGTTCGCCGGAGGGCTGGCCGGAAGGGGTTTACAGGCGGCTCAAGTGGATGTGCGGGCGAGCGAAGGTGTGGGTGAGCGGGTAGCTTGGTGGGGTTACGACCGATAAAAGGAAGGTCGGTTGGCCAGGGGAGGTGAGTCGTCGTGCTGCACCGAGCTGGGGAAGGCCAGCCGGAAAGGGCCATTCGTCGGAGGTCGTTGCGCAAGAGAGGCATGCGAGAAGAGGTACATAGGGGGGTGGGGGTCGCGCTTCGACCGGACAGAGAGGGGGAGGCCGCCAGGCAGGAGGAGAGGGAGGCAGCGCACGAGCTGGAGAGGGAGCAGGGGTGCGGCGCAAAACTTGGAGAAGCGGGGGGGGGGGAAGTGAGCTGGTGAAAATGGCAGGGGAGAACAAAAAAACAGTGCATAGGGTTTGAGGGGGGTGTCCTCGCGCGATAGGAGTGAGAATTTGAGGGAGAGGAAAAAATAAAAAATAAAATAAAGGAAATATAAGAAGAAAAAAAAAGAATGGAAGAAAAATATAAAAAAAAGTCAATAAATAAATAAAATGTTTATCACATAATAAACATAAAAAAAAGATATCTAAATAGATCCAAAGGAAAAGCTAACTAAATTAATGTATTAATCGCAATAACGATAATATTTATAATAATAATAATAAGAACTTTATTATTAATAATACTTAATAAATTTTATATTTTTAATACTATTAATAGTAATAATAATAATAATAACAATAATGGTTGTAATAAATAAAATTCCGTGTTTGAAATGTTGATGATAAAAAGGACCACCCGCACACCAGGCAGGCCGCACAACTTCGCCCGTGCCCTACCCGCTCATCGGGAATTGTCAAGGCAGCGTTCATTTATCAGCGCAAAAGTTCACACTAATTTCATGCTCTGCTTGCATCCAACGAAAAAGAAAAAAATTATAAATAGGAAACTAAACATACATGATAAAAAAAATTAAAAAAATACCTCGATGCAAAGTCTAGGTGTGACTGGAACCATTTATATATGGATACATAATCATTAGAGGAATATAAACATCCCATGTTCTTCCTATAACTCATCATAGGTTTAAGAACATGACCACTACCATTGTCTATCTTATGGGTATCATGATACTTTCCACTCTACCTGTAACGACCCGAAATTTTTTAAATAAATTTTGTTCCCTAATTTTATGTGTTATTGTTATACTAAACAAAAATGTTTTATTTGATAAACATGATTATAATTAAAATGAGATCAGTGGGTTTTGACTATTATATAACCATCGGTCAACATGACCGCTGTGAACAAAATGTTTTGATTATTGTCTCTAAATATAAGTAATCTTGGTTAATTATTATAGAAAGAAGATTCGATGGCCTCACCTAGTAGTCTTGGACCGATCGAAGCCCATCTAACAGAGCTTGGGAAGGAGGTAGCACCACTGGGCTTTGCTCTGGATCAAATCCAAGCCGAACTTCATCATGTGAAGCTGGAACGAAATCGCCTTCGTGAGAAGTTCAAACTGATAGAAATTACTACTCGGGCAATGTTGACTGAGCCGCCCCAAGCTTCTATCACCCTAGCACACCTTACTCTTAGGTCCTATGCTGGTATTATAAGGGGTTATGTAACGAGACCATAACTACCTTGTGTAATCCTTGTTTTAAATAAAAATTGGGATTTCTTCTTATGATGAAGTTTATGAATTTTGAAATGACCGGATAAATATAGTATGCATATTTTTGAATATTTTAAATATGTTTATGTAAACCCTAAATAATTAAAAATGTGTAATGATTTTCAAAAAATGGTCTTCGACAATTATGTTCGGTACTAAATTTAGAGTCTAATAAGATCAACTTGATTTTTGATGAATAGTAAATTATGAATAGTGATTTTATGATTAGGATTAGTAATATGACCAAATGGATTAGTAATCTCACTTAAAGAATGTTTTAAAATAATCTAGGCACCTTGATTAAGTAATGTGATTCAATAAAATAGTTAAATAACGGTTTCATTAATTATTATTCAAGTATTAGTTTTTTCGGGTGAATAGTATTTTTTAATTAAAAATTTAATTAAAAATAATTAGAAAATTATTTTTATAAAAATGACTTTATTTTTGAACTCAGAGCATCGATATTATGTTATGGTAATTTTTGGAGTTTTTTCTGAAAAAAATGAATTTTCGATGAATAGTGTTTTTATTTAAAAATTAAATTAAAAATATTTAGAAAATTATTTTTATAAAATGGATTTCATTTTTGAAATTAGAGCATTGATATTTGGTTAATGTGAAATTTTGGGATTTTTCTGAGAAAGTTGAATTTTCAGTGAATAGTAAAAATACAGTTTTAGGGTTTCGGTATGTTTAATGACATCATAACGGTGTCATGATGATGTCATGAGATCTTTTGAGGGTTGGCCGGCCAAGGGTGATGAAGTATTGTTTTGGGGGCCCCATGTGGCCTAACTCCATGATTAATGACAAGGGAGAGCACATGGGTTTGAGAAAAGCCCATGTGAGGTGTCCCTTGGCCATTAATGCCTTGTCCCCTCACTTTCCCTATAAATACCAAGCCCTCCTCTCATCCATTCAACTCCCCACTCATTCCCAACGAATTTCCGGTCTTATAACCTCCCAAGGAGTCCTCCCAAGGTGCCCCTAAGCCCTCATGGTCCCAACCATTGAGGTTTAAGAGTTACATTTTAAGGTAAGGGATTCGACCTCTCTCTTTCTTTTCAAGTAATCTCTTTTATGTCTTGTCTTTTATACTCCATGTTCTTATGTTGGAGGATGTTCTTTTATATTCATCCTACTGCCTATTTCATGTTCATATTATGAGAGACCCCCCTTGCTCTCATCAATTCGTTTTAAGAATGTTTAAGTGGCGCCGTTAGGCTGCCGAATTTTTAAGGGATTCTTTCACCTTCCTCGTTTTCAAGTTCTATTTTCATTCAAGTCTTTCATGTTTCTTTGTATTATGTTGGGGCATGATCTCTAAATTTATCATACTGATCTTTTATGATCATATGATGAGAGACCCCATTTTATCTCTTCAATTCAATTTTTTTGAAGTTTTATGTGGCGCCGTTAGCCTGCCGAATTTTTTAAGGGATTCTCTCACCCTTCTCTTTTTCAAAGTTCTACTTTCATGTCAAGTCTTTCAAGTTAATTTCTATTATGTTGGGGTATGATCTCTATATCTATCATACTGGACTCTTATGTTCATATGATGAGAGACCCCATTTGATCTCTTCAATTCAGTATTTTGATGTTTTAAGTAGCGCCGTTAGGCTGGTGAATTTTTAAGTGGTTCTTCACCCTTCTCGTTTTGAAGTTCTACTTTCATGTGAATTATTTCAAGTTCCTTTTTGTTATATTGGGGTATGATCTCTATATATATCATACTAGACTCTTATGTTCATATGATTAGAGACCTCATTTTATCTCTTCAATTCAGTATTTTGATGTTTTAAGTAGCGCCGTTAGGCTGCTGAATTTTTAAGTGGTTCTTCACCCTTCTCGTTTTGAAGTTCTACTTTCATGTGAATTATTTCAAGTTCCTTTTTGTTATATTGGGTTATGATCTCTATATATATCATACTGGACTCTTATTTTCATATGATGAGAGACCCCATTTGATCGCTTCAATTCAGTATTTTGAAGTTTTAAGTGGCGCTGTTAGGCTGCCGAATTTTTAAGTGGTTCTTCACCCTTCTCGTTTTGAAGATCTACTTTCATGTCAATTCTTTCAAGTTCATTTTTGTTATGTTGGGGAATTATCTCTATATCTATCATACTGAACTCTTATTTTCACATGATGAGAGACCCTATTTGATCTTTTCAAATCATTTTTGTGGAAGTTTAAGTAACGCCGTTAGGCTGTCGAACTTTCATAAGAGAAATCTAATTTTTGTCTTCCTTCCATGTTTTTCATTTCAAATGGTATTTCCTTGAAATTTCATTACCATGATCATGTATCCTTCTTATTCAGTCCATATACTGTTTTATGGGTCATTTATGAATGTTTGACTCATTTTCCCTCTCTTTTTAATGTCTTCTAAAACCTCATAACATAGCCGTTATGCTGCAGAATTTCCATCTCAAAATGTCTCTCTCTTTTTCTAAAGTTCTTTTATATTATTAAGTGAATACTGAAAGCACTTTCTTCTAAAGGGGTATTCACATATATAAAAAAATGTTCTATTTTAAATTCTGGGATTTTCATACATGAGACCCACCTTCCTTTTCTGTGGGTTTTAAAGTGACGTAAAGATCATGTATTTAAAGCAGTTTTTAAAACGTTATGATTATGAAATGAAACCCATTTATTTTATGCTATGTGGGTTATTTATGAAATGTTTGATGATGATATATGTAGCTCACATGATAATAAAGGCAAATTTAAGGGTGTGCCCTGATAGCGCTCCAATGCATTGGGTAATGATGTAACCACTAGAGATTACAATTTTAACGATGCCTTGGTGAAAAACCTTGGTAATTTTTAACGACACCTTGGGGATGGACCTTGGTGAAACAAAACGATTGTCAATATGAAATGTTGCAGCCACATATTCAAGTTATGAAAAAGTTTTATTTTTATTATGATATGCCTCATGATTTCATTTTCATGCATTAAAGTTCTTTTCATGACTTTATTGATGTATCTCAAGTTCATATGTAAAATGTTTCACTTGTTTCCCTTGCTGGGCCTTCTGCTCACCCTTCCTTTTGATGTATGTCCCCAGGTTATGAGATGCAGTAATGAGCCTAGGGTGAACATGAGGAGAAGCCTTTCAAGTGTTTAAGAAGAATGTTTTTTTTGTTGTTTCATGTTTTATGTTCCTTGTTTCCAAGACACTAAACCTTAAAGATCCTCAGTTCCGTGTAATGGAATGAAAAGTTATGTTATAAAAAGACGGGATGTTATAGTTGGTATCAAAGGATGGTTTAGTTATTTGTGGAAATTAGGATATGAAAACTCTAGGAGGAACCCTATAGAAAAGTTTTATATAGGAAATCTTCCTGGTATTTTGGTGAGTATTGAGTAAGGGGTTACCAAGCAAATACATCCCTGTCTGGATACGAGCAGGTAGAGGTGGCTCTGGCACAGATGTAGATAGGGGTAAAACCCGGAAACACCGCTTTGAGCTAGACTCGAACGGGAACTGGTACACGACAACGGGCCTTGCTGCACTCTTGGTTACGACACTCCCGGGGGATATGCTTTGGTAAATTCATAAGCCTGGTATGAACCATTGTTAAAGGAACAAAGATAAAATAAAATAAAGGTTCACATAAGAATATATGATCATTCATAACCTAGATGGGAACCTAGGAGATCACAAGTTAGGGTATACCTTTCATATACAAGTTATCCTTATATGCTTTCAGTTCCTTTTCATGATTATTAGCTAAGTACTTAAGCCCCTAATTATGCTTTCTCTTCTTAGTTAATGGTGAGAAATGGAAGAACATGTTCCGACAACCAATGTGATAGGAAATGCGATGATTTTCGTATTAATATGACAGGGATGATTAGGGGATTAAAATATGATTATTATTTTGGAGGACGTTCATTATTTTGGGAACCATATTTGATCGAGGTAAATAGATTACTACGGTATTTTCATTGAGGAGTAAGGATGACTTATATTTTGAAGAATCGATGAATTTAAGGTGAACTTATAGTAATTTAGGTTACTTATGGGAATGACTAACCTATCTTGGGTAAAATATGTTTAGGTTAGCTACTTTTTATAAGATTTTAGGAGTGGTTGATGTTGTCTGGAGATGAACAATGAAGTTGTTTTGGAAGACTATGTTATCAAATCCTTATTGTATTTGGGTTTCAATCTTAGTTTGGTTTGTTTTGAGGAATTTTAAGGACCATTATTTATGGAGTGGTCTATGATGAACTTTGGGTAGTACCATGGAACTTTGATGATTTAAAAGTAGTTTCCATTCCTATGGGATTATTTCATTTTGAAGAGTTGTTTTACCTTAACCTTTCTGTTTTTGGGATAATGTTTAAAGATAGAAGAAATAGATAGTTAATCTTTTGTAGATTATGTGATTCTATAGAAGATGATTCTTGTGCTTTTATGAGACCAAGTGTTTTTGAATTCTCATCATTTGGAGAAAAGATTAGTGTTGGTAGGGACTTGTTAAAGGATTAAACTCTACTTGAAGGTAGGTATATTTTCTTATGTTTTTGTTCTATGTGGTAAATGAAATCCTCAAAATTATGAAAAGAAACGTAAAACAAAAATGTTGTTGGTTTACGTTTCCTACTAGGTAATCAAAGGCCGTTTACACACATCATAAGTTTGGGATTTTCTCATGGTTAACTTTCTCCTAATCATGTTCTCTATCACTCTCCCTCAGAACTTGACCCTTTGTTTTTTCCTCCATGTCCATGTTTTCCTACATGGAACCCTAGTGTGGGTTAACTCGGGTGACCATTGTACTTCCCTTTCTTTATTTTAAAGTAATAGTTTTACTGACTCTTTTTCCGATGTGGGACTTTCAATGAAATTTCAAAACCCAATTTTAAAATTGCGAGGACGCAATTTCTTAAGGGGGGAAGATTGTAGTGACCCGAAATTTTTTAAATAAATTTTGTTCCCTAATTTTATGTGTTATTGTTATACTCAACAAAAATGTTTTATTTGATAAACATGATTATAATTAAAATGAGATCAGTGGGTTTTGACTATTATATAACCATCGGTCAACATGACCGCTGTGAACAAAATGTTTTGATTATTGTCTCTAAATATAAGTAATCTTGGTTAATTATTATTGAAATAAGATTCGATGGCCTCACCTAGTAGTCTTGGACCGATCGAAGACCATCTAACAGAGCTTGGGAAGGAGGTAGCACCACTGGGCTTTTCTCTGGATCAAATCCAAGCCGAACTTCATCATGTGAAGCTGGAACGAAATCCCCTTCGTGAGAAGTTCAAACTGATAGAAATTACTACTCGAGCAATGTTGACTGAGCCGCCCCAAGCTTCTATCACCCTAGCACACCTTACTCTTAGGTCCTATGCTGGTATTATAAGGGGTTATGTGACGAGACCATAACTACCTTGTGTAATCCTTGTTTTAAATAAAAATTGGGATTTCTTCTTATGATGAAGTTTATGAATTTTGAAATGACCGGATAAATATAGTATGCATATTTTTGAATATTTTAAATATGTTTATGTAAACCCTAAATAATTAAAAATGTGTAATGATTTTCAAAAAATGGTCTTCTACAATTATGTTCGGTACTAAATTTAGAGTCTAATAAGATCAACTTGATTTTTGATGAATAGTAAATTATGAATAGTGATTTTATGATTAGGATTAGTAATATAACCAAATGGATTAGTAATCTCACTTAAAGAAAGTTTTAAAATAATCTAGGCACCTTGATTAAGTAATGTGATTCAATAAAATAGTTAAATAACGGTTTCATTAATTATTATTCAAGTATTAGTTTTTTCGGGTGAATAGTATTTTTTAATTAAAAATTTAATTAAAAATAATTAGAAAATTATTTTTATAAAAATGACTTTATTTTTGAACTCAGAGCATCGATATTATGTTATGGTAATTTTTGGGGTTTTTTCTGAAAAAAATGAATTTTCGATGAATTGTGTTTTTATTTAAAAATTAAATTAAAAATATTTAGAAAATTATTTTTATAAAATGGATTTCATTTTTTAAATCAGAGCATTGATATTTGGTTAATGTGAAATTTTGGGATTTTTCTGAGAAAGTTGAATTTTCAGTGAATAGTAAAAATACAGTTTTAGGGTTTCGGTATGTTTAATGACATCATAACGGTGTCATGATGATGTCATGAGATCTTTTGAGGGTTGGCCGGCCAAGGGTGATGAATTATTGTTTTGGGGGCCCCATGTGGCCTAACTCCATGATAAATGACAAGGGAGAGCACATGGGTTTGAGAAAAGCCCATGTGAGGTGTCCCTTGGCCATTAATGCCTTGTCCCCTCACTTTCCCTATAAATACCAAGCCCTCCTCTCATCCATTCGACTCCCCACTCATTCCCAACGAATTTCTGGTCTCATTACCTCCCAAGGAGTCCTCCCAAGGTGCCCCCAAGCCCTCATGGTCCCAACCTTTGAGGTTTAAGAGTTACATTTTAAGGTAAGGGATCCGACCTCTCTCTTTCTTTTCAAGTAATCTCTTTTATGTCTTTTCTTTTATACTCCATGTTCTTATGTTGGAGGATGTTCTTTTATATTCATCCTACTGCCTATTTCATGTTCATATGATGAGAGACCCCCCCTTGCTCTCATCAATTCGTTTTAAGAATGTTTAAGTGGCGCCGTTAGGCTTCCGAATTTTTAAGGGATTCTTTCACCTTCCTCGTTTTCAAGTTCTATTTTCATTCAAGTCTTTCATGTTTCTTTGTATTATGTTGGGGCATGATCTCTAAATTTATCATACTGATCTTTTATGATCATATGATGAGAGAACCCATTTTATCTCTTCAATTCAATTTTTTTGAAGTTTTATGTGGCGCCGTTAGGCTGCCGAATTTTTTAAGGGATTCTCTCACCCTTCTCTTTTTCAAAGTTCTACTTTCATGTCAAGTCTTTCAAGTTAATTTTTATTATGTTGGGGTATGATCTCTATATCTATCATACTGGACTCTTATGTTAATATGATGAGAGACCCCATTTAATCTCTTCAATTCAGTATTTTGATGTTTTAAGTAGCGCCGTTAGGCTGCTGAATTTTTAAGTGGTTCTTCACCCTTCTCGTTTTGAAGTTCTACTTTCATGTGAATTATTTCAAGTTACTTTTTGTTATATTGGGGTATGATCTCTATATCTATCATACTGGACTCTTATGTTCATATGATGAGAGACCCCATTTGATCTCTTCAATTCAGTATTTTGATGTTTTAAGTAGCGCCGTTAGGCTGCTGAATTTTTAAGTGGTTCTTCACCCTTCTCGTTTTGAAGTTCTACTTTCATGTGAATTATTTCAAGTTCCTTTTTGTTATATTGGTTTATGATCTCTATATCTATCATACTGGACTCTTATTTTCATATGATGAGAGACCCCATTTGATCGCTTCAATTCAGTATTTTGAAGTTTTAAGTGGCGCTGTTAGGCTGCCGAATTTTTAAGTGGTTCTTCACCCTTCTCGTTTTGAAGATCTACTTTCATGTCAATTCTTTCAAGTTCATTTTTGTTATGTTGGGGAATTATCTCTATATCTATCATACTGAACTCTTATGTTCACATGATGAGAGACCCTATTTGATCTTTTCAAATCATTTTTGTTGAAGTTTAAGTAACGCCGTTAGGCTGTCGAACTTTCATAAGAGAAATCTAATTTTTGTCTTCCTTCCATGTTTTTCATTTCAAATGGTATGTCCTTGAAATTTCATTACCATGATAATGTATCCTTCTTATTCTGTCCATATACTGTTTTATGGGTCATTTAAGAATGTTTGACTCATTTTCCCTCTCTTTTTAATGTCTTCTAAAACCTCATAACATAGCCGTTATGCTGCAGATTTTCCATCTCAAAATGTCTCTCTCTTTTTCTAAAGTTCTTTTATATTATTAAGTGAATACTCAAAGCTCTTTCTTCTAAAGGGGTATTCACATATATACCAAAATGTTCTATTTTAAATTCTGGGATTTACATACATGAGACCCACCTTCCTTTTCTGTGGGTTTTAAAGTGACGTAAAGATCATGTCTTTAAAGCAGTTTTTAAAACGTTATGATTATAAATGAAACCCATTTATTTTATGCTATGTGGGTTATTTATGAAATGTTTGATGATGATATATGTGGCTCACATGATAATAAAGGCAAATTTAAGGGTGCGCCCTGATAGCGCTCCAATGCATTGGGTAATGATGTAACCACTAGAGATTACAATTGTAACGATGCCTTGGTGAAAAACCTTGGTAATTTTTAACGACACCTTGGGGATGGACCTTGGTGAAACGAAACGATTGTCAATATTAAATGTTGCAGCCACATCTTCAAGTTATGAAAAAGTTTTATTTTTATTATGATATGCCTCATGATTTCATTTTCATGCATTAAAGTTCTTTTCATGACTTTATTGATGTATCTCAAGTTCATATGTAAAATGTTTCACTTGTTTCCCTTGCTGGGCCTTCTGCTCACCCTTCCTTTTGATGTATGTCCCCAGGTTATGAGATGCAGTAATGAGCCTAGGGTGAACATGAGGAGAAGCCTTTCAAGTGTTTAAGAAGAATGTTTTTTTTGTTGTTTCATGTTTTATGTTCCTTGTTTCCAAGACACTAAACCTTAAAGATCCTCAGTTCCGTGTAATGGAATGAAAAGTTATGTTATAAAAAGACGGGATGTTATACTACCCATGTTTTTCTGTTGGTTTTATGTTACTCAACCAACGACAATGACTAAACATCCAATGTGATTCCTATTACATTTAGGTTTTTTCTCTTGTGTGTATTTGTGTTGTGGTTTGATTGAGGAATGAATTATAAATTTTTAATACTCTTATGTGTGTTGGTTTTGTGGATTGAGTGAGGAATGAATTCTAAATTCGAAATAATATTATGGGTGTTATTGCATTTCCTATAACATATAGGCTTTTTCTGTTATGGGTGATATTGAATTTTAATTTCTAAATTTCTAAATTCTGGAATGAATTCTAAACTTTGAATACTTTGGATGGGGATTTTGTATTGGTGTAGTTGTAAGTCCGAAGAGGGGTTTCTGTCTTGCTGTAGGTCTGTATAGGGGAGAGGGTCCTACTATTGTGGAGCTGAGCTTTTGTATACAAACTGTTTTAGAACCATTGGTATAGATACTATAATATTACTATACCAATGGTTTGTTATAACTGTTGGTATAGCCTTGTAGCTTTCCATATTTCTTCTATACCAACAGTTTCTAACCATTGGTATAAGTGTAACACACATATACCAACATTTTACAAACTGTTGGTATATGTTATACATTAACACACATATACCAACGGTTTGTAGCAAACTATTGGTATACCTTTTATTTTGACACCTATACCAACGGTTTTCAGAGAACAGTTGGTATAGTACTGTTTTCATGCCTTAAATTCCCATAGTTGATGGAAATGTTGGAATAATATATACCAACGGTATCCAGGCCTTTACCAATGTTTAACAACTATTGGTAAAGTGTAAATTCTAGTAGCTTTTCCTGTCAATCTAAGGATGATCACCATACTCATAGTCGACTAAGAACCAAGGGACTTTTGTATGGATTTACTAAAACAAGATGTAAACCTATAATCTCTATTTGAACTATTTAAACTGGTTTTACATGTATCTTTACCACTTCTCAGATAATTATTTACGAATAATCCTCCATTGTATGAGTTTCTTAAATAGGGATGAAATGGGATGACATGGTAAGCCAATACAGTGTAACCCAAATGGCATCATGGATTCGAACCATACATGGGAGATCTATTACAAATTCCATATCTATCTGCTATAATTTCCATACTGGAATAGGTAAAAACTGTAATAGACATGTTGGTCCTTGATGTTCAACCCTAACATGATGAAATGTTTAGAATCTTTAAAAAATCATATCAACCTTCCTTTTAATACCAATCCACTGAAACTGATCTATCAATTTATTATATATCGTTTATATTCTAGGGTGGAAAAACCATCTCTAATGGTGCTAATCACGAAATATTTTATCTTGACATAACATAGGTATAACTATCTTATTGATAATCCATAAAAATGAACTCTCATCTTGCCTCCATGCCTCAATGGTCTCCCCATCATTGAATTCTGAATATATTACAATAGATTCTACATAAAATGTCTTCCTCCTTTAGCATATTCACCAAATCAAGATAAATTGAAACTGTAATGAAAAAACAACATCACATCATTATTTTAATTTCACATGCATGCCATCTAGAACTAACAACAACTTCCACTCATCTAAATGTACTTTTTTAAAATATGCATATGTCTATCTAATTAATGAAGCAGCCATAAAAAAATCATTTCATGGAGTATACATTTTGTAAAAATTGATCTTTCAGAGATATTAATTCAGTATTATTTTCCTCAGATTCACATATCATTTTGAGAAAATATTTTTCAAGCTATTTTGATATGTGAACACAGTAAATTTCATACCAAGTAGATAATGATTCCACATCTTTAAACCGTGAATGAATGTAGATGACTAAAAATCATGTGTTGGGTCACTCTTCTTGTACACCCTCAACATCTATTAGACATAATCGAAAAACTTTTCCCCTTTCATGAGGAAACAACCCAACCAATATCTTTATGAATCACAACACACCACATACCATTGTTTTGATTCTAGAA
Source organism: Viscum album (assembly GCA_963277665.1). NCBI lineage: Eukaryota > Viridiplantae > Streptophyta > Magnoliopsida > Santalales > Viscaceae > Viscum > Viscum album. The sequence goes on from OY728157.1 coordinate 1,726,468,762, forward strand.
AAATCTAGATTAGTACTAATGTTAGGTTAATTTAAACTCATGAAAATATTTTCATAAATCATTAGTCTATTGGAATGGAACATTATTCTTTTCCAAAACTATCATAGGTGTGTATATGTGTGAAAAGTCACTAGGAAAGAATTATTACTATCCATCTAGACCAAGAAAAATCAATATCTTACTGACATTCTTCAGATATTACAAAGAGATAACAAATTCTATATTTTCCAAATCCATTGAAACAAAAATTTCAAGACATACATGTCCCAGGAAACGTAAATATTTTATCCAAATATCACACCATGATAATTTGGAATATAACCAATGGTCACTCAAGATTTCCAACTCTTTTGTCGTATTTTTCTCATACATATCCCTTTTCCTTAAATATACCAATATGTCATCCACAGACACCATAACGAATGAATCTTGATACCATTGAAATATCTATTTCATCAATTCCATAAAGAAAACTTGTGCAAAAATGTGACCAAAAGGAATTAACACATATTCATAATGACCATGTCTATATTGGAATGAAGTCTATGAAATATCCTCTTTCAAAAAACATAATAGATGATATCTTGTGCAAAATATAGTTATAGAGAACCACTAATCTCCCTTAACTTGATCAAATTTGTGATCAATGCATGGAATTGGATACATGTTATTTATAATAACATAGTTAATCTTATTATAAACCACAAAAAATAATAGAGTTCAATCTTATTTCGTCATGAACATTACTTGTGATTCCCATACAGACATGCCCGGGAAAATAAAACCATATCTTTTTAACTATTCCAACATCACATTCAGATAACTTAATTATATTGGTTCCATTTGATAATACTAATATTATATAAGAATGTTCCACAAGATGAGATTAATCATAAACTCCATTTCTATTATAAGTGGAAAGCATGGTTAATTTTCTGGAAACACATCCAAAATATGATCCAAGACTACTAGAAAATTGCAATTCATGATCACTTATATCTATTAAAAATTCAACACATCTCACAGGTAAGAGATTATTACCACTTATTGTTCCAACAAACCCATTTCACCTATGATCACATTGGTTTTTCCTCTAAAGAGATTCATGACACCATCCCCAATAATGAAAATAATTGTTCTTCTATAACAGTCGAGATTAGCCATGAATGATGTCAACCAATCTATTCCTAGTATTATATCATATAAATTAATCTCCAACATAGATAAACCCCATTTCATCTCACCTCCATCAATGGTTTTCCAACATTCTCTACAAAAAATGGATCGACATTATCTTTTCCCAAGAGGATTTTTATTTTTTATAATAGAAGGCATCCTATTAAGATTTGAACTTAGTAAATAAACATCATGAGATGAACCAAACGAATTCCAGAAACTAGTATCAAAGAACACATGGATAGTGGTAAATTCAAATGAATTGTACCTTTAATCATATAAGATACATCCTTGTCATTCACAATTTCATATTCATCTCCATATAATTGCTTCATGGGTATATATTGTTATTTGATTTCTTATTGAGATTACACTTCATGATGAGTCATGAAATTCTTGAAATCACCATGGGTAACTCTATTCTACAAATGAGACTAATTCAACTATCATCACCTCATTGAAACATAAGACTCCTACAATACACGATATGTTTATCGAGCACTAATCCTTGAGGAACTGTCAAAATAACACTGAATATGTCCCATCATTTTCAGTTATGTAATTATATTTTTTGTGTCATACACTCTCACTTAATGCGGAAGAATGATCCAAAATGGAAGCATCTAGATTTTATTATGGGACTTATATGAATGTTTATATATCCCACTATTTGATTCTTATTCATGCTCCCACCATTGATGTTGGTGTCCCTCTTATGCTTCCTTCCAGTATTAGAGTTCCCACCATTTCCTATATGGAACATCATACTAGTTACTGCCATAGATTCTAAGATTTCTTATGTATCCACTATATCTCTATTTATGATCTATGTATTGTTATTAATACAGAGCACAAAAATCATTGATATAATGTATTTTCTCATCCATGATTCAACGATGCGTTCCTTTATGTATCGGATATCCATAACATTGGGTGCAATGTGCATTAAATTCCTGAATTTTTCTATATACTCAGTGGAATAGAGATTTTCCTACTTCAAAATAAAGATGTCCTTTATTCTTTGAGTCTTGAACGTGGGAGGATAGAAATGTTTTTTTGGACAATTTGAAAAAATCCTCATAATCGAGTCCTTGATCCACATTATCCTGCACCTCTAGATCACACCAAATATGTGTAATATTCTCCATGAAACATGCTTCCATCTTGAATTTTAGCTATGATGGTGTTTCCATAAAATTTATGATATAATTTATACTATTTACCCACACATATTCTTTTTATAGATCATAATCACCCCAAAATTTTGGTGGATCCTTCTTTGGAAAATTGGAAAAATGATCCACAGAACATGGATCATCCCTTATGTTAACATTTTCCAAAAATTGAATTGCTTGGATGATACACTGAAGTAGTTTTTGGTTCACTAGTGGCTCATGTACAACCACATTCTCAATATCTTCTTCCAGTTGATTTCTACGATGCCTACTGGGTTCCATTTTATAGACAATGACAAAACACAAAAAATATCACTCAATCGAAACTGAAGCCTTAGAATTTCAAATTCTACCACATTAACTATGAATAAAATTCATTCAAAAATCATCCATTACCATCTTAGTTAATTTATTCGGAAAAAATCTATCTTTATAGAGAAAATAATACCATTCCTAAATTATAACTAATATGCTCTATTTCAAAATAACCATTTGAAATAAATTTCATGAAAGATTGTAAATTTTTCACCTTGCATAAGATAATATATCATTACTCAAAATGATATATGAAATACAAGTAGGATATTATTATTCCAATTCATTTAAGGATTATATCATTGGTTAAATCCATGATAATAATATTTCAAAATCGTATATGTGTCACAAAAAAATATTTACCCAACTCCCTGGTAACATAAGTTCATCATAATAAGGTTACCAATGAATTATTATACTCTAAATTTAATGTACCTATAATCCTAGTACATTATATGATACCAAATCAAGAAATAGAATGAATGAATTCAAAAACATGACTGGAAACTGAATCCATGTCAAAGACCAATTGTTATAGATGATTAATCTGAAGTAGATAACAATTGTTGTTAAAGGACCGAAGAAAACTGATAACTTTTGTAACATCCTACCCCTTATCATTGGATTAAGTGTGAGGCGAGATATTAATAAGACTTAAGAGACATCCCCATGATGCCAAAGGATGGAAATAAATTCCAAATGGATTCAATACATGTAGGGGGGAAAATTTTCCCTTTAGGAATAATATCACTAACTAAAAAACCATAATAATACATCGACTATTTGATGCATAATAATAGTGATAGTTAAATCAAAATTTCATTTCTAAAAATCAATCAAAAATTATAGTGTCATGTGGATAGATTTCAATATAAAATTAAACAGTAGATGTCATTCTTTGAATGTCAAGGAAAACAACAAGACTCTAAGATTAACAAGATCCATCATCTAACATCAACAAAAAAAACTATGTATCAAGAAGTGTTGGTAAATATGTGTGATACTTTACCTTTTCCCATGTCCCAGTGGATGGAATCTTCAAAATTACTAAAGATCCAAATTGGGGGTGAGTAATAAAACTCAATAGGTTTTCCCAGATGAATTCCCTACTCAGGCCACTGGGATAGAGAACATATCAACAATTTTATTAATCCATTTATATTTAACAATATGTAAAAAAATTAATAAATAAATATAAACATGTTCTATGTAAACCATTTCGTCAAAGAAAATTAATTTTTTGATGAGATAAACCAAACAATTCACTCAAACCATTTAAGAAGTTACATTTTGAATAACAGTTACATTTTATGTAATCACTCCAAAAACCATGAATGATTCATTATGATAGTTATATACCCATGAGCAGTTTCAAATTGATCTACCATGTCATCACAGTGTATTTATATTCCTTGTTTTATTAATCCATTGAAACTGATCACAATGTCATGTTTCATCCATGCCTCATAAATGAAATATGAATAGAAACCATTTATGCCCAAAAATTATTCCAAAATTATTTCAATAAGAAACCCTTTTATTGAATATATTTTCAATCAAACCATTTAACTTCCCTTTCCATTTCAATAAAACAATCGTTTTTATTTAATACATTTTTCATTCAGAATCAATCAAAAAATTATTTTAAAATCATCATTCTAAATTAATTTATCAACCACATTCCACAACCAACTTCCACAATTCAATAATTTCTCAAAAAACCACACTAAATTGGAAAAAAATCCCACAAAATGTCATGAAATTCAGTAAATTTGAAATTAATATAATTAGTAATAGATATAGGAGTTGAGAATGATGCCACCTACCTCAATATTTTTAGTGAAAACAATAAATGGTACAAAAACGTCGCAAACTGTGTTTAATATATAAGAAACCATTCAAAACAATCAGGGAAATTCACATATTTTGAGAAACCATCTTTTAATCACAAAGGGAAACCTTAAAATATCCTCTAGATCGATGAAATAAACTTCTTATACATTTTAGAGAGAACAATCCATAATTAATGCTGCAAAAGTGAAAAAATAAGGGTTTTAATTCATAAGACAAACAAGATACACTTTTAAATGGTAATTTTTTAATTTCACATGGTTTAATAACATGTTTAGGAAAACTATGAAATAACATGAAAAAATCCCTACCTTATAGATGGCCCTCTTATTGTCATCTCACACAATCTGTAAACCATGCTCCAACCATGCCAAATCCATCGCTTATAAATGACCAATGATATTTTTAAAAGTTAAAAAATCATCCATTGTGGACATACAGTTTAGGAATATAACACACCATCTGTGCAGCTTCCCTCTTTACTGTTTCTCATTATGCACAATTTTTTACATGTGTTTCACAGTTTTCCCATATCGTGCACAAATCATTCACATATAAAAATCCCCAAAACTCTCCAAAAGATCTCTAAAATATCCATAACATAAACCATGTACATCATATACACAAAAATCCTAATTAAAAGGTTACATACTTAAACCAATGGGTAATAAACATTTTATATAATGTGTTAGTGATTAATGAATCACATCCCTTCATGCGACGACAATCCAACATACACAAGAGAATCATTATCATATACCATTAAGAAATATCAATTAAAAAGAATTATTTAAAATATTAATTAAAGAGGTATAATTATGTATTATATGTCATAAATATACATTAAATCCATCATCATGCCTAATTTTGAGAGGTGGTAATGGATAAAAGAATGATAACGGTTCGCGAGGCAGTATTTCATCATACATACAAATGATGATTCAATAACCCATTTGATATATTTGGAGATCATTGTAGGATATAAAGAATCCAATTATAATGAGGAAACTCAGGTTTTTGAATTATAATAATTTATTTTAAATTTAAGGATGTGGAGAAATATAACATCACGACTCGAGAGCAAATGAACAGTGCTCCGAGCCGGTTGGTCATAAGCCGTCAAGCGCGCCTCCCCATACACCAGAGGGTGTCGACTAGCTCAAGGGTCTAGTAAGTCAATATTGTGGAGAGAATACCCTCTGTTAACAGAATAAAATAACAGTGGATAACCAAGAAACAGAGGAAACACATATAAATAAAATAGCACAATTACACTAGCATAATTAAATAATACAGAAATACAATACTCAAATGAAAGGTAAAATATGCTATGATTATACAAGTTCCAAGTGTCTTGAGTGAACCTGATGTAATGACTCAGCGACTCCCAACGGGTCAGGAACCAGGTCTAGCTCTCTCAACCATTCTCCATACACAACATAGAAATCTAACCAGGGCTATTGCCCTTGTCATGTCCTGCAATATTAAATTCTATTCTGGTACTGATCAGGTAGCCCATTACCCCATGCTTTTTTTGTTGATCATGATTTAAAATACTTTATAATGGATTTATTAACATTAATATCATATATATAAACCATATTAGTATTTATAATATCATATTTTATCCTTTTTTAACAACCTATCACCCATTTGATTATAATCATCATCTATTTTCATTGTTTCATGTGTTAATTTTCTTGTTTTCACTTTTATGGTTTTTATGAATGTTCTAGTAATTGAGAATATTATATAGTTACATAATATATAGAGTGATAATAATGAAATAATTATCCTATGTATACATCAATTATACCATTAAAACAAAAAATGGATTATTATTATGAAAAATGAACTATCGTTACCATCACAGAGATAGTAGGCAATACCTACACTTCAGTAAAGTTACCAATTTTCAATGATCATTATAGAAATAAGTTAAGTAATATTTTATATGAACAAAATTTTCATTATATCTTAAAAAAATTATTTTATATTATATACTAATATATATCATTCATTTGGTGTGGTGTGTAAAAGAGAGTCACATCACTATGGGATGGCACCAGTCTACACTTGGATAAAAGACATTATATCTTTTTTAGTGAGTAATGGTTAAGAAATAAAATGATATATTATAGTTATATATTTATAAATATGTCATTAATAATAGAATAAAATCATTTATTTTTAATTTATCTATTACCTTTACCCTATTTACATTATGTGTCATGCATTATTGAAAAAAATCGCATCACATTATAAGGATATAGTCCTCCAAAACCCAGAGTGTCATTATCTTATCCCATGAGAAATTGAATTTAAAAAGGAATAGATTATATAATTACTCAGTAGGTTTAGGTATATGATAATTTTTTTAATATATTTTATATCCATCATCCATCCTAACCATGAATTATGATAATGGAAAAATGAATAACATCAGTTTTCGATGCACTACTTCAAACTACACACAATTGATGATTTCTTAACCTATTTTATCAAAGTGTATATTTTTGAATCTTGATAAATTATTATAAAAAATGAATATTTTTTAAATTTTAATTATATTATATGAATATTTTTTAATAATAATTTAATTAGGAGGAGAAAAAAATTAAATTAATATACTCATTTGAAGTACATTACCTCTTATTCATGTATCCTTATTTTGATTGCACAATATCATTCCTAGGGTGGATATATTCCAAAAAAAAATATTTTATGATGTGTTTAGTGATTTTTTAGTTATGTAACAATTCTTGGAATAAAAAATAGGTTTTATGTTTTGAAAATTTTAGGATAATGGTAGATTTTTATTTATGGTTTAGGGGAGACAAATGTATATTTGAAACGAAATTAGTTATGCCATATTTTTCAAAATCCACTAGTGTAAGTAATAAACTATTATAAATCATATGATATGAAATGGTTTAAATATTTTTAGACAATAAATTTTATACATATATAGAGTCTTTTATAACTCTTATAATTTTAGTTGAACCCCTGATAAAAACATTTTTAACATTACTATAATACTTGATTTTTACAATATTGAATATTCATTTTGGTCAATGGTTAAGTTCATCTTATTATATAATATAAATTATGTTATTTATAAATATTTAATCAGTTTTTATAAATATTAATCACATTAGTGAAAAAAATATAATGAAACATAAATCTCATACACATGATGAGATGGTGGGATTTTCAAGAGAAAAAGTTGAAATAATTACAGAGATTTTATATCCAATTTCAATATAAATATTTTTATAATAACCTAAATTGTATTAATAGTTATTTAATTGAAATAATAATACTCTAATAATAATTTTTAATAAAATACATCATAATAAATAATTTAAACAAAAAATAAATTTTCTACAATTTTTTTTATTTTTCCCAATTAATAAAGAAACTAATATTTTTATAAAATTATAAAAAATATTCATATTTTTTCCAAATATATGTTTGAAATTTTTATTTTTATATTTTAAATATGTATTTAATATTAATTTAAATAAATAAATTTAAATTAAAACCCGTAGATGTGATGAAAAAGGTTGTTTTTAGAAGTGTATTTTTCTAGAACAAAATGATTTTATATTAGCTATATTACTAAATATAAAAATTTTATTAATATAATTTTATATTTAATTCTATTTATTATATAATATTAATTTTATACATTCCTAATTAGATTTTATTTTAATCAATTAAAATATATAAATATCAATCAAATTAATATAATTTCTAGAAAGACCCAATTTTTTAACAAGAATATATTGAAATAAAATATAATTATAATTAAAATGAAAATAATTTGATTCAAAATTAATAAATAATAATTTTCTAACTTCATATAATATAAAAATAAAAATTTAATTTTTATATTATTTAATTTATAGAAAATAAATGACTTTTTTATAAAAATAAGTATTTTCCTCATTTACAAAAAACCTATATTTTATGATAAATACAAAAAAATCATCCCAAGGTAAATATTTTGAATCCAATAAAAATTTGATTTTAATTTTATGATATAAATGTTATAAATCTTGCAAAAATTAATTATAATATTTTTTTCAAGAAAATCAATAAATGAATTTTTTTAGGAAAACATATTTATGAAGAATCAAATTAGTTTAAAAAAATTGATTAATTATTTAATAATAATTTATTAATAATTTATATTTATTATAGTATATATATATTTATATATACATAATAATGTAATTAATACTATATATAGAAACATATGTAATAACTACGTTATAATGGTTATGTATATCGTGGGTTTTTTAATCTCGGTGTTTCATGTTGAATATGAAATATAATATAAAAATAATGGTGTTTTGGGTAGGAAATGTATTTTTTGAGACTACATATTTAAAAATAATATTATCAGAATTTCTCTAGATGTTACATTCTCATGTATTCTTAGTTTTGTGTCTCTCTTAAAATATTTAACATAAATTTATTATATTAAAAACACGAGGAGTTAGATTCATGTTTGGAATGAGTTAAATGGTTACACCTACTAACATCATTACAAATACCCCCTTTTAAGCATCTCATGATCTATCAAATACCATGGTACCTATTGTGTCACATACATCAGGACATAGAAGAGGCATTCTACTAAAGATTCAAATTAAGATTTTTTAAGGTAGTGGCATTCTACCTGGGATAATCTAGTTTAGTATTCACATATAGGAATCAATCCTGGGATCATGGATAACATTACATAGAAATTTTAATCCTTCATGGGATCCTTTATGTGGTTACTATGTTGATGTATTATATATGGAAAAGTCAAAATCATTACATATGTAGAAGTGTTTGATAAGGGATCCTCAATAATAGTCTCTAGGGAGAGGCATCAAACATGGGACCCATTGAATGAGTAAATAGGTTGATTGATAATACATTAGAACCATATATATAGGTTAATAAAATAATTTGTGGAACCATGGCAGTAACAGTTAGGTAGAGGAATCATATAAGGGATAATCAAATTGATCCAATGTAATGGAATCCTACGAAATAAGAACAAATTACAAAAGGGATATATCCTTAAAGAAATTTTTTTGAATCATATTTCAAGAGTGAAATGTCAAGAAGAATTACATATTAATAATGTCACTATATGTAGATAATTTATTCTCATTACTAGAAGAAGAACCTATCCTTTTTGTAAATACCCAGAAATGCCTACTACGAGTCCTCAAATAATATGAAGAGTACTATCATTGTGATATTAAAGGGGAAAATAAAAAATTACTACAAATCATTCCTATTCCAACTCTGGTGTCTGAAGATAAAAAACTCCTTAAAGGGTAGCAAGTGAGGGGTACATGACATGTATACCCTTATACATAACATGTACCCTTTAAACTCCACCTAGGTGTGTACTACAGCTAAACATGGAATGTATAATCTCAGGAAAATAGTTCGTATACCATTTACAAGGAGTTTACCCTAAAAAAGGAACGTTCTTATGTTCCTCAAATGGTTTCTCCATGTATATTCATGGTTGTGTACCTATACATAGTTTGTGAACCACATGGTGTATGACCGTGCACTTTGTAATAACATGTGGCCCTATAGAGGATATTTTTCTGGTTAGACATATATATAGTCATGTCTCTAAATATTGTGGGTATAACATATACAAAATGTCTAATTATAATAATATAAACATATTGGAATGACAGGAACACATGGTGTGTGTTCCATTACTACTGGATGAGTGATCCAGATTTCTAAATGGGAAACCCTATAAATTGTATCAAAACCATATTTTTGGCCAAAAGTTATGGATCCATATTCAAGGTGTCCTATGAAGTGATGAGTGGGGGGGTATAAAGCTATATTATGGTAAATATAAATGTATTTATATAAAAATATAAGAAAATCCTTTTTTGGGGGGGAATCAACCATTGCATCGCCCATTTCCACAATATGCACTAGTCGTATGGTTATATAACTCTTCTAGATCTCAACATACAATACCACCATTCTTCTTCTTCTCCATATCAGTCTCCCTATCACCTAGCCATTTATTCTTTACTGAAATTATGACAATGAAATACCAGGAGGAAATAGAGATGATGACAAGAAAGGAAATTAAGGAAATGATTACAAAAAATATGAAACAAAAAGAAAAGTATGAAAAAAAACAATGACAAAATAGAAAATGGGATCAGGCCTGATCTTGATTCTCAACAAAAGGATATAACACTTCTTAAAATACACTTAATTATAGAATCTATAAGGAGTACATATTATCATTTTGACGCTCCTTTCAAATGTTATCACCAAATGAACACATGAAAATAAAATAATATTTATAAAAATATATATTAATTATTAATTATTCATCATAAATTAAAATGGTTTGGAATTCCCCAAAACTATTATTATGGGATAAAAACCGTATTTCAAGAGTAATTAAGTGGTAAAAAACTTAAACTGTATCATCTTCTAGTGAAAAATTTAAATTTTAAACAATCTACAAATCTGAACGAAAATATCAAATTTCTAGTCAAATTCACAGTCTGAAAAAACAGGAGTCCTTAATACTATTTTTATAAACTAAAATAACTTTCCATGAAACATTGTATAAAAAATCACTGATATAAAAAATATAAACTAATGTATTATATGTGAGATACTTATAAAATTATTTTCATCTAATAAAATAAATAACATAAAGCATAAAAATATAAAAATATATAAAAAAATCATATGATCAATAATTTTATAGTTTTATTTGGTTTTCATATATTATTATTGGATATTTTAGAATCCTATATTGTAAATACTTCTATGATAATGACTTATACCAATGATTCTAGTGGTTATCAAATATGTTAGAAGAGCCATGCCTAGGGAGGTACTTATATGGTAATTTAATTTTCATGAAAAAGGTTCCATTGATTAGGGTAGAATAATTATGGAATAAAATATAGTGTATCAATAGTGGTTTTTACAGTAAGAACATATTTGGACTAAGGAGGGATAATTACTTAATATAATATAAGAATATGGGATGAAATTTAGACTAGGAAACATGGTAATGTATGAAGATGTATATTTTAATATTATATAAGGAACGTGATCATCTATTGACTATGGATGAGTATATTTCATGTAGGGTAATATTTGAGTTATTATAAAATTATATAATTATTTTTATGTTGGTAATGATGATTTTTATTTTTATAATTTTGCTTTATAGTTATTGTAGGGTGATCCAAAGGACAAAATTTTCTTGAATCTGTTAGTTATATTTATTATTTTTGAGATATATCAGTTTTAATTTGTAATATGTTACAATTTTAAATGATAATTATTCCTATTAATAATTATTAATAAATAATATTAAATTTCCCTAAGTATCAAATGTTAGAAAAGGAATCATCAATGTAGTCGCTCCTCGAAGCATAAAATAGAGTCTTCAATGCCTAAAAAATATTAAATATTTTTTCAATAATTTGGTATCATTTAATCTTAATTATTTATGATGTGTATGGATAAGAATGATACCAACATTATCTGGTGATACATTATTCCAAATATATATATTAAATTTGTAATTATTTTAATGTATTCTGATAAATTATGGTAAAGATTGAGAAATGTTTTTTGTGATGAATTGTTTTTTTTCTTTTCGATTGAATACAGAGTGTCATAAATTTATCTAAAAATTATTTACAACGTATTATGTGTAAAATCATTTTATATATCATTTTACATTAGTAGATTACTATTATATTTCAATTTATTATCAAATTAAAAAATATTCTCATGCCATTAATATTCAAACCAAGGTATTGATCGAATTATTTGAGTCTTATGGAATTAAAATTTAATCACTTTTACAGTACACTAAGGGTGACCCGATTTATTAAAAGATACTTATAATTAATCTATTCTCACCATCTATACATGACCTAATCCATTAGTTTGATAGAAAATACAAATTATCAAATTCCATCAAGATGAAAGATCATTGCTACAAGTGATAAACAATCATGAATAAAAAAATTGATATATGGGATTTCATGAATTTCAATTCATTCGTTTTAATTTTCTAATACTATTATTTTAATGAAATTTATCAATTAAATTCATTATATTATCCTTATATAATCGATAAATCATGATATGTTCATATCTAAGTTCATTTTGAAAAATGATATTTTCAATACTAAATGATTCAATCATTGAAAGTATGTTTTTAATTATTCATTATATACTATTTTATTCAAAACAATTCACAAATTAATTTATTAAAAAAATATTTCAATAAAAAACATACATAATTATTATTTTGAAACATTTCAATCCATAGAATATGTTTCCCAAATTTGGTTATATTTTAGTTTTATTATTTAGTTATAATTTTTGAAACTATTCACCATCACTCATAAAATTTAATATATATATTATCAGTTAAAATGCATTAAATTAATTTTTTAAGAAACATATTGATATATATTCATGAATCAAATTTATTTAATGATATTCTAATTATTAATGGTTTTATTTTCCATGTACATTTTATTATGTAATGGGAAATATAAATGAATTACTATGGTTGGCCTATGTGAATTACTTACTACCAATTCTTAAAATACACTTTATTGACCTCAAATATATTTAATATATCAGTTATCAAATGTTCTAGAATTAATTATTTTATGATATTAAAAAATGGCTCTATGAAATTTTCTCCCCAATGTGGATAATTACATATTATGTGTCATTAGTATTTTATTAATCATTATAATCCACTAATATCATAAATATAATTATGAGAGGGAAATTATATTCCTTTATCCATTATAAAATACATCTAGGAATTCTAACAATTGTCCATGTGGTAGAAAATATAAATATTTTTCATATTGATTTTTAATGAAAATTTTAATTAATAGATTAACTACACATGTTTTAAATCATTTATGAATATTGATATTCATTATAATAAATTTATACATGGTGGAATATTGAAAATGAAAAGGCCACAACATGTAATTCTACCGACAAATATGAAATTGTTCATATTGAATAAAAGCTTCTAAATATTAAAACCAAAACAAAAAGTTCTCATTGTTTGATAAACTACACTTATTTACAAATTATATTATGAAATGTTTTTAAATGTTGGTATTTTTTCATTCATTTATTTTCTTTTCTATGATTTTCATTTCGTTATTGGTCTATCCATAATTGATTTTTTTGAGAAGTGATGCCTTGGAAAATGATGACGAAATATATTATTATATTGAAATATGTGGTCATTAAAAATTCTAAATTAAATAATCTATTGCAATCATTATCATAAATCTGAAGAAGATCATCAGGAAGGTCAACCAACTATGATATGTCCTGGTTAACCCTCTTATTATCAAGACCATTCTATGTCCTATTGGATTTGTTAAATATATTAGTGACAATGTAACTAATCTCCATGAGATAATCAGGATAGTTCATTAATCAGTTTGTAAGTGGGCATGAACGATGCACCACTCTATTCCAAATGGATTTCACAATCATGGCCGAATCGCTTTAAATCCAACTACTATTCCACCCCTATTTCTTATCAATAGAAATATCATGGATCAAAATAATCATTTTATATTACATGGAAATTTTGATTCCACACCTACCAATGAATCAAACGAGGTAGTTCCCAAGGTGGTCTTAAAAGATAACACCATAACCCAATTGACACATAATTCCAGAAGATGCACCATAAAAATTCACATTAATCTAGCCTAAGAATAGGGCTTACCAGTACACTAAAAAATTATACCTAGGATGATGATCAATTCCATAAAACTGAAGACATTGAATAGTATCAATGTCTTCAAATGAGTGTTTATATAATTCATTCTAAATCGAGGAAGCTTCTCGAAAGGCAATGAGGATCCTTATCTGATCCGCATTTTGACGGAATGAGAAATTGTTCTGAATGAGAGATATTTTTTCATATCATATGGTATGAATAAGCCTAGAAATAATAGATAAGAAAATATTTTTTATTTTTGGAGAGGTTTCAATCTCTACACAATTCTTGAGTTGCTGGTTGATAGTGGAAAGAAGAATCCATCTGCAATAAAAAATCTATATATATTTCCAAAGAGCAGATTTCATGGAACAAGATAGGAAAAGATGGATAGTATCGTCTCTATGTTGGTTACATAAGTTAAATTTAGATCAAATTTGAATCCAATTATTAAATAAAAAAATCATTGGGGACTCTATTGTGCACAATACGCCAAATAATAGTAATCCTTGAGGGAATAATATATATATTATCAATTTTTTTAACAAAATAGAATTATTTTACGAATTTTGAAAGTTGTAATTGAAAACAATTTTGGAGTCTTGAAACCATTATGAGAAGTTTTCCATATAATGAGGTCATTTGAGTTAGAATAAATATAATTATAAATGACATGCATAATTTTTCCCTTAAGTTTTAAGTTATGAGAATTTTACACCTCCCTACGAGTATAATTAGTGTATTCCGATATATTGTTTAGAGGAAACATGGAGATTAAAGGTGTAAAAATCCAGTTTTCTAACCAATAATTCATTGAAGAGTCGTTTTTATCCATCTATATCGAGTTAATCACGATATTGGCAATGGACTATCAAATGGATGGCCAGATAGAAGAGCTAACATTGTTTGAATTACCTTTATTTATCTATTTACGGAACCATTTATAGATAAATTGCAATAGAGTCGGATTTTTTGGGAAGGAGGATCTAAGTTAGCATGGATTGTAAGGCCTCAGTGGCAATATTAAGGTTTCTTAGGCTACGACCACCTATATTTAAAGTCTTACAAAAAGTATTGCAAGTTATGGTCACAATATTATTTTCATGCATGCTCCCGGTCGAAAAAAATATGTAATGTAAGTATTTATTTATTTGAGGAAACCAACATGCCAGTAGTATACCATCTACAAGTTTCCCATTATAGAGATAATTTTAGATTTAAGCAAATAGATTCTGCTAGTCATGGAAAGGGATTTACCCTTCCATGAAGAGAGGAGAATGAGAATTCAGTCTATAGTGATGGAAATGTAACTTGATTTAGTTATTCAAAAAAAATTGGTACTAAATGATACATGAAGGTGAAGAAACCATATTTGATATCTATAAGATTAATAAGGGTAATTTTTTATATAAGTGAGAATTTTTTTACCAAATTAATCAAAGGACTTGTTCTAGATAATGTCTTAGAATGAGATTTATTCATAATGAAAAAGGGGGTTTTTAGACTTTGAATGTTATTTTTATCACATTGTAAAAAGATGATAATATCATCATTATAGAATTTATTCATGGGAACATTTATTTTTCAAGAATCATGAATAGGTTTAAGGTTATTCTGATCGATAAGGAGAGTAAGAAATATACTAAGGAAATCTTCTACAATTTAGAAAATAATGGCAGAGATGGGATCACCTTGCCAAAATCTCTTGGATAATTAAATGTAACCCTTTGGAGAACCATTGATGATGACACAAATAGTAGTCAAATTAAAAATAGTGTTTATTATACTAATGAAGGAATCATTGAAACCAAAACCATGATGCACTTTGAAATAAAAATCCAATAAATGGAAACAAAGGTCTTCATAATATCGACTTTAATGGCAACATTTCCTCCCATGAATAATCTATTCAATGTGTTAGTACATTCAGAGAATAACAAAGTGCGTAGGGTCGTAGTTAAGCTGAAGCACACCCATAATCCTTGAGGGTTTAGGGACCCTCAACCTGTTGGGGAATAAGTGAGATAAAAAAATTTCCAAATGTCATTTGTTAAGATTCCCATGGGATATGCCTGAAGTAGGCATGATAAAAGAGTGTACTTACTGTTCCTTCATCATAGAATCCTTATTGAATGGTTCTCCCCAATCCTTATCAAAAATATACACTGAACATTCATAACTGTATAGAATTTTGACTGTGTGTGCCACAGTGGAATCTATGAAAACAACACATTGTTTTCCATGTCCTATAGAGGATTCTTTGTGGGAATCATCTAATAATTTTTTACACTAGGATTGTTTTGTAGCCTCCATGACTATTTTTTAAATGCATTATAAGTTATCCTTATAGGTGAGGATATGTAATTGTAATTTTTTTTATAAAAAATAAAATTTTTTGTAATGATGAATTTGGATTATAATTTTTAAAATCATAGATATGTATTATTTCATTTTAAATTTTTCAATATTACTATAATTTATAAAAAAAATTAAGTTTGATTAATTCATGAATGATATTTGGAATTATATTTTTTATAAAATAGTTGAACGTAAGGATGATTTAGTTATTTTACTTAATTTTATCATTATAGTTGGAATGATTAGTTTATTTTCATATGGAATTGATTATATATATAATAATTTTATTAATAAGCTATTAAATATATAATTTGAAAAAAATTCATATGTGAATTTTATTTATCAATTTTTTAAAAATAATAATTTTAAAATAAATCTATAATTTTTTTGAACAAAAAATCTTTAATGAACAACTATATTTTATTATGATAAAAAATTAAATTAGGATGTTCAATTGGATGGACCTAAAATTGGTTGAAAATTAGATATGTTATTATATATTCCACTATGTGGGATACATCAAAGTCCTTTTTACTATTCCATGGTAGTTTTGTGATAAATTTAACATATATTATATAAATATTTAATATATATAGTTTAATTATGTGGTATAGAAAATAAAA
This sequence comes from Viscum album, assembly GCA_963277665.1. Taxonomy (NCBI): domain Eukaryota; kingdom Viridiplantae; phylum Streptophyta; class Magnoliopsida; order Santalales; family Viscaceae; genus Viscum; species Viscum album. Next base: position 1,726,486,062 of record OY728157.1, read on the forward strand.
TTTGTAGGACCAACTATCTCTTTTTTAACCCTATATATGTTATTTTTATTCTTTTTATAGTAATGATGTACTATATTTTTTATTAATAATTTAGAAGTTAATGAGAACAACTCCTTTAACTTAATGAAGATGTTTATAACTCCAATAATCAATATTTTTCCATCCTAGACATGCTATATTTTTTAAATACACCAGAGATTTGTTGGGAAAATTTAATTCGAATTTTTAAAAATAAAATTGAATTTGAAAATCCTATGATTAGGATAATATTAAAAAATTGAAATAGAATAATAGACAAGTCACCGTCAATAACTATATTTATCCCTTAATTATGTGTATAACATAAAATATTTTAGAACCATAAATAAATGAAAATAAATATTAAATAAATTGAAATATAATAATATTTATCGATGACTCTATAAAATTTAGTTGGATAAAATATGATGTTTCTTAGTCCCAACTATATGAGTTTACTACAAAATATGATGCCTTTGAGTTCAATGGATTCTATAATGTGGAAATTTGTATGGTAAAATTTTATTTATTTCTCAATGATAGAGAGAAATACTGGATCAAGAGTTTTAAATCGATAGTATTCAATATATAAAATTTTCTTGAACTACATTTCATTGAAAAGTAAATAAAAAAATAAAAAAAATACAAAGAGATTGAATAATATTCAATATTTTTAAAAATAAGAATAAAAATAAACATAAGAATTTTTGGAATTTTTTAATTGAATTGTTGTAATATTGAATATATTTTGACATTGATAATTGAAATCAACATAAAAAATTAAATTTCGATTCATATCTCAAGAAAATAATATTGATTTAATTGATTTTTGAATAATGTTATAGTAATATAAAATCATACAATATGTACTTGATGAGCTCTAAAAAAATCTAGTTACTTAAAATGTAATTTATATCCTTATATATAATAAATTCTAAATGTATTTTATATATAAAAAAACATAATTATATGTGATTAAAAATAAGGAATAGGGTATCATGATCATGTAAATAATACATACACATTTAGATGAAATAAAAAATCATTAATTTTTAGATGTATCTAAGGATAGTTAAATATTACCACAAAAAATTTATTAGGTATAAATAATAATTATATAAGATTAAATTTCCATAGAAACAATAGTTGAAAATAATAAACCAAAAATTTCAAATCTAACAATCTTTGTGGTAAGAAATTTTAGTTTTAATAACAGATAACATGGAGAATAAAACATTATTTTTGAATGAATAATTTATTTAAGAAATTTCGACAAAAGGGTACTACTTATAATCTACTATTATATCAAAAAATGATAAATGGAAACATAGGGGATTATTTTTTATAATATTATATCAATAAAAATGAATATTTGACTAAAAATAATTAAAAATATTTATGTAATAGAGTTTCATATATCATGGATGTTGTAATGACCAACAATTTTACCATTTGAATTTACCGTATTTCATGTCTTTCATAAAGAACATACACCTCATAGAGAAACCCAAAAAAAATTAATATCATAAATCCATAATGAAACATTAATTAGCTTCTAAATAAATGAGAATATGAAATATTATAATGGGATAAAAAATAGAAAATATTATAATTATTATATTAAAATTTATATCTGATTGATCGACCAGAATGACTGCACTAATGAACAATTCTATGGAAATAAAAAATAATAAATTTGGAAGATGATAAAGCATATATCTTTTGTATAATATATAATTGTAATAATAATTAATGTATTAATATGTATTTATTATTTTTTGGTAACCTATATAACCATTAAAAATATGACCATCAAGATATTAACCTAACTATTAGAATAGTAAGTTTATGATTAGTAATATTTATATGACCATTAAAATATTATTAACACCAATGAATGTGTAAAATGGTATTTTGGAATATCATAAAATTAAAAAATGAGATATTAAAAACATTTTAAAATTAAATAAATGAATAAAAGAAATACAAATTAAGTGTTAAAAAAAAATTATTTTAATCTCAAATTTATAATAAATATAATGATTTAAAATGAATTTTATTTTCATAAAATGGATTTATATGTAAATTTGTTCTTCTACTATTATGATAATATAGTTTTATGATAACATAATTAATATTTACATGGGACATTAAATCAATTATAATATTAAAATCATTTTTTAACCAACATGAATTTTTATTAAAAATTAAACCTATAATATTTATAAATTAATTATTAGTAAAAAGAATACAATTTTTTAAATATAAACATTGAAAAAAATTTATTGTGAATTTTATGTTATTTTATAAAATGAATTATATTTTTTGTGAGTACTGATATAAAATAATTTACAGAATATTTCATTATAAGTCAAATCAATGAATTTTACAGTCACATATGTTGTATGAACCCATTATGATTCACCCAAAATCACAAATTACTATATAATTTACATAAATAAATATTTTCTATAGTCTGGATCCAAAAATAATATACTAATGAATCAAATATTCTAAACACCCTTCTCCATTATTTTGAAATATATGCCCCAAGAATCCCTTCTCATCACACGATCTACGACTTCTTGATTTACAAATATATACCAAACTATCTCATCCATATTCAACCCAACATCCTAGTTATTAGGTTCTCACAAAATATAAAATTTCATTTTACATAATGGCATCTTTAAGGATGTGATATTCAATAGAAAATATTCTCAAACAACACCTTTTGAATTTATTTCCTTACCAACCTTGTCCTGACACCCTCATCCCAAATTAAATAATAAATATAATAATAAATATATAATGTATTTTCGTAATAAAAATTTAATAGTAATAATCCATCCATTTATTTTCCCAAATTATTCAATGAAACATAATCATTTTCAAAATTTTGGATGTTCACAACTTCCATGGATAATTGATCTTTATTTTGCATTACTACCATCACTGCGGGTCAAAAAACTATTATTATATATTTCTCAGATGATAAAATTTATATTAGAACCTATTTCATGTTCTAGAATTAATTTATAAAAATAATAGTAAAAATAATAAACCTCATTCATAATGGTCACAAAAACGTGTAAATGAACTAACCATTCAACATTTTACTATTTACATAATGAACCATCACAATGTCAATACACTTGTATATTTAATATAATTTAATTATCATGAATTTAATGAATACAATTTTATTTCAATAATATAGTTCCATTTTTTAAATGAACATCATTAATTATACACAATTGAATCATCCATAAAACCATGAAGAGAACACTTTGAGGAAAATTAAATTGAACATTATAACTCACCAATGTGTCCAAAATTAGACGTAATAATATTACGATAAATCAAATATATATGTAACTTGTTTTAATTTATATAATTAAAGAATCTAATTATATTATACAATACCTTATGTTTATGTGAGTAATTATTGCAGACTATAATGTAACAGATCTCTCTTAACTACCCTATTTTATTTGGGATATGATTTCCTACTATTTAAATCACTCTCTCTATATATTATTTTTAATTACCTCTATTATACACTTTTTTAGTTTCCAGACATCTATAAAATGATTAATTAACTTTTATTTATGTGGAATATACATGGTTTATGTGATCCCTTTATAATTACATTTTGAAAGATGATTTTTGGTATCTTATCTGTTTTTATAACCTTTTGTAATGTAGTAGTATATGGTATGTTTTTAAAAATAAATTGATTTTAAAAAACTAGTATTTATATTTAAAACCAAAATATTTCACTTCCAAATTTGATTTAAATATTATTCTATTACCCACTTTAATGATTCATTAATAATTTCCATAAAACCCCAATTAGGACGCACATTTAATATGATACATAACCACTCTTTTTCTAATCATTAATTTAGTTAATAAATAACATATTGTGATCATTGATTGTTATTCCATTATAAAATTTCATTCATGATTTAACGACTAATATTATGTAAACTATTATTTTACCCTCATTAGATGTTACAATATCATAAGGTTACATATATAATTATTACACCTATTTGAAATAATATCCAATACATGTCACAAAAATTCTATTAAGGACCATAAATAATTAGATTATTTGGTAATTGGATAAAAATATATTATTATTTGATGAATGATAATCAGTATCTCCTAAAATATACCTGAAATATTCATCTTCTTAGAAATATCCTAAACTAATCCTTTTCACCATAACTTGGGGAAGGGATAAATAAGAAATGCATATTTAATATTTTTAGTAATGATTAAAAAGGTAGATATCAATGTAGTCATAAGCATAACATGATCATATGGTTATGATTACATGATCCTATAAATTAAAAACTATATCATGCATATCATTGATCAGAAACTTGATTTAGGTCATAAATAAAGGTTTTATATAGTACATAAATGAAAAAAAAATAAAATTACATATTTTATAAAAGAAAATTAAATCATGGCCAAATATAAAATTATGTTCATATAACCATGCCCAAACATAATCATGGGGCATGTAAACCAGTTCCAATATTAATCTTATGGAGATAAGATATAGGTGAATAGATAAAGTTATGGACGTTAAATTAGAAAGAGTATTAATATTATGAAAATAAAATGTAGTTCTATCAGAACATAATTAACTAATGGGTAATTGATCATTACAAAAATTAATTGATATAGGAAAATTTTATTTTTATCGAAATAATTATGTTGGGTTCATGAGCTCATAAAGTGATTAAAATGAAAGGATATCTTGTATTTTCATGAAATATCTAGTGAGTAATATTGTTCATCACATTCTGCAGAGGTATGTCATATTATATCATCATCAAATAACAATCATCAAAACCCCGCCAAATAATGAGATTGCAACACCAAACACTTAATACATTGGTAACATTTAAATTTTAATCAAAAATTAAAGAATAAAATCAACTATTAATTGACTAGAATGTGTATAATTAAATTCATGATAGAACATGTCAAATAGACTGTATATGAAACACATAAAAAAAAGATATATGCCTAAAATATAAGTTGTCCCAAGGAAGAAAATTTTAGACAAAATTCCCATACCACATTGGTAATCTCTTGAACAAGAATCCTAATCAAATAATAATACCAAATGAATCAATATTAATAAATTTAATAATGTAATTAATGATATAAAATGTAAATTTAACTTTATATATACCAAAAAAAATGAATTAGTACTGAATATAGAATAAGTATCCAAAGCATAAATGATAGTGTAGATATCTCATACAATAATTAATGAATACCTTCAAAAATTTACTAAAAATAATTATTATAGAATGTTTCTTATTATAAATTTATTATATAATCAAAATAATATTTGTTGTTCGTTATGTTTTTTATATATTTCATTTCATTGACCTTTTATTAAAATCTCCATATCAAAATCAGGTTCTAGGGAATAACTCTTTGGTTTTTCATCCATGTTTTCAATTGGTATATTATGTCCGTAAATTTTGATCATGGTACAATTATATAATTAATATTATCCATGATAAAAATATCCAATATATTCATTATATATTTATTTATCTAAATTATTAATTTTTTAGATATAAAATGAATTACACTGTTCAGAGAGTCTATAGGCCTTACTAATCCATGAATATTGTTTTCATTTTCAATAATGTTAAAATAGAAAATTGGAAAATAATATATTAACCATATAGAATAATTTTTATTCAATATATATCAAATATTTAAATTAAATATACCATTTTTACTTCCTATGCTAGGCGTACGTGATGAATGAATCACATCCCTTCACGAGGTAGTTGTTTGTCACACACACGATCAAGTTTATCATATTCCAACAAAATTGAAGGAAATACGATAATTTGATATTATAATTAAATAATTATTTATATATAATAAATATAATACAAATAATTTTAATCCATCATTATAAATTCCCAATATATGTGGTGAAGGAAACCGAATTACATTATTTCATGATATGGTAGTCCACTATACTATCAATCAACCGTTTTGTTTTTAATTTGGTGTAAGTGGATATGGAAATTTTTTATTCCAAAAACATAATTTTATGTTATTATATTGTATATTTTGGTGTTATAATTTTGTAATTAAAAATATATTAATTATGGTGTTAAGGGTATAAATAAACGTGAATGATTTTAGTGAGGAAAATTACCTTCTCGTAGAACAACTTTATTTAGGTATCTTAATAAGATATCAGTGGTTGGTATTTTGGAAATTAAAGAAGCTCTTGAAAATTGATAACGTTTTTAGAGTTATTTTTCAAGTACTTTTTTCAATAAAATATTTTTATATTTGTGAATAAATAAAAATTGGAGGAAACATTTAATAAATAAAAAGGAGTCTTTTTTAAATACCCATAACTATTGAATAATGGTATCTCACTCTCACCCCAAGTGCCTAAAAATTTATAAACAAACTATTTGATAAATCATTTGGATAATAAAAATATCCTAAAATAATCCTTATAAACATGTCATTCTATAACATTTATGTTTACATAATTTTCAATTTTAATTTTCACAGTTGTAATTTTTATCTTGTAATTTAACTTTTTAATTTATGATTTACGAGAAAAAATAAAATAATCAATATAATATAATTCCAACCTTGTGATTTATAATATTAAATCCAATTTATTATAAAAATAGTTTATATGGAAAATTAATTTTAACATATTAATTTTTAATACTCAAAAACCTATTTTAACCTTAATCATTATAATTTAGTTATGTTTCACTAATTATTATTGGTGAACTGAAATTAAAATAAACATAATAGATAATATAAAATATAAGAATTATAAATATGAATTCAATTTAATCAAATTTAAATCATAGATATGGACATATTTATTTTATGATTAATCTCACTAATATGAAGAAAAATACCTTTTTCAATGATAAAATTCTCATTAGTGTTGAATTTTTTATTATGATAATTCAGTACGAAATAATTTCAAAAAATCTATTTTTTCTAATAAATAAAAAATGATTTAATTTTCTTATTAATATCATCTTAAAAAACAATGGATGCTGCAAATACTTGAAACATTAAAAATCATTTAATAACAATCAAAATTTTTCACCTATCCCGAAAAAATGATTATATTCATAAAACTATTAAAAACTAACCCTACTATTATATTGACATGTTCATACCAAAAAATAATATAATTTTTCAAAAAACATATTTTAAACGTTTTATAAATGTTTTTAATTTTTTTCCTTGGAATATAGAATTAATATTTTAAAATATGTATTTTTGAAACCAATAATTAGTAATTAATATTTTAGAAACATTTTATCAATATGTTTTATTTATCTGAAACTATTTTATATAATTTTTTGATTTTTTTGATTTATGTTAAGAAATAAATATTTAGTATCTATGTTATAATATTCATGAATATATAATAATATTAATAGAATATCGATATTCAATAAATCTCAATGATTTGTGTAATAGATGACATCCGTGGAATTTAATTTATTTAAAAAATTAAAATTCCAAAAAAAAGTGGGGCTCGACTATTTTAAATTATCTGATAATTAAGAAACCCATTTCATTCATTGGGTAATACTTAAGCCTTATGCATGAATTTTTATGTGAAACACATGGGAAGTTACATATTACAATGAGTCTGCCCAGATGGAACCGGAATGCATTGGGTAATGTTTATGTCTCGTGAGATGTTTTGTACGAGATTAAGGAGTGTGAATAATAATTTATGCGAGTCTATACACTATGAGATATAGTATTAGCACTTATCCTTGACACATGGTTATGTAATTTTATAGTTTTCATCTACAATCAAGTGTTTCCAGGATCTTACGATTCAATGTTTTTTTATTATACCTTCATAAGATTATTCATGAGAAATTTAGTTTGTGTTTTCAAATAATTCCTTCATACTCATATATTATACATCATTTCCATTTTTAACAACTTACTTGGATTTTTATCTCAACCATTTTTTATATGCTTCCCCTTGGTTATCCTATGAATGTTTTAATAGTTATAATGATGTTAGTTGCATGTTATGGATATTAATACAATGATTATTTGTTTAAATTTCGTGTTGTTTAATTACATACAAATTTTTTTCAAAGGGGAAGTTTTTTCAATTATTAGTTTTTATGTAATTGATATTTATTCTTATAATCATGTAATTATATATTTATAATTCTTTGGTTTCTATAGTTGTTATCAGTTGGAGTCCACTTTATTTATAGGGATTAGAACTATAATCCTTAGTGATATCCTAATGAATAAGTATAGGTTTATGAAAAATTAACATGGATAACCTGTTTTGAAACATAGGGACTCATATGATAAGAAATAATTTTCATTTATGAGATGTTAATTATTATTTTCACATTTTTCATTATTCATTTTTATTACACATTTATTAAAACCCATAATGTTTTTTTTCATTTTTTAGTTAATATTATGAAATAGGGAAACCCATTACAACAATTAGTGTGATTGTAATTGTGATGATTTACCTAACAAGAAGCCTTAATCTATGGGAGAGGGATATTTGAACATCATTACAGTATTGGATCAACATAATCATGATATGAATAAAAACATGAATCATGTGAACCACCCACCTCTAATGAAATACCTAGTTTTTTTCAAATCCTTTACATGAATAAGATGAATACCTTTAGGGTATCATCATATCCCATTATCATGAGAAATTTATTAATACAATTTTGAATATATTCATTGTACTCTAATACTCAAAAGAGGAGAATAACATAATAGAGATCATTCATTTTGATGAGGATGATAATTAATGGTAGAAAATAATCATGATTATTATGTCTAATGAGGTAATTATTTCCATGGAATGAGAAGGATTCAAGAAAAATATTCAATAAATATTTTTCCTAAAATATACTTTATAAAATTGATATGAATTTTATCTGAATAGAAAAAAAAGTAATAGTCTATCAACATATTAGATACATGTATTACAATAATTCAGAATAAACCTCCAATTTTTTCATTAAAACTAACTAATGTGTTGACTTTTTTTTGTGATTAAAATTGAGTCTGTTAAAATCCATAGTGATTCGATAATTTGACGGATAAAATTACATTTTCAGTTATCCTATTAAGGTTTACCTAGAGATTGGGGACTCGTAGTGTTCTCATGTGATCACTGAAAAAATTTGATAAATGGAGTTAAATATGGGTTGTCAAAATAGATATATCCAATAGAGGGAATAAAAATCAACTTCCAAAGTTTGAAATTTTTTTTATGAAGTATCCCAGTAAATGTATAATGGGAGCGAGGATATAATTAAAAATTGAAAATGGTGAACCCATAAATTTATTGCATCAGGGATGAAAAGAAGCCACCTAAGTAGTAAAACGAATATGAGGTTCAAAAATAAACTTGGCATGTTCTACATTATTTTGGATTCAAGTAATGAATTCATTATTTGATCCAATTAACTATCCTAAATGTTGTAAAGGATTATAAATAAAAACAACCTATCGATACTATATATAAATGAGGAGAATAATCATCCACTAATATTGAGGTTGACGATGAAAAAAACATGGTGATAGTTATTATGGTTATTTATTCCATAAAATAAAACATAATTTTTTTTATTTTGGATCATTTAATTCCATCATATCATGTATTATTAATAGAACATCTCCAATAGCACATATAAATTTGGTGGTTGAGATATTTGTAATATCAGAAAAAGGAATATAGAATAAATATCATGTATATAACTCCTCCCCAATCAGGTTTATTCTTTAATCCTCTTGCAGAAACTCAAATTAAATCATTTAGAAGAGCATGGTATTATATATGTAAAGGATTGGATATCTTTTTATTCATACAACATCAAGTGTCAAGTGAGGGAGATCACTTATTACATCCTGATTCACCATTTCGTTTGTTACAAGTGTAATAAAGTGGATGAATCTCATTTTTAATTTTCATGTTATGTGAAAATATTTTTTTCTTATGAAAATGATCATCTATATAAAATGACATAGAAAACATATAAGAATATTCTTGTAGACATGGAGATTGCGAGGGACTACACTGATGTATTCCATGAATAATTCACTAGTATTCCTCCTTACTGATAGGTGGAGATGTCAATCGAATGAAAACCCGAATCCCATCCCATATGAATGATTCAAAATATAATGGGCCCTAATGGGTTAAAACAAATTATGAACCAGTTATGGGATAATTTGGACAAGGGTTTTCTATATTCTCATGCTTGACCATGGGGAGTGATGATTCTCTTTTTCAAAAATATGGATGGTATAATTTTAATATAAATTCTTTATCATGAGATAAAAAATGATTATTAACAAAAAGTATCCCCTTCCATGGATATATTACTTTTTATATCATATATGAAGGGTCCAATATTTCTATTTTTAATTACTTCAATCCAGATTTAATCAATCAATTTTCATGAAGGATGAAATGTTCAATACATTATTTTTTAATGATGTATGGATTATATGAGTTCATATTGATGTCAATCATTCATGTTAATGATCCTAAAATTTTCATGGAGTAAAAAAATACAATATTTAATGATTAGCATTGAAATTTTGTGGATGTATTTATATATGATATTCTAATGTACAGTAAATGAAAGGAGGAGGCCTGTGAGAATTTGAATATTGTGATAAGGACACTTCATTAAGAGAAGCAATATCATATGTATAGTAAATTTGAGCTATGTATGTAAGAAGTATCATTTTTGAATAATATTATGATGAAAATGAAATATTTTTTTACCCTTCTAAATAAAATCAAATTGGGGTGTGTCTAACATCATTAGTTTTAATGGATATCCATAGAGTATTCAGACTATATAGTTATTATGTATATTTTGGAGAAACACCTTATAATTGTTAAACCCACTAACACATATTAGATGGAAGGATTATTTATTCAACATTTAATACTAATAGAGTGTAAAATAGTGGAAAAAAAATCATACCATTGCACCTGTAAATAAACTGTACACATGTATGGAGCTATTTTTTGGTAAAATAATATTATTAAATAAATTTAAAATGACGAGTATCAGTGAAAAATGATAAATGGATAATATAAAATTCAATGTGGATGAATGTTTAAGAGATGAAGTATACCACACATAATATGGAGTTGGATTATCTAATATTCACATTGAAAATTTGGTTGTAGTATCTCTACAGAGAGGTGTTTAAGTTATATAATGATCAAAAGCGCCTTAAATATATATTCACAGAGAATGAGAATAATATACCATGATGTATACAATTATATCTTTTCTTGGAATTATATTGGTATATCTACTACCATATATGGAAATAAAATAATATGGGAGTTTCTATAAATAGAAATAATCCATCTTCTTTATCAATAATGATAAAAGAGAAGGATCCAATATTTAATGAATGGTTATATATGAACATGGGAATTAAAAAGGATATTAAATAATCATTCATTTCACAAATTATTTCTAAAAAATGGATGTTAAATACAATATACTATTATCAAATATATGATGTGGATGGGAAGTCCTAGAAGTTTAAAATTAATGAAGAATTAGGTGTATGATTTGGTTCTGGGCTATGTATAGCATCGAATCATTAGAAAATGAAGCGGAATTTCAATAATACACATTTCTAGACCATCTCTGTCCACCATAAGGGAAATAATATGCCTCAACATATGTGAGTCAGCTACTTATGGTAAAATATAATGTAGTAGATTCAGGAGTATATTTTAATGTCTCTAGTATGTCAGGAAGTGAAGGATGAAAATAAAAAGTCTATGGGGATGATAAAAACATTATCCATACTACATAGAAATGGTAAAAATGCCATAGACATTATCACTTTTAATTCAAATACATCTATTGTATGTAATGCGATATAGATTTGTGTGGATCATATAACAAATACTAGTCACTTAATTGCAATTCAAGTTTCCATTCCATTTGATCAAAATGAATTAATATTTATATGATAAGTAGTTAGGGTACATGGAGTACCACTACCAATTTTATCGGATCTATATCAGAGATAAACATCCATGTTATGGAAGAGTCTAAAACTGTTCTAAAAATTGAGTTAATCTATAGTATGTATTATCACCCCCAAAATAAATGGAACCGTGAATTTAGATTTAAAAAATAGGTTGTAATGTTGAGTTTATTATAAATTTACTTAAATGGAGAATAATTCAAACAATATCCTTATGATGAGTTATCTTAAAATAACATTCTCCACTAAAGTATCAAAATAAATCATTATGAATCCCTTATGAAAAAACATGTATTAAAACAATATGATAAGATGAATTTGGTGAACACAAGCTAATAGAATGTAAAATGGATAAATAAATTTTAGAAAATGTCTATACTATTCAACACCACATCAGGGATTCACATAATTGAAGGAAATATATGATGTATATTGATGATGAGAAATCTAGTTTTAGGGTAGAGATTAGGTATTTATTTTCATATTATCCATGAAGTGAGTCATTATATTTGGGAAGATGGGAAAGATAATTCCATGTTAGATCAGATGCTTTTAGAATCATTATTGTGTCAGAATTGTGGCTTAGCGACATAAGAATACACCAATCACATATCAAATATGTTATAAATTACACATATCCCACATGAGTATTTACATAAAAGATCCATTAATGTTAGAAAAATAAGTTGGATAAATATTGGAATATGATCTATATTATTAGATATATTTGGTTAAGATCATGGAACATAACGATAATGTCATACGTAACAAGATAACTCACCTAGTAAATGTCACATGAAGAAATCTGAAGTTAGAGGATGCAACATGGAAACCATAGGAAACCATGAAAAAAAATTACCCTCAATTGTTATCACCTAGAATATTAAATGATAATATATGGGAAAAATTTATTATGGGGGATGAATGAAATAAACTAATATTTTATAAATGTAATTTATCTACATATAATTATGTCATAATGTACATACACCACATACAGAAAAATATGTATTCCTATAATTGAAAAATTACAACTAAATATAAAATGAAAAAAAAAATCAAAAAAAAAAAATAAGAATAAATTGAACATAAGATATGTAAAATATTTATATTTTGATCATCTTAGTCCACCAGAACCACCACACACACAAAAAATTTCATAGAAATAAAAAATAGTTCATTTTATGATGAATTTAAAGGTAACCTTGAGGAATATATTGGTGGATAAATAACGAAAGGAATAATGTTTATTTATATGATGTATTGATTCTATATGACCATTAAAATCTAATATCTAGAATAGTAGGTCGACTGGTGGAATATTAATTGTTCTATTATGAATAGTAATATGACTATTAGAGTAGTAACCTCATCTATGAAAGTGAAATACAATATTTTGGAGTATTATAAAATGAAAATGTTGTATATTTAAAATAGTTTACAATAAAATATATGTTTAGAAATGATAAATTATGTTTTTTAATATTTAAATATCATAACTGCCTTAATAAAAATTGTATAATAAGTATAATGTTTTAAAATAATTCTAATTTACATATAAATGATATATAAATAAATATAATGTTCTTCAATACAAATAATATTATTTTATGATACATTAAGTAATTTTTCAATACATCATAATAACATATATAATATTTAAACCAGTATATTTTGAATCAAAAAATACATTATAGAAAAAAAATATGTTCTAGACATTTATTTCCTTAAATTTTATTCATGTTTTGAAATCAAAAATTCGAAATATTTCAGGGATATTTTTGTTAAGAAATTTATAACATTGTTGAGTATTTTACTAGTGAAATATAATAATCTATGGTATTGAACATTTTAAGTAAAATATATTAAATATTTTTGTCATAGATGATATTTGAAATCACTATATAGAAATAACATTAACTGTTTTCTCTATATAATCACAATAATAAATAATTTGTATTATCTTGTTCTAATATAATAATCTAATTAATATAATAATCAAATAAACCCCTTTATGAAACATATAAAAACCACCCCACCCCACCCATATGCTCACACAATCAAAGCTAATAATCTTTAAAAATATCTATCAAAACCGCTCATACCCAATCCACCACATTCTTTACTACTAAAAATAACACCAAATGACTAATTCTATTTTCATTAAGGGTTCCTTCATTGTGGTGATATTTTAGTGGGAACAATCTCAATCTAGAAAATTTAAATTATTTTATTCTCTAAATTTATCCAAACCTACAACATTTATAGTGGAATAATACGTATAGTATATTATATAAAATATTTGTTTTGTTGCAATATTATTTCCTACAATCCATCCTTTTCATCTTTTCTCTTATTCAACGTAACAATTCTTGATCCCTTATTAGATGAGTTTAATGACACCATGGAGAAAGAGTATTCATATTCCATTATTGCATTCTATGTTGGTCAAAAAACTATTGTTATTGTTGAATTGGATGATAATAATAACATTATAAGATATTTTATCTTGTTTAATTAATATACATACATTGCACTGAATAAAATGTTACTAGTTCATGATGGTTAAAAAAACCACATAAATGAACATACTATGAATCATTAAAATTTTTAATCAATGAGACCTCCTTATTTCAGAATACATATGGATATATGGGACAAAAATCATTCATTTAATTACATGAATACAATTTCATTTAACTTATGGAGTTTTACTACCATTTTACAAGAACATTTGATAATAATACACAACTGAACCAACCATCGAACGACGAAGCGAATGCTAACAGAATAATCAATTTGATCATTATAACTCATTAAAATGATTGTAAATGATCTGAATAAAATAATAATACATAATATTCATATGGAATAGGTTATATATTAATTATTTAATGAATACAATTTGATTATTCATAAAATTATAGTCAATTGAATTATAATATTAAATCAAATGGTAAATGATCTCTCTGATCCACCCTATTTCAATTGGGTTATGATTTCACTCTCTTTACATCAGTCACTATTTACTTATATCTTAGTTACCCATTTTATATTATCTATGTGTCTTCCAAAAAAATTAATTAACCTTTATATTATTAAGATATATATGTTTTAAATCATACCATTTTAATTCATTTTAAAAAGTATATTTAAGTGAACTTCATTGTTTTTGGGTACCTAAATTTAATAGATCAATAAATGTAATGTTTTAATATTTATATGGTTTTTGATACCAGACCATCTTATAATGAAAACCATTCAATATAAATTTCATTTTTAATGAATTAATATTAATTTTTCATATTTCGAGACCCTATACTATATTCCCCAAAACACCACTTAAGTTTCACATTTTTCAATATTATCATAAAACTATATTCATTTTTTCACATTAGTTGAACATCATTTAAAATTTTCTAATATAAATATTCTTTTATAAATTATCATGAATTATTTAATCCTACCATTCATTGGAATCATTATTATGCACTATTTTGTTAATATTTATTAAATGAAACTAATGAATTTACATGATATGATTGATGCAACCACACAGGTTTCCAGTTAATTGGGTAATTTTTTTCTCATTATACATTATTTATGGGATTAGGGACTAAACATTGTTCATTACGGGTCTCTTTTTACCATATGATATATCTTGTATAGTTTGATTTGACCTATGGTTATCTCATGTTATATGTAGATGCAACATTTCTATGTTAACAAGATCTTATGATTACTTGTTCTTTACTTGATACCTCCATATTATTATTAATGATCCATTAATTTGTTTTATCATGTAATTCCATATGAATCACATGTTAGTCTTTATTACTATTTTTATTCAATTATAGTCATTTTTGACAGAACTATTCTATCTATTTATTCCACAAGTTATATTATAATGGTTTAAGATCTCAATGGAAGTTAAGATCTCATTATGGAGAATAATACATTGATAATTTATTTTAGTTTCATTTCATATAATTATCAAAATAGCATTACAAATATACATGTCATCTTGATCCCTATTTTTTATTAAACAAATACTTTTTTCCAAAATCGTGTAATAACAAGTGAAAAAGGAATTAGTCACTATATCAAGGGAAACAAATGATGATTTATTTGATTATTTCTATATTGATATTAACTAACATAGTATATGTAAACACCAATAAAAACCCATTGAATGATGAAAAATTAATCAGCAAAAAAATATTTAATTATTTTGATGATAATTTAAAAGATTGATGAATAATTGGTGGTAAAATTAGTGATGAAAACATAAAAACATTAAATCTAAATAGAAGCATAAAACTATAATGAAATAACATGAATATTTACAGGAAAATAAATTTTTGGATCATTTTAAATTATCATAGTTAAAACCATAAAAATCATAACTCTCATTGTCGTTTAGGAATACGAAAATTAGAGTATTTTTTAAATAAAATAAAATCATAAAAATTTTAAATTAAATTTAAATAAAAAAACCATTTATTGAGAGTAATCCAAAAATTTGGGATTATGATAAATCACAAAAGTATTTATTTTCAAAAAATATTTTAGAAAACTTTTGTGTGATGTAATTGTGTGAGAATATATCAATTATAGAAATAGTAAAAAATAATTTGAAACCAATAAAATCATGGATATAATTATATTATATGAAAAAATTTATCATATACATTTTAAAATGTGAAATTTTAATTAGGGGAATATTATATAGATGATGACATTGGTGGTTTCGGAACGTTTGATGTGATGAAAAACTATGATAAAGGTCATGTTTTAATATTCTATGCACTTAATAAAATAATACTTGCAGATTTTCTGAAGCCATATTCATTGAGGATGAATGGTTTTTGTTTTATACAATATTTATACTATTATATATAAAATTAAGATATCATAATGACCCTCATGATATAATTTTATTATCTGTAGCTACAAAATTGATAATTTTAAATATATTGTGGTTTATTTCAAATGTTCAAGTGGAATATGTCACACATAAAATCATTAAGGATATGAATTATAGTGTTAAATTAGAATATTATAGTGTATGAAAACAATTAAAATTACTATCAATGATAAATGATATAAAAATAGATGACATGCATAGTATTATTAGAAAAATATATAAATGGTCGATTAAAATTTATATAAAATAATTTCAATGAATAATAAAGACACAATGTAAATTAGAAGAAATATTTATTTGAATACTTGTATGTAGAACTAGCCATTTTAAATATTAAAATACCCATATTAGAATATAATCAAATATTATTGATATTGATATATTTTTTATTGGTATTTGAGAACACAATATTTCTGATACGGAATATTTATTTTTTGTAAAATAAGGAAATTTTTTTTACGTACATTGATCAAGAAATTGGTAAATATATGGGATCATTGATGACAATTACTGAGTAAAATTTACTTATTCACCCACATGTTCTTTTTTAATGAACAATTTCATACAATACAAAAACTATAGAGATGTTGGAATCGTATCGTTGAAGTAATTCTCACGTTATAATTATTTAAATGATGTGGCACGCATAATGTTTACATGATATTTTATTTTGAATTATTCTCCCCATTAAATGTTATAACAAAGAATAAAGTCAACTATATTATTAAAAAAAATAAGGATTTTATCTTCATTAGAAATATCATGAAATGAAAAATTCAAAATGACTATAAAAATGATTTATAATAAATAAAGAAATATCACATTCCATTTCCATTCATTGATTAATTTTCAGAATATGTTATAGGACATATTTATTTTTATTTAACATATGAATATTCATGATTATACTAAATTCCAATGGTCCTTAGGGACAAATCAATAAATATTATCATGCATATATGTATCTTACACATAGTGAATCTAGTATTTTTGGATATAAAATACACTAGTGACCATTACAGAATTATTGAAATATATTTTTTGTGGGATAGTAGATTATATCCTTTAAATTGTAAAGGATAGAAGCCCAATTAATGAAAATTATGATAATAAAATGAAAATAATAATGGTTATCAAATTGAATGAATATAAATTATTACAGGTCAATTTTGAGAAGTATCATTTCATGATTAATAAGGGTAATTTATAGATATGGAATTTGAAAACCAAGAGATGTTTTTTCATTTCCATTAACATGTTTTGTATAAATTTTAATATAGTCATTATTTATATGTTGTATTATAGTTATGATTATTAGAAATGTATATATATTGAAAATACATTATATTTTATATCAAATTAAAATGATATAAAAATTTCATACTACATTTATAATATAATGATTCCCTGTAAATTATCATAAACACATGTCAAATGGTATTGATATATCAGTGTGAAAAAATTAAAATGTTGATCGACTATTAGTTATGTTTTATATGTTTATGATATTCCTATCACTAACAGGGGATGCAATAATTTTTTAAATGATTTTTTTTTATATTTTTTAAAAATCACTCCATATATTTTACTAATCATGTTCCATATTCTCCCATTATTAGTTACCTCTCCCTTTATAGATCAATGTATATGAATGCATGAAAATAATATAAATTGATATTTTTAAAATGATTGCATGTAAAAAAGTGTATCTATACATTTTAGTGTATGGGAGTAAATAATAAATATATATATACTATGATGAGAAATGAATTATAGTGGATTGGATAGGGAGTTACAAGAAACTGATGTGCGTTTATCTACATAAAACAAGGGATAAAAATATATATTCTCCTGTAATGGTGATATCCAATACCAAATAAACCATGCCTATATATATTTATACTACCTTTGTGGTGTGTGTGTTCTCTATACGTGAATTGAAATAATAACTATGTATATAACTAGGTAAGAATTCAATTATTCATGGTGTTAATAGAGTCATATTATACATCTTATTATTCTACACAATCAGTGATATTTTGGTACACCATATTCCCCTATTAGGTACACACAATTCTACACACCACATTACATCAATAGAAAATATTTCATCTCATTCACCATCTTCCATCTATGAAATCTAACATGTGTAACAACTATATTCTATTCCAAATAATACTACTTCTTCACACAATCGAGTAATCATATTCAATAGTCTCTTGTCCATATTCAACACATAAGAACCCATAGTAGATATTTTTTTTCATCTTTTCCAATTCATCAACAATAGAACTAGTTCTATTGTTCAATATTTCTATCGATTCCCACCATTATATAACATTGATGTAATATTCACTCATCATTACGACATGTTGATTATCAAATCAAACCCGAATTTTTGAAAACCTACATTTTCTTTTTTTGACCTAAAATATATATATATATCATGAAAAAATGTTCATGTTTTTAGAAAATCCTATTTTTTCTTATACCTTCAAAATACCAAAAAAAAATAATTATTTTGATTTATAAAAATTATCAAAAATCCACAATCCTTGATATTTTCATTAATTATTAAATACACATTTGTAGACATTTACCTATATTTTATGCTTCAAATTTATTCCTCTTAAAAACTCAGCTATGTAATGAATAGTATTAATATAATGGACTCATTTTTCACTAATGTCAATATATTACTTTTCAATCTGTTAAAATATAATTATTCTCATTCAATATTTTTTTGAAAAATAATAAAATACAATTTAATCTTCGTGGAACCATGATATACTATTCAAAATCACCTGTTAAATATTCCAATTGTTTTATCCAATGAATTATTAATGAATATAAAAATAATTATATATGGAAACCCATATCTTTTAAGATTACATCACCATTTTTAAAATTTGCAATCCTTCAATGTCCATGTAAAAAAATGAACCACATTTTACATAAATTTTGAAGTCATAAAAATTTGTCATGAATCCATAAATATTATTAATATTATTCTATGAATGAAACTGTCATGTTAAATGAAAAATTTATATATATATATATATATATATATCATTGATTATTCTATATTTTTCAATGATAACAGTTTATAATAAAATTTCATAATACTTTCCTACCTTTAATTATTCCCCCTGACATGTAGTTCATGTACAATGCACACATATTCAAACTCAATTATTTTCATATGATCATTTTAATTCATGATATTCTAATTTATTTATTATGTTATCATTGATGTTCATGACCACAAGAATGATCTTATGATGGAATTATACATCTTTTCATCTAAAATTTTGGTCATGATTAACTAATTATAGATGCTTAAATCGAATTGGATCATTTTATTAAATAATTTCAAAATCATATAGGCTCTTGAAAATTCATTGAAATGGAATTTAAAAGAAGAAAATGATGTTATTGAGTCAATTTTGGCTTCCCACGTAGTCATCATGTTCAAATCCATGGTATAGTCCTATTATCCATTTTCAACAAATAAACATTTAAACAAACAATATCACCAAACTATTACGTTTCCAAGGTACTCATTCTATTTAAATTCAGTGAGAAATACATCCACACATAACCAGGACCTCCTCTATGTAATTTATCTATCCATTTCATATAACAAAATATAATCCATATGATTTCTTATTCAAAAAAGCAACCACCGTAGAGGAAACATAATTAAGTTACTTAAATATTTATGTGAGGATAATTTCATTATGATATTAAGACAAGATAACTTCATCTTCTTCTTATTATTAATCTATTTATATAGAAATATTTATGAATCTTTAGATAATAAATTCATGATCCTCTAGAAAAGTAATTGAACATGTTTTTTTCTTTAGGGATTTGATGGTATTAGAAGTTCGTGAGGAATAAAAAAAAGTTAAATTGATTTTATGACGTATAAACCGTTATAGTAGTATAATTATATGTTTTGACTCTATCATGAATAGTGTCCCTCAATATTTTTTCTAACAAAAATTTGATACTTAATAAGATTTTCATTTATATACTGCAATTCCTCATCAATTACTCAGTGAAAACTATACTAGATATGATTATCTCTATGGTACTACCATTGTTAGGGCCAATAGGGGCCTATATACTCTGAGAGGGGGGGTGAATCAGGGTATGGATATTCTTTTTCAAAATTCTTCCTGCCCCACTGGATCTTGACCTCTTTATTTCAAGGGTCACTTTGTTTGCACTTGTGTGTTTATTATGATCACTTATTTTATTCTTTGTTTGATGATGATGCTTCAAATGCAATGAAGGGAAGTAAGCAGACAGACAGAAAGATTTTTACTTGGTTCACCCTCACTGGGCTACGTCCAAGGAGCATACGCTGACAAGTTGTCGTGTGTACCAATTCCACTAAACTTCACTAGCTGTGGATTACAATGTTTGGGCTAGATCACTTCTATGCCCAGGCTCACTGCCTATACAAGGTTTAGGGTCAGCTCACTGCTTTCCCAAGGGTCACTCCCTATTTCTCTCTCTCTGGATCACTGCCGGTGGAGAGGATCGCCATTTTCCTCTTCCTAAGCTCACTGCTCTGTGAAGGGATTCACTCACAGTTTATAGACATGTAGGTCTCTTCATTTCTATTAAGGAATGCATCTTTCTCTGTATGTAGATGCTCTGTTGAAGTTCAACTTTCACCCGTAGATGAATACCCCTTTCCCACTGTCCACTGAGCAAACCACTTTGGAAACACCTTCGCAAATGACCCCACTTCGCGAAGCTCCCAATTTCACGAAGCTCAAACAAGCCTTCATGAAACTTCTACCTTTTCACGAAGCTCTATTGTGAAGCACTCTCGCGATGCACTCCCGCGATTCTCAAGCCGTCGCAAAGCAATGGCCCTCGTGAAGCGTAGTCCGTCACGGAGATCCTGCCTCTCCACGAAGCTCACCAAGCCAACGCGGGGCACACGCCTTTCATGGAGCTAGAATAGCCACCGCGAAGCTCCCCTTTCGCGAAGCACCCTGCCTTCGCGAACCACCTCTGCGAACCGAGAGCAATGGATTTTCTCTGAAAACTCACTCTTCTTCTCTCGAGGGGGTCAACCTCTATTTATAGGCGATTCCACCGACCCTCATCCCTTCCGCGCAAAGTCAACGCCGCGTCATCTCAAATTGTGAAGCTCCATAGTTTCCACCGGAATTCTATCCAAATCGCGAAGCACCACGGAAGTTTTCCGTTCGCGGAGCTTGATGTAGTCGCGACGAATCACTGTCAACATACCTTCGCGACTTCGCCGCGAAGCTCCATCGCGAAGCCCAACATTCCTTCGCGCCTTCGCCATGAAACTCCCTCGCAAATCCCTTCACCGCCGCGATGCGCTTCAGCCTCTGCCGTTTGCGAAGCTTGACGTAATCACAAAGACTCACCACCTCCTTTATTCTAGTCTTTGCGATTTCCAAACCATGCATCCTATCTTCGAGAAATTCATGCCTTTTCCATCTTAAATTATGATCTTCATAGAAATCCTATTTTCACGATGCTCACCAAATTCCAGATCGTCCTTTCCTTTGTCATCGTTATTTGCCAACAAGGATTGTCAACAACTTATTGGGAACTCGAAAAATATTAATGAAAAACTGTTTTGTCAACAAACAGAATCAACCCAAAAATACTGCAAAGTTACCTTGAGGGATTTTTACCCAACAATATCCTCCTTTGGGTTTGTTGACAATTCTACATAACTCTTCTCAGAATGATTTTCTGCACGTTGATACCTCAATGAGTCTTCTTCCAGTTGCTACAACCATTCGAATCTTGTGATTCTGATAGCAATCATGGATTCACTTAACACATACTCTAAGACCACATGAGCAATGCTCGGCGTGAGAAGCAAGAGTAGTATGAAATGTTCATTAATGAATCACTTCATGTCAAACACCAATTGTCGATTCCAACATGATACCAATTCTTAAATTGAAACCAATTGTTGAACCACACTGATCCCAATTGATGATAGCTGGAAACCTTCTCTCACCTTTCCAACACCATTATTCTACTTTTATCACGATCCTCAGCTGTCGTGATATCTATTCTTTGATCGATCACTTCTAGCATTGTCGGATTTAAAACTCTCCCCCTTTCTCATTGCTCCCCCTTTCTGGCTGCTCCACCTATCAGCTTCTCCCCGTATCTGTCATGATTTCTCAAATAGCCACACTGTCTCCCAAGCACTATTTTCTCCCCCTTTAACAAACACTATTTTCTACCCCTTTGTCAACGAACCCAAAGGTCACTCCTTTGTAGTCTGTAAAATAGTAGAGAACACATATCCACACATTAGAGAAAAACACATCATACCTCGGGGAGAGGGGGTGGGGGTTCCACATCCACACTATTTCAAGTGCGGGGAGGCGACTGAACTCCCAGAACCAGTCAATGTCTCTCAAATGCTGCCTTGGGTAAGGCCTTTTTCAGGATGTCTGCAACCTGTAGTTCTGTAGGCACATACTCCAACTTCACGATCCCCTGCTGAACTTTCTCCTTGATAAAATGATACTTTATCTCAATGTGCATTGTCCTAGAGTGATGAACGGGATTTTTGCTGAGATTTATAGAACTTGAGTTATCGCACTGGATTCCGATCGGAGACTTCACCTCAACTCCCATATCTTCAAGCTGCTTCTTTATCCACAATAACTGTGTGCATGCTTGAGTGGCCGCAAAATACTCAGCTTCTACGGTGCTCAATGAAATGAAATATTGCTCTTGCTTAGACAAGAAATACACAGTCCACCAAGAAAGAATGCACCTCCTAACGTTGATTTTCTTTCATCTGCCGACTTGACCCAGTCTACATCAATATATCCCAATAACTCTATCTGAGATTTGCGATTATATGTCAAACTGAAATCCACCGTTCCCCTGATATACCGAAGTATTCATTTCACTATAATCATGTGGCTTTCTTTGGTATTACTCTCATATCTCTATTCTTGGCATGTGGCGAAAACAATATCAGGCTTTGGTGCGGTCATGTACAACAAACTGCTGATAATCTGCCTGTTTTCTGTGAAATTAACTGCCCTGCCACTATCATCTTTTGAGTCTTCATCTCCTTTACAGAAACCCATTTAGAAGTGCAGTCTTTACATCCATCTAGAACTCTTTGAACTTTCTTTCCCTACAATGGCTATGAATAATTTGATTGTCTCTTGCCCTAAAATCGGTGAAAATATCTCATCACCATCTATTCTCTCTATCTGGGAGTCTCCTTTGCACATCAGTCGTGCTTTGTTCCAAATCACTGTGCCATATTCATTCATCTTATCTTAATAGACCCATTTAGTCCTGATAACGTCTTTATCTGCTGGCCTCGAAACAATCTCCCACATCGGATTCTTTGCAATCGGATCAAGCATTTTATTCATAGCATGATCCCAGTTTTCAACGTCAGCTGCATCAGCAAAGCATTTCAGCTCTACTTGAGGTAGGAACGATGTCTGCAACAGTGACTTCATTATTCGTGTTTGAACAAGAGCTTCCTGATCACCAATGATATTTTTTCTATCAATTTCAGCTCAGCTCTTTGGCTTCCTTGTAAGCACAAACTAGACACTTTCGTGTTCATCATCATTGTCTTCTTCTGAATCATCATCAGCCACTTCTTCTCTCCCTGGGTTACATACATCCTCATCACTTTCATCAAGAATATTTTCACTGACTCATTTTTCAGTGGCATCATTCCTTTCAACTACATCTCGAAGCTTCTTGGTATCCTGAAAACAGTCAGCTGATACCACAATGTTAGATCAAAATAAATAAGCATGAAATGCTTGATCATTGCTGCTTCTCCCACAGTATGTCTTATCTCTATAGACAACACTTGAGCTGGGTCATCCAATTATTTCCTTGATGGATCTGTCATCTAATTTTGTTATTAAATTCTCCCCCTATGTTATGCAACATTTCATGGGGTTAGGCCCACTGTTTAGACCCATAAACGTGATTCCTCTCCTATATCATTTATTCTCATCATCCACCTGTATGATTAATGCCAATATATCACTCATCATTGAGCTATTAACCAAATATCTAAGCCAACTGAGTTGGAACTCGATGTAGGAAACAAGAGATAGAGTTAATAACAAAATCACTTCTTATTGTGCTCTGTTTCTCCCTTTCTTCTTCAACTCTAATACCTGATTTGAATCAATTGAAACTCTAGAGCATATCACTTCTCCACTTAGCATCCTAATATGCCACTCCCCCTTGGATTGTATCTCCCTAAAACCTGAAACAAACAGATCATCAGTTAATAGAATTTATATACATAGGGAGAGGGGGTGTTTCTCAAATCCTCAAAATGAGGATAGTGGTTGATCCTGATGGGTCAACCCTTTTATATTTTCATGGAGGGCATCACACTCCATTCATGCTTCCTCCAGCTACCTTGCCAACTTCAACTGTTCTGGCCATATGACTAGGCATTCATTGCCTACATTCTGAGACTTTTTTTGATATGTAGATTTCGTAGGCTCAACTTTTCTCACCGCTTGGGGTATAAACCTGCTAGTACACATTTCCTTCTTTGAGGTTCTACCAAAATTCCATTTTCCTTGATTATTTCTCTAATTAAGAACCTCTCTACCCGCCATCTTCCCCTGCTTCTTCCACCATAGCAAGGATCTTGCACCTTCCTCCACTTTTCGCTGTGGAACACGACATGCAAATTTTTCAGCACATTCTTTATTCATTTTTCTTTTATCAGATGTCTGAGTCACCACACTCTTTTTCGCTGATGGTGAGTCCTCCATTGAACGTTCATTCTTCTTTATCACAGTTGGAGTATATCTCCCTTTAATCTTCTAGGTTTGTTCACATTCTCTCCTTGAGAGTGGTTGTGAGTACGACAGTGGAGGTGACTGATACACCTTTCGTCCAGCTCCATGTGATTCCCCTGAGGCTCTAAGCCTATTTTTCACCTTACCACTTTTTCTCCCAGTGTATAATTTCTCATTATGTACCACTAGAGTTGGTAATCTCTTTCTCGGGTCTTTTTCCTTCCCCGCTTTCTTCTTGCTGCACTGTCTGGACAAATGCCCATGATCAGAACATATGAAACATTTTCTATTAAAGGCATAACCCATTTCATCACTTCTCAGCTGAGATGTGGATGCAAATTGTTTTCTTCTTTTGGCATCGATCTCCTGGGCTTCCTGACACATATTCATGGTGTGTCCCATTGTTCCACAGTAATAGCATCTGATTAATTCTTTCCTCTAAGAGACTCTTCTCTCTGATTTCTCCTGACGCTTCTTATTATTCTCATATTTAGCAAAGTTTCTGTTTTCACAGCTTGAAATGTATTCCAGAGCCTCTGAACAGAAGCTTGATGTGTGTCCATGAATCCCGCAGAAATTGCACATACCGTCACTACTTCTTGTAACTGTCCTCTTAGGCCTATCTCCAGCACCTACATGATTTTCTCCATTTATGGAGTTGTTCACGGCTCACTTTCTGTCCTTCACGAGAGTGGATTCATCAAATCCAATACCGGTTTTTCCCAAATTATATGGTCTCTGAGATGAGAAAATATTTTGTTGTTTCTCTTCAGAAATCTCATACTTCCTTTTCATTTTATCATCACCTTCCGAAGGATAATCGAATAGTAAGTGTAGTGAATCCTTCATCTTAGGTTTTCCTCTAGTATTGGATTTCTCCACTTTCTTCTTCACTGACTCTAGCTCTTCTTCCAACATCTGAATCTTCATATTACTTGATTCGAGTTGGGCATTGAGTTCTTTTCTGAGATTATTTCCACAACTCATCTCATTTTCTAGTTCTCGTGTGAGCTTTTCTACCTTGTCACTCTGCTCTTTTAATTTCAATCTTTCATGAGCAACAGAATCAGAACATCATGCATTCTATTGTTGTAGAGTTTTATTCTTCTGAAGTAGTTTGGATAGCTCTGTAGTTAGATTCACATTTTTAGATTTCAAATTCTGAATCTCATATGAGTTCAGATTCTTCTCCTTGTCAATAGCTTTTGATTTTTCCACCTTTTTAGATCTCTTTTTCAATTCTTCATCTTGAGAATCATTTTTCTCCCTCAGATCAGTAGCTACATCAATAAGCCTTTGATTCAAGCCTCTTAGCTTGTTGATCTCAGTTCTCAGTGCTTGGATCAGAATATCTTTAGATTTAATTTCATCATTTTTTCTAACGTCACTTGAAATATCAGGTTCTTCGATACACTTGACTTGATCTTTCACTTTTCTATTCAAGCCATCGATCTCCCTTTTGTGTTCTTCAATCTTAAGCTTATACTCACAAACTGATTCTGAGTTCTCTCGTGTTGATAACCTGAGTTTCTCAATTTCTTCCATCAACTCAGACTTCTCTTCTTCCTGCTGCTTCATATAGAGTTTGGAATCGTGAACAACTTTGTTAGATTTATTTGTTTTAGCTCTCCAAACATCTGTATCCTCAAGAGCAGCCTCTAACTCAGCTCACATATCTTTTCTTCCTTCAATTTCTTCTTCTGTTTCAGTATCACTCTGATACTCATGTACTTCACTCATTCCAACATCATGATTGAGTGAATCAATCTTTTCCCTATCAGATTCATCAAGACCTTCCTTCAGTAAGCTGTTTGATTCTTTTAGTTGAATCAAAATTTTTCCAAAAGCACTTCCACACTGAGGGAAATTACCAGACTTCTGATTCTTCTTTGATGCTTTTCCTTTTCCCATGGAAGATTGTGATAAGAGAAAACTGAATCTTCAACCACACAGATCGACTACACCAAGTCGAAGCAAACAAATCTGATAAAAGAAACCTATTCCTCTAATACCAATTGTTAGGTCCAATAGGGGCCTATATACCCTGAGGGGGGGGGTGAATCAGGGTATGGATATTCCTTTTCAAAATTCTTCCTGCCCCACTGGATCTTGACCTCTTTATTTCAAGGGTCACTTTGTTTGCACTTGTGTGTTTATTATGATCACTTATTTTCTTCTTTGTCTTATGATGATGCTTCAAATGCAATGCCGGGATGTAAGCAGGCAGACACAAAGATTTTTACTTCGTTCACCCTCACTAGGCTACGTCCAAGGAGAATACGCTGACAAGTTTCCGTGCATACCAATTCCACTAAACTTCACTAGACGTGGATTACAATGTTCGGGCTAGATCACTTCTATACACAGGCTCACTGCCTATACAAGGTTTAGGGTCAGCTCACTACTTTCCCAAGGGTCACTCCCTATTTCTCTCTCTCTGGATCACTGCCAGTGGAGAGGATCGCCATTTTCCTCTTCTTAAGCTCACTGCTCTGTGAAGGGATTCACTCACAGTTTATAGACATGTAGGTCTCTTCATTTCTATTAAGGAATGCATCTTTCTCTGTATATAGATGCTCTGTTGAAGTTTAACTTTCACCCATAGATGAATACCCCTTTTCCACTATCCACTGAGAAAACCACTTTGGAAACACCTTCGCAAAGCACCCTACTTCGCGAAGCTCCCAATTTCACGATGCTCAATCAAGCCTTCATGAAGCTTCTGCCTTTTCACGAAGCTCTCTTGCGAAGCAATCTCGCGAAGCACTCCCGTGATGCTCAAGCCGTCGCAAAGCAAAGGCCCTCGCGAAGCTTAGTCCGTCACGGAGATCCTGCCTCTCCGCGAAGCTCACCGAGCCAACACGGGGCACACGCCTTTCGCGGAGCTAGAATAGCTGCCTCGAAGCTCCCCATTCGCGAAGCACACTGACTTCACGAACCACCTCTGCGAACCGAGAGAAATGGATTTTCACTGAAAACTCTCTCTTCTTCTCTTGAGGGGGTCGGCCTCTATTTATAGGCGATTCCACCGACCCTCGTCCCTTCCGCGCGAAGTCAACGCCATGTCATCTCAAATCGTGAAGCTCTAAAGTTTCCACCAGAATTCTGTCCAAATCGCGAAGCACCACGGAAATTTTCCATTCGCAGAGCTTGACGTAGTCGTGACGAATCACCGTCAACATACCTTCACGACTTCGCCGCGAAGCTCCCTCGCGAATCCCAACATTCCTTCGTGCCTTCGCCGTGAAGCTCCCTCGCAAAGCCCTTCACCGCTGCGATGGCGCTTCAGCCTCTGCCATTTGCGAAGCTTGACATAATCGTGAAGACTCACCACCTCCTTTATTCTGGTCTTCGCGATTTCCAAACCATGCATCCTATCATCGAGAAATTCATGCCTATGCCATATTAAATTATGATCTTCATGGAAATCCTATTTTCGCGATGCTCACCAAATTCCAAATTTTGGACCCCAAAAGTTTTTGCAAACACTGGGAAACGGTGCCACCTTGTACTGCTCTTTTGTACCGCCTCCAGATCGTCCTTTCCATTGTCATCGTTCTTTGCCAACAAGGATTGTCAACAACTTTTTGGGAACTCGACAAATATTAATGAAAACCTGTTTTGTCAACAAACACAATCAACCCAAAAATACTACAAAGTTACCTTGAGAGATTTTTGCCCAACAACCATGGCAACCAACATAGTGTTGGATACCACCACACACACCTCTAAAATCATGCTCTTGTATCACCTATGTAGGGGATATACCTCTACTATTCTTCATTAACACAATACTCATTATGGGTTCCAATCATCAACATTTGGTGTGATTCCTTATTATGTCATGGATTATAATGTTAATGTCCATGGATCTGTAAGTAAAATTTCTTCCATTAAAATCCTATATTTATTTTTTAAAAAATATATAACTCTATAAATAATTCAGTCCTTCTACTATATCTCCTAAATTGTTTTATTTTAACATCATTACCCCTCAAATATACATATCCGTAAAATTAAAAAATTATTCTTTATATAGAAATAATTATTTTCATGAAAAATTCTCTATAAAATAAAAAAACATAAAAAAATATATTTCATTTAATTTGAAGTTATCAATTAAACACCGATGATAAAAACATATTAAAAACATGAATTGGTTCTACAATTTATTTCTAATGTATTTTATATTAATGAAATTATTGTTTAGTAAACTAATTTCAACCTTCAAAATATTGAGAAATTTAATAGAAAAAATAAAAACCCACACAATGTATGATAAATAATACCCATTAAGGCCTTTGGGACACCCTAGCCTTCATGCCAGTATGGCCTTCAGGCCACCTCAAGGCCTTTGGGCCACCTTATGTGCAGATGAAAACCAGCCGACCTACATAGAACAAGCTCTACAAGGATGATGAGAAAAGAGATTTCACCACAGTAGATGCAACAAAAATTGAAATAATGAGAGGGTATGACACCGGCCATCAAGATAAGCATGTGCATGCACACGATAGCACACCCGAACAACTATGAGAAGGTGGAGAGCTGATTTCATGATGAAGATACTGGGGAGGAGCAGTTTCACTTTCATAGTCTGGGATTTATGTAATGTTTGAATCCTACGTGAAATGAATTTTCTTAAGTCCTACGGGACATGTAATACTTACGCCTACGGGTCTTGAAAGGGTTCCACCTCACCCCTTTAAAGGTGGATTATCAAAAATCAATATAAAATGAATGCTTTCGGGCCATTGGATGGATGAAATCTGATTAAAATCATTTCAAACATAGTCCACATGATTCATTATTTTTATATTAAACATGTAGGTTATTTTAGGATATAGAAGTATATTATAAATGGAATTTGATACCAACTAAAATTAGAAAATATTTACCATTTTAATATACATTAAAAAAAATAATACTATAGTCAATTGAGGAATCCTTATGAAAAAAATTGTAATGATATAAATTTATCAAATTGAGGGTCCTACACTCACATAACCACACCTTTTAGAAGAATTATAATATAAATATAGGTCTTATATTCAATAAAGAAAATGTAACTCTAATTCAATTATTATATAGGTAAATGATTAATATTAATGTATCCCTCATAATATTATAATTATATTATAACTACCAATAATTAGATATTAATAAATAAATACATTTTAATGAAATATCCTTCTATCATCTTATAGATTGTTCATATTTTAATTATAGTTACAATTTTAGCATTTTATCCAAAATTATTCCCTTGTCTCCACATCTATTAAACACTCTTAATGGTCTTTTGAAAGGGGAATACCTTCCATAAAACTATTCCAATAATATCAATGAAAATAATTATCCAAAATGGATTGCTTCATGTGACTGCCCATATAAGAAAACATCCACATTATCTTTACCATGAAATATATTATAATCATAATTTCTATTAAATATCAATTGACTGATCAAAAAAATTGTTAAATATGTATTTCTCCTTATATTTTTTATATCATTCACTAACAAAAATGTTTTAATCCTATGAAAATGATTAAACCATAATTCAATGTACTATAATATGATAAATATAATACATAAATAATTTGGAATAATTTGGATTTAATTTCTCATCAATGTGAACAACATGGTTTAATTATTTGTATCAAAAAATTTCTATAATATTTAAAACATTTATAATTTAAAATCTAAATTTAAGATATTATTTGTATTGATTTAGTATGTATCTCAACACTGAATTTCTTTCATGTGTGATATTAATCTTCCAAATATCCTTTAACTCACATGAATCCCTTGGTGCAACCATTATCTATTATAAGAATCTTTATTATGTCTGGATTCCTGTACAACAATCTCTGGGTGCGTATACATCAATATTATAGCTCAAAATTATTAATTCTTTTACATAGGCATTTTAAATTGTTTAAAAAATGTCATCAAAATAGGGATCTCTATGTTGAACCTTTACCTCCCTTTGACACAACCATTTATTTGGGCATCATTTGTCTTCCATATCCATTCCAAGCCTAATAGAATTATTTTTTAATTAATATTTGGTACCTTAAAATCGTTTATGGGGCATCCATAAGACTTTTTTAGTGTGTTTTTATTCACATTTTCTATTTAAATGAATCACTCATTTTATAATTACTTATTATATTAAAAATAGATAAACTATTTATATTCATTGTAATTTCATTTTAGTGTTCTAATTTTCATTTTCTATTAGATTACTCCCCTTATATGACATACACTTCTTTATCTACTACTATGAGATCTTATTCCCAATTTAATTTGATACAATTTGATTTAATAATATACAATTATTTTGACTAGACCCTTTAAAAACAACATGTATATTAAAAAAAACCTAGTTGTTTTAAATATAATTATTATTTTAAATTAATTGACATTTATTCTTTATAAACATACACCCCCTTGATATAGTATTTGTACTATCATACTAATATAAATGATTCCACAAGAAATCCATTTTTACTATCCCAATTAGGGGATACACAAACAATGACCCATAATAAATTATTTTATCTTCAAAACGGATCAATGTGAAGATGTTTAAAATTTTAAACCATGTTTGTTATCATATGTCATTATCATATATTAGGATCTTATTTGTGAATGATGATCCAAACTAATTCTTATACCACCATAAACATGGATGTATGTCTATTTTTAATTTTATTCATCTATATTTGTAAAATTTATAAATTAAAAAACGAGTCATTTTTGAAAATAAATTTACCCCAACTATTAGAATGATATATGGATTATATCACTTATTTTGATTTAATAAAGGATTAAACACAAGATTATCGCAAAATAATTTATCTACTACATTGATGAATTTGTAAAAATGGAAGTTGTCATGACTCGACCCAATGGGGATCAAGAAATGATCAAATAATAATATCCTCTAAAAGGCCATGTGATAGTATGTAGAACCAAGAAGAAATAATATATATGGGGAGGAATTATCGAAATGTAGCTATGTGCATACACCCACAAAACCTTTAATGCAATATTGTATATATAGAAAATTATAGAAATTGAAATGCTTATATAATTCATTCTAAAAATAGATTATAATAATATTACGGAAATCAAAAATTTTGAAAAATAAATCCCTATTTGTTTTAAAAGTGTAAAACCTTATTAAAATGAGGGGACCATTGTGAAATGAATCTACCAAAAATCTCCTTGACTAATCTCTTGTAAAAACCTCAGTCAGTGTAGACCACTATGTTCTACCTAATCTAGGTCTTTTAGGGAATCCTTTGATAAAATTGTTGTCTATACAAGACCCAAAACTTATGTGAAATTCCAGTATAGGGTTAGGTGTAACAATACATTGTTTGATCCAAAATAAATTAAAATAAAAGAGAGAAACTAAAATGAAATAGCAGGCTCGATCTAACTATAGGAAAACCTCAGTGGGAGATAATATATATCTAAAATAATACTCTGATACACAGAACTAGTTATTATAGTACACATGGTTTTTCATCCATTATATGAAAACACTGCATAGAATACCAGAAACAACCCAGATATACCAATCTGAGAATCCCAGTCTCAATAGTTTTTCACCTCAATTCCAGCTATAAGATTCTACTCGAGGCATAAAGGTAATACATATCGAGGATAAGACACTCTATGAGCCAATCCACAATAGATGTAACTCATCCATGAGATACAATCCATTGAAAACCAATATACCATATTTGATGGTTTGTATGAGATAATTCTCTCCATCTGGAATAGTTCTCTATATCCAAGTCTAATTCCTCAAACTAGAGGTCTAAACTAGAATTCCTTGAACCTTTCATAAGCACATAGGAACCCCTGATTAAGGGACCCCCCCCCCCCCCCTCACCACTAATTTTTTTTTACATAGTGCTTCTCCAGACCAATCATCATGTGCATCCGCTCTAATGAAAGAGATTGATAGAAGGGAACCACACCTCATTTCTACTCAATAACTGAGGGAGTACAAC
The DNA here is from genome assembly GCA_963277665.1 of Viscum album. NCBI lineage: Eukaryota > Viridiplantae > Streptophyta > Magnoliopsida > Santalales > Viscaceae > Viscum > Viscum album. The sequence continues at coordinate 1,726,519,961 of OY728157.1, forward strand.
TGGAGAACCTGCCCACAAAATCACTAAAGTACCCTTACATGCACCTCATGACATCTATTTATCACTAAATCCTACCAATTTATTATGAATAACTATTTTTGGGGCCCAATACTTATAAATATCATCCTTATTTGGGGGACCCCCTACTCTTGTGGAGGACACATTCATCATAGATACTCAAATATGGGGGAGTAAAATTATATAGATTGATGAACTACACCCTATCACAAAATGGGAAGAAAAATCCCAAGATATAGGACCTAAAATCTAATGTGGAAGGTGATTACTACGCAGCATATAAGGATATGCACCTTGATATGAAATGGGTGTGACACTTTATGGCTAGAGGACCTGCACCCAGGAACGATATGTGAGAAACACTCTACATATATGATCACTATGGGGGACCTAAACCCATAAATTGAATTAGAGTACCGACCTCAGGTTATATGAACCACTCCCTCATATTACAAGGGAGTACCAAATTTGCCAAAATAATGTATATGGAGGACAAAAACCCTGATATGATAGGGTATCTAATTCCATCAAAACAAATGATACGAGGAACACGTACCTTGTTCTAATAAGAGATATTAGACCATAGGAGAAGTGATCCATTGGTAGAAAACCAATGACCATAGTGGGAGCGTACCATATCAATTGATATAAGAGGTAAGGGTAACCAATTCCTTGAGAATACATGGTCGTTTTATTACCAGTTTATTTTTAAATGATCAACACTGATCTCCAAAAATCTGTTAAGCACTACTAAAATTAGTGTGACACTGGTAATTCCTTACATCAACAAACTTCCTTGGGTAGGGGACTCTCCATATGATAAATCAATGGAGAACTGATCTAGGGGCCAAATAACATTAGAAGACCATAATCATGATATTATAGTTCAGGGTACTGACCTTGATGCCAACCTAGTGATCCACCCATATCACTACCAAAGGTCTAACATTGCTTTTTCAAGGCCATTCCTAAAAAAAACATTTTATGTAACATGAAACAATAAATTCCACCCTCATGTACAACATGAAATACCACTGATCATAAGAAAATATCAATCTAGAATCAATTTTCCAAAGAAGAAGATACACAATATAGATGTTTTCAAGATGATAATTTGAAAAGTACACAGTGTGCACTGAGGATCACATAGTGAGTGAAACCACCCAAAAAATTGGAAGTTTCCTCTAATTCATGGAATGGGTGACCATGTGAGAATTCAAAGAATGTACATGTGGTACACGACATGAATCACCTCACCATGGCCACCGACCATGTATCTCATATAAATGGACTAAGAATTCATATTTCGCACATAGAGTGTACCCCCCTGGGACACGGTGTGTCCCCCCAACCTAGCCACTTGGTCATGTCTCTTAGCCAATCCTATTTTCAAAACCACATGTTTGGTTACATCAGTCATGTAGTTCTATAAGGCCATGTCCAATGACACATCACACTTATCCATGTCACATAGACACACAACCTGGGTTCACTAAATGTCTTGTAACCCTAGATAAATACATTTAGTCCTAAAAATTTAACTTCCCTAGAAAAGAAAATAGTATTGCATGGGACCATTCACTACATATAGTGTGATCATAAATTCAGAAAGTAATTTTCCTGTGAGCCCCAAGAATCAAACTAGTTTCCCTAAAAACCTATAGATCAACATTACAATGATAACTATAAATATTATTAGAAATCTAGAAATATTGAAATTTTTAAAATTGATAGAGGATTAAAACATAAATAATACTACCTCTATGGTGAATCAAAAAATCATCGGGCCTAAAACCACAACAAAATTGTGACTCTCATTGATATGGTGATGATCAACATTAGAGGGGGGATGGTTCTACCTCCACTATGTGTTTTTATGATTGAAATTGGTAGGGGTAATAGATTGAACATTATTAAATAAATTTATCTCCCCTTAACACCGTACTGCTAAATCACCACTGACCGAACTCACCATGATAAAAAATTTTCTGGAATCTAGGGATTTATGAATATTTGAACTCAAATATGGCTTCATATGTAATCTCAAAGTCTCCAAAAAATGATTTATTCCATTTTCCCTTAGAAAATAATGTTTTTTTAATTGAAATTTTTTATATTTTTTATATCACTATAGAAAGAATCTCCAAGTCCCATAATCCTGCACTGACCTAGCCCATGGCTTCAAAAACATATATAAATTTTTTCAAATGTCTTACAGGTAAAATAATGTGCCACTACTTCCATCCCACATTTATTATTTTCATCATTAAAACATAAAATTATAGTTAGGAAGATATAAACTAATATCTTCACTTTGACTCCCAATCTATTAAGCTCACTAAGAGGTTCCCATGCCTCATAAATGCACACACATAGAGAAACCACCAAAAAACCAAACCCGTAAATAGGTTCAACATTTTCTATATATAGAAACAAGGAATATCATCTGTCCACAGTTTTCAAAAGTTAAAGAAACTAATCATCATGTTCTTTCTGAAGTCATAGGGTATAGCGTGACACCACCTCACTAACCTATAACAGAAGTCTGTGTAACCCATAAGTTATCATCCATCCCTAAATGATCTTCCTTTTTCATCATCAAGAGTCATATAGAAAATATTGAAACCAAACTCATGAGGGAATTAATTGAAAACACATGGCTGACCAAGGGTAAACAATAGGTTGTATTAAGTCCTTCTTCTATGAACCGACAACAACCACTCCCACCGGTGGCTGGATAACTGATCATGGAGAGTAGGAAACCAATCTAGAGAAAGGGAGAATTTTAGGTTCTAACTATGACACTAAATCATTGTTATATAAAAGATTAACCCTCCAAAAGGTCATCCAAACATTCAGTTTTAGCTAAAGTCTCCACTGGTAACACGATGGGTAACTCCAACATTCCAATAGATAACTACTCATAAACAAAAAAGTCCATGGAAACAATCCACCATGCCTCCAAACTATCCAGTTTTGGAAACACTAACTCTTCCACATGGTTTGAATCCCTTCAAAAAAACAAATCTTTTGTGGGGAAGAATCAATAATCCTCATGCATCAAATTATACATTATGAAAACCCATCATTTGGTTCTACCAATGTCCATCATCACCCTGAATGAATCTCAAGAACGAAGTGGAAATAAAATAGTGCACCACTAAAATTTATATAAATTCTACTTAAAAAATTATAAAGGACGTAGATTGTATCTTTATTCATTTTCAGAGATTCCATGCCAAAATCCATTGTAGTCTGAAGTTGTTCCCACCCTTGTTCTGCATCTCCAAATGTAATTCAATGGAATCCTGATGGTGGTGGTGAAAACATCACAAATTGTCTTCAACCTCTTATATCTATACTGGATCTTCCACCATTTCCACCATTATGTGTGAATCCATTCTCAAAACACTAACACTTATAAAATTTTCCATAAACAATCTCCATCTTAGTAGCATAGTGGGTCATAAAACCTCTAGTAAGATCTCTTTGGCCATTAAAAGTGTAACAAAACCTCTCATGGGGATGACCACATCCTTGTTTGGACTCCTACACTAAAAGCCCACATGTCTGATCTTAGTCATGGGAAATCCTCCAACTCCATGATCCTATTTATTTATTTTTTTAATCAATTATAGATTTCACAAACTCATGACCACCATTGTCATTGATAGCCACCCGTCCCTCTGCTATGTATATCGCTACTACTATAGGTTTCCACTATACCCCCGTATATTAGGGAAGTCACACGAATATGACACCTAGCCAGACGTCTCTATTGATGCCCAGATCGAATGTCTATTATCTATAAAAAGGATTCATAACCATTGCATATTCTATTCCATGGATATAATACCCTACTAAATCTGCAGAAGCTCATGGATATGCACTATCATATTCATGGATGGATAGAAATATACCCAAAAGGGTCATTGAATATATAGAAAATTGAGATATGCATCATTAATGGTCTACATCACCAGCCGCCTCTATAGCTATGATGAAACCTGTAGAAGGATTTCCAATAATAGAACCATATAATTTTGAGGTGTCCACTTATGGAATAAAAAAACTTTGAATTCCACAAAAATTTCATCATATTACTATGTTCAGGATAACCATGATACCTCATATGACACTAACTCAAGGACTCGTGAATCACAGTTATCCACTATTCATCCATCACTTACACTGTTATCACAATATACTACTCTGTAGGTGGTTTCTGAATTACAGGTTCACTTAGAGGAAAATCATCAATAAAATTTCCTTGCACTGAATCCTTATATCATGTTGCATCTTCATCATAATCCTATTGTGGAACCATATCTGTCTTTTTTCATTGTGGAGTCCTAAAATTTATTTAATAAACACCATGGTAAAAGGGTATATCTCTAGAGATGACTTAGTAAATATAGAAAAAATAATTTATCATTCCAATGTGATTCATGATACAAAAATTTTCTATGATCAGTCCCAAAATTTACCAAGAATATAATTAGGTTATCAGAGTCATGATAAATGTATACGTCAACCTCCATAGTAAAAAATGGAGTCACTGTCTATAAATCCAAACTCAGAAACCCTTAAACAATAATTATACAACCCATACCAATCTTACAAAACAATTATTGTAAACTGGAACCCTCTCTAATAACACTATATTATGACCCGACCCAACAGTGCTCAGGAAACGACCACCCAAAGCCAGCATCACATAGGCAATGGACTGTCATCTAGTTCCACGAGGTTATATCACAAAGATTGGAGGCCTTATCCTGTGTTACCTATATTAATTCACCCATAAGAACCTCCATGAATTTTTCTATATTTATAAAAATATCAAAACCAATGTGAATGAAAAAATAATTCCCAATAAACTGTAAAATTAGATTAATGAAAGGGTAAAAATGGAAAAATAATCACCTAACACAAACAGTAAATGTATGAAAACTGCTCATCAAGAGGGGATTGTTGTCAAATTAATATGTAAATATGCTCATTGACCATGCTTTGGTAAACACCTTGGTCATCTTGTGTACTATGATTTTCTTGCTCTCAGACCTCTGGAGACTCCATCAATAGTCTTGTGGTCTATATAAGAAAAAAGATTTGTGGGAAAATCCCATGAAGTTGTGTGTATATCAATACCTTGTACATACCCAAAATCCCCAAATGAAAATGTATAAACATAAAGGTAACAATCCAATAGACCAAGCGAGATTGAAAACCTAATGATAGAGAAAATCCATCAATATCTATCATCATCTACAAACGATTTGTTAGCCAAGTCCACATGGTGTATCAGCCAAGAAGCGAAAACTCTGCATAGACTCCCAAAAAACCCAAATATACTCATCTAAGACCCCCATTCTCATTAGGATTCAATGTTAAAAATCACTAAGTGATTCTACATGTTGATTTATGGTAGTAAAATTTAGGATAACACACTCCCTGGGTGCATCCATTAAATATGGAATACGTACATGATATAAAATCATTCATATACAAATATACCATATCTTATGGAATATTTGATGGAATTAACGCCTCTAGGAACATATCACTAGGTCCTATTCTAGTGGTAAACACCAATGGTCCAAACACCAATGTCTAACTCTCTGTAAAGGCCTATAGTCAAACATGTAATGAATCTCATCCCTCCCCAATAAATATAGTTTATGGCAAAAAACTATAGACCATTGCCCAAGTGAATCCTCTGTAAAGAAATTGAAAGAGATAGATATTACCCCTACCTCACTGCTACCCCACATCATAGGGAGTACTAGCTGCTAACCAACGCACAAAAACACCAAAGTACACATAGGAAGATGAGAAGACCTCACTCTATTGAGGTATCACAATCTCCTACCTAGTTAACATTACCAACATGTTGACTTCCCACCCATCACAACTATGTTTCTCAGTTGGGGGAGATCCAACTAAAGTGAGGTGCATGGTTCATGACTCCACTCAATGACAGGGGATTGAAAATATGTAGATTGAGGTCCGACACACATAAATGGTAGTGGGATAAAACAACTTAATAAGGATATCATCACCCTATCATTGATAGGTATTACTACACCACATATAAGGACCCAATCCCTTGTATCATATGTGATTACCCGTCTTTAGCTAGAGGATCCACTCCCTAGTATGTCATGGGGGGTACCACTCTACCAGAATGATTTCAATGGAGGACACTCACCAAGAAATGACATGGGACTACCAACCCTGAGATAGAGGAAACACAATGTGACATGATAGGGTAGTACCTACTCTATCGAAACAATGCATATGGAGAAGCCACACACTAGAATAACATGTGAATTTTGACTTCCAGTATAGAGGGCCCACACCCTGGAATGTCTGAGGAGTACTAAATACATTTATTCCTCACATTTGGAGAACCAATTCCCTATCTCAGTAGGAGAGTTACCAGTAAATGAATGAAGGAACCACTCCATAGTATGATATGTTCTTACATACTCTATATAGGCTCCATATATGTAGGGATCACACCTTGATAGAATAAGAAGTTCTTTCCATCTATACGAATGATAATGTGAACCCACACCCAATTCCAACAGAGGTGATATGAACCCTTGAGAAATAGTCTATGGGATGATGACCTACTACCACTATGGAAGTTTTCTGTCTCTATCAATAGTATAGGTAAGGGAACCACATGCCCTAATACAACATGGGTGTTTCCGTCTTATTGTATCTTTAAACTATCCACACCGATCTCCAGTAGTAGTTGAATGCATCTAAAAGAAGTGTCACACTTTTTGTTCCTTAGATTCCCATAATACCATGGGTATGAGATTTGATCCTTGATAGAATAGGGGAGAACCAATCTTCCAGGATAATGATTTTAGGGCACCAACATCCTAATATGTTAGGGGTGGGAACTGACCCCGATTTCAACCTAGCGATACACCATAGTAACTTCCCAAAATCTAAAACCACTTATATAACACAATGCTACAAAAATTACAAATTATATCTTCAAATCAACTTTGTTGGAAAACATACCATTCAATATAGAAAAACAATCAGTATCAGATACTCTCAATTCTATATCTATGTTCAGAAGTTGTAGATACACTATGAATATGATTGCAATAATATCCTATGAAATGTACATGACACGTGTGATATGTCTATTTTACCAACATATATTTGATGGGTATTAACATATTCCTTCATTTAATATCAATTGATTTGATAAAATTTACTTTTAAGATATTTTTTTTTAATTATTATCATGGATTTTTATTTTGTGCAATATAATGAAGAAATAAAATTCTGGAAAAAAAGACACATCATGCCATGAGAAATGTGAAGCGACATGACACAAGATATTTAGAGAGAATGAAGAATGAAATTGTGGAGATGAACCGGTACACATCGTATTCTATGATTATGAGATGTTTAGTAGCAGTTTGTGAGAGGCTGTAGACCACTTAGAAAAAGTCATGATGATGGAACATGTTGTGAACTGCAAGAACATGTCATGGGTCTGCAGTACACAACGTGACCTAAGTCAAACTAGTGTAAAATGTTTCCGTGTATTCAACGCAGTTGAGGAAAACCCAAATCATAAGTACATGACGTGTATGCCATTTAAGCATCATTATGATGGAAATATAATGAAAATAAAATATGACACGTGCCATATATTTTTTCCAAAACACCAATAAATACAAGCCCCATATACCTCTACAACACAATCTGGACCTAAGGGAGTTACTCAACCACCCAGAAGATTTTGTAGATATGTTTTATTTCGGTTTTGTTTTATCCTTCCTTTCATTGATAAAATCATTTAAATACTTTCTATTTTAATTCCATTATCTATTTTTATTTTTTTTCATCTCACTATCTCTCCCATATGTTTTATTTATTATTAAATATGGATCATTCATAATTGGAAATCACCCAACTAAGACTTGATAAGTCCATAAGGGATATAAGAATCCATCAAAATGGGTGTGTATCAAAGTGTTTTATTTCATGATTCATTTTAAAAATCATTATATTTATTAGGTATCATGTTGCGACTCAGTTTTATCATATATACTATTATAACATATACCTAGTGTGTTTAATAGTAGATTAAAACCCACATTATTTAGATAATTAGTCCATCACCAATGATTGTGATTATTCTTCTATATGAAAATTATGATCTAAATTCACTTTTTATATTTTGATTATTCTGACCAGGTTGAATTGGGATTATAGGGTATTTTGATAGGGAATGGACATTTCTTCTACCGATAAATCTTTTTCATTGAAAAACCATTAAATATTATTGATTTTCAAGTCCATTAAAGATTTATATTTTGGAAAACCAACCCTATAAGTTGATTCCTCTCTATTATGTTTCTCTATGTGAATTCTATTATTTTAATTTCATAGTTTTTTTAATAAAATCAATCAAAAATTAGAGTGACCTAACTATTGGTTAAGAGTTATTATCAATGTGTTCCATACTCTCTGTGTGTTCTACCCCACTCATCATCAATAAAAACCTGTTTAGTTTTTATGGTTTGGAAAATTATAAATTTATAATTTGAATCATGGGTAGAGGAATTAATGATGTCATTCGGGCGTGTCAATGCACTGGGATGTACATGGATAGTAAAACCATTTAAACACATACTGGGGTAATCTTGTACATAATTTGGTTCTCTATGTGATCAAGCATAGTGTGTTCATGATGTACACTTCCTGTATTTCCCCACCCCTAGCACCCATCCTTGTATCTCCTCCATACAGATTTTCCAAATGTGTCTCACACACGGTATGTACCTCGTGGTACATGGATTGTCCCAATGACCAATCCACATGTCGAAATCTATTTATCATTACTACATCTATAAGTTTATGTCTATGTGATTTTTATGTGTATTTCAACATGCCTAGGTCCAATGACATGGTATCCTTGGCCATGTCCCATGGAAATGTGATTTGGGGTCATTACATGGCATGTAACTGAGAACATGTTATGTAGCCCCCAATGATATCATCACTGAATGGAAAAAACACTAGTCCTATGAACGTGTACTAACCTATGTCTAATCATAAATTCTAATAGGATTTTCCACGCGAGCAACCTAAATCAACCCAATTTCCCCCAAAACATACAGATTGACCCTAAAGATGTCTCTAGACATCGTTAAAGGGATATATAAAGCTCAAAACAATAAACATAATTAGTTTAAGCATTTCATTCTTAAATAAACCAACCATGATGAAAAATTGATGATGATTTAGGTAAAAAATTATTCCCAAAACATTATACTCCACAATTTAGTAATAATCGATGTCAGAAATAGGGATCAATGACAACATTTCACATTGATTAGTACTTGGTTCATATGTTTCTCTAATAGGGGAGGGGAGTGTATCACCTATTATTTGTGTCAGGTTCCCCAAAGGGGATAGGTTATAGATTTATTCTATTTAATTTTATTAAATTAATTATCCTCTAGTTAACAACCAACCACCAACATTCCTTCTAATGAACACCTTATGATAGAAAATTTTATGTCGCTCGTTAGGTAAACATGATGATCTAAATTCATCTACTGCCTGAAATTTCAAATATTACACACAAAATCATTGATTGTTCACATTTCCAAATTCAATTTATGTACATGATAAAATGAATTTAATATTTTTAATATCATCACAATGAGGCTCTCTAGGCCCCTAAATACTATTCTTACACAGTGCTTGGATTCATATATATTATTCTGATCATTCCAAAGTCTTTTAGGACAAATCCAAAACCACTAAAAAACCTAATTGAGTGTTTTTGTGGTAGAATCTATTTTAACATCATCTTTTTATTATGTTTCATCATTTTGAAATCTCTGAATTTTATATTTTAACTCAAACACAACAGTACATAAAATGATAATGTATTTGTAAATTTTAAGTGATTTTTTATTTTATAAAAAGTAATTAATGATTTTTTAATCTATATAATCATACATCGTAACTATTGGAAAAAATATACCTTAAGGATTCGAATCAGTGGGTTTTGGGTGTGATTATGTTTGTTTATAAAATCATATGATTGTAATTGTGTTTGGATGATGTTTCTGAAGAAGGTGTTTAAGGGGGCATATTTTCCTAGTTTTTTCCAAATTATTGGGCCTCAATATTGGGGGTCTAATTTTGGAAAAATAAGTATTTCTTCATAAGATTGAAAAATATGTAGATCATCATGAATAATTATTTGAATGAAATTGGTAGTACATATAACTATGAAGGAAATTAGAAAATAAATGTAGCAGCGAAGTATGAGGAAATTAAAACATAGCAGAATGGTTAGTGGGGAGAGAACAATCTATTGTGAAGGCATGTGGTACATGTATGGCTTGTGGTATGTGGGATGAAAAGTCATTTTAAAAAATGAGGTGGTGATTTTATGATTTTTTAATGGAATCATTGGTTAAAATTTGACAATGATTGTATTAGGGAATAACTTTTCTTCATGAAGAAATTTGGATATGAATGAAAGAGTTCGTGTGGAGTCTATGCTGGATATGTGGTTTTTAGCGATGTTATTCTATGAAGGGTGAACAGTTTTGATTATTCAATTACATGAAGGTTGTATTTCATGGAACTGAATCCCACAAAGGAAGAAGTTGACTGTGGGAGTTGGGAATCTATTGATGGTATAATGATGCGAAGATGGTATGCAAATGATTGAAGTGTTATGGTGAAGGATAATTGTACGTAGAAGTGGGAAGCGGTACACATAAGGAGGCAGTATGAAAATGCTATTTGATAAATCATAGGTACAACAGGGAAGAGGTAATCCATATAGCATATCTACTATGCAGTTCATAGAGGAATGTAGACGGTTCGCAAAGGACTCAAAGAAGCTTTAAAAAGAACTAAAATTGTTTATGAATGAAATTTATATTAACATTACAGTACATAGAAAAGTGGAGTTCATCTATAGGTGAAAGATGAACATCAATAGAGCATAAATAGAGCATCCACTTCTCTGTAGTAATTGTAATCAAATTAATATAGATTATTTTATTATTCTTTTTTAGGAAGTTAAAAATTTTATATGTTCATGTCTATTTCTTTTCATTAGAAATCACAGTTCTAGATATTTTTGTTGAATAATATATTTTTCATGTGAAAAATATTTTCTTCATAAAAAATTTTAGGAATATCAATTTATATATATTTTTAAAAAATATAAATATATTGGATACATAAAACAACATATAATCATCTAAAATATATTATTTCATATAAATAATCATAATACTGCATAAAAGTATTAGTATTAAATACCAAGGATATAGAAAATTAAGAATCCTTATGAATTGTGGTTATTATTTAGACTTTTTAAAAATAATTTTCATTCAATTTATTATGCCTGAATACACTATTATCGTATATTTTCACTTAATATAATGGTTATAATTAACTCACCAATATCAACGCCATTATTTTAAATTAATTAATATTTTTATTCATATTCAATTTGTGCCTGAAACCTCAGTAAATATCAAGTTATAGTCATTACCCCTTTATTTGATTAAAAAACCATTGGTTTTTTATTCATCACATTTTATTGAATAAATAAATAGATATTATTTGATTAATGATATTTAGAAGTTGATATCCATATATATGGAATTTTCATTTTACAATTTCACTATATTTTTAATGCCAAATGAATATTATGCAAAAGATAATTCATATACCTTTTGAAATCATATAAAAACTTATCAAGGTCGAATGAAATGTTTATGAACTCATAAAAATGATAATTTAATTTCATAAAAACCCATAATTATGTCATAAAAACATTAAAATTAATGAATATAAACATGATTATAAGTAATAAGAATATTTTGAAGAATTTCAAACGTCATGTTATAAACTATGACATCTTATACACTTACTTTGAACTATTAACAATCATCCATATTCTTCTTTTAAAATTTTTGTATTTATGATCATCATATGAAAAAAAATATTTCATTAAATATTCATGACTATAAGATTTATAATTTTTATTTCCCCACCTAATTCCCATATAGTACTATGATAATGAATAACCAAATGTTGGTTAATAATAAAATAAAGAAAATGTTACATAATATCATTTAATCATCATTATTATTTAACATTATTCTAAACAACCACAAAAAATTCACAAGGACATGTTCCAGGACACTATTTATTCCTAAAATGATAGCTAAATTAGATTCAAAAAATAGTAAACATATCAATTTCACATAGGTGAAAATTGAAATTTAAAAAGCTTATAATAATTTATTATGGTTTGGTTATCCCATTTATTAATGTAAGGTCAGAAAACATCCATAAATTCCCATAAATTCTTCAATGATGTGCATATACCTATATAAAATATTAAAATATAGTCTAGTTGATTTATTCTCTCAAAATGACCATCAAAGTGTTAACAATACATGGTGTCCTTTTATGTTTTAGGAAAAAAATTACATGTTTACTATTTTGACAATATTATATGTGTTTTCATTTTTTATTACTTATGTGTACTAAATTTGATGAAATATTCATCCATTCAAGGTAAAATAGATAAATAATTAAACTTCATTTAACCATTAATAATATGATTGAAATATATGTTGGTGAAGTGTAAAAAGGCCACGGTGAAGAATTGTTTGATCATGAATGATGGGAATTTATTATCCCAATAATATTTATGTTCTATTTGAAGAACAATGATAGTTAACATCATATACAACATTAATGTGAAGCTTAGTATGCCTCCATTATAATGCACCATCATTAGATAAATGTACTCCCTATAGGATATGATACTACCTTGGGGAATACTATTTTATCCCCCATAAGATATGAATAATATCATATTATCTTCCACCCTCATTCTCATGATTTGACCCACACACGATCACTACCTTGACTAATCTTCCTTTTAATAGTAATTAATGTTTGTTTCAAACATCATGAATGGGAATTTTTCTATGTTGTTCTCTAGCTACATAGGTGGATGTTATTTCCTAATATAGAAATTGGGATTTTCCCATAACCTAATTATATCCATTTTCAATATAAAAATGCCATGGGCATCTTCTAGCCATCCTAATATTGTCAAAATTATTTCAATATATTTTTCATCCATCAAATATGGATAAAAAATATCAAATTATTTTTTCATAGACATATAAAAATTATTAGCGTATATACTATATGTCATGGAAATAAATTTTTTAAGACAAATTTCATAATATATTGAATGTAATTTAATAAATTAAATGTCATGAACTTTTTCACCACTTTCATAAGGATTAAAATTTAGTTTTATAATCATATATATTTTTATTATTCCACTTCAATATATTTAAATAAAACCTCAACTGCAATTTCAATTCATATAAAAAATAAATCATACATAAAATGGGATCAATAAGGTGAATTTTTTTATAGGAATTATTATTTTACCCATGAATTTCACAATTGGGGATCAACACAATAAGGGACCTTATTGATTGACTATACAATAAAGAAATGAAATGTATATGTTGGTATTGGATAATATTATATATGATGATGTGTATTTTTAAATTATATTGATGTCACTGTTAAAGAGTAAAATAAGTTCAATGAAAATTTTTATGATAAAAATAAAAAAACTTTTGTTTGCAGGGAATAATTTTTTTCTAGGTATGTCAATAATAGAATGTCATTGATTGAATGGAAAATAAGTTGTTACCCTTTTGAGCATATAGGAAATAATATAAATAAATCATTCATGTAGTATTGGTTGTGTTCTAAATTTTCTTAAATGTTATATATAGTAATGATCCAATATATTAAATGAAATATATATCCGTAATTAGGGGATGATGAAACAAATTTACTTCTTGTTTGATGAAAAATTCAATAATAAAATGAGTATACTACATAATTAGTCGATGAAAGATGAATATTTATTCATTTTATTATTGTTATCTAATTAGGGTCTTCTATTTATTGTTAGATACCACTATTGATATATTTTTTATACTTCCTAATATTGAGATAATGTATTAAAATAGTTTTAATGATGTTATATCCAATAGTTTTACAAATTTAGAGGTATCTATGTTTTGTAAGATTCAGACGCCATGATCATGGAGTAGTAAACCTCAATTTATAAATGATAACAATAGATAAAATTAAAATGTTAAACTATAATGTACATTGTTTTTTATTAATATAAATTTAATTTGGTTCTAAAGTCATTCTAAATTAATTTAAATATAAATATATGAATATATGAGATTTTCTTTTCAAATAAGTAAAAATAAAGTGGAATTTATATATATTTTAGTGTTCGTAGGGCAACATATAACATATAAAAGTCCGATATGTGATCTGTTAAATATAAATAACATATATATTAAGTTACGTACATCAAAATTGACATTTTGGGTCAGTTTTATATGTTAAATTTTATATATTTATATAAATAACAAATAATTTTTAACAAATATATTTCAATATATGTTAGAAAAAATGGATAGGGTAATCATATTTTATGAATTTTCAGAATAATTTTTTATTATATAAAGTAATAGAAATTTTTTTGAATGAATTAATTATAAATTTTATTTATGATCCCATTCATAACATTTAATTGACAATACGATTATTGAAAAGCAGTCAGCTATATAATTATAGCATGTTAAGATCACTAATGGATAAATATAATGTTTTAAAACATATATAGATGAGATATGGGGACAAATTGATGGATCCATTAATACATGATAAATCAATAATGGATAAAGTATGATCAAATCATGAGAAATTATTGACAAGTCATTTAATTTATTTTTTTATTTCTAAAACATTGTATTTTATGACATGATAGAATAACCAAGTATTAGTATAATTGATCTAGTATTATGAAACAATCAAAAACATTTTTTTTGGGAAAATATCAACATAGAATTATTTTACTTTTACATTGACCCATTTGATGGATGTATTATATTTATACACAATTTATGTTGAAAATTTAATTAAATTCACTACTATTAATTTCAAAAGAATAAAAAGAGTACACATTAATTTTTTTTCATTTTATATTACAGTATCGATATTTGATATTTGACCATATTATATCAGTTAAATAATTTTTAGGGAGTAAGATTTATATAAATTGGTCCATAAATATAATGGAGGGTGTGTGATGACGAGACATAATTATTTTAATAATATTTTAAAAAAAACTATTGGTGGATAAATTTCCACATTTACTACTACAGACCATAACTGAATTTTTTGATTCAAAAAAAAATTACAAACATAATGAAGAAAATAAAAATCTAATATTCATTGTTTTCATGATTCTTTATTTTATGTTTCTCTATTTATAAATAAATTTCCTAAGAAATTATAATGATTTATCGAAGGGATAAAATATATTCTATAAAATGGATATTTATCCTATATACCAAGAAAACATGTAATTTTCAATTCAAACAGACTTTTATTATATTAATAAAAATTATGTTTTATGATTTATTATTAATGATGTTCTATGAATTTCATCAGATGGAATAATATAATGTCTTTCTATATAATGTCATCTAATGGGGGCAGAAAATGATACAAGTTGATCTTAAATTAATATTATCAGGAGAAGTTGAATATTTTTTTCAGATGAAGAATAATCATTGTATAAGACAATGTTTTTTAGGTATTATAATTATCCATTACATGATGACTATTAGCCAAAGAATTTTATTTGTGGGTATGATGAGAAGTTTATCCAAGGAATTTGGATCCAATCCCATGAAATTTAAAATTTTACTTCCAGACCTCATTTATAAATAGATTATTCTCCATAAGGATAATATTATTTTGACAACGATGATCTAATTTTTCATATAATGTTTCTGAGAAAAATCTTCACTAAGTGATATTTAATCAAAAAATTTAATGATTTTTCAGAACTCATCCTTTGTGATATGATTCTAATAAATTCATTGTAATTTATATTGTGTAAGATCTATTGGATGAAGGAAACTCATGGATAGAGGGATAGAAGTCAGTATGATCATATAGATAGATAATTCCTATTGTAAGGAAAAATAAGTTTTCTGATCATTTTGATTGAGGTATCCTAAGGCATGGGTGATAGACCTTATAGTGGGTTAATTAAAATACACTTAATGTTATGATTAAGGACTCCCTTTACATATTAGTTAAATTTATATTCATTTCATTGTAACTATTTTTTATGTTTTATTATATAATTTATATTATAAGTATTACGTTGTAAAATTTTTATTACAACATTTAAATAATTCTATTGTATGTATTTTGAAAATTTACCTATTTATAACATTTTCTATAAATTTATTGATACAAATTATTGTCTGATTAACATTCATAATGATGTTAATAAATTTATATGTTGAGTAAAAAACAATTCAACCCTCTTTAAATTATTTATATACTCATGTTATATATATTTATATGACATAAGTTAATATATATATATATATATATTGTTTAGAATTAATCTTCTTTCTAAAAATGTTTTTTTTTCATAATAATATAATATTATTCTATTGGGACATCAAAGAACCGTAATCCTAGTTTTAAACCAATCATTGATGGTTATACATATTAAAAATATTGATTAAGAGTCAATAAATTTCATATCAATAATTTTATAGGTAAAATTATTTTTATTATTGGAAGTTGTAATATTTCATACAAGAAAGTTATATATTTTTATATAAGGGAACAAGAAGAATATCTACGAAATTAAAATTATTTACATACATTATTATGTTCCATTACATGAAATTTTTATTGTCATTTTTCATCTAATGAAATAGATAACAATATATAGAATACATTGGATGTTACTAATTAAGGATGTTCTAATGCTTCAGAAACATGGATAAAAAAGTTGCATGCATACTATTACGACAATTATTTTGATCTAGGTGAATACAAAATGATGATGTGTCAACATTTTAGGGGAAATTTTTTGAACATAAAATAACATGGGAAGAAGATTTGATAGATGAGTAGTTCATTTAAATGAATATTGATATAATTCATATTGATTTAGAGTCGAACTGTAAAACTAATTTATGATACTAAATATACTACCATTCATATTTTGGATGAATTGACTAGAACTCTAATTAAAATAGAGAATAGGTATAAACGATATGTATTGAAGGAAATGGTGAAAATTAATGATTCTTTTTCATCAACATATAATGCTAAATCATGGAAATGTATTTTCATGAACCTGAACATTATACATATGGTTCTATGGTTAAATTATTATAATATTACTCTATACAATATATCACATTCCAAAGGAATAAATAGTTCAATATTTTTGAGAAATTATATATAAAAAATAAATAAAAAATACATTTGAAAACATAAAATCCAAAAAATTATTTCATTTTGTCGAAAACATCATTCCCATTATAATTATTCTATAAAATAAAATATACTAATCTTATGTTCACCCTATAAAATAGAACGAAATTAAATTTGTATATATAGATTCTCAATATGGTTGGGCATACAAGTGAAGATAATCAGTGCACAAATAATATGGTCTAAATAAATAACACTAAAATAATTCTATATAAATCAATCACAAGAACATGTATATAATCTGAAGTTATCATAATTATTCAAATAAAAATATGGATGTGAATAAAGAATTTCATAAATCTGGAATGAATAAATCTTGACGTCTAAAACATATTATTGATACCTTGGGAATATATATCTAAAAAAATTTCAAGTACTCGTATCAATACATCAACATAAATCGGTAAAGTCTCATCCAAACATGTAACATAGTTTTTTACATTAGACATACTAATTAATTGATTGTAATTATTATTCCAGGCCCCATCTATAATATTATTATACTAATATAGTCATCAAATTGGAAAACTACATAATAAAATAATCATGCATTGAATAATCTAGGATTTCAGGTAATAGAAGAAATAATTTTTGTAAATTTAGTACATTAACTCATCAAACTTATTATAAGACATATGGATTAGTATGGTGGATGGAATAATGTTAGAGCATCCTTAGTAAATCATAATATTCCATAATATTTTTTTACATAAATAAAAATATAGAAAAAATATGACAAGAAAATTTCATGAAGAAAATAACTTTAATCATAATGAAATCAATTATTTAAAAGATAAAAATATCCCAAATATTAATGAATGTATTATATTTTAATATAAAATTTTAAAAATTTATAAAATGTATCAATATAATTAGCATCCATGGTGGAGTGAAATTATGTGGAAACTATAATAAATTGAATTTCGCACTTCTGAAAAAGGTAAAAATTATCTTTCAGAACAGAAGAAAAATATTCTTTTTTAAACCATTTTTTAAAAAGTAAAACTTGGATATGAATTTTGTTAATAAAAAATTTTATAATATCATAATAAATATTTTAAAAAATTTCTATGAATTTTTTTGACATAAAAATTATTGATTCTTGACTATGTAGAAACAAATGGTCAATTATACATAAAATCTATTTTTTCAGAATATTGAATACTAAAAGTGAGTAAAATGTTTTGAAAATTTGTAATTTATATAAATAATTAGATATTAATATATTATATTTTATTAAATATAAATTATAAAATAATTCTCCCTACTGATACTTAATATTAAATAATATAGAATTATTACACGATTTTTAAATATACCTATACATCAGTCCAGACATCCTTAATATGTGTTCAAATATAAATTATAATACATATATATATTTATTGTCAAATTATTATATAAAACTACCAATAGATATCATAAAAATAAATATTATTTTATAATATTTTATCACCAATTTATTAATAATTAATAATTAAAATCAAACATTGATTAAGTACTTATTTGATTTCCATGTATGTATTGGTTTTGTAATTTTTTCCCTTGTATAATGATCGTGGTTACATCATATCCCAAAAGTCACTCATTATTTAAATATAATATATATATTTATTAGATATATATTTCATGTAATCCATAATTTTATGATATTAAAAAATGAATTACGCCATCCATGTAGATGGTATGTCACACGTACACATTAATATTGTTTCAAAATTTTTATGGGTAGATGATAAGAAAAGAAAATAGTAATTCCTATTTACAGAATCACTATTATATAATAAATATCATGTATATTTGTTAAATCAACTATTATTCATATCCATGTAAAACATAAATAAATAACAAATCACATTTATTCATAGATGTGGGATTCAACACCTACCCATGAGTGACATTATCATTTTATAATTTGGTTTAAATGTGGGAAGATAAATGATATTTTATAATCATAATAAAATTTTATTTTATTGAGGTTATAAATTTATTATTTTATTATAATTACCTATTATTTAGAGGGTAAAAATAAGAACAATAATGAAGTGACTTGTTATGTCGATAAACTATTTATTTAAATAACTCATTTATATATCCTCTTATGGACACAAGGGTTGGTATTTTGGAAATAAAATGACCACTGTAATGTTTCTATGTATTTTCAATAGATATTGTTGGAAAATTGTAATTTTTTGTTTCTTAATTTGGTTTTGATAATAGAAGTGGTGTTATCATATGTGAGAGAAAAAATAATCATTTTTAATTACCAAAAAATTAAAATATAACTAAGTCATTCTCAGTCAAAATGTTTTGAAAATTATAAATATTGAAATATAAGGTATTATGTGGTTGAAATATCCTCATCCAATAATAGTTGGATATTATTATGTGGTATTTTTAAAATAACCTTTTTGTTTAACCCATCAGTTAACCTATTTTAATCATAATCGTAGTATTAGATTTTTAATATTAATTGTATGTAATTTAATATAAAATTTTAAAATTTTCTTATATATATATAAGAAGACATTTTAGAACATACCATATCTCTATTATCCACTTTAAACATTTCTATTAATTTAAAATAATTTAATAAAATAATATTATCATAAAAAATCATTAATAATATTTGACATTATTTATCCATAATGACGTCAAATAGATCAAGACAAAGTGGTAATTCTTATCTAAACATTGATCCAATATATAATATTCAATATTTAACTTAAATATTCATATTACATGTTAATTAATTTAAATGTAATTATATTCATATTCTTATAATAATTTCATTTTTTCAATTACATGAATAAATAATAAATTAAAATTATTTAGTAATTTATGTTAATTATATAATCCCAATAAATTGGAAACAAAAAAATCAGGAAAATAATTTCATTTCCTAAAAATAACAAATTACATTCAACAATAATTTTTTTCTCCCATTAGGAAAACATAATATAAATTTTACTATAATAGGGGCACATTATTTAGTAATCATTACATTAAATATTTTATTGATAATTTTATTGTAAAATTGTCCCATAGTAAATTATGTTTGGTCCTACAATGATAAAATTATATGTCGCTTTTTAAAAAATGAATTACGAATAAAAATAGTGACTTTAACACATAGTTAATACCATGGTTAATGAAATTTATCCATTTATGACGATGATACATTGTACAATATTTATGATTCCTAATGAATGAAAATAAAAGAATAATATTTTAATATTTTATCCTTCATGATTATTAATGTGTTCATATTTTTTAAAATAATCAATAGGTTTATGAATATGTTTTAAAATAAGTTGGGATATTATTATGAAAGACATTTTTTAAAAAATTATAACTTTTAAGAAAATAACTAGATTCATTTGTAGGCCAAGATTGATGAAAATATTTTTTGATTGATATATGATTTCATTTAATATATAATTTATAAATTTCCTTAAATTAATTCACCAATACTGAATAAATAAACTTATATAATAAAATTTCCATTCATAAAATTGTTATTTCAAAAAAAAAAACATATCTTTCACCATAAAATTGATAGTTTTATTTTAATAAATTAAAAAATAATGAATTCATTGGGAAAATTAATTTTTTATAAGTTAGTTAGTTTTATTCATAAAAAATATTTTTAACATGGTAACAACCATGACCCCAGTACCTCAAGAGAAAATCATAACTGTATTACCTTAACGTAGTTACAATTGGTTGAATCCAAAAGGACATATCTGTTTTGTAATTTTAGAGAGATAGATGCATACATGATAACAATTATACTTTTAAAAAACAACATATAATATAATACATAATGACTGAAAATAAACTACGTCCAGGGAAACTCATTCAAAGATATCATCTTTATATCCTAGGGAAAGGAAACAAAATAAGGTCAATACAAATTCACATCAATAGTTTTGTACATCAGAAGGAATCATGAATAAATGTGCAAAAATAAAAAAAAATTCAATAATTGAACACACAAAAAATTTAACTATCTTTACTGAATGAACAAAAAATTAATTATCAATATGGAAATGTAATGAAATAAAAACCCTTGTCATTTTATTGATAAGTTGAGAATGAAATGCTTCTAGAGATAATATCATTTTGGAAATTTCATGGATTTTAATATATATATATATATATATATATATATGAATGAAATATTATTAAAATTATTGGATATTAGGTTTTAGTAGAATGATACAACTATTATAAAAACCTTTCACAATATTGTTTAATCTATAGGTAGAATCCAATTTAATTTGGCCAAATGATTTTTCTCTTGACACCTACGGATCCATCGATGGTCTATATAATACTACAATCCACCCATCACTATAGATAAAAATAATTAATCATATGTTGAATAATATATTTAATAAATGAATCAATATTTATTATAATAAAATACCCATATCAAGTAGATGAATCATATTTATCAATATTTTACCAGTTAGTTAAATAACATTAAAAGTAAACACCATAGATGAAAATGGTATATGATTCAGGTAGAAATCATTTCCATGATGAAATAATATGGATATTTATGATAATATAAATATCAATCAAATGATTATATGAAAATGATTATTTCAAAAGAAATATGACAATCACAATAGAATCTGATATTGTCCGATAGCATTTTCAACTTAGTAATTTTCAAGTGAAATCCAATTGGATGAAATAATTTCAATTGAAAATTAATATATCAGGAATTATGAATGAATTATGATATTATATGTCAATGTGGTTTTATATGAACCACATAATATTGAATTGTTGGATAATAAAAAATAAATATCATTATAATGTAAATTGAGACAAAATCCATTACATCATGCTTCTTTTTTATTGAACATTATTTGAACTGATGAATTATGGTTTAAAAAATAATAATAACATAAAAAAATATGTATTAATATTTTTAATAGTTTATAATATCCTTTTATACCATAATATCACACGGTCGTTATTAATCATTAATTATTTTCATAGATCCATCCTTTAGTAGCATTTTTTTCTAAGTAACTATTTTTTATGAATACTCTGGATCATGTCAAATGTTATATATGTTTACCATCACCGTAATAATAATTATGGAATAATTATCATATATTAAAATTAATTAATAATTTAATACCATATATGAAATATTATTTTGAAAAATGAACTATGTCACCATCATGGGGATGATAGATCATACGTATAGAAGAGTAAAATTTCAAAATTTTAAATTTCAATAATGAAAATGGTAATTAATATATTATTTTCCCATAATGATAATAATATAATATAAAATATATTATATATTTAAATATACATATATTAATATATCATTATATTGGTGTGGTGATGAAATAAGATTCACATCACATTATGAAGGCGGTAGTCCCCATGTACAAGAACGATTTTATTATCTTTTAGTGTCAAAAAATAAAATGATATCTGATCATTAAATAAAATTAATTTTTCACGAATAATATAATTATATTATTTATATCTCATTTAATCTATAAAATTAATCCTTATCACCTTATATGAAATTTTTTAGTAAAAGAAGAATCATATCACTTCATATGGCAGTAGTCTACTGTACAGATGGGTCGCGTTTTCATGTATCTTGCAGAATAGAAATATGTAAGGAATATATATGATACAATGAACTAGATTTATAATTATGTTATATATATATATATACATATATCATGTATACACTTTAGATATATCATAAAAACTAGCCTTTTTATGTGTATTGGAAAAAAGGATGACATCCTTTTGTGAGGTAGTACAATTCCACACAACCGAATGATGATTTAATAACAAATTTGAGGAATTCAAAGATGGATACAAGACATTTAATTATTATAAAAACATTAAATTATATGTATTGTACTTATTTTATTATGTCACTATTTTTTAATAATATTTTAAGGATGTGGAGAAAGAAATATAATAATGATGTGTGTTGAAGAACATTACCGCTTCTTCGAGTATTATCCTTAGTATTACCGAAATGACATAATATGATTAATTTATGAAAAAAAAATTCATCTAATATTATGGTAGCGATGTGGGGAAGTGAAATTTCTATGTCTTTACAGAAATAAAGTGTTTTGAATATTTTAATGAGTGAAGGGTGTTAGTGACCTTATATAGTTGAGGTGTGAAATTTTTATAAATACCAAACATATTCAGTTTGGACCAATAAGGGCCTATATACCCCGAGAGGGGGGGGGGGTGAATCAGGTCATGGATATTATTTTGAATCAATTTCTTCATTCCCGACTAGATGTTGACCTTTTTATCACAGGGGTCAATTTTTTTCACTTGTGTGTTTATTATGATAACATCATTTCTTCATTATCTGATGACGATGCTTTAGATGCAATGCAAGGAAGCAAGAAGTCTGACACAATGATTTTTACTTGCTTCACCCTCACAGGGCATTGTCCAAGGATCATACAATGACGATGTGACCCTGTACCAAATCCACTAAAGTTTACATCAAATAATTTTTATTCTAGATCACTTCTAAGCCAAGTATCACCACCTTTATAAAGTTAAGGGTCCAATCAATTCTTTTCCAAGGTTCAATACAAATTTATCTCTCTTTGCCTCACTGCTTGCCGAATGGATATCATTCTTCTTCTTCCTATTCCCACTACACATGGAAGGGATCCTGTTACAGTTTATTGACTTGTAGGTATTCCCATTATCACTAATGAATACATCATCCTTTATATGTAGATTCCCTATTTAATACCAAATTTCATTCAATAATGAATACTCTTTTGCCTCTGATCAGTAGGAAACAACTATGAGATACACAATAGAAAAGTTCTTTACTTCAAAAATCTCCCAATTTCTCAAAGATTAGACAAACCTTCAACAATTCCATGACTCTTCGCAATGCACAAAAATTTGAAGAGCTTGCTGCCTTGCAGAGCACACTGCTTTGTAGATCCCAAGCCTTCCCAATGAGCCTACCTTCGAAAACAATAGGCTGTCACGTAACTCATGCTGTCAGAAAATGAATTCCTTCACAAATATCAATGATCCAACATGCAACACTCCACTTTCACAGAGTTGTATTAGCCGCCATGAAGATCCTATATTTTTTGATTCACACTGCCTCTGCAAACCTCCTTCACAAATATTAATGCAATAAATTTATCTAAGAAAACTCAATACTTACATCGAGGCGATCAAGGTATATTTATAGGCAATTCCACCGACCCACGAACCTTCCTCGCATAGTGAGTGCCACGTCAGCTCAAATCATGAATCTATGAAATTTCTAATGAAATTATCTATATATCGCGATGCACCATTGAATTTTTCAAATCACAGAGCTTGGCATAACTATGGATCATTCCATAAATTCCATTGCACGTTCAGCGTGATGCTCTACTCATAATGTTCTTCGTCGCCGAAATGATCTCTTAAAAAGGTCTTCTATTCTTCTATTAAAAAATCTCGTCATAATTGTGAAGAACACCATCAAGATTATTCAGGTCATTGCTAAATACACATCAAGAAGCCCATATTCTCAAAGATGATGCATTTTCCATATTTTGATGAGATCTTCAAAGAAATCCACATTTTGTGATGCTCACCAAATCCCAAATTTTAGACCCCAAAAATTTGGCAATCAATTGAAAACATCATGCCCTTGTATCTATTTTTTGTACATCCTCTAGATCTTATCTTCTGTTTTCATAGTTCTCTATCAACATGGATTGTCAAAAAATTCATCAGAACATGAAAATTATCAATGAAAAATCTGCATTGTCAATAAACACACCCAACCAAAAAAATGATGCAATGTTACCTTGATGGATTTTTGCCAAAAATATTCACTACTGAGAGGTATCTATCACATCATGTATCTAAAAATGAAAAACTATATAGGGGAGGGTTTATTAGGTCTATAAAAACCTTCAAATTTTAAAAGAAAAAAAATTATATTGTCATTCTTTATACTTATGATTTACTTAGTTTGACCTAGTTTTTTTACCATATTAACATGTCTTTTTATGTTTTCCTAGGAAATTTAGACTTTAGGAATTAATTTAAAATCTGTTTTATGAGATAAATTATCCTTATTAAACCCTTTTTATCCTAAATAGTTAATGTAAAAAAAAGAAATGGTTGTATCAGAGGCTCAATAATGGTATAAAAGGTAGATATGAATCTTCTCATTAATATAATATGATAATATTTATATGATTACACGATTATAAAATTAAAAAAACATAATCTACATATCATAGATCATAACCACGATTCATGTTATATATATTTTTCATATGAAATTAATAAAAAGTGATCAGTTTGTATAATCCCTAAGGGAACATTAAATCATACCCCCATATAAACTTATGAAAATATTCCTATTTCCACAAATAATCTCCAGGACATGAAAACTGGGGACACAATAAATCTTATTGAAATTAAAACTACGTTCATGAATAATATTATGGAATTGAATCAGACCTATTATTAAACTTTTGAACATAAATAATATTTCCAAAATAACATAAGTAACTTATGAGTTATCCATCATTAAAAAAACAACATAGAAAGATAAATCCACATGATCATGAAAAAATTATTTTGGAATCCTTATTACATAATTTTGGGAAAATGTAAGGAAAAATGTATTTTTATGATATAACTATTGGAGATGAATTTTCATGTGTTTCATTGTAGGTTGAAAAAAATATCTTCTTATTGGTTTCATAATAATAAATAACCATGATAAACAATGATATTACAACGTAAATCAATTACCACCCTAGTAACCATTAAATTGTAATCACTATTAAAGAATAAAATCAAATGAAACCTTAAATATCAATAAAACATTGAAATTTATGGTATAAAATGACAACAAGGATGTATATACATCGGATAAAATAAGGTATGTGCAATAAATGCCATATATAACAAAGAATACAATTTGACATGACATTGCCTTACCAATTTGGTAATATATTGAATTTTATTCCCCCTTAATGTAATATATCCATTGGAAAATCATGTGTCCAGAAAAAATGTATAATATTGATATAAAATATCAATTGGGTTGAATATATACAAAACAATGTTTAAACATCCTGAATTTAGCATAAGTGCCCCATGAATAAAAGATATTTTAGTAACCCCATACCTTAAGTATCAACAACCTTTATACTTATTGTAAACACAATTTTTTGGATCAAAATATATATGTAGATGATATAATACAATAGGGGGAAAATTTTATGTTTTCAAATCATTCAATTTTAACCATAAAAACTATTTTTATCATGGTTAATAAATTTAGATTCACATACACACCCTTTTGTATCTTTAAGGAAAAACACATTGGAACAATAAAGGTGATCATCAATAAGAACATAATTATACATAACCATGATTCGATGTTAAAGTGTATATAATCTTATAATAGATTTAAAAAAAATATATGAAACAATTTCTTGTTATTATAGACTCAAGAGGATATTAAAAGTTCACATAAAAGAGTACAAGTCTTCTGACCAGAAGAGTAAGGTATCCAAAAAACAATGGATAAAGGTCCATTGATTTTTAATTTCATGCAATTATATCTTACCCACACATGGTTATTCCCTCGATACAGATATAGATATGCGTCTTTCTAAACATGCAAGCCCTCGATCCTTAAGGTGATTAGAAACTCTGACACCATTAAGCTAGAAGCCCCCGATTGTGTATAGAAACAATGTGAATCACACAATGAAAAAAAATATTGTTGATGATTTTTGTATGTGAAAATGTTTTTCACAATATAAACTCTTTATGCCTTTCACATGAAGAAAATTTGGAAGAGATCGCACATAGTATCAAGTATCCCAAAAGTTCAAACCATCAATCAAGTTCAAATGTTTGGGTATTTATATGTGATATCTCCAACATTCAAATATACCTCCAATGGTCACATTCCTCCAAAACAATTGGAGGGACCTATATTTTTGTCACATAGAATGGTTATATAATAACAGGTATGATGAAACCATTTAACATAACAAAATATCATAATAAACATCATGTATATATGAACATATTTCAATAAAACGTTATGTTAAAGAAAAATAGTAAAATTAACAACGTTAAAAAATCAGATTCTTTTGAAAATGAGAACACATAATGAAATTTATAAAATCATATCTTGAACTAACTAAGTATTGGAATTGGAGAATATGGTAAATTGGATTCCCAAATCTATGTGAATCATAATTGAAGAAATGAGAATTAGATTAAAAAAATTAGATAATTCAGAATTGAGAAAACATGAATCACATTCAAATTTTTAAGTGAATGAGAATTTAAGGATGTAAACCAGATTCATAAAACTGAGATAATCAGAATAATAATTCAGGATGATAAATATTTACGGAAGTGAATGGTATTCACCAAACTGAGATAATCAGAATCATAATTCTATAGAATTCATAATTGGGGAAGAGAGTCAGATTCAATTTTTAACATGATTCAGAACTGATAATGACAGATCAGAATCAATTTTTCATGTTATTTAAAATTTCTAAAGCGATGGATTCTGAGTTTTATTAAGGACCCGATTTATTCCAATAATGATATACATAACTATAAAAAGGATAAGGACCATGCATATAGATTTCCTTATAGATATAATTATTTAGAATGGAGATGAATATAAATTATTTTATATTTGAAATGTGTTTTAAATAAAATATTTTTTTGATTTCCAAATCATAAAATAATAAGAAAATTCATAAAGAAACATTTGACTCAAAAATCTACACCTTTTTGGAAAGAAAAATATATAAATTTAAGAAATAAATATTAAAAACAAAATAGGTTATATTTGAACTGAAATGTACTAATATCCCCCTTAGTTTTTTACTCAAGATGAATACTATTAACTCAAAAATAGGTTATGAACCCCCCCTAAGGATCATATTTTCATTTTATATATTTATCTTCCTTTATTAAGGAAATATTCCCTCTTTTTTTATGGATGTATTCTATTAGTATTATTTTCTTTACATTTTCCTCATTAAACTAATATTATCTATATTCAATTCTTTTACACAAATTTTATTTTCATAAAGGAATTGAGAAAAGTAAAAAGTTACTAAAATGTTATAAAACATACAATATGAATCCACGGGTAATAATAATTTGATATTCAAAAAGATTTACTAAAAAATAAACAAATTATTATTTACATGGTATTAATGTTTATAATATAGACATTAAATTATTCAACTCCTTATGACAATTTTAAAAATTTTCTACAAGAAATTCATGATCCTGACACATCTTCTCAAGTATTTGAATATTTTATTACTAACCTAAGAATCATCTCCTCCTTAGACTAACGATTTTAATCATGGGACTTAATATTTTCATACACATCATCTATATAATATATTAATCTATTATCTTATTGAGCAACAGAACTTAGTTTCACATAATAATCCATGTCTTCATGAAACCGAATAACTTGTTCTTCCATTATCCTTTCTGAAAAGTTTCATGAAATGTTTTTGAATTTGGATTTCGATTTTATGAAGACACCCTTATCAATATTAAATATTTCATTAAAGGAGTTAATAGAAATTTGATTTGATTTGACCACATAATTATATCTTTACAATAATTCAATTGAGAATCATTATTATACCCAATGGATTTTAAATCAACTATATGTTTTAAAATATTTTCCATGAAATGGTTTCATAATTTTGATTTATGATCAATGAATACTTCAATATGCTGAAATATTGATTCAATGTTCAGAAATATAGGAATGGATTTCACCTACTTCTTTAATGATTGAAAAAAATACATCACTTATCGAGGAGGATGATTAGTTTTATTCTAATTAAGCTTTCAAAGATGTGACTACATATTGTTTCTTCCATTTTCCATTATTAGACTTCAATATCGATAATTTATAAACTACTTATATTTTATTAGAAACATGAATAATATTTTCATGATCGTTATCACCATAATAACCATGATTTTTATGATTGTCATAATTATCATTTTGACCTTCATTTCCTATATCATCGTAGGTTATTTGTTGAACATTATGTTCTAAATAATTGACTTTTCAATTTAGGTATTTGTGGATAGATTTTCCTTATGAGGTAATTTAGGATGAAGAGGCTCGAGATGTTTATAAATATAACTTATCGAATTGGATTTTCCTCTACGTTTCTAAATTTTTTTGAATCTCTTAATCACATTCATTATCATTGTTACAATCTTCTTATTCTTCTTCATATTCTTGTGATAATTCATAAACTATCTGAATTTATATTGGAACAACTTTTTTCCTTTTTCATTTAGTGTATCCTCTACCATAACCTTTTAGGATTAATAGGGAAGTTTAGTTTCTTGTATAAATGATTCTTGAAATTTAATTTGATCTGAATATATTTATTTATCATTCAAAATAGCTTGAACAATCAAAGCTTCATTTAACTAATTCTTGAGATTCTTCTATTTTTATTTTTTTTCAAAATTCTTCAGCTTATCTATTTTCAAAATTTTTAGGTTCTAAAAGATATAATCCCATCCCTATATATCTATCTTTTCTTAACTGTTTATCTTATTTCCACTTTTTTACAACTTCATTGGGGTATGATTTTTGTTTCTTTGAGTTTGGATAATGGGAAGCTTGAGTTGATTTTTTGGTTCTGATAGCTATGGATTTATTTTCCTTGGATCATCTGATTGTTTATTTGAGCATTATTCAAATTCCATTGACTTTCTATAGAATTAAATAAAATCATTTTTCTAATCACTAAAATAATAATTCAATCTTTTAATTATTTCAACACTTAAAAGATGAATTTTTGATATCTTTGCATTTTAATTTCATGGTATATTATAAAATCTTAAAAAAATTGTCATAATTATGCACAAGAATGATGGATACATAATAATATATGATATTATTTCTCATCATTAATCATAATGATAAAATAATTATTCACATCACAAGATTAATCTTCCATAGATAAATAAGAAAATCCATCTATAAAATGCTGCTTATTTTAATGGTGTCCTTTTCTCCTTCTCATGATAAGAAAAGACCCGAGATCCATAATTCAATGATTCTATAAAAAGTAGAATGGTTGTAAAATTTAGGCATCTTTACTTAAATTAGACCTAAGTGATCAATATCATTAACTATATCAATAAATCCCTCTAAATATTGAATCTTATGAGATTAATAGTAAGCTTCACAATCATATGGTATCTCAAAGATATTTGTAGATTTCTTATAATATAAATAATATGGTTTTCCATTGCATTTAAAAAGAAAATTATTATTTACACCGTCATTGAAAAACTAAACTGACTGGTATAAATCAAATACTCATTATGAGTAAATAGGTTCTTTTTATCCCTTATTTTTCATAATAGAAATATTTTCCAAGCCTTGGAATGTTATGATCATTCTTACTAAAGAGTCATAAATAAAGCAGAAATAATTATCAACTAAAACATATGTGATGATTAACCAATATCTATTTTTTATATTCATAAGAATTGGTGTATGATATGGAATTAACAACAAAATTTGAATATTAAGAAATAGGTCATAAAACAAAATAGAGATTTTGAAGGGTGGAGAAAAATGTGGAAGAAGACTCATGGATTTGATGTAGAAGTCAAGGGGGTTTTTCCTTCATATAGGTTCTAGAATGATTGTAAAACATCTGAGATTAATGATAAAATAATAAACAAACAAGTCATATTTTATCATTGATATTAAAATTAATAATTTTTTATAGATATCAATATTTTGATTTTTTATGGAAGTAAACATATTTAAGGATAGATGAATCTATTGATGTTTGTCTAAAAAAAGATTGAAAATAATAATAAATAAAATAAAAAATATGTTATAATATGTATGAAGATGTTAATTTCAGTGTTCTTAGATAATTTTATACTAATTTATATTATTTTTCATAGATATGATTTATTTTGAAATTATTTATTTGAGTCTGAAAACATTTGTTGTATTCCAGATAACTCTTTTTAGGTTCTGAAAAAACAATATTTGTTTCTGATTTTTTATGTAAAGAAAGTGTTCTCCACCTATGAAAAAGATTTTCATAATGTTAGGTGATAGTTTTAACAAAAAGTACATATTAATTATTACCTTGCAATAATCATTCCTATCTTTTTATAATAAATTCAAATCTATTTGAAGGTAATGATCTTGTGAATATATTAGCAAGTTGATCTTGAATTTCGATGAATTGTAGAATAATATCTCTCTTATTTATATGATCCATAAGAATGTGATGCATAATATCTATGTGCTATATATGTGAGTGATGTGAAGGGATTCATTTTAAAGCTATGGAACTAATGTTATCACATGGTATCTTAGTTTTAGTAAAAATCATTCCATAATATTTCAGGGTGGGTTTCATCCCCCACACATTAGAACAACAACGTCCAACTAGTACATATTAATCCTTGCAAGTGGAATGTTCTAAAAATTGTTGTTTATTACATGTACAAGATAATAATGATTATATAAATAAATGAAAACATCAAAAAGTGCTTTTTATATCCATTATACACCAACAAATGTTAGCATCTGAAAATATTAATGAAAAAAATCAGTTCCATAATAATAAATCTCCCAAAACCATAGTTTCCATTAAATATAATAAATTATTTTCACTTTTTTAAACGGGATTCATTAAGATTATATTGATATCGTGAAAATAATAAAAATTCATACATTAACTCTAGACTATTATCTATTAAGTATAGTAAACTTTATATCATAAATCTAATAGATATTTTATCCACTATTTTCCCAACATCATGAAGATCAAGAGTATCCGAGTTACCAATTGGAGTACATATACATTTAGTGTCTTCATATAAATTTTATTTAATATGATATATAATATACTTATGTAAATATATTGTGGTCACTTACAGATTATGAGAAATTATAACACCAAGAAAAAATGTAAACACACCCATCATACTCATGTCAAACTCATATTTCATTAGATTGTCAAATAAATAAGTTTAGTATTGGTGATTTCATCCGAATAAAATTTTATCAACATAAATATCAATAATTAACAAATTTTTATTATCTCTATTTAGAAAAAGCATTAGAGCAGCAGTTCCCTTAGAAGATTTGGTTTGTAAAAAAATCATTCAAGTTTATCATATTGGGCTCCAGGGGCCTATTTAAGATCATATAAATCATCGGTAGGTTTAAAAACATGTTCATGATTTTTTCTGTCTGAAAAAAAAGGTTATTATTCCACATAAATATCATTTTGAACATATCCATTAAGGAAATAACACTTCACATCCATTTATTTTTTATATTAATGAATACTGAATGGGTAATTGAATTTGAATAGATTGATGTCTACATACAGAAGAATATTTTTCTTCATATTATATTTATTCTTATTGATTATATCCTTTAGAAACAATTATTCATTTATTTCATACTATGATTCCATTTTCCGGACATTTATTTCTAACGAAACAGTTTACTCCAGTTACATAAGTTTATTTTGGTCTTTCAACCATGGTCCAGACATTATTCCTTTCTAATTCATTTAGTTTATCTTTTATGGCCTCAATCCCATCTTCATCACCTAATTACTCATTAAAACTTTTATGTTCTAATTGGAAAAGTAATTATAGATGTTCTATATAATTACTTAAATAATGCATAGTCTTTATGGGTTGATGTAAAGCACCAATGACACTATCACAAGGATGATTCCATTTAAATAATAGACTTTGGTTTTGTAAAAGATGTTAATAAATATATGTATGAATGAATTATGGAGTGAATGATTCATAAATATTTTCTCGATTACACTCTTGAATAGAAAAAAATTATATCAAAGGATCACAATATGTTTTGGAGAACACATCCAAAGTTGTAGGTTGAGGATTATAAAAAATAATAGGATTAGTCTTATCAAACATAACATGAAATTTTTCCTCAACAATTATAGAGTTTTTATTAAAAACTCTATAAGACATAGATTTAGTGGAATAACCTATGAAAATAACATCATCAGATTTGAATGTGAATTTATTTAAATTATCCCTTGTATTCAAGACGAAGACTTTGAATCCAAATACATTGAAGTATGAAAGATTTGGTTTTCGATATGACATTAACTCATGTGTTGTTTTATTGTTAAATGGAGTGATTAAAACTCCATTTCTATTATAATAATGAGTAATCATAGAATCATCCCAAAAATATTTAGCAATTGTGTTTTCATTTAACATGGTTCTTTTTATATCTTGATGACATCAGTTTCTTCTTTCAATAATATCATTTCGCTGAGGTGTTCTAGGAGGTGAGATGTTTTGGGTAATATCTATTTTATTATAAAAACATTTAAATTCATAATTTTAAAATTATCTATATTGATCACTATTAAGATTTATCAATTGAAGGTTTTTTTTCATTTTTTAAATTGGATGAAAATTATTTGAAATAATAAAAAGAATCAAATTTTTTTTCTACAAAATTGACCGATGTAAATCTAGTGTAATCATCAAATAAAATAAATACGTATTATTTATGCCAAATAAATTCTGATTGCGTATTACCAAACAAGTCCATGTTCACTAACTGTAATGCATAAAATTTGAGACTTCACTAATAGACATAAAGCTTGACTTATGTTTATTTCCATGATGGAAATTGTCAAAGTCCATTGAATAATACAATCTAAGATCTGGTTGATCCTTGAGAATACCTTTTTTATATAGTTAATATTATTTTCATAGGTTAATTTATCCTAGCCTTCTATTCCATAACCAATCTTGGTCTTCCATTACACTAAGGCAAGGAAAGTATTGGATCCTAAGTTATTCTATGTTATGTGTATAAATATTCTCAAGCATATTCAAAGAGATAATGAACTAATCCTTTGAATAGTTTACTAATCATTTATTATTCATAAAACTGAAAAGGTAAACTTCCTTAAATAATATGGTTATTCTTCTAAGGTTATTATTATGTCCTTTAACAAATATAACCATTGAAATTAATTCTATTCCAAGATGAAAAATATTACCTATACAAAAAATTTCCCCTTGCGCATTATCTCTGAAAGTGACTCTTCCACCATTCAAATTAATAATATTTTTAAAGAAGTTTTTTATCAGTCATGTGAAGGGAACACACAGTATCCATATACCATGTATTGTTGTTCGTACATCCTTTTTCCCTGAAAAAAACATCTTGGTTTTCAGAATCATAACATTACTTGATCTAGAAATGTTAGAAAGTAAAATCTTAAAAATCCATATTTTATTTGGGAAGTTATAATTATTAGAACATAATGATTGGATTTATTTAACGGGAACCTTTTCTCCCAATTTCCACAACTTTGACACTAAGAGCAGAATAGGGAACTTTTATGAACAAAATATTTGTTGCCAAAATAATGTTTTGAGTGAGAATAATACATTATATAACAATTTATCATAGAACATAGTTGGGAAAAAATTTATCAATACCTTATTTAATATAATAAATGTTTTATGAATGTTTATTTAAGGAAAATATCTCAGATTTTATTATATTTACTAATTTCTTATCCCAAATGTAATTTTCCTTTCAATTTAGTTTAGTCTCTAAAACATTTTTCGTAGAAATATATTTTCCAAAATCTATAGAACGTTTTCATTATTAGAATTTAATTCCTCATGTTTTTTAAATATAAAAAACTAAATATATTTTTCATCAAGATCATTATAATTTCATGACACTTATTTTGTTGAAACAATAATTTTAGAATTTTCCTTATCAATTTTAATATTGATCTTACTATTTTCATTTTCAAGAAATTTGAAAAATCAAAAAAAATTCTTCAAAAGAAGGTGGGGTATCTTCTTCTAAGGAATATTCCACATCTGATGAAATATATCCATAATAATTAGTCTAGTTATCATTTAAAGACATATTTGATAATTATTTAGTATTATGAAACTTCACCATGAAACATTTATTTTCAATATGTATTTTGGGAAAAAATTTAATATTATTATGTCCAAAAGAATCATTATATTACAATCCAGCAGATGAATATCCACCACATTCACTCCAAGAATCATTTTCATTTAATTCATTATATCTTTAATGATTTTAATATCTTTTTTGATTCCTCTCATAATGTCTATCATTCATGTTGTTTCTTTTAATCTATGGAAAATTTGGTCTAATATTCCGTTCTTTATTTCTTTCATGAAATATGAATTATTATAATTTATTATCATTAATGTTCATTTTATTATATATGTATTTGAAATACTTCATTCCAACAATCTTATTCATCTTTCGAGCATGATTGAGTTACTCATTCTCTACCTTTTCAGATTCACTTGATTGTAACTGAATGACAACATTAATAGACATTGTTGAATTAGAAAAATTGTTAGGATTTTTAGATTTCATATGGACTGAAGTAGTATTAAAAGTAACATCCCCATTCTTCAT
Organism: Viscum album; assembly: GCA_963277665.1. Taxonomy (NCBI): domain Eukaryota; kingdom Viridiplantae; phylum Streptophyta; class Magnoliopsida; order Santalales; family Viscaceae; genus Viscum; species Viscum album. The sequence continues at coordinate 1,726,556,013 of OY728157.1, forward strand.
TACTATATACTAAACATCTCCCTTTAATCGGTCCTCATATTGTAAGAGAGTGAAAAATAACTCATCAATATTAATATTTGTAACATTCCTTGACTCATCAATATCATATATTTTTTATTCTCATTCCTTAAAAATAATGTCTATAATCATGTTTACAATAATATCATAATCTATACCTTTGTCTCCTATTGAATAGATAATGTTCACAATAGCCATGAATCTTTGTTGAAAATTAACTCTTGGTTCTCCAAAAGGAAAAACAAAACCATGATATTCCGCTATAGGCATGGCTCTTCTAGTTTCAATAACTTTTTAAGTACCAAATGTGTAACTTCAAGTTTATTCAATATGTTGTTATCTTATTCATTTGAATATATTTGAAAATATATATGAGTGGCTATTTAACAATGAAAATTATTTCATACCTTATAGTTTGTCTAATAATCATGTTTTTTCATGATTCCTAAAAGTTATGGATTCCTTTTTAAGTATCTTATAATCTCTGGTAAGCATAACAATGGTATACATAGAAGAATTGTTAACAACAGTATTCATTTTGTCTCTTCAATATTTGTAATCATGTCCATCAAATATTGGTGGTCTTGTAAGGTTCATATTATCTAAGGATATAATATTCATTTAGGTCATCTTTAAAAAAATATTTCCACTCTACATGTTAGTGTAGTATATACTTATAAACAAATAGTTTATCAAGGAATTGAATCTAACTTGTAAGAGGAAAAAAGTAAGATAAACACATTGGAATAATCTTCTAATATAAATGTGTATATTATTAGTTTTGAGACCTATTATGATACCAATTTTTGGATCAACATATGTAAGTAGATGGAACAACACAAGAGTGGGTTGATTTATAGGTTTTAAAAAGGTTCATTTTTAACCATAAAGAATCATTTTTTAATAGGGTTAGACAACAAAGAATATCTTAATCCCTATTTTTAATTTTTAAGGAATAACACTTTGGAATAATAAATATTATTATCAATATGTACAAAAGTGTTCATAAACAGTATTATACCTTAATGTGTATAGAATCTTATATCAAAGTTAAAACAAAAAATGTATAAGAGACAATTTATTATTATTAAATATTATAGAGGTAATTAAAAGTACATATAAAAGAGTACAATTATTTTAACCCAAAGTGTAGGGTATCCAAATCACCTTAGATAAATGTCCCGTGATTTATATTTTTATAAAAGTCAGTTTACCCACACCTAGGTAATCTCTCTATATAAAGATTTGTATCTCACTTACTATCCCAGTAAGACCACAATCTGTAAGGTGATTGACACATATGTCATCCGTCTTCTAGAATCCCTAGATTTAATAAAACATCAATCATAATTACAAAAATATTTTTGAGATTTATGTCTATGGTACAAGTTGTTAATTACATTAACTCTTGAAGTCATTCACATGAAAAATTTTTGGTAGAGATCATGAAGAGTATCAATTCTCCCTAACTTTTACACCCTAAATCATGTTCAAAATATTGGGTATTTATAGGCTAGATCTCCATTGGTCAAATAATCATAAAAAAAAATTACTCTAATATTTTGGAGGGACCTTTATAGATTTCACATACAAAGGTCATATAATAATAGATTATAGGAAAATATTTAATACAAAAAATATAAAGAGAGTCATTAAGTATATATGAATACGATTATATAAAAAAATTATGTTAATAGAATATATTAACATCAAGAATGTTATAAAATCATATTCATAATCAAATTATAAAACATTAATAATGATATAAAATAAGATCTAGAAATTATTGAGAATTGGAATTGAGGAATATGTTAAATTGGATTCACAATTCTATTTTAATTGGTATTGAAAGAATGAGAATCATATAAAAAATTTAGAAAATTCATAATTGAGAAATATTGTATAAGATTCACAATTATTAATTGAATAATAATTTAATTAAGTGAATCGAATTTAAAAAACCTAGAGAATTAATATCATTATTATTGAAGATTTGGGTTTGAGGATCTGAATGGAATTCAAAAAACTGAGAGAATTAGAATCTTGATTCCAGAATATTTGGAATTGAAGAAGTGAATCAAATTTTAATTTTTTATTTATTTAGAATATAGACAGATGAGTCATAATTTATTTTCTATGAAATTTAGAATTAAGAAAGATGAATCAAAAAATATTTTCTATGTGATTCAGAATTAAAAAAGTGATGGATCATATGATTTATTAAAGATCCATTTTATTTCAATAATGGTAGAAATAGCTATAAAATGGTTAAAGAAAATTATTATATATATATATATATAATTATAAGTTAAATTCATATAATTTTTCTTATATATAAAAATTGATATAAAGAAAATTGTGTTTTTATTTTTAAAACATAAAAGAATGAGAAAATTATTAAGGAAAAAATTGACTCAACACCATTATTATAGAAATTAAATTAATATAAATATGTTATTGATCCATAATCATATTTTTCATACCATTTATACTTCACTTATGATCTTTTATTACATCATTACTAATAATTAATTTTTAAAATCATTTTTCAGGTAACAACTTCTTGGTTTTTCTTTCATGTTTGATTGGGTATATTCAGTCCCTATATTATTATCATTGTATGATTATATAATATATTCAAAAATTATATAAAAATATAATATATTCATGATATGTATTTATTGTAATACCTTAATGTTTTGAGATAGAAGATAAATTCCATCGTTTTTCAGAGATGTTATCCCTTTATTCTCCATGAAAATTGTTTCCATATTATCTTAGGATTTAATGAAATATTGGTAAAAAATATATTAAAATTAAATAATCATATCTACTTAATATATATCACATATTTTAATTAAATCTATACTTATTGATTTCAATATAAATCCTATGTAATGAACGAAAATCATCGTTTTGTGTGGATGTTGTCTGCATTACACACAACTGTCATTATCTTATTCCAATGAAATGGATGTAAAAATTAATTTATAATATTATAATTACATAATTATAAATAATTAATAAATATCATATAAATAATTTTACATCCATCATTATATACATTTTTGAGATGTTTTGATGGAAGCTCTATTTCATTAGCGGTCTATGCGGTATTCCGCCCAAAAACAGATCAATAGTTTGTTTATTCATTTAATGGAAGGGGGTATAAATATAGGTCATTTTATCAACATAATAATAATTTAATTCTTGTTATAGTAATATTTTATTATATATTTACTATTATACGATTAAGTAGTGTTTTAAGATTACAATAAAATAGAAACATTTTAGTGAAGAAAATTATCTTCACATAGAACAACCTCTATTGGAAATCTTATTATATTCCAGTAGTTTGGTATTTTTGGAATAAAAAATGACATTGAACCTTAATAATGATGTTATATATGTTTTTGTTATGGTTTTTTCAATGAAAATAAATTTATAGATGTGAATAGATGATTGGATGAAGTGGCCTTTTATAATTAAGTAGTGATATTTTTAAAATTACCAAAATATATTCATTAATGGGAAGTCAATATCACACCAATTGACTCTAAAATTGATAAATAATATATTAGAATGTTTTTTTATATAAAAACATCCAAAAACCAAATTTTTTTTACATGTTATCCCTATCCTTTTTTCATAATTTTATAATTTTAGTTTTCACTATTGTAATTTTAATCAATTTATTTTCCTTGGTAATTTATCTATTACTAATAAAATTAAAATGATAAATATAATACTATTTTTAGACAATTATTATAGACATAAAACACAATTGATTAATTATAGAACCTATTTATAGGTAAGATTAATTTTTACATAGTCGTATCTAACACACAAAACCACATTTTAACCTTAATCATGGTAATTAATTCACATTTACTTTATTAATACTTAATATTAGACATTTATTGAAATTATTATATGATACGAATTATTATTATTATAAAATTAAAAAAATTGTTCAATTTTTTCATAGACATGGAAGAATATAATTTATTATTAATCCCACTAATGAGACTAATTTTTTTTTCCAAAGATGGATTTTTTAGAAGTATATAATGTTTTAATATGATAATTCAAAAAGAAATATCTTAAATTGAAATAAATTGGATAAATAAATTAATAATTGATCTGATCTTGAAAAATTAATCTCTTCAGGATATTTTAAAAAAAATATTCGAACTATTATCATGACATGTTTTCCCCAAAAATGTATTTAATTTTGTCAAATACATATTCTAGAATCATCTAAAATCATGTTTAATTTTTTTTCATTAAATTATTTTTTTAAATGAAATATTTTCGAAGCATATATATATAAATAAAAATTAAATAATTTTTTACCATTATATTTTATTTATACAGAACTGTTACACTTAAAAACTTATTTTTCATTTAACATATTGAAAAATATTTTTTTATTAACAATGTTATAATAGTAAATAATAAATAATAATAATAATATTATATCATTATTCATTAAAACTAGGTGATGTGTGTAATTCATGATATTTGTGAGATTAAATTAAATTTTAAATAATAAACATTCCATAAATGCTTGGGGTGTTTTAATTTTTAATTAACAAAAAATTATGAAACCCATTTCATTTACTTGAAAATCCTTATGCCATATAATTTATTTAGTAATGTGGAACACATAATCATGTACATTTTATGATATGTGCTCCCATTTATATTTCCAATTCAATTAATATTTAATTTTTCTCATGAGATGTTATTTTTGGGATTTTGATTAAACCTAATAATTAATGTGACATTATCTTCCATATGACAGAGACATGGCAGTTTTCCTTGACCCGTGATTATGTCATGTAATAGGTTTCTGCCACATTTTTATTTTTTTCATGATCTTATTATTTCGTGTTCTATTTCATATGACATCATATGATTATTCACAATCCATGTATTTTTTTGTCATTTCATTCATTTATAATCAAATGTTAGGCTTTATTTCCATGTTTATCCACTTACATAGGTTTTCCGCTCACCCATATTGTATATCTATTTCCATATTTGGACTATATAATTTTAGGAAATCAAAGGGAGTTAGTATATCCTTATGGATATTAATATATAGATGTATTATTATAATTCCATGATGTTTAATTGTGTACCAATTCCTATGAATTCACTAGGATTATTGAATCATAGTTTTTATTTAACTGATATTTATTTATATAGTCATGTAATAATTTGTGAAAATGATTGGGTCCCTATAGTTGGTATTAGGGGATGGCCTTGTTCTTTTTGGGGATTATAAATAGAAAATCATAAAGTTAATCATATGGATAGATCCGTGTATTTCAATATTTACCATTTATAACCTAGATATAAATACAGGGACTCATAAGATAGAATATAATTTTCTTTTATCAGTTATTCGTTTTATATTTACATATCTGTTTTTATATGATAATTATCTATGTATTAAAAATGATAATATTATTTTTCCTTTTTAGTTAATTGTTGGAATTAGAGTAAATAGTGACAAAAACCAATTATATAGGTAATTTGATGACTTCCATAAATATATGTCTATCTAAATGGGTGTAGTATATCAGAACATCATGAATGTACCTTCCCAAATGGATGTGGTTAGGAATAATAACATGAACTATGTCGAAAAACATTTTTCTCTAATGAATGACCATGTTTTGGTTGAATCCATTTGGTGATAAATCTATATAACATTAGATTATCTTTTAATCCCCACATCATGGAAAAATTGAATAAATACAATGAGAAGATATGAATTAGCCTCTAATGCTTAGAAGAAGATAATTTCATTCTGGTAGTCTATCATTTTTATGGGGAAGCTGATCAATGGTGGACAATAATAATGAAAATGTAGTACAAAGTGTTAATTAATTCCATATAATATAAATGATATAATATAATATTTTTCAATAATTATTTTCCATGAACACCCAATCATTAAATGGATATGTATTTCTTAAGACTCATCCATTAGAAATATTATTAATTCAAGGCATATGAAACAAAAATTACAAGACATTCACTAGAAACCTCTATTTTATTATTAAACACTCAATGAAAGGTTCGTTGCTTTTTTATTTCATTAAAGTTGATTATATTAAAATTCATGGAGATTTAAGACTTTCATAGATATCAAGACATTTTTAGTTGTGACCATAAGATACATAGGAAGATTGGTGACTATTAGTGGTCTAATGAGATACAAGATAAACGGTAGAAAAAAGAGCTTAATATGAGAGGATCATTAAAAAAACTCTATATTGGGAAGAAAAAAACACATGTGTCAAAAACGTGGGATGAAGCATCCCATAAATTGTTTAAATGTGTCTAGGAAAAACAAAAAATTAGTAAAATTGTTGAAATCAGCTAATAATTTCATAAGGGATAAAACAAATCCCTCAATAGTAGAAAAAATATGAAGGATCATATCAAACCTCATCATTCTCTACAGTATTTTATATTCATGGAATACATGCATTATTGGATCAAATTACATATAAAAATTATTAAATGATATAATCAATGAAAATAACCTGTATGGCCTATATAGGAAGAAAATAAATATTTAATCACTACTAAAGAGGTGGATGATAACAAAGATGTGGTGACCTGTATGTTGTTTATTAACATAATAATAGATAACATAATTTATTATTTACATTCAAACCATTCTTTCAAATCACGACTATTTAATAAATCAATTCAAGAAACACCTCAAAATATTAGGGTTGAGATATCTCTGACAACAATAAAATGATAAAATATTTCATCTCTATTATACAACTCATCCCTAGTAAATATTTGTGGACTAAATCTGTTATGGAATATTATATTTCATTATTTAGTGGATATTAATCATTACATCCCGAGTCATCATCTGATTTGGAACATGATTTAGAGGGATTATGAATGTTATTTGGGATCATTATCTCATGTGTCAGAAATATTTACAGATGAGAAAAAATAGATATATTAAATTATTGATAAAAGAGATAGAAACTTACTTGAAGACATCCCCATTGCAAGGGACTACACAAATTTATTCCCTAAGGAATTCCCTAGTCATCCACCTAATGGACACTAATGTGTTATAAGAAAATTTTAAGTAATTACATGAGAATATGGGAAAGGATTATATATTTCTACGTACTTCACCATGGTGTGTTTTGTTCGACTTTTTCATTCAGAATGATGGGTCAATGTGGATATGAATATATTATCATAGTTTAAATAACTTAAATAATAAAAAAGTATAACCTTCCATCAATATATGACTTATTATAGCATACATGTGGGGACCAATATTTCTCTATGGAGGAAAATTAGTTAGGATATCTCCCATTAATGGTGATGATGGGAGATATTCCCAAAAATAACATTCAAACTATGTATCGACAATGTGATCTCATATTGATTCCTATTATACTCACTAATTCTCCATCAATTTCCATGTAGATATTGAATAATGTATATATATAATTCCTTTAAAAATGTGTGATGGTGTTTATAGCTGAAAATACGATATAATCTCACAGAAATTTATAGTTTGAGAAGTAGAACGATACTCTACTAAGGAAATGGATAATAGAGAATATATATGAATGTTATTATATATATGAGTGATATATGTTGGATATACCATTATTGAATATTATTTTCACCCAAAAGGGAAGTTTTATAGAACCTTTTATGAAAAGTGTATTTGTGGAGTGGTAATGGACACCATATTTAATAGATTTCCATCGATTACAAAGAATAGTTGGTTTTTACAAAATATTGTTGATAAAAAAAGTTCAATTTTCAAACCCACTAACAATGATGAATAATAAGGCATAACGTTTTTTAGGACAAAAAAATTTTGATAGAGACTAAATGAGTATAAAAGAGGCTTACCATTGCAACAATAATTACACTACCCACTAGTTGGGATCTATCCATGGTGTGCATAGATGCATCCAAAAAGGTAAAATTCTATTTACTAATTCTCAATGATAAATTGACATCTAATATATCTATGAATATTATAGTTAATGAGAGGATCTATTCCACATATAATATGGAATTGGGGGATCTAGTCTTTATATTGTAAATTAAGTGGCATTACCCCGATGGTGAGAGGTGTGAGATATATATATATATATATCAAAATATCCTCAAATATATATTTATATAGAAGAAGTTCTGTAATAAACCATGGTAATAGTTATATTTTATCAAGGATTTTGAGTGGTTTATCAACTACCATCATAAGAATGAAAAAAATTATGAATATTATCATTATAGAAGGGATCATTCTTCCTTATAAATAATGAGTATTGAGAAGGATACAATATTCATAGACTTCTGGTAGATAGATATGGGGACAAAAATAATAAAAATCTTCATTCATTTTACAAATTTTTTTCAACCATACATTCTGATGAAGATTAATGTTTCTCACAGATATTGTGTGGATAATAAGAAGAAGTTGCACGCTATTAAAAATTGGAAATCCTCATAGTTTAAAATTGACTATAAATGAGTCATATATTTTTTTCATGACATTGTGTACCAAGGAATTAGAAGATAAAGAATTAGTTTTTCAATAATACAAAAAGAATGACCTTATCCATCCACCTAGGAGGGAAAATGAATCACATGATATCCGAGCAAACTATATGTTGGATAAAATTATGAATGATATTACAGAGTGTAAATCTATGTTCCTTGAATGCTAAAATTTGAAGGATGAAAATAAAAATTCCATGTGCACTATGTAACTATTACTCATACCTATATAAATATTTGAAATAAAATCCATGGCAATTTTCACCTATATTCAAAATGCATCGAGAAACAATAAATTTGTACTTGTTTTTATGAATCAACTTAAAAATGCTACCAACATAATTACAATTCTTGAGGGATTCCAACCCAATAATATTTCATGTACATAAAACATATAAATACATAGAATATATAGAGTACCATTATTGATTGTATCAGATTGAGATCTCTATATACCTCAACATTATAGAATATTCATTAAAAACATAAATTTTTAGTTGAAATATAGTTTGGATTTTCAACTCAAAAATAGATGTCCAATCTGAATATAAAATTTAGAAACCAGAATACATGTTGGGATCATGATTAAGGTAAATCAATGGCTGTTGGGACCACAAACATTCTTATGTCTATTTCCCCTAAAATAATTTAATACACTAAAGTATACAAATGTTTCATTTAGAATCCATTTTAATGATGATATATAGAACACCTACATTCTTGGATTATGTCGGGGAACAAAAGTCATTACACCCTCAAATGATAAAAGAAATAGTGTCAAATTGTATGTATTTTCAACAACAAATCAGGGCTACACGTAGTTGAAAGTAGCATTATGATACTAGTTCTTCATAGGTCCTAGTCTATGATATTAGTTATAATTTATTTGTTTCCATATATTCTTGGAAGAGTGTCATGATATTTAGGAAGAAGGTAAAGACAACCACTATGTATATTAGCTACTTTGAAATTCATGATCTTGTTGGAGTGGTGTATTATCAATATTCACATCTACAAAAAATCCCTACTTGATGTATTCCTCATATCCCTATTGATTAAATACATTCCCATTCCCAAACATTTAATGAATTAAGAGGTGGTACACCTAGAAAATGATCTCTGTTTTGGGAAGTAGTAGGTGATGATCATGGACTAAAAATACAATATTCTACAAAACATGAAGGCACACCAATTCAATGTTATATGAATATATCAAAAGTTATATTATGTGACATGGGAACAAAATTAAATCCTGAAATAGTAATACAATTACGAGTTTTCAGCAATGTATGAAAAAAGATATTATCTGGAACAATTATCTAAAGGGGAAAAATTTAATGACATTGAATTATATCATTTTAATTTCATTTTTTATAATTATTTTATTATGTACATTTAGTACATAGAGAATAAAAAATCAATATTCTCATAAATGAATAATGATACATTAGTTAGAAATAAAATAAATAATATTGCTAAATATTACAACAGGAAAACAATTGACAATAATATAAGTAATGTATGAATATTTGGATGTACTCGATATGTTAGAATGATAATATCCACAAAAAAGTTCTAGAAATAAAAACATATTCATTTATATATAGAAAGTAAATATAAAATTCAGAAAAAATATAATAGATTCAATAATAAATGGATTAAGGTTTCTTTTTAGGTTGTAGGGATCCCATATGACCATTACAAATCAGACTTCTAGAATCATACTGTAATCATCAAATGGACTAGTTTGGGATACACCTAACACTAAGAGTGGTGGAGGTGAATCAGTGTTGTAGACATTTTAATCCAATTTTATTTTTTTATCCCTACACCTCTTAGATCTGTTGGGATAATTATTTTCATATTATCATTTTCCTATCACATGCAACTATATCAAAGAAGTAAAGAGAGAACATGATATTTATTCAATGTTCAGTACTATATAAGAAGAGAAAAATCATTGGCACAGTTAGAGATAATCATGGAAAAACAATCTTTTATTGAGGATTACAATGAATATGATACGACCTTACCATCGATTAGCACAATATAAACAATCCAATATTTCATCTTTTAAATAACATGGATGGATATTTTTAATGCCTCCTAAGACAATATTCTCCTTGTTGATATAGGATTGTACCACCAATAATGTCCTTGACCTATTGATTCATGTCCAATGTTACAGTTTTTGTTTGATCAACCACAAACTTAGTCTTCACTTTGTTACTTAGACAACAGCTTGAAAGAAACCCCACTTATATCTTCCGAATATAAATATTGACAGCTTAAAATAATTAGCCTATTTCAGTCACAATAATATTAATGTGGTATAGTGATCCATAAAATTCTCCCTAAAACAAATTTATATGGTAACAAGCCGACCCGGGTTTCCATCAAACCAGACACACAACCTAATTTTTCAAATTTACATAGGGAATTATCGAACCCCACGGGCTATTGACAAGCACCCATGCATCAAACAAAAAACCGTGGGAAATATTTCGGCGAACCAGAACAAAAACATGGAATATATATATAAATGAAGAGAAAAATTGTGTAAGACTATGAAATATATATTCAATAACTATAAGAAAAAATAGAAATAGAAAAACAATAAAAATATCTAAAACTAAAAAAGACAATTATGATTGTCAGAAATAGACTAAAACTAATAGCTACTCAAAATGATGGCATGTGAGAACTCCCACCATATCACCAAAAGTTACCCATCATGCTGACATGAACCATGCCACCTAAATATAGCACATTGCCTTTAACTGTACTAGAAGACAATAATATTTATATGCACTTTCGAAGAAGTGTACAGGGTGTGAGCTAAAAGGATCGGTAGGATCCCAACTAGGAGTTCCATAATAATTCTCTTTATAATAAATAATTTATTCTAATTTTAAAATTAAATATGGCTTGATAAGTAGATAAGATGTTTTATAGATAACATTGTTAAAATTACCTTTTTTCACAGTTCTAAACATAATAATTTATATCAAATTCATATTAAATTTTCCATATCATTTTTCACATACATAAACAGGCATATCAAGGATAAATAAATAATCTATGAAAAAAATAGAAGAATATGTATGAATAATCCATGGAAATATACAGGTCAATGCCACAGACTAATCGTACTATAATAATAATGTTCCAAAATCTGATCCTAGAACAACAGGGCTTGGAAGAAGAGAAATACCACATGAGTAAACCCTCTAATGTTTCAATATTGGTCCCCTAAAAAAATAGTCATAGGAAATAGAGGAAAGCCCTAAGACAACCCTCATTGATTAAAAGAAAAAATAGTTAATATCCCAAAGATTAACCATCCACCAAAGTACCCATGGTAACCCATGTTCTATTTTTTAGAGATCATTTCAATTCATTGAAATCCATTTGAAAACCATGTCAAAATTCCCATTTCAAATAATGAAAATACCAAAAATCTATAAATTTATCAATAACCTAGGAAAAACCATTTTTTACTAAAAACACTTTTCATCACAAAAATAATCAACGCCAATTTCAATATAAAAAATAGTTTATAATGAAAAAAAATATGGTTCATAAATTTAGGATTGAGACGAAACCACAAACCTCAATGTTTGGTTCACTCATGATCGCAACGGAAATCCAATCTCAATGAAACCCAACAATGACAAAACATTTCCTAGAATCAAATACCATCATCTTATAATTGATAGAAATCTAAATAAAAGAGGCTGGTGGAAGAGTGGAAACCCACATACCTCAGATATGAATTCCCATCACACCACAATAAATGAAGGAAAAGAAGACCAGAATGAGATCGCGCAATGAATATTTATGAAACCAAGAAGAAAAATCCAAATTAGATCTATGCATATGGCACTAATAAGAATTGGTGCGACCTTGATACTTTGCAATGAAGAACTAGAAAGAACATGTACATAGAGAGATGAAAAATATATGAAAAAATATATAATGTTTTTCGTATTGATCTAAAAGGGAAGGACCCTCTCAAAATCTTCTAGGAACAACATTGGGTTAGTAGAAATGAGGTGATGATTGGAGGACCAAACATAAAAATCCCATCATGCATTTTAAAACTAGACACATGACAGGTTATGACATGTATCCCCTAGTCAAGTAATGAAGGACATGATGGATAAGTATTCCCAAAACCTTTCTCTTTATAGTAAAAGTGTGATATTTAAACCATACACGACATGTATCCACCATTCACAAGATGAACCTGTTGACATCATGATCTACCATTTCAGGACATGTTTCTGGGAACCCGTACATGGAATGTACTTTCTCTGAAGCCTACAGAGAATCCAGAAAACAAAGTCTAAAGTATTTTAACAAAAATTGAAATTACGGAGAGGGAAAAACATACTCGATAATGATAATGGTATGTTACAAACTCTCGATCATAAAGGCTTTCTGTACCTAGGATGTCATGTGGAAGATGTAGATGCTGTAAATATATAAGGTCATTGTTACCTCATCAATGACTTCCGTTCCCATGTCATGTTAGAATCCAATCCTCTTTTCTATATAAAATTAAATATTGGAATAGAAATTCCACCTAATACATTATTTTGAGAGTTAATGATATCCAGTGGATTGTCCAAAACAGAATCAACTCTCTCTAACTCAATTTCTTCCAAACATAGATTGAGATCATGGTTTTTGTGATACTTCTTAGCAGATATAAATGGAAAACATGTTGAATTCTTATCAACTAAATCAACATTTCTAATCAATATGAAAACTTCTAGAGCTTATCGGTGGTCTTAAATGGTTCACAATATCTGGTAGCCAACTATCACTATTTCCCAATTCAATGATGACCAAAAAGAGGAGATAATTTCATGAAAACCCATCTTCCAATGGAAAACTCCAAAGAACGATTCTAGATGTCGTAATACCTCCAAAACATTTATCGACGTCTCCTAAACTAAACATGGTCATACTAGGGACAATTGTCCCACCTCTTCCCAACAAACAGTTTATCCACACATGTGACCATAGATCCATACTAAGGGAGTCATTCTGATCGATGAATGATAATTGTTGTTATAAAAAACACAATCGCTTCTAGATGAATATCCCATGATTCACTTAAATCCAAAACAAAAGAACAAAGAATATCCTCCATAATCTAAAATACACGCCCCATATGACTGTTTTTCTGGGGATGGATACCTGTGCTCAACATGATATGTGTTCCCATTTCCTCATAGAGGCATCTCCAGAACATTGAGTTAAACCTAATATCCATACCTAAAACAACTAAATAAGGACTCCCATATAGCCTCATGATCTCATGCACATATAGATTACACAGATCATTATCCATTTTGGTATCATTGATTGGAATGTAATGAGAATACATTCTCAATTTATAAACAACCATACAAATAGAATTATTCTCTTAGGGAGTCCATAGTAATCCAAAAAAAATGTCAATGGATACTTCATCCCATTTCCAGACCGAAACTTGAAGAGGATAAAGAAAACTATATGGTTTCAAATAATATTCCATTATCCATTGGTATAGGTAACAGTGGGATACATAGTCAGCAATATAACAGCTCATACTCATCATCCAGAATCATCGTCACATGTCAAAATACATCTTCATGGAACCTGGATGAACAACCAATGAAGTGATATGAAAATAAAATAAGAATGAACTTCTCACAGGTGCTAGGATGACAACATTATTATCGAAGTGATTTATAACATTGGAAAAAAATACCATCAATATATGGTCTCCCCACTTTAAAGAATTTCTTGAACATTTCTAAACTCATCATCCCGCTACTAACCTTTCAAATTAGACTCCATTAGAGATGATGACATCCGAAAATGGCCTGAACCAAACCTAAAACATCATCTTGAGTTTCCATGTTCAAATGAAAAAAAACCACATAAGAATCCACACCTCCATTAACTCTAGACTTTCCTTTGGTGGTACCTATCTACATAGATAATTTACAACAATATTCTCATTCCTCATGGTGAAGGCTATCTTGATGTCAAATTTATTAAATTATTAATCCTATCACCGCTACTCGAGACTCAAGTCCTTCTATGAAAATATATATCTTAGGATCTTATGGTCTTTGAAGACCATTGAATTATCCCCAACAATAATGTTCTGCCAACATATAAGTGCATGCATCACCGCCACATGTACTAAATCATTAGAGGGATTTTTATTCTCCTGTGGTAGAAGAATATGAGATTCATAAGCTACCACATTGTCATCCTGCAAAACCACATATCCAAAACAAGCACTAGATGAATCACAAAACACAACGTGCCCTTTACATGGGTAACATAAGATTTGAATACAAACTGATGTCAGAATTCATTCCATCACATCAAAAGATGACTAAAAATTTGCACCCCATGTTAATTTCACTAATTCTTTCGTATGAGTAGTTAATGTTGATGATAGATTACAGAAATTATTAAAAGCCATTATTAGTCTCCATAAAGACCTAGAAAGATTCATATCTTAATGAAATTCAGTGGTTCCTTCTAAGACAAGGTTACTTCTACCTTCTATGAAGCAAATGATAAGCCATGTTCAGAAATATTGTTCCCCAATAACATCACTTCTCATATCCAAAAACTAAATTTTCAAATAATTCCAAACAGATGTGATTCATTAGAATTTCCTAAATGAAACTCAAGTTGTTCTCAATATCACTATTGTATTTTGAATAAATTAAAATATCATCCAAAATCACTACAAAAAAATTGTAAATGAATTGATGGAATGTCTGATTCATAAAATCCATGAAAAATGCATGAGCATTAGTCATTCCAAAAGGCATAAGGAGATATTCCAAATATCCTTACCTTTTCTCAAAGGATATATTTGATATATCAAACTCTTGGACCCTGATATTATGATAAACCGATAGAAGATCAATCTTCAAGAAACACTTTTCCCCGTTTAACTCACCAAATAGATCGTTCACATAGAGAAAAGGATTTTTTTTCATTACCGTTACCCAGTACATCTTCTGATAGTCGGCACACAAAAATATTTATCCATAATATTTTGTGGAATACAATACACGTGTTTCCCAAGGGATAACACTAGGTATAATTAACCCCTATTCAAATAGGTCTTCCAATTTAATTGTCAGCTCATTCAGCTCAGTTGGTTCCATGTTGTATGAAGTAATCAATATCGATTGCATTCCTGGCTTGAGATAAATTGTGTACTCAACTTCTCTCTATAGAGGAAGACCATTGAAGTCATCTAAAAAAATTTAAGAAAGTATCGAACAATAATATGAAGATCAACAATGATAGAGACATCATCAGGCTTACACACAACAACGGACAAAAAACTCATGAGATCTGGGTGGGATTGTCCTGCATAACATATTATAGGCTCCCACTCCCCCCAAAACTGATGATATCTCCCATCGATTACAAGAAGCAAAACATGCCAATTATAACAATCAAACTCAGCTCGATTAGAGATTAGAAAATCCCTACCGATTATGATGTAAAACAGATCTAGATCAATATGAGGATATCCCAGAACAACTCTGTATCATTTATCATTAATGAACGAGGACACTAAAATCATTTCTCATTACTTATTCCATGTGGGTTCACTAACTACATTTTAAAAGTAATATGATCCGTTATATGATTACGAATATTGAAAAAACATGAAGATATATATGAGTGTGAGGCACTAGAATAAAACAAATAAATACATAATTAATTTCAAATTAGGAGATCAAATATCACTGTCGACCATTATGAGGCGTAGTCATTGTGGTATGAAAATTCTACAATTGGAAAACATGTCAATAACTGCTACATGTATTTGTGGGCATAGAACTAGAATTCCCAGTGTGTCCTCCGTTTCTGCACTGATTGTAAGTCAAAGTCACACATTTAGCTATAATAGATAGTGCTGAGGAGGATATCTGTAACACCCTAGGTAAATAAAGAATATGACATTTTCATATTTATCCATATTTGTGAATAAAATATTAATATAACTTTAAAGGGGATGTTATGCACGATGGCGTACCCAATACGCAACAATGAGTTTCTTAGGAATATTGCATTGCACTCTAATAATAAAATAATATTATTTTAAATGGTAGTTAACGCCCAGCCGTTGTAATGGAGGGAATGAACAGAACTAACTAAAAAATGATTATATATGTTTGTCAAATATTTTTACTTTTTACAATAAATTTTATAGGATTAAAAATGCGAATGAATCCAATTTTAAGCGTAAACATTCCAGTATTATTTAAAAGGACGATTAACCGCCTTTTGATGGAGAACCTCTTTTAAATCAACTTTTTGACAATTTTATGTGTTATATTTTACATAATAAAATTCTTCTTTAGAATCGGGACATCAAAATTTACTTTCTGTAAATTTTTGGTATTTTTATGAAAAAGTTCAATTTTTAATGAATAGTGAAAAATGTTGTATTTTAATTCAAAACAACTTTTTAATATATTTTATTTATATTATTAAATTATCTTTTGAATTTGTTTTAAAGTGAAATTAGAATATATTTTTACTATTTAATCCAATAGTGTTTGTTGGAATTAATTTCACTATGAAATCGTACTTAAACTAGTGTCAATCTTTTGATACATTTTGTTTCATAAAAGCACGCCATTTGCTCTTGCAGCGGGAATTAATTATTAAATTAATTAATACAACTTATATGTTTTAAATTCTGTAAAATATACATCATTTTTGAATTCGGAATATCAAATATAGCTTAGGGTGAATTTTTGGTAATTTTCTGAAATACATCAATTTTTGATGAAAAGTGAAACCACTAAGTGTTACTTATAAAAACTGATATTCCGTTTAAATGAAAATTTTCCATATTTGTGTTTTGAATTTAAAAAATCCGACATACATGGTTTTCATTAAGAAGTAAATTTGGTTCAATGGGATTAAAATAATTTTTTGGTGAATAGTAACTTATTAAGGTTTTAATCGCGATTAGAGGTAATTAGTGTAGTTTAAGATAAGAATAATGTTTTAATAAAATGAAATGACCTAGAAACATGTACTACAAAAATTGTATGTGTCATGTCCGACCAATACAATACATGGGTCAACTTGGGGACCCCATGGAGCCACTTTGGTTGGAAAATGACATAAATACCTTTTTATTTAATGTTAAAGTAAAAATGAGACAAACATGATGTGTTTTACTAAAACACTTTTTACATGGGGTTATACAAGTCATAATTTTGACTATAAATATTCATTGGAAAGATAAAAATATTTACTACATCATAGTATTTGTTTTATAATATTTAGACATTAAAAAAATTAAATTATTTATGACATCATTATGATGCAGCGACGACCTCATTATTTAACGATTTAAATAAAATGGAAAGATAATGTAAAATCTAAGACCTAAACATGTCCAAAACCTATTTTATGAGTGTATTTCGAACCCTTATCACCTTACCCTAGAAACACATAAATGTGGGACCATTAAAATCCAAAACGCATTCTAAAAGAAAGTAACATTTCTTTACATTCCAAGAGTGCCCCTCCTCTCCTCTTATAAAGGGCCCCCACCTCTAACTCATTACCCACACATCCAAAGTCTTTTCCTCAGCCAAACCCTGCCCATTTTGTCTCTCCACATCCCTCTCTTACTCCTTGAAGCCTCAATTTGGGCAGAAGTCTTCCCAAGGAAGCCTTTGAGCTCAAACCAAAGGGAGTTACCCGATTTTAAGGTAATGTCTTCACTTGTGTCCTTTTGTTTTATTTTGTTTCTACAACACCCTAAAATCTTTTTATTATTTTCTTTTGTAACAACACCAGTATACTCAATATAATAGTATTTTTTTATGTTAAGGATTAGAGCTACACTTACACAAACCTACATTTAATGGTTAAAGAACATACTGTTTCTGTGGATAGCGAATTTCTGCCTCACGAAATGATGATTGTTCAACATTTTCTAACACCTTCAAAGGTGTACATTAAGATGACACTATATTTATATATGATATATAATATGTTTATGTTTTACTTAATCTTCTGTATTTTTAATTAATGGAATTCCTTTATGGTTTCCATTATGTGTCAACACGATATCTTCATTTACAGAAGAATGGACTATCGCCCCCTCAAAGTGATTTGATTCGTTAATACCATATGTGGTACGTATAAAGGATATATTTAATTATATTATATATGATACCATACTGGAATTAAAATAATATTATGTATCATTATGTATTAATTCCAATAAATATGAAATAGAAATGGAAGTAGCGTTCATGCGTACGTATGGCTTACCATCTCCATTAACGGTACATTTCATTTCTTATCTCAAAATGTTATGTACTATTATATGTACATATATATAATGGATATATATTTAATATATTACATCTAAAATATGGATATAATTATGTAATCATAACACACATATATATATATATATCTAATTTTGTTTTAATTCCATTAATATGACAAAAAAATGAAAGTAGTGTTCATGCGTACGTACGGCCTACCGTCTCCATGAACGGTGCTTTTAATTTTTTTAACTCCAAATGATATTAAATAGTATAAAATGAATATATACTATATATATATGATATTTAAAACATCAATACTATTATGTATATTATGTACCTATAACTACATGGAAAATTATTTTCCAACAAGTTCAATTTTGACTCATGTACCAATCATCGACAAAATGTATTATATGAACTCATATTATTAACCAATTATTATAACATTAAAATATATGATATGAACTGAATAATAATATTTATAGGAGGTCCTTAATCTATTATAAATTGACCAAAGTTTATTATTCATGAATATAATGAAACGAACAAGACAAGTTGGACTTGAGGTAAGGGATCCTACTCCTATCTTTCTTTTTAAGAACACTCTTTTATGTCATTCCTTTTAAAGCTAATCTTTCTTGTTATTGGGATGTTCTTGTATATTAATCATACTGTAATTTTTATTTTCATATGATGAGATACCCTATTTCCTGTCATCAATCCATTTTGGAAGTTTTGAGTGGCACCGTTAGGCTGCCTAATTTTTGTAAGAGATCCAACCTCTCTTTTTTTAAGTACTCTCCTTTATGTCACTTCTTTTAAGCTCATATTTGTTATTTTGGGGGATGTTAATTTATATTCCTCTTTCTGTAAACTTTATATTGATATGATGAGAGACCCTATTTCCTCTCATCAATCCATTATGGAAGTTTTAAGTGGCGCCGTTTAGCTGTCGAGTTTTCGTAAGAGATTTTTCATCTTACTTTTATTTCCGTGAGATTTATGCTACATTTGCCACAATTTCCTTTGAGTGGTGTATGTACTGCCCATTATTTTGCTCATTGCGTAATATACTTTCATTTATGATTATTTAAATCAATGTTGTATTGTACTTCTTTCACGGGGCGTTTGTTTCGAAAGATACCCATGTCTGTAAGGGAACCTTTAACCCTCCTCTTTTTAAAAGACTTATTTTGTTATGTATTTTAATTCACATACTATTATGTTGGGTTATGTTCTTCTATATCCTTATTGGTTTAAATTTTATGTCCATGTGATGAGATACCCTTTTTATCTCTCATCAACTCATTTTTTAAATTTTGTAGTGACGCCGTTAGGATATCAAATTTTTGCAAGGGAACTTCTTAACCCAAATTTGATTCTTTGGGATAAACATGGACTCCTTTAATATGTCGTTCTATGAATATGTGTGAATATCCTCCGATTATTTTACACTTAATATCCACTTACATTTGTTGCATTCATTTGTCACACATAATTATGTAATTAATTTGTTTTAAACCAAGGATATCATCTTTGTAAGGGACTTCGTCTCAGTCTCCTTTCATTGAGGCATATTTTGTTTTATACATAACTTTATTTTATACGGTGTACAAACCCCTTTGACTTCAACATTTATCCAAAAGGAATCATTGTTATAAAAATCATTTTACAAAATGAAAAAAGGGATTGTTTTTGTCATCGTATGCGCGGACAATGACTTCTCTGCCACCATGACCATTATTTGAGTATCGGCTTCCTCTACAAGCCATACCTTATTTTTAAAAGAAAAATAAATACCATTTTTTACTTTTCTTTTATTTTTGTATTTAAAATGGTTTTCATAAGGTTTTTTATATCAATGTGTCTTATTGATATCTTGTGATTGAAATGTGGAAATGTTATGTTTCTTTTATTCATGTTTTATGTGATACGATTATGTTATGGTTCTTGGGCATTATTATGAAGACGGGTGGTTCCGTGATAAACTAAGGTTGGGTGAGCCTGATATAGCTCTCTAATGCATTGGGTAATGTGAAGGAGTGAAACGTTAAGGTTTCTCCGAAGAGATTTAGGGAATAGACTGTGGTGGGTATTCCAAACGTAACCAAGAGGGTTACTCCCTACATAAGAATGTTATGAAAGCCTCAAGTTACCTTTTATGTCTTATGATTCCTATGATTTATTCATGATTTGATGAGGTGTGTTAAAGTTCCTATGTTTTATGGGTAAATTATGATTTCATTCTTACGTATATATGAACTCGTGTTTCCTTTCCATATTTTTTATAACCCTTACTGAGAGTTTTATGCTCATCCCATGTTTTTTTTGAAATGTTTTTCACAGGTAAAGGGAAAGGTACATGATATGATGATAGTGTGAAGAAAGTGTCAAGAAAGAATCCATGTTTTATTTTAAATATGTTTCCGTTGATGGGAAAAAATGAATAATATCTTTATGTAACCACTTTGTTTAAATGTGGAATGTAATGCATGTTTTATGATATAATTCTCTAAAACTCTAAACCTGAAAAGATTCTCAATGTGTAATCTTGTAATAACTCAAGATTAAGTAAGGTTTAAGGCTGGGGCCTTATAGTTGGTATCAGAGGTTGGTTTAGATAACTTTAGAAGTTAGGGTATTCTCTAAGCACAAGTGACATTACCTTAATGGTTAGGATTTCAGAAAGAGTCCTAGTTTTAGATAAAGCGAATGAGTAAGTATATCTTAGTGTTTAACTTACTCATTAGTACATGATGGTTTTGTTGATATACCCACACTGACATTTCTGTTTTTAGTGAATGGATGGATCTAGCTGGCACCAAAGAGACAACAGGTTTGAAGGAAACTGTGGTGGTTCTTTGATTAAGATAATAGATAAAATGGGGGATTCAATGAGGAAACTTGTGGTTGTTCTAAACCAACTATCAAGGAGTCATGATCAACCACTTGAACCTTGGTATGATCTGTAATGCATCATGTACGAGATGACCAATCGATGTGGAAGTTCAGGTAATAATTATAAAGGTAACCATTAGAGTTTATATGATCCTTACTTTTGAGGTAATAATGGGTTATTATATGTTATGATGGAAAATGAAAGGCATGAGATAAACTCGGGGTTAGAATGTGTTATGATCATTTTTTAAGATTTTATCTCGTTTTGGGGAATGTTTTAAGAATTATATTTTTTTGGAAAAAGGACAACACACAGATCATGTGACAACCCGTCGCGTCGAACAAAGATGTGGGAATCGAACGCACAACCAAAGTGCGACTGGTATTTATCGCCTACCACTGGACTACGTGAAGTCCTTGGTTAGTTTGACTAATTATTTTTAGTTAGATGGTTTTAGGAATCAAGATTAAGTTTATTTTGGGTTATCTATGGAAATTATTAACCTATCATCGAGGATATGTGATTAGGTTAATTACTTTTCAATATGAGAATTTTAGAGCAACTGATTTTATTTTGAGATAAAAGTTAATTTGTATCATGGAAGACTATGTGACTAAATCCTTCAAATATTTGGGTTTCAATCTTATTTTGGTTTACTTTGATGAATATTATGGACCAACTGTTTATCGAATGGTCTTCGTTGAACTTTGGGTTTTTTTTGGACAAATTTTGGAGATTAAAAATAGATTTTCTTTTTATAAAGGATTATACTTTTGTGGATTATCTGACCTCATACTAACATTTTTGGTTTTTGTTTTGGATAAGGTCTAAATATATGGGAAGTATATAGTTCTCTTTTGTGGATTAGGTGATCCTCTAGAAGTTTATTATAGTACTCTTAATGTGAACAAGTCTTCCTAAATACTCGTATTTTTGAGAAAATATGAGTATCCGTAAGGAATCTAATAAAAGTTGAAAGTCAAAATGATAAGTTATTAAGTTTCCTTATGAATAAATTCCTCAATAAATAGAAACTTAAAACAAAAATGTTGTCTATTAACTTTTCCTACTGGGGAATCGAATACCGTTTAACCCATCACAAGTTTGTGATTTTCTTGTGGTTAACTTTCTTCTAAACATGTTTTCTATCACTCTCCATCAGAACATGACCATTTTTTTTTCCTCCATTTCCATATTTTCATACTTTTAATCCTAGTATGGGTTAACTCAGGTGACCTTTGTACTTATCTTTCTTTATTTTAAAGTGATTGTTTTACTGACTCTTGTTCTGATGTGGTATTTTCAATGATGTTTCCAAGCCCAATTTTAAAAATTGCGAGGACGCAATTCCCAAAAGGGGGGAAGGATGTAACACCCCAGGTAAAGAAAGAATATGACATTTTCATATTTATCCATATTTGTGAATAAAATATTAATATTACTTTAAAGGGGACTCTATGCACGATGGCGTACCCAATACGCAACAATTAGTTTCTTGGGAATCTTGCGTTGCACTATAATAATAAAATAATATTATTTTAAATGGTAGTTAACGCCTAGCCGTTGTAATGGCGGGAATGAACAGATCTTACTAAAAAATGATTATATATGTTTGTCAAATATTTTTACTTTTTACAATAAATGTTATAGGATTAAAAATGCGAATGAATCCAATTTTAAGCGTAAACATTCCAGTATTTTTTAAAAGGTCGATTAACCGCCTTTTGATTGCGAACCTCTTTTAAATCCACTTTTTTACAATTTTATGTGTTATATATGACAAAATAAAATTCTTCTTTAGAATCGGGACATCAAAATTTACTTTGTGTAAATTTTTGCTATTTTTCCAAAAAGTTCAAATTTTAAAGAATAGTGAAAAATGTTGTATTTTTATTCAAAACCTATTTTTAGTCTAATTTATTTATATGATTAGATTACCTTTTGAATTGGTTTTAAAGTGAAATTAGAATATATTTTTACCATTTAATCTAATAGTGTTCGTTGGAATTAATTTCACTTTGAAATCGGACTTAAACTAGTGTCAATCTTTTGATACATTTTTGTTTCATAAAAACACGCTATTTTCTCTGACAGCGGGAATTAATTATTAAATTAATTAATACAACTCATATGTTTTGAATTTTTTAAAATATACATCATTTCTGAATTCGGAATATCAAATATAGCTTAGGGTGAATTTTTGTTAATTTTCTAAAAAACATCAATTTTTGATGAATAGTGAAACCACTAAGT
The DNA here is from genome assembly GCA_963277665.1 of Viscum album. NCBI lineage: Eukaryota > Viridiplantae > Streptophyta > Magnoliopsida > Santalales > Viscaceae > Viscum > Viscum album. The sequence goes on from OY728157.1 coordinate 1,726,580,106, forward strand.
GGTACATATAAAAACTGATTTTCCGTTTAAATGAAATTTTGCCATCTTTGTGTTTTGAATTTCAAAAATCCGACATAAATGGTTTTCATTAAGAAGTAAAATGGGGTTCAATAGGATTAAAATAATTTTTTGGTGAATAGTAACTTATTAAGTTTTTAATCGCGATTGGAGGTAATTAGTGTAGTTTAAGGTAAGAATAAAGTTTTAATAAAATGAAATGACTTAGACACATGTCCTAACCTCATTGGATGTGTCATGGCAGACCATGAAAATACATGGGTCAACTTGGGGACCCCATGGAGCCACATTGGTTGGAAAATGACATAAATACCTTTTTATTTAATGTTAAAGTAAAAATGAGACAAACATGAGATGTTTTACTAAAACAATTTTTACATGGGGTTATACGAGTCATAATTTTGACTATAAATATTCATTGGAAAGATAAAAAGATTTCCTACATCATAGTAGTTTTTTTATAATTTTTAGACATTAAATAAATTAAATTATTTATGACATCATGATGATGTAGTGATGACCTCATTATTTAACGATTTAAATAAAATAGAAAGATAATGTAAAATCTAAGACCTGAACATGTCCAAAACCTATTTTATTAGTGGATTGCGAACCCTTATCACCTTATCCTCGAAACACATCAATGTGGGACCATTTAAATCCGAAACTCATTTTAAAATAAAGTAACATTTCTTTAATTTCCAAGAGTGCCCCTCCTCTTCTCTTATAAAAGGCCCTCACCTCTACCTCCTTACCCACACTTCCAAAGCCTTTTGCTCGGCCAAATCCTGCCCATTTCGTCTCTCCACATCCATATATTACTCCTTGAAGCCTCAGTTTGGGTAGAAGTCTTCCCAGGGAAGCCTTTGAGCTCAAACCAAAGGGAGTTACCCGATTTTAAGGTAATGTCTTCACTTGTGTCCTTTTGTTTTATTTTGCTTCTCCATCCCACTAAACTCATTTTATTATATTATTTTGTAACAAAACCAGTATCCTAAATATAATAGGATGTTGTTTTGTGAAGGATTCGAGCTACACTTACACACACCTACATCTAATGGTTAAAGAACATACTGTTTCTGTGGATGGAGAATTTCTACCTCACGAAACGATGATTGTTCAACATTATTCTAACACCTTCAAAAGTGGCCATTAAGATGACACTCTATTTATATATGATATATAATATTTTTATGTTTTACTTATGCTTTTGTATTTTTCATTTATGGCATACCTTTATGGTTTCCATTATGGGTCAACGAGATATCTTCATTTTAGGAAGAGCGGACTACCGCCCCCTCAAAGTGATTTGGTTCATTAATACCATATATGGTACGTATAAAGGATATATTTAATGATATTATATATGATACCATACTGGAATTAAAATACTATTATGTGTCATTATGTTTTAATTTGATTAAATATGAAATATAAATGGAAGTAGCGTTCATGCGTACGTACGGCTTACCATCTCCATGAACGTTACATTTCATTTCATATCTCAAGATGTTATGTACTGTTATAATTACATTTATATAATGGATATATATGTAATATATTACATCTAAATTATGGATATCATTATGTAATTATAACATATATATATATATCTCTCTTTTTGTTTTAATTCCATTAATATGACAAAAAAATGAAAGTAGCGTTCATGCGTACGTACGGCCTACCGTCTCCATGAATGGTGCTTTTAATTTTTTAACTCCAAATGCTATTGAATAGTATAAAATGAATATATAAATTATATATATGATATTTAAAACATCAATACTATTCTGGATATGATGTACCTATAACTACATGGAAAATTATTTTCCAAAAAGTTCAATTTTGACTCATGTACCAAACATCGACAAAAACGTCTGATATGAACTCATATTGTTAACCAATTATAATAAAATTATAATATGTGATATGAACTGAATAATAATATTTATAGGTGGTCCTTAATCAATTATAAATTGACAAAATTTTATTATTCAGGAATATAAAGAAACGAACAAGACAAGTTGGACTTGAGGTAAGGGATCCTACTCCTCTCATTCTTTTTAAGTACACTCTTTTATGTCATTACTTTTAAAGATCATCTTTCTTGTTATTGGAATGTTATTTTATATCACTCTTACTATAATTTTTATTTTCATATGATGTGATTCCCTATTTCCTCTCATCAATCCATTTTGGATGTTTTGCGTGGCGCCGTTAGGCTGCCAAATTTTCGTAAGAGATCTAACCTATCTCTTTCTTTTTAAGTACTCTCCTTTATGTCACTTATTTTAAGCTCTTATTTGTTATGTTGTATGATGTTCTTTTATATTCCTCTTTCTGTAAACTTTATGTTGATATGATGAGGGACCCTATTTCCTCTCATCAATCCATTTTGGATGTTTTAAGTGGTGTCGTTAGGCTGCCGAGTTTTCATAAGATAGTTTTCATCTCACTTTTATTTCCGTGAGATTTATTTTACATTTTCCACAATTTCCTTTGATTGGTGTATGTACTGCCCATTATTTTGCTCATTGTGTAATATAATTTCATTTATGAGTATTTACATCACTGTTGTATTGTCCTTCTTTCACGGGGCGTATGTTTTGAAAGATACCCATGTCTGTAAGGGAACCTTTCACCCTCCACTTTTTAAAAGACTTATTTTGTTATTTATTTTAATTCATGTACTATTATGTTGGGATATTTTCTTCTATATCCTTATTGATTTAAATTTTATGTCCATGTGATGAGATACCGTTTTTATCTCTCATCAACTCATTTTCTGAATTTTGTAGTGACGCCGTTAGGCTGTCAAATTTTTGCAAGGGAACTTCTTAACCCAAATAAGATTCTTTGGGATAAACATGGACTCCTTGAATATGTCGTTATATGAATATGTTTGATTATCCTCCGATTGTTTTCAACTTAAGATCCACTTATATTTGGTGTATTCGTTTGTCACACATAATTATGTAATTGATTTGTTCTTAAACCAATGATATCGTCTTTGTAAGGGACTTCGTCTCAATCTCCTTTCATTGAGGCATATTTTTTTTATACACAACATTCTTTTATATGGTGTATAAACCCCTTTTACTTTTACGTTTATCCAAAAAGAATCATTGTTATACGAAGCATTTTACAAAACGACTAAAGGGAATGTTTTTATCATACGTATGCGGCGATAATGACTTCTCCACCGCCATGACCATTATTTGAGTATCGGCTTCCTCTACAAGCCATACCTTCTTTTTAAAAGAAAAATAAATACCATGTTTTACTTTTCTTTTATTTTGGTATTGAAAATGGTTTTCATAAGGTTTTTTATATCAATGTGTTTTATTGATATCTTGTGATTGAAATGTGGAAATGTTATGTTTCCTTTATGTATGTTTTATGTGATACGATTATGTTATGGTTCTTGGGAATTATTATGAAGACGGGTGGTTCCGTGATAAACTAAGGGTGGGTGAGCCTGATATAGCTCTCCAATGCATTGGATAACATGAAGGAGTGAAACGTTAAGGTTTCTCCGAAGAGATTTAGGGAATATACTATGGTGGGTATTCCAAATGTAACCAAGAGGGTTACTCCCTACGTAAGAATGTTATGAATGCCTCAAGTTACCTTTTATGTCTTATGATTCCTATGATTTATTCATGATTTGATGAGGTATGTTAAAGTGCCTATGTTTTATGGGTAAAGTATGATTTCATTCTTATGTATATATGAACTCATGTTTCCTTTCCATATTTTTTATAACCCTTACTGAGATTTTTATGCTCATCCCAAGTTTTTTTGATGTTTTTTTCAGAGGTCAAGGGAAAGGTACATGATATGATGATAGTGTCAAGGAAGCGTCAAGAAAAAATCCATGTTTTATTTTAAATATGTTTCCGTTGATGGAAAAAAATGAATACTATCTTTATGTAAACACTTTGTTTAAATGTGGAATGTAATGCAAGTTTTATGATCTAATTCTCTAAAACTCTAAACCTGAAAAGATCCTCAATGTGTAATCTTGTAATAACTCAAGATTAAGTAAGGTTTGAGGCTGTGGCCTTATAATATCTGCGGAGACCCACCTCACCACTTCTGCAAAAGTCCTTCCACATCATATTATTCCCATGAACATCACTGACTCTACAAACCGTTTGATGAGAAGAGGCCAAAACAACGACATTTCCTTCAATATTTATGTTCTTCACTATATCACTTTCCTCGAGTGGCCTGAAGGCCTAATTTTTAATTGATTTTTGATAAACCCCATTCATGGAATTACTGGGAAACCTTACATGGCCCGGAGTCATATAGATTATATGAACCATATGTCTTAGGGAAATATACAGTCTCTAACTATATGGAACTGATCATCCACAACTTCTTCATCATGATTCCAACTCTCCACCATTGCATGGTTTTTTTGACTAGGATTCCGATGCATGTACCAGCTAGTACTAATGTAAATCACATATGCTCTCTTTTGGAATAATATACTTAGCTTATACTCTAGTGAATTCGTCAGCACCGAGTCCTCATCTGGAGTCTGCTCCTTGTAGAGTATGTGTGGTCATTAAGAGAAATTTCCGGTTTCCTGAAGGCTTTGAGGTGGCATGATGGCCTTGTGGTGGCCTGAAGGCCATGAGGTGGCCTAAAAGATATACTTTCCCAAAGTATTTGGGTGTCACAAAGGCCTTGAACGACCCAAGGACCAAACAAGAGGCCTAAAAGACCAAACAGATGAATTGTTCCAGCAGCTGCAGTACCACCCAGTAACTGCTACAGTATCCTTGAAATTATGTATCTACCCAGTTTTAGACAACGGTGTAAAACCCCCAAAAAATTTCAAAAAGTTTTTTATATAATGAATTGAACACTAAGTCTCTATAAACATCACTTTGTTATAACATAGCCAAGTAAACATAATTTTTCAACCTCTGTGTTTTTAATTTCAAAAAACTAAAATACACAATTGTGTTCAGTATGAAATTTTGAGTCTGATAAGACAAACATAATTGTTCTTGAATAGTAACATACCCTTATAAATAGTATCATACCATTATGAATAGTATTAAATAGTAAATTGGCCAAAAAAATTGATACTTCACCCATGAATGTATAAATACAATTTAGACATCTTAAAAGTGAAATAAATAATCATAGTATAAGTGGTGGTATTTTTGAATGTCATGAATTTTTTAATTATAATTTTATTATTATTTTTATAATTTAAACTCGAAATGTATTTTGTAAAAATGTAATCATAAATTATTATTTTATTTTATTATTTTTAAAATATAATTTAATGGGACCTCGATATAATTTTCAGGGTGTTTTAAAACAAGTTATAGTTTTATTATTGATTTTATCAAATAAATTAAAATATTATTCAAAAATTAAATCATGAAAATTAAGAAAATTATTTTAAAAAAATGGACTTAATTTTTAAATTATACACGTTGAATAATTTTTAGGGTGAATTTTTGGTATTTTTCGGAAATGCATGAATTTTTTATGAATAGTGAAATAAGGTAAAATACAGTATATACAAATTATTAGTTAAATAAACTATTTAAGACTTCATGATTGATGTAAGGCCACTAGGTTAAAAATAAGATGAAATTATTACTATTAGGGGTCACATGAAAGAATAATTTTTTTTTCATTATGGAATTAATAATATAATGAAAAAAATATTCAAAATTTACTACTATCCTCCACTATAAAACCCCCTCACTCCCTCTTCTCCTCACCCCTCTAGGTCATGAATATAATAAAATTTCTTCCCAAATACCGTTGCATAGTGACTCCCCATGTAACACCCCAGGTAAATAAAGAATATGACATTTTTATATTTATTCATATTTGTGAATAAAATATTAATATTACTTTAAAGGGGACGCTATCCTCGATGGCGTACCCAATACGCAACAACGAGTTTCATTGGAATCTTATGTTGCACTCTAATAATAAAATAATATTATATTAAATGGTAGTTAACGCCTAGCCGTTGTAATGGCAGGAATGAACAGAACTAACTAAAAAATGATTATATATTTTTGTCAAGTATTTTTACTTTTTATAATAAATGTTAGAGGATTAAAAATGTGAATTAATTCAATTTTAAGCGTAAACATTCTAATAATATTTAGAAGGTCGATTAACCACCTTTTGATGGCGAACCTCATTTAAATCCACATTTGGAAAATTTTATGAGTTATATTTGTCAAAATAAAATTCTTCTTTAGAATTGAGACATCAAAATTTACTTTGTGTAAATTTTTGGTATCTTTCCGATAAAGTTCAATTTTTTATGAATAGTGAAAAATGTTGTATTTTAATTAAAAACCTCTTTTTTATATAATTTATTTATATGATTAGATTATCTTTTGAATTGTTTTTAAAGTAAAATTAAAATATATTTTTACCATTTAATCCAATAATGTTCATTGTAATTAAATTCAATTTGAAATTGGACTTAAACTAGTGTCAATCGTTTAATATATATTGTTTCTTAAAAACATGCTATTTGTTTTGACAACGAGAATTAATTATTAAATTAATTAATGAAATTTTTATGTTTGTAATTTTTTAAAATAGACATCCTTTTTGAGTTCGGAATAACAAATATAGCTTAGGGTGATGTTTTGGTATTTTTCTGAAAAACATCAATTTTTTATGAATAGTGAAACTACTAAGTGGTAGTCAAAGAAACTGATTTTTCGTTTAAATGAAACTTTGCCAGCTCTGTGTTTTGAATTTCAAAAATCCGACATACATGGTTGTCATTAAGAATTAAAATGTGGTTCAATGGAAATAAAATAATTTTTTTGGTGAATAGTAACTTTTATGTTTTTAATCGCGATTAGAGGTAATTAGTGTAGATTAAGGTAAAAATAATGTTTTAATAATATGAGATGAGCTTGACACATGTCCTAAACCTTATTTTATGTGTCATGGCCGACCAATACAATCCATGGGTCAACTTGGGGACCCCATGGAGCCACATTGGTTTGGAAATGACATAAATAACTTTTAATTTAATGTAAAAGTAAAAATGACAGAAACATGAGTTGTTTTACTAAAAAAAATTTACATGGGGTTATACAAGTCAGATTTTTTACTATAAATAGTCATTGGAAAGCTAAAAAGATTTCATACATCATGATAGTTTTTTTTTATTTTTAGACATTAAAAACATAAATTATTTATGACATCATAATGATGCAGCGATTACCTCATTAATAAAGGATTTAAATAAAATGAAAAGATAATATAAAATCTATGACCTACACATGTCCAAAACCTATTGGATTGGTGGATTTCGGAACCTTATCACTATATCCACGAATTATATCAATTTGGGAACTTTTAAATCCGAATCTCATTTTCAAATAAAGTAACATTTCTTTATATTCCAAGAGTGTCCCACCCCTCCTCTAATAAAAGGCCCCCACCTCTACCTCCTTACCCACACTTACAAAGCATTTGGCTCAGCCAAAACCTGCTCATTTTTCCTCTCCACATCCCTCTATTACTCATTGAAGCCTCAATTTGGGCAGAAGTCTTCCCAAGGATGCCTTTGAGCTCAAATCAAAAAGAGTTACCCGATTTTAAGGTAATGTCTTCACTTGTGTTCTTTTGTTTTATTTTGCTTCTCCAACCCCCTAAACTCTTTGTATTCATTTCTTTTGTAAAAAATCCAGTATCTTCAATATAATAGGACGTTTTTATAAGAATAATTAGAGCTACACTTACACACACCTACATTAAATGGTTAATGAACATACTGTTTCTCTGGATGGCGAATTTCTGCCTCATGAAACGATGATTGTTCAACACTCATAAAACACCTTACATGGTGGCCATTAAGATGCCACTATATTTATATATGATATATAATATGTTTATGTTTTACATAAGCTTATTTATTTTTCTTTTGTGGCATACATTTATGGTTTCCATTGTGGGTAAACACAATAATTTCATTTTAGGAAGTGCGGACTACCGCCCCTCAAAGTGATTTGATTAGTTAATGCCATATGTGGGATGTATAAAGGATGTATTTAAAGTTATCATATATGATTTATTTTACATATAAATGATGATTATAATTCTGGAATTAAAATATACATACCTCTCATTTTGTTTTAATCCAATTAATATGACATAGAAATGAAAGTAGCATCCATGCGTACGTACGACTTACCGTCTCCATGAACGATGCATTTCATTTCTTACCTCTAAATTATTATGGAATATTATAAATACATGTATATTATGGATATATATGATATATATGATATCCAAATAATGAATATCATTCTGGATATAATGAAACTTTGACCACAGGAACAACATGTAACTGTAAGAAGTCCACTTTCGACTTAAGAACCAAATATCGACAAAACAAACATTATTAACATAAATGATTACATAATGTTTATAACATATCAATAAGTGATATAAAAGGAATAATTAACTTGAAAAAGCTTCTTAATAAAGTATAAATTAACTCATGTTTATTATTCAGGACGTTAAAGAACGATCGAGTCAAGTCGGACCCGAGGTAAGGGATCCTACTCATCTCTTTCTTTTTAAGTACACTCTTTTATGTCATTCCTTTTAAACTCATATTTCTTGTGATTGGGATGTTCTTTTATATTAATATTACTGTAATTTTTATTTTCATATGATGAGAGACCATATTCTCTCTCATCAATCCATTTTGGAAGTTTTGAGTGGCGCCGTTAGGCTGCCGAATTTTCATAAGAGATCTAACCTCTCTCTTTATTTTTAAGTACTCTCCATTATGTCACTTCTTTTAAGATCCTCTTTGTTATGATGGGGGGTGTTCATTTATATTCCTCTTGCTGTAAATTTTATTTTAATATGATGATAGGTCCTATTTGATCACATCAATCCATTTTTGGAAGTTTTAAGTGGCGTCGTTAGGCTACCGAGTTTTCGTAAGGGATTTTTCATCTCACTTTTATTCCCGTGAGATTTATGCTACATTTGCCACAATTTCCTTTGAGTGGTGTATGTACTACCCATTATTTTACTCATTGTGTAATATACATTAATTTATGAGTATTTACATCAATTTTGTATTGTCCTTCTCTCATGGGGTGTATGTTTCGAAAGATATCCATGTCGGTAAGGGAACCTTTCACCCTCCTCTTTTTAAAAGACTTAATTTTTTATGTCTTTTAACTCACATAACATTATGTTGGGATATGTTCTTCTATATCCTTAGTGATTTAAATTTTATTTCCAAGTGATGAGATACCCTTTTTATCTCTCATCAACTCATTTTCTGAATTTTGTCGTGATGTTGTTAGGCTGTGAAATTTTTGCAAGGGGACGTCTTAACCCAATTTTGATTCTTTGGGATAAGCTTTTACTCCTTGAATACATCGTTCTATGAATATGTGTGAATAACCTCAGATTATTTTACACTTAATATCAAATTATATTTTTTGTATTAGTTTGTCACACATAATTATGTAATTGATTTATCCTTAATCCAAGGATATCGTCTTTGTATGGGACTTCGTCTCAATCTCCTTTCATTGGGGAATATTTTGTTTTATACACCACCTTATTTTATACGCTGTATAATCTCCTTTTAATTTTATGTTTATCTGAAAAGAATATTTTTTATACAAAGCATTTTACTAAACGACAAAAGGGAATGTTTTTGTCGTACGTATGCAGCGACAACGACTTCTCTGCCGCCGTGACCATTTTTTTGAGTTTCGGCTTCCTCTACAAGCCATACCTTTTTTTAAAAGAAAAATAAATACCATTTTTTACTTTTCTTTTATTTTGGTATTGAAAATGGCTTTCATATTGTTTTTATATCAATGTGTTATATTGATATATTGTGATTGAAAAGTGTAAATGTTATGTTTCCTTTATGCATGTTTTATGTGATACAATTATTTTATGGTTCTTGGGCATTATTATGAAGATGGGTGGTTCCGTGATAAACTAAGGGCGGGTGAGCCCGATATAGCTCTCCAATGCATTGGGTAACGCGAAGGGGTTAAACGTTAAGGTTTCTCCAAAGAGATTTAGGGAATATACTATGATGGGTATTCCAAACGTAACCAAGAGGGTTACTCCCTACATAAGAATGTTATGAATGCCTCAAGTTACCTTTATTTCTTATGATTTATTAATGATTTTTTGAGGTATGTTAAAGTCCTTATGTTTTATGGGTAAAGTATGATTTCATTCTTATGTATACATGTACTCATATTTCCTTTCCATATTTTTATATCCCTTACTGAGCTTTTTATGCTCATACCATGTTTTTGAAATGTTTTTCACAGGTCAATGGAAGGGTACATGATATGATGATAGTGTCAAGGAAGTGTCAAGAAAGAATCCGTCTTTTATTTTAAATATGTTTCCGTTGATTAGAAAAATGAATACAATCTTTTATGTAACCACTTTGTTTAAATGTGGAATGTAATGCAATTTTTATGATCTAATTCTCTAAAACTCTAAACCTGAAAAGATCCTCAATGTGTAATCTTGTAACAACATAAGATTAAGTAAGGTTTAGGGCTGGGACCTTATAGTTGGTATCAGAGGTTAGTTTAGATAACTTTAGAGGTTAGGGTATTTTCTAAGCACAAGTGACATGACCATAATGGATAGGATTTCAGAAAGAGTCCTAGTTTTAGATAATGTGAATGAGTAAGTATATCTTAGTGTATACCTTCCTCATTAGTACATGATGGTTTTGTTGATATACTCTCACTGAAATTTCTGTTTTTAGTGAATGGATGGATCTAACATGCACCAAAGAGACAACAGGTTTGAAGGAAACTGTGGTGGTTCTCTGATTAAGATACTAGATAAAATGGGGGATTCAATGAGGAAACTCATGGTTTTTCTAAACCAACTATCAGGGAGTCATGATAAGCCACTTGAATCATGGTATGATCTGTAATGCATCATGTACGAGATGACAAATCGATGTGGAAGTTCAGGTAATAATTATAAAGGTAACAATTAGAGTTTATATGATCCTTACTTTTGAGGTAATTATGGGTTATTATATGTTATGATGGAAAATGAAAGGCATGAGATAAACATGAGGTTAAAATATTTTATGATCCTTTTTGAAGATTTTATCTCGTTTTGGGGAATGTTTTAAGAATTAAATAGTTTTGAAAAAAGGACAACACGCAGACCGTGTGACAACCCGTCGCGTCGGACAAAGCTGCGGGAATCGAACCCACAACCAAATTGAGACAGGTATTTATCACCTACAACTGGACTACGTGAAGTCCCTTGTTAGTTTGACTAATTCTTTTTAGTTAGATGATTTTAGGAATCAAGATTAAGTTTATTTTGGGTTATCTATGGAAATTATTAACCTATCATCAAGGATATGTGATTAGGTTAATTACTTTTCAATATGAGAATTTAAGAGCAACTGATGTTATTTGGAGATAAAAGTTAATTTTACCTTGGAAGACTATGTGACTAAATCCTTCAAATATTTGGGTTTCAATCTTAGTTTGGTTTACTTTGAATAATGTTATGTGAAAATTGTTTATCAAATGTTCCTCGTTGAACTTTGGGTTTTGTTGGACAAATTTTGGAGATTAAGAATAGATTTTCTTTTCATAAAGGGTTATCCTTTTATGGATTATCTGATCTTGTACTAACCATTTTGGTTTTTGGTTTTCGTTTATGTCTAAAGACATGGGAATTATATAGTTCTCTTTTGTGGATTAAGTGATTCTCTAGAAGTTGATTATAGTACTCTTAATGTGAACAAGTCTTCCTAAATACTCATCTTTTGGAGAAAATATGAGTTTGTGTAAGAAATCTAATAAAAGTTTGAAGTCAACATGATAAGTGATTATGTTTCCTTATGAATAAATTCCTCAATAAAAAGAAACATAAAACAAAAATGTTGTCTATTAACATTTCCTACTGGGGAATCGAATACCGTTTAACCCATCATAAGTTTGTGATTTTCTTGTGGTTAACTTTCTCCTAGACATGTTTACTATCACTCTCCCTTAGAACATGACCCTTTGTTTTTTTCCTCCATGTACATATTTTCTTACATGGAATCCTAGTATGGGTTAACTCGGGTGACCTCTGTACTCCTCTTTCTTTCTTTTAAAGTGATTGTTTTACCGACTCTTGTTCCGATGTGGGACTTTCAAGGATTTTTCCGAGCCTAATTTTAAAATTGCGAGGACGCAATTCCCAATAGGGAGGAAGGATGTAACACCCCAGGTAAATAAAGAATATGACATTTTTATATTTATCCATATTTGTGAATAAAATATTAATATTACTTTAAAGGGGACGCTATGCTCGATGGCGTACCCAATACACAACAACAAGTTTCTTGGGAATCTTACGTTGCACTCTAATAATAAAATAATATTATTTTAAATGGTAGTTAACGCCTAGACATTATAATGGCAAGAATGAAAAGAAGTATCTAAAAAATGATTATATATGTTTGTCAAATATTTTTACTTTTTACAATAAATGTTAGAGGATTAAAAATGTGAATGAATTCACTTTTAAGCGTAAACATTCTAATAATCTTTAGAAAGTCGATTAACCGCCTTTTGATGGAGAACCCCTTTTAAATCCAATTTTTGAAAATTTTATGTGTTATATTTGACAAAATAAAATTCCTCTTTATAATCGAGACATCATAATTTACTTTGTGTAAATTTTTGGTATCTTTCCGATAAAGTTCATTTTTTATGAATAGTGAAAAATGTTTTTTTTTATTCAAAACCTTATTTTAATATAATTTGTTTATATGATTATATTATCTTTGGAATTGTTTTTAAAGTAACATTAGAATATATTTTTAACATTTAATCCAATAATGGTCATTGGAATTAATTTCAATTTGAAATTTGACTTAAACTAGTGTCAGTCTTTTAATAGATATTATTTCTTAAAAACACGCTATTTGTTTTGACAGCGTGAATTAATTATTAAATTAATTAATGCAACTTATATGTTTTGAATTTTGTAAAATAGACATCAATTTTGAGTTCGGAATAACAAATATAGCTTAGGGTGATTTTTTGGTACTTTTCTGAAAAACATCAATTTTCGATGAATAGTGAAACCACTAAGTGGTTGTTAAAGAAACTGATTTTTTGTTTAAATGAAACTTTTCCAGCTCTGTGTTTTGAATATCAAAAATCTGACATACATGGTTGTCATTAAGAAGTAAAATGTGGTTCAATGGAATTAAAATAATTTTTTTGGTGAATAGTAACTTTTAAGTTTTTAATCGCGATTAGAGGTAATTATTGTAGTTTAAGGTAAAAATAATGTTTTAATAATATTAGATGAGCTTGACACATGTCCTCACCTAATTTTATGTGTCATGAACGACCATGAAAATCCATGGGTCAACTTGGGGACCCCATGGAGCCACTTTGGTTTGGAAATGACATAAATAACTTTTTATTTCATGTAAAAGTAAAAATGACACAAACATGAGTTTTTTTATTAAAACAATATTTACATGGGGTTATACAAGTCAGATTTTTGACTATAAATAGTCATTTAAAATCTAAAAAGATTTAATACATCATGATATTTTATTTATAATTTTTAGACATTAAATAAATAAAATTATTTATGACAGCATAATGATGCAGCGATTACCTCATTAATAAAGGATTTAAGTAAAATGAAAAGATAATGTAGAATCTATGACCTACACATGTCCAAAACCTACTGGATTGGTGTATTTTGAAACCTTATCACCGTATCCTCGAATTATATCAATGTGGGACCATTTAAATCCGAAACGCATTTTCATATAAAGTAACATTTCTTTACATTCCAAGAGTTCCCCTCCTCTCCTCTTATAAAAGGCCCCCACCTCTACCTCCTTACCCACACTTCCAAAGCATTTGGATCGGCCAACCCCTGCTCATTTTTCCTCTACACATCCCTATATTACTCCTAGAAGCCTCACTTTGGGCAGAAGTTTTCCCAAGGAAGCCTTTGAGCTCAAATCAAAAAGAGTTACCCGATTTTAAGGTAATGTCTTCACTTGTGTTCTTTTGTTTTATTTTGCTTCTCCAAACCCTAAACTCTTTTTATTAATTTCTTTTGTAAAAACACCAGTATATTCAATATAATAGGATGTTTTTATAAGAATAATTAGATCTACACTTACACACACCTACATCAAATGGTTAAAGAACATACTATTTCTGTGGATGTCGAATTTCTGCCTCACGAAACGATGATTGTTCAACACTCATATAACACCTTACAAGGTGGCAATTAAGATGTCACTATATTTATATATGATATATAATATGTTTATGTTTTACATAAGCTTCTGTATTTTTCTTTTGTGGAATACCTTTATGGTTTCCATTGTGGGTAAACACGATAATTTCATTTTAGGAAGTGCGGACTACTGCCCCCTCAAAGTGATTTGATTCGTTAATGCCATATGTGGGATGGATAAAAGATGTATTTAAAGTTATAATATATGATGAATTTTACACATAAATGATTAATATAATTCTGGAATTAAAATATACATACCTATCATTTATTTTTAATTCCATTAATATGACATAGAAATGAAAGTAGCGTTCATGCGTACGTACGGCTTACCGTCTCCATGAATGGTGCATTTCATATCTTACCTATAAATGATTATGTAATATTATAAATACATGTATATTCTCGATATATATGATATATATGATATCCAAATCATGAATATCATTCTGGATATAATGAACCTTTGACCACACGAACAACATGTAATTGTAAGATGTCCACTTTCGACTTAAGAACCAAATATCGAAAAAAGAAACATTATTAACATAAATGATTACATAATGTTTATAACATGGCAATAAGTGATATAAAAGGAATAATTAACTTTAAAAAGGATCTTAATAAATTATAAATTAGCTCATGTTTATTATTCAGGACTTTAAAGAACGATCGAGTCAAGTCGGACCCGAGGTAAGGGATCCTACTCCTCTCTTTCTTTTTAAGTACACTCTTTTATGTCATTCATTTTAAGCTAAAATTTATTTTTATTGGGATGTTATTATATATTACTATTACTGTAATTTTTATTTTCATATGATGAGAGACCCTATTCTCTCTCATCAATCCATTTTGGAAGTTTTGAGTGGTGCCGTTAGGCTGCCGAATTTTCGTAAGAGATCTAACCTCTCCCTTTCTTTTTAAGTACTCTCCTTTATGTCACGTCTTTTAAGCTCCTCTTTGTTATGATGGGGGATGTTATTTTATATTCATATTTCTGTAAATTTTATTGTAATATGATGATATACCCTATTTGATCTCATCAATCCATTTTTGGAAGTTTTAAGTGGCGCCGTTAGGCTACCGAGTTTTCGTAAGGGATTTTTCATCTCACTTTTATTCCCGTGAGATTTATGCTACATTTTCCACAATTACCTTTGAGTGGTGTATGTACAGCCCATTATTTTACTCATTGTTTAATATAATTTCATTTATGAGTATTTACATCAATTTTTTATTGTCCTTCTTTCACGGGGTGTATGTTTCGAATGATACCCATGTCGGTAAGGGAACCTTTCACCCTCCTCTTTCTAAAAGACTTCTTTTGTTATGTCTTTTAACTCACATAACATTATGTTGGGATATGTTCTTCTATATCCTTAGTGATTTAAATTTTATTTCCAAGTGATGAGATACCCTTTTTATCTCTCATCAACTCATTTTCGGAATTTTGTAGTGACGCTGTTAGGCTGTCAAATTTTTGCAACGGAACTTCTTAACCCAATTTTGATTCTTTGGTATAAGCTTGTACTCCTTGAATATGTCATTCTATGATTATGTGTGAATAAATTCCGATTGTTTTACACTTAATATCCACTTATATTTGGTGTATTAGTTTGTCACACATAATTATGTAATTGATTTATCCTTAATCCAAGGATACCGTCTTTGTATGGGACTTCGTCTCAATCTCCTTTCATTGAGGCATATTTTGTTTTATACACAACCTTATTTTATACAATGTATAAACCCCTTTGACTTTTAAGTTTATCTGAAAGGAATCTTTTTTATTCAAAGCATTTTACTAAGCGACAAAAGGGAATGTTTTTGTCGTACGTATGCGGCGACAATGACTTCTCCGCCGCCGTGACCATTTTTTTGAGTTTCAGCTTCCTCTACAAGTCATACCTTTTTTTAAAAGAAAATGAAATACCATGTTTTAATTTTCATTTATTTTGGTATTGAATATGGTTATCATAATTTTTTTATATCAATGTGTTGTATTAATATATTGTGATTGAAAAGTGGAAATGTTATGTTTCTTTTATGCATGTTTTATGTGATACGATTATGTTATGGTTCTTGGGAATTATTATGAAGATGGGTGGTTCATTGATAAAATAAGGGTGGGTGAGCCCGGTATAGCTCTCCAATGCATTGGGTAACGTGAAGGGGTTAAACGTTAAGGTTTCTCCAAAGAGATTTAGGGAATATACTGTGATGGGTATTCCAAACGTAACCAAGAGGGTTACTCCCTACGTAAGAATGTTATGAATGCCTCAAGTTACCATTATGTCTTATGATTTCTATGTTTTATTCATTATTTTATGAGGTATATTAATGTTCTTATGTTTTATGGGTAAAGTATGATTTCATTCTTATGTATACATGTACTCATATTTCCTTTCCATATTTTTATATCTCTTACTGAGCTCTTTATGCTCCTCCCATGTTTTTGAAATGTTTTTCATAGGTCAAGGGAAAGGTACATGATATGATGATAGTGTCAAGGAAGTGTCAAGAAAGAATCCATTTTTTATTTTGAATATGTTTCCGTTGATGGGGAAAATGAATACTATCTTTTATGTAACCACTTTGCTTAAATGTTGAATGTAATGCAATTTTTATGATCTAATTCTCTAAAACTCTAAACCTGAAAAGATCCTCACTATGTAATCCTGTAATAACATAATATTAAGTATGGTTTAAGTCTGGGGCCTTATACCCCATGTCCAATACGCTCTTTCTATTTCAAAATTACCCAAACCTCTTCCCATAATGAGATTCTCAACGAGGTGGATTGAAGAGGTAAATTCACATTTTATTTTCATCATTTTCATTTCATGTTCCATTATATTATTATCCTATCCTTTCATGGTCTATCTAAATGACCATGATAACCACAGTATCCTAAATATACTACAATTATCTCATGTGAAGGTAAGAACCAACACCAATATTCTTATTCTTCCCTTTTCTTGTATAAACGAAACCATTGTCCGGGAGGTTCCAATTTACAACCATTGTGGCTGATGTTGTTTCCATCTTAAATTTCTCCTTAATTACTAGTCATGAAATATTTTTATGGATTAAACAGATTGAAATATATGTATTATAACATACATAATATTCACTAACTAGCATACATACATGTTATTAAATCATAAGGCCAAACTAGTTCCTAATAATCAAAATACGGTTAAAATAATCCATTTGAATATCATTAATATTTCACATAATGATTCACCTCATTCCATGTATAAAAATTATATAAATGACCATTAATACATATGTATGTTCGTAAATAATGTTTAAATTCAATTATGGAGATTTAAATCCATTCAACATAAACTTGATTACATAAAAACAAATGAACGGATTAATAAAATCAAGAAAATGAACACTTCAGAATGACAAAATTCAATCCTATAAGTAGTCAATAAGGAAATAATGCTTTTAAAAAAAATCATTATCAAATAAATAAATGCATAAAAATTTCAGAATTAATTTATTAAGATTTATAATTTCATATTATATGACCTTTAGTTCAAGAGTAAAACACATTCAGACTAAAGGTAAGGGTTTCATCATCTCACTTCGATTTATGTGAGATTTTCTGTATTCACTAATAATACATGTGTATGGTGTATATATTGATCCAATTGATGAAAAATATCATGAAAATATTTATTTTCCTAGAATTAAATGTATCATTTGAATATTATTAAATTTGGGTCACACAATTTGATTGATTACAAATAGGTAAGGGATTTCTACGCAAACCTCCAATTTCATTCGAGTTACTCTTATTATATACATACCATAAATAAGTTATTATTTATTCTTATGTACGCCACATAAATTATGTTTTAATGTCCTCTATATTTTTACTATCCCGAATAGTTCTTTATTTTATGGAAATTTTCATGTTTTAAAAGTAGCAATAAAAATTTTATCCTGATAAATAAAAAAAATTCAAGGGATATGTCCGAATTCGTACATGTTTTCAAGTGTACACCATAATCTGTTTTAATATACCATTATTTTTATAAAAATACTCATTTTATCATGAAAACAGATCTTGTATAATATCTAGATTTGAGAGATCAATCATACCTTTCCGCTTTAATATTCTCTTTAATACTTTCCATAAAATGTTCTAAAATGTTCTAAAATGTTTTATTTCTAAAGAATATTAAGAAAACATTTTACATGATTCAGTGGGACATAATTTATGCCAAAAATATAACTTCAATTTCCTAGTCATTTCTTTTATTTTATATTCATGCTTACAATCTGATTTCATGGAAAATATAAATGATTTTCTTAAAGTGCTCTTCCATCAAAAGAACAAAGGATTTTCCTCAACTTACATTAACATTTGTGAGATATATTCCTTGTTAACCACTTATTTATTTGTTGTGTTTAATGTAATATTATTTGGTATATAATATCAAGAGCCTCCATATTCTCATGATATTATTAGGGATTGTGATTTCAATGTTTCAGGGTGGTATGGGACACTTTGGAATGATTAAGGATTATTTATCTTGAGGATTTTTCAATGGTCTCATTAAAAAGTATCGTCAATGATATAAACAAATTTTTTTAAAAATTTACATCATTGAGGTTCATATCCAATGATATCATCCACCATTTTCTATTGAATGGTTTATGATTAGATTTACTTTGGATGTGCTATCTTAAATCCATTCACTAATTTACTCTAAATGGTTAGTGTTTATGCTTAATGTTTATATAACTTTATTGTCATGTCATATATTAGATTAAATATGAATTTATAAGTTCTGTACATTTGTCCTCATTCATATAAATAATTAATTGGGCTTATTATATGATGGGTAGGGGCCTCTACAACCCCTCAATGCATCAGTAGGTCTCATGAGATAAATATATTTGGACTTGGCCGATGCCTCTCACAATTTGATATATGGTTTTGGATGAGTCCTTAATCATTTTTAGACTTAATTTTTGAGTCCATGATAGTATGTTATATATGTTTTATATTATGCATTTCTCTTATTATGAGGATATAAATTCATAGGTCATGTGGTTATTCAACAAGTACAATACCCATGATTATCTTTTATTATGGAAATAATTACTCACCTCATATTCCTACTATATTATTTCCGTGTTTTTTTTAAAAGGTGAGTATTTTTTAGTTATTCACCATGACTAATGATTATGTTTTGATATCTTCTGATGTATTTTATACACTTAATTATAATCTGAGATCACCCCTTTTTAATGTTCCATTTTTCAGGACATGAGGATATTTTTATGACCGACATGCAGGGATAATCATGGAGTGGTGGATGTTCCCAATAAAACATAAATGTTCAATTTATTTTCAAGTTATAATGTTGAACCTATGTATGTATCTAGTTGTCCAAAACTACTAAACAACTCAGTCATTCAGTATTTGATTCCTTTCTATCATGCCAATGTATTTAAATAATAAACCAGCTCTGTAAATCTTGGGTCAGGGTGTTACAGTTGGAATCAACGAAAGTTTAGTAGAAAACTTGGAAACTAGATATAGAAAAATTTGATTAGTGAACAAACCCCTAATATAGAATTTGGGCATAAGAATACAAGAAATCCTAGATATTTTTTAAGAAAAATATTATGTGGTTTATCCTGAAAATAAATCAATGTATGGATATGAACAAGTTGAGGTGGGTTTGGTACAAATGTATCTAGGGGAAAACCCCAAAAATAATTCATTGATCTAGACTCGAATAGGAACCGGTACACAACAACAGGACATGCTGAACTCCTAGATTGACACATATAGAAGATATGTTTTGGTAAATTCATAATATTATTATAATCAATTATAAAGGATTTATGCCCCCAATTTAACAAAAGTATATGGTTCAATGATTTATAACGCATCAATTAATATTATGTGTTATACCATGTTTAATGATATAGACTGTTCATAATATTATGAGATAATATATAATATTGAATTGATTAGAAATGGCCCATAGTAGAAGGAATTAGAACCTCGCCAATGCATAAGATGATAAGAGTTTGAAGGATCATATCTCTAATGGTCTTAAACCATCATTTCAAAAAAAAATTGTCTCCCACGAATCCTCAACATAGGATTAAATAATATCATGTCTTTAATAGGTATGTAAAGAGTTATCTGAGCCCTATGTCTCTAAAGAGAAGAAAATGAAGAAGATTATTGCTAGAATAATCATGTATAAAGGGAAGCAGGGAAAGATGTATTTTCCCACATGCGATAATTGTGGATGGAAACACCTTGTTATATGATGGAGTGGAAAAGGATTTCGCTTCATGTGTGGAGAAAAAGGACCACATTCTCATAATTTTAAGACAAGGAATGAATTTCACTATATTCCACTAGTGAAAATCACATTTTAATGTCAGTTATTTTTATTTTTTATGTTAGTTTTTATCCAATGTCTATAATATAGATGAAAATAATAGTTTTTTGGGTTCAGTTTTCTAAAAAGTGATGTTGAAAATCAAGTAATATTGGGTTTACTGCGTTGTTTTTTGATACAATTGACACCCTTAACTGATTTTTGACTTCGGTTTTAGGAAAACCTGACACTGAAAAACCATTTTTTAAAATATATTTGTCAGTTTTTGAAATAAATGATGTCGTAAGTTATATTTTTTTATTGATAAGTATGAATAACTACAATTCCCATAAAATAGAAACCCATATAAAAAAATATAAAAAAAGCAAATAGTATTTATCATTCAATACATTTTAGTCAATGAATAATTTAAATAACAATACATCAATAAATCTTATAAAAAATTAGACAAAGACATAGCAGGGGAACTTGAGAGAACTCAACGATTTCTAATTAAAGATCGATGCATCAATATATATCATGATGATATGTATTATGATTATATTAAATATATTTCATGTTGAATGTATTACCATACTTAATTAATCATTATTTGGTTTTTGGAATAAGTGGACCGTCATGATATGATTCTACTAGTGTGGTTGACCGGACACGAGACAATGACTACGAAGTACCTATGATAAGCTTATGGATTGAACTAAATTTATATTCATTATGGAGACCAAGTACTATTATAGAAATTGATGTCACATAGATATCATGTACATGTTCACTCATCATTATTATGGACTAACTTAGTACTAGATTCCTTAAGGATACAATGTAATAAGTTTAATACACATTTGTAATGTTCTTTGTCACTTCTAATGTCTTTTATATCCATTTGGAAAAAAGTTGTTGAAGGTACGGCATGAATTCATCTAATATTGGATAGTATATAGACTCTCAACACATGATTGATTGATTATCTATTCTTTTATGTACCATGCATTAACAAAAAAGACCATTGATTAAAGATTCAATTTTTTAGTAAATTCAGAATATTAAACATTCAAAATAACGTAGATTTAAACTACACATACCATGAATTTATGGCATGCTCAATGTTGGTTATTGTTGAAGAATTCATTTTATTATTAATCGCTTCAAACACCTAATAAATCAAACGATATAGTTTTTTTTAACCAATATGTAATATTATTTATAAATATTATAATATACACATGTAAAATCTTTATTAGACCAAACAAATAGTTCGTAATAATAGATTGAATATGAGTTATATCATATTTGGAATAATGATGTGAATCATTGACTTCCTAAAATAAAACTGGATTATAATACATAAAAATATTATAATATGGAACAAAATCTAAAAAATTAATACATATAACCTTATCAAATTCATTAGTCTCCCTAGTTTTGATTATCTCATAATGAATCATAGAATATAATAACCACATTCAAAATTTCCTTCATGGAGATGACACTATAGTTATAAATCATTAAACTCTTAATAATAATTAGTATATAACAAAAAATTATAAAAATTCTTATATAAAAACTAATTAATTGTACTTCCACATATTTGATTTTATTCAGTTTCTTTATCGATTTGTATTCCCTGTTCAATTATCTTTATGAACATAATTTTTATATATATATATATATGAACTAATAATACATATCTAAAAAATGATAATAAAACATAATTAGATTTTGAAAAAAAAAACATACATTTATAATTTTGTGGAAATTTATTCCAATTTTCCCTAATAAGGAGAAAAACCAATATATAGTGCATTCACTTGGGCATAATATGCCTAACATCCAGTGCCCCCTAAAATAAAAAAAGTTCACAATTAATGACATTATAATGATCATTAGTTAATAATTTCTGTTAATACTTTTCATGAAATGGTAGAAACTAGCACTAAATATTCGTATGTGATAATATCTCACACATATATGAAACTCTATAAGGATTATTCACATGTTCCACTTCTATGGAAATTAATTATGGATCTATAAAATAGTAAATGTTTGAACTTTTATTTTTTAGAACAAGCATGTGTAGATAAATAATTTAAAAAGAATATATTGTTTGTCAAATTAAAAGAATCTTTTATTAAATAAATTAAAATTAATATTTCAACTCACATACATAGTAAACAACTACACTACATTTAGGCCGATCTTTTCAAAATAAACTAGATGCATGATATCTTCTTTGATTAATTTCAATATATATATTCTCCCACATATATCTTTCGTCATATAAAAATCGTAGATATAATTCAATGAATATGTTTCATGAGATAATATTTGTATCCCATGAGAAATATATGAAGCATCTATAATAGATTTTTCGTAAATATTTTGTTTCATTTGGAAAGCTTCATTTTCATTAAGATAATCCTATATAAGTTAACTGTAAGAAAAAATTATAATTAAATTTGAATAATTTGAAATTCATATTTAAAAAAACACATACCTCATATAATATATAACGAAAAAACCAGTTGTACAAAGTAAAAAATTTCCCACACAATCACCAACTCTAGAGATCTTCGTGGTAAGAAATGGTAGTAGAATATTAGGATCTACAATATCGTGTACTGATACTCTAACCCAAACCATCCTCATAGGTCAGTGATGTATAGAATCCCCCAAAAATGCATGAGTCCTAAAACAAGAATATGTTGTCAGGATCTCCAGCAAAAAACTCAAAATATGTGTTTTGGTCCGAGTGAGGTGGTGGATAATCAAAGCAGATGGGGTTGGGTAGTCTGGGTGAGAAGGCTAGACAGGATGAAATATGATAAAGTTATAATAGTTATAATAATTTATAAAATAGAAAATTTGATAACAAATAAATAATATACCTGGGAAGGCTTCTCACACGGGGAAAGGTATGCAGATGTGGCAGTGTATTCTACGTGAGTAGACATGGAAGGCTGAAAAAGAAAAAAGTTATATTAGTGATTATAATTTATAAAATAGAAAAACTGATAACAAATAAAAAATATACCGGGGATGGAAATTCATACATGTCATGGTAGGAAAATGGGGCATGGTAGTCTGGGTGAGAAGGCTACGAATGATGGAAAATATAAAAGTTATATAAGAGTTCATAAAATAGAAAAATTAATGGCAAATAAATAATATACCTAGGAAGGCTACTCAAATAGTGTGGGGTAGGTAGATGGGGAAGGGTAGTCCAGGTGAGTAGGCTGGGAATAATGAAAAATGAAAAAGTTTTATTAGTGATTATAATTTATAAAATATAACAAGTATTGAAATATAAATCATATACCTGGAAAGGCAACTCAAATGGTGTAGGGTATACAGATGCGGTAGGGTAGTCTGGGTGGCCAGGTAGGGAAGGATGAAAAATGAAAAAGATATATTATTGTTTATAATTTATAAAAAAAGAAAAATGATGACAAATAAATAATATACCTGGGAAGGATGCACACAATGGGACTGTCTGTTCATATTTTCTAACAATGCCTAATGCACTTCTACATGAATTTGATCACCCATAGACTATTTTATATTAATCATCTCTGCTTTTAAGGATTATATTTTCGGGTCTCTAGATTACTTACTATTACCAAAAACCATTCAAATACTAACACCATCATGATATCCTCTAACACAGATATGGTGTTCTGCATTTCCCAAATCAGTGGCTAGGAATTCCATCCTACCATCGGGGATTAAAGAGCCCTGTGTATCCTGCTCATGATGTTCATCCTGAAATGAAAAATGAAAAAGATATTTTAGTGTTTATAATTAAAATAATATAAAAATTGATAACAAATAAATAATATTCACATATAATTTTATTACATATGTACTTATCTTATTCCATAAAGTACTGTTCATTTTTCCTTCTTCTTACTCATTTTTATTTTTAATGGAGAGTCAAAAAAGATAGAGGACTAAATTTGACCCCTTCCGAACCACTACTAGATCGAGCTCTTAATGCTTCAAATTTTTCTTCAATAATTTTATACTCCATATATGAGTACCATCCATGTGAAAATGTATGAGGGTATAAATTTATTTAACTGTATCTTCTGATGATATCTCATAGAAGCCTGTTATATAAAAATGGAAAACTAAATTATAAGATAAATATATAATAAATTTTACAATATAAAACAATTAGCGTACCTTAAATTTTTCTTCAATACGACTGTCAATAAATTACTTCCATGTAACTTCATCTATAAATAGATACTTGAAGAATGGGTTTCAAACATTCTCTTTCTAGAAAAATAAATTTTTGTATTTTTTGATTTAAAATATCCCCATCGAACCATTTCTAATGAGAGATGTGTTTTCTTAATTTATTTTGTTTCTTAAAAATTGAATGTCATTTGTAATTGAATAAATTAAATAGGTTAAATAAAATATATAATATTAAAAAATGAGATAAAAGAAATCAATTATGATATATTACCATCATGGACTCCCAATGTTGTTGCTTCACCATCCTGTCTACTAACTTCCAATCAGGTTATAAAATACAAATCCTACAAAGGCTCTCTGTGGGTATATAACTGAAAAATTGAACTTAATTTGTGCCAATTACATTATTATCATCATCAAAATGGATGTGTACACTGTCATCATCACAATCAAGTGGATGTTTTGGTAAACGTGTAATACCACATTTACCAACTTGAGAACATGATTTTGTAGTAGTAATAGGAGATGTCTCCTCCACCAAGGTCACATCTGGAGTCCTACAAATTGTTTTTTTAAATTAACAGTTTTACTTCCTTAAATAATTATTTTGATGAATATTTAATAATATGTAAATATAGATATACCTTGGTAACTACACTTATCAATATGTATCTAGCATTTCTACGAGAATTTTTATGGAAATTTTGTGTACCATTGTATAATTAGAATACTGAATATTTAGAATCAAGTATGAAAAACTATAAGTTAGTATAAAAATATGCATGCATTTGTATGTTTAGAAAAATAAAAAAATTATATATATTTTCAAGAAAAATTAGGAGACTAATTTTGTGTTCTTCCACATTCCATCATTATTATCATTAAGTACTTCATGCACTATGTCTGTCTTATAGTCACTGTAATCATGCAGAAATTACATAATAGATGAATAAGGGTTATGTAAATCACTAACATAAATAGCATCATCCTCATCCCCCAATTGGTATATTTAACCTTTAAAAACAACTGACCACTAATCATTTGATTGATAAATGAAATAAAATACATTCTTTCCATGTGTCACCATGATATAGGGTTCCTCATTATAAATAAATAGTTTTTAATCAACCAGTTTAAAACCATATCCATCATGTTTCACACCACTATTACTATCATCCCAATTACAGGTAAAAATAGTGACTCAAAATTTAATATAATAAAATTTCCATATTTCTTCTAGAACTCCAATATATGGCATTGATTTTGAAATTTGTTTTTTTCTTTGGAATTCGAAAAATTCCACGCTTCAGAAAAAATCATCACAACACCATTCTGAATAGTACTCATGTCATCTAGGTTTTTTGGGAAAAGTTTTTTAGTCCTTGATATCAAAACTTGACCATGTGATCACATTAAGATATGGTCCCCTTCTAACCACTTCAATGTTTCGGATATAGATATATCTGGGTTGAAATTCTATTTATACCATGAAACCAATGTCTTCTTATACTCTATCATAAACCACATTTCTTTTCTTTTCTGATATCATAACTTTATTTCAGCAATATGTGATGATATAGATGATTGAACTTCATCTGGGGTGTTCAAAATGTACAGATTTGACTACATCACTTCATCAAATTGAATGAAATTTACCTTTACGCCTTGAGCCCCTCTACCTTCACTATCAACTATCATATTCCACGATACAAGGAGGCCAATATGCTCCACGTCATTCAAATAATCAGAACAGAACTCAACCACCTATTCTAATAAATATTTTTGAACATTAGAGGCCTCTGGTCAATAATTATTTTTAACATATCCATTCAAAATTTACACATATATATTTCAAAAGGATACATCCATCTTAATTAAATATGCCCACATATTCTTATTTCACGCACAAAATGAATTAGTAGAAGAACCATTATATCAAAAAACGTGTGTGGGAGATAAATTTATAGTTGAAAAATAATAAGAGATTCTGTATTATACAAAAAATAAAAAAAATTGGATCAATGAATTTTATATAAATCAATTTGAAAAAATTACATAAACCGGTGATAACATTTCTAATAGCTATTAGAAATATAACACACACTGCTACTGGTAGATGTTTTGGCATAACCACATGGAAATCATTAGATTCTATACCTATTAATTTACAGTCCTTCAATGACGCCAAATATTTCACATTTGAAGAAAACCCATTGGTTATTTTAATACCTAGAAGACACTAATAAATACTCATCTTTTCAATCATTCATAATGTGTTACAATATGGAGGTAAATAAGTTCTATTTCCATTCACAGAGGGAGAAAACTCCAAACATATTCTCATGAATATCAAGGCCAATATAGTATTAAATCCATCTTTTTCTGTTCCTCTTATGTATAACAATGTTCCAATCAAACTGTCACATATGTTTTTCTCAACATGAATAAAATCGATGTTATTTTATATCTCTAAAAATTTCAAATAAGGTAGTTGAAAAAATAGTCTTCTTCTTCCAGATATTTCATTGAAGACCATTACATAATTTCTTTCCAAATGACGAATCAATATTTTCCACCCTGTCATAATATTCTTCAGTTGACAGTGGTCAAGGGGGATAGTTGTATTCGTATAATCTAATAAATTTATTTTTCAATCTATTATTTCAATGATCAATTCGCAAAATTCAACGATATCCCACGTAAATTGAATTTCATCCATTTTTAATTGATAATATGAAGTCAGTTATTCACAATTTGGAAATACATTATGTTCATAAACACTATATTCAAATAAGGTTCCATATTTAGGAATGTATTTTATACTAAAAATTATCATAGTAAGAAAAATAAAATAATCTTCCTTGTATGAATCAAAAACATTAACACCTACCTCCAATAGCAGTTTCAAATCATCAATCAATGGTGAAAGATAGGCATCAATATCATTTCCTGGTTTTTGGTACATAATTCATCAATATCATCATAACATATTTTTTATTCATACATAAATCTGAGGAAAAGATGTAAACTAACATAAAAACTGACCTCGAACTATGTTGGATTTTGAGGCTCTGATAATGATTCAATCCATCTGCACAGAATCCCATTTTGAGATTTCTAACATCACTTCCAAAATCCTTAATTTTTTATCAAAACTCTTCCATTATTTTGAATAGGTAGGGTGATGAAAGTTTCCATCGGAGATGCGCACCTATGAATTCCATCTTAATCTTTTTCCATCAATATAATTTTCAAATAGTTACTTCAAAGGAGGAAATATTGGAAGGTACCATATTTCATTAGAAGGAGTTATGATTCTAGTTCGTAAAAATGAATCACAATTGAAATATACGAATTGTACAAAAAATATTGGATGATATCATTATAAATTACAAAATTGATTTTTCATGATGTTATATAACATCACCTAAGAACAAATATGAGTTGACTTTCCCATCTATCTTGTATTATAATGTCCGACATGTAGGAAAACATGATAAAAATCATTTTCTTTCTTATATAGTAAAAAATAATTTTGGGAATCATGTATCTTTTTGTACCAAAATCCCATTGGGCATAATATTTTATTTTCCCCATAATTGGAATCTGGAAGCCCGTTGCCTTCTAGATGTAGCTCTTTTAAAAGATGATGTATTCTAGAGAAACGTTTATCACTCCACCCATTTTTTTCTTTTATCTTAACTAATCTCAAAATAGCTAATAACACTATATATTTACAACAACCTGTGAATATTGGTTTCTCAGAATCTCCATACAATCATTCAACAGCTGATGTTCATTCAATGGATTAACCACCTAAATCATGAATTAATTCTTCAATATGATCCTCTGCCTCGTTATGAATAATTTCATCGACATTGGATGTTGAATTTTCAGTTCATTCACCATGCCTAATCCAACGTGTATAATTAAGGCTAAAACCATAATAAATGATATAGTCTTTGATATCTCTGGAGTTTAAATTTCTCATATTTAAACAATTCAAACATGGACAGAAAATCAAATCAATGTTTTTAAGATTTCATTTATCAAATTCCAATAATTCATAAACTCATTTTTTAAATTCACTAGTGGTTCTTTAAAAATGTATGCAATAATGATACATTCAATATCTAATATCCCAAAATAATTGTTGAATATCTTAAATCATAAAATTTTTTAACTATATATATAGTTATAGATAAATTGTAAAAAGAAACAAATTTAATAAAAACTATAGATAATTAGATATAAAACATCATATATGAAACACATAGAGATAGTAAACATTTTATTTTGATATTATATAATTTTTTTTATATTAATATTATAATTAAATTATAATTTCAATCTTCTAAAATTTATTAGTTCATTTTATATAGTTGTTGCATTATTTTGATGTTTCATGTGTCAAAAGTATTGAAGATTCCATTAATTTAAAGGTTGAAAAATTAGTTATTAATAGTAATATAAAATAACAATTAGAGTTATTGATCATATTATAAGTGAAATCAATCCTAATAAATCCATAAATATGATTGGTGAAATTAAATACATAACTGAATTATTATATCTTACAACACATTTGGGTGAGTGAACAATGGAATCATTTGAGGAATGATAAGTTTTTTTGGATCCATTTCATGTTATAATGAGTATATACATATAATATTTTGTGAAATTGTTGATGTGGATTATTCAGTAAATGATAAAATATCTATCTATGTCATAACTGATTGTAGTGATTCAAAGGACCAAAGTAGTAGAAAAGATAAAAAATTATTCAATTGGTGTTTGGTATAATTTAGGTATACCTGATTCAAGCACCCCACCCCCACCCCTCTCAGGTGTATTTTATCAGTCCTATGAGGACTCATAATGATAGAAAAAAATAATTTCAGAACATTATTTAGTAAAATGGTCATGATAAAACTAATATCAGTTACAAAAATTAAACACATTAACTAATTGGTCAAGAATATTTACCAATACATTTATACATAATGTCAGAAAAAAATAATTTCAGATAAAAATAATTCAATTAGTTTTTTGTATAATTTAGTCAAGAAAATTTAATAATAAATTTATACATAACCTTAGATAAAAATTCCTAACTGAAAATCACACATTGTCAGATAAAAATAATATGATATAAAAATCCATTCCATAAAATCACATAACTACAATCCTTATCATGAACATTGACTAATAACTCTTAAGGATGACTATTAAATATGTTAGAACTCATTTTACATAAACTATAAACTAATATTTGAATAAAATAAAATTAAAATTAAATTATCAACAATTTATCTTCAAAATTAAAAAAAAACATACACAATTCGAAGTTCATCATGAAAAAAGATACCCAATATGAAAATTGATATATATAATGCTTTAGAAAATTATCCACTACGAGATCTAGACTAAAATTGATTGTAAAAACAAAAAATAAAAACATAAAATAAAAACATAAAATAACATAAAATCAAACCATTGTTGAAAGTATCCCAAAATATCATTTAAAAGAACAAAAAATCCCTAGATGATTAACGAAGATAATATTATGAAGAGAGAAGACCACATATCATGAAAATAGAAGAAAATTGTCAACAATGGTGGTTGGAGATCACAAATAATTCATTGAATTCATCATGATTAGAGTGGATTTCTTCAGGTTCTTGTTTTGATGAATGAAGAAGATAACTGTTTCCTGATCCTGACATTTTTTAAATGACTTTTGGCCTCATTTTTAGCCAAAACAGACACTGGAAGTAAAAATATATCAATGTCGGTTTTTTTCAAAACTGACACTAATAATATATATTTATATTTTTTCTTTTGGTGCCGGTTTTGGTTAAAAATGACACAAAATTTTTTCATTTTTTATATTTTCAGTGTTGGAATTCTAAAAAATAGATGATCTAAATTAAAACTATGGCACCAGTTTTCATTAAAACCGACATGAAAAACTTATTTCTTTTTATTTTTTTCATTGGTTTTAACAGAAACCAATTCCAAAAATGATCATATTCTGGTTTTTTGAATTGGTTTTACTAAAAACCGATGCCATAAACAACTCAAAATAGTTTTTTCTTCAGTTTTTAGAAAAAAATGACGCCAAAAATGTCTCACTTAAACAATCGACGAAATTTTTTAAAAAACTGAAAATTTTAATTCGGCGTAAACCTCATATTTCTAATAATGATCAATGCTTAAACTAAAAGTAGATTGGAAACTATGAGAATAAATGTTCCAAGGGTAAATGGAATATACCCCAAATGGTGATTTTGGTTAATGATTAAGATATGATTCAACAACCGATGAAGTAAAATGATTAATATTCATAGTCAAGAATCAAGTCATTTGAATTTTTTTTCAGTAATGTACAAGTTTTATGAATTATGAGATATATAAGGATTGTACTACAATACTTTTTTATGAAGGATTTTAGGTCATATAAAGAATTGTATAAAGTAAAATATATGTAGTATAAAGTTAACCTTTTTAGAAAAAAAACATAATTTAGGGAAAAACAACCATTAATATATATCTTATGTTGAGATAATGATGATGAAAAAATTGGTCCAGATAAGTATTGGCTACCTTTGAACTTATTAAGGACTTTTCAAGAAGTGTTCTATGCTATCATCGATGGAGATTACATTACTTTTTGAATTCAAGAATATATCCAATAACATGTATCTTACATCAAGAATACATAAGAAAGTGTATTTCAAATATGGTTTTTACAATAATTTAAGTAATTTCCATATATTTGGTGGATACATGATAAATTTATTCACATGATTAGAATTTGAATTTTGGAATTTCCTCTTATTGATTAAGGGATATTGATAATTTCATCACGGAAATTTAGATACCTTTATTATAATGTGTTGAATCGTTATGTTTTTCAATTTTTAACCATTTACGAAATGGTTTATGTTGATCATTGTATGGGGTTTTAGTGTTTAATGTCACTACATGATGGTTTGATTATTCTTCTAGGGCCATGTTGTCAAATTAGAATGAGTTGTTTTGTAATAATGGATGCATTTCTCTTTAAACTTATTCATGTACATTCTAACCATATTATTGATGTGGGTTTCCCATATGGAAATTTTTAAGTTTCAACCATTAACATATGAAGTTCAATTTCAAATATTGAAGGAAAAATTTTTGTAAGGAGGGGATAATATTATAGACCAAAAATTTACAAATAGATTTATTATAGAAACAATGGAACACTATGTCTCTACAAACAATACATCGATATAACATAGCCATGTAATAATAAATTTTCCACATTTTCTATTTTAATTTCAAAAAACTAAAACACACAGTTGCATTAAGTATGATATATAGAGTATGATAAGACAAACATATTTTTGGTTAAAAGAAACAGAAACTTATGAATTGTAACATACCATTAGGAATTGTATCATACATTGATTAATTGCAATGAATAGTAAATTTTCCAAAAAAATAGAAAAATCACCCATGAATGTAGAAATACAATTTAGACATCTGAAAAGTGAAAAAAATAATATCATAGTATATTTATTTGTATTTTTGAATTCCATTAATATTTTAATTAAAATTATATGATTCATTTAAAATTTTAAAATGGAAATTTATTTTCATAAAATGTAATCATAAATTTATCTTTTATTTTCATATGGGTATATGATAATTTTATGGGACCTTGATTAATTTTTTAAGGTTTTATAAAACTAGTTATAGTTTTATTGTGGATTTTTAAAAATAAATTATGATTTTAATTAAAATTTTAATTAAAAATTATTTGAAAATAATTTTAAAAAAATAGAGAAAATATTTTAATTCTACACATTCAATAATAGTTAGGGTAAATTTTTGCTATTTTTTAGAAAAAAATGAATTTTTGATGAATTGTGAAATATAGTAAAATACCGTATGTACAAATTATTAGTATAATAAATTGTTTATTACATCATGAGAGATGTAAAGAAACATTTTTAGGACTGAAATTATCTTATTATTATTAGGGGTCACATGAAATTACACTATTGGTTGTCTTGAGGGAATTAATTAAATAAAGATTAAAATATTCAAAATTTACTCCTCTGCTCAATATAAAAAACACCCCTCACTCCCTCTTATAATTACTCCTCTAATCCTTGATTATACTCAATGTAATTTAAAAATATAACCTTACATTGACACTCCCTACATCCAATAATATATTTTTTAATCAAAAACCCCCAAACCCCTCTCCTTAAAGAGATTCTCAAGGAGGTAGATTCAATATCAAAATTCACATTTTATTTCATTCATTTTCATCTCATGTTCCTTTCTATAGTTATCCTCTCCACAACTCCTCTGTCCAAATGACCATGATAAATATATTATTATCTATATACTAGAATTATATCTTGTGAATGGATGAACCATCTTCAATATTCTTACTCTCTCCATTTTATTGTATAAACTAAACCATCGTCCAAGAGCTTCCAATTTACATCCTTTGTGGAAGATGATGTTTGGTTCATCAATCTGTCCTTAATTACCAGTCATTATACCATTTTTATGGTCAAAACAGACTTAAAAAATATGTTTTATTACCTACTTAACATTCCATAACCAGTATATATACATTTTATTTAATCATAAGATCAAACTAGATCCTAATAATCAAAATACTGCTAAAATAATCTAATTGTTGTCATTAATATTTCATCTAATTATTCATCCACATGATGTGTAACCAAATTATATAAATGACCATTAACACATATTTATGTTCATAACTAATGTGTAAATTCAATTCTGGAGATTTACATCCATTCCACATGGAATCTATTATATAAAAACAAATGAACCGTTTATAAAAATCGTGAAAATGAACACTATGGAACGTCAAAATTAATTCTTATAACTAAAAAAATAAAGACATAATGGGCTTAATAATTCATAATAAAATAATTCCATGTTTAATTGGTTCTGAATTAGTTTATAAATATGCCTATTTTCATATTCTCAGTCCTTATGTTCAAGAGTGGAAGACATTCGGACTTAAGGTAAGTGTTTCTTCATTTGACTTCCAATTTTGAGAGATTTTCCATATTCACTAATAATACTTGTGAACAGTGTATGTATACTATACATTGATGTAAAAATTCATTAATATATTAATTTTCAAGTTATTAAATGTACCATTTTAATATTATTAATTTTCGGGCATACAAATCGATTTATTACAAAGTGAAGAGGGAATTCTACTTGAAACTCTATTTCCATTCGGGCCACATTTATTCACTACTTACATCGATTAAATTCTCATTTATTATTTTTTATTAAAATAAATTATTTTCTAATGTCATATATATTTTTACCTTCTTGAACACTACATTATTTTATTGGGATTCCCATTTTTTAAAATTATCATTATAAAATTTTAACCTGATAAACGAACCCCATTCATGATATATTTTCCAATTCATACATGTATTCAAGTGTATACTAGAATATGTTTTAAGACACTATTATATTTTTAAAAACAATAATTTTATATTGAGAATTTATCTTTGATTATTTCTGGAATTAAGAGAACAAAAAAAATTTTCCGCTTTAAAATTCTCTTTAATATTTTACTTAAAATGATCTAAATTTTTTTATTTATAACGAATCTTTAAAATATTTTTACATCATTTCACTTCAGTGAGTCATCATTTATGTATAAAAGATTTTTTCAACATCCTAGTAATGTATATTATTTGATATTTATGCTTAGAAACATATTCCATGGAAAATATAAATGATTTTCCAAAATAACTCTTCCTTCAAAAGAAAAAAATGGGTTTTTCTCGTCTAACATTAACTTTTATGAGATATATTCCTTGTTCACCACTTATTTATTTCTTATGGTGTATGTAATACACATTGGTATATCATATGAAGAGTCTCTTTATTCTCTATATATTCTAAGGGGTTATGATTTTAATGTTTCAAGGTGGTATGGGACACTTTTGAATATTTAAGGATTATTTTCCTCAAGGATTTTTCAATAGCCTAATTTAAAATTATCTTCATCTATGTCAAAAAATATTGATGAATCTTTTATATCATTGAAGTTTATCTACTCCGATATCATCCACCAATATTTATTGAATGTTTTATGATTAGTTTGACTATTTATGTGATATCATAAAATCAATAACAAATTTACATTTAATGGTTAGAGTTTATGCTTGATGTTTGGGAAAAAGTTATTAACATTTCACATATTTGTATCAATATGAATGTTTATGATGTATACGTTTCTCCCACATTCTTATGAGGAATGAACTAGAGATATTATTAAATTGGTGGGTCCTTCTACAGCCCCTTGATGCATCGGTAGGTATCATTAAACAAATTGATGTGAACTTGGCCGAGGCCCTTACCAATTTGATATATGGTTTTGGGAAAGACATTAATCATTTTTCGACATATTGGTAGAGGCCCTTATAGTATTTTGTAGACGGTCTGGAATATGAATTTACCTCATTATGAAGGTACAAATTCATATTTCATGTGGTCATTGAACTAGTACAATACCCATGATTATGTTTTATTATTGAAATATTTACATAGCTCCTATTCCTGCCATATTATCTTCATGTTTGTTTTTAAAAAGAATTTGTTTTTATTTAATAACCATAATGATTGTTTAGGGTTATGATATCTTCCATTTTATTTTTCACACATACTGAGCATTAAAGCTAACCTATTTGGTAATGTTTCATTTTTTTCAGGACATTAAGAAATTTTTATTACTGACGTGAATGGACAATATTGGAGTGGTGGATGTTCCTGAGAATAAATATATATATAATTTCTTCTCAAGTTGTAATGTTGATCCTATGTATGTATCTGGATTTCTAAAACAACTAAACTACTTGGTCCTTAGGGATTTCATTCCATGTAATCATTATAATGTATTAAAATAATGCACAATCTCCATGCTTTTGGGGTTAGGGTGTTTCATCAAGTCTCTTGAATGCACTTCTCGAGTCCTCACAAACTGGGCTGATGCTCTTTGCTTCACCACATCTCTTTCTACCATCTCCGTATAGGTATAAATCTTCAACATAAGCATCGTTGTTATGATTTACCATCTTAGACCTTACAAATAATTCTAATCCCTATGAAGATCATCCTATAACACGTTAGTAGAAAAAAAATACAAACTCAGAGATACGATTTGTATTCACCAATATTGAACGATATCCGTATTTCAAAGACATGAACTCTATAGTCTCTTCCAACATTAGCATATCTGGAAAAAACTACTGGAAGAACAATGTTTTTCAACCCTTCTAATCTGAGCCCACTTTTCTGTCTTATTAGACAATAAAATCTCTCCATCACTTGCTGAACCTCTCATGATTGAATGTTACAATCCTTAACCAGATATTTTCTGTTGTCTCTAGAACGTAAGAGATTTTTTTGATCCTATATAGCCATTCGTTCACCTCTTGAATTTTAGTCATCTATATAATGGATGGTGGCTTCTGACACATAAATTCCCATGATAAATATCTTTCCCCTCTATCTCATCGATTATCTTCAACAATGGTGTTAGGAACCTATGGAACATCCTCATCAATGAAAAAACATATCATATGATAGTATTAATAAATTAATAATCTATAGGTGTGATACCATAAGGATCATCAGCTCCACCCTCCTGAGGAACATGTGTAATATGTCTCAGAGGCATAAAGCTGCACACCAAAACATAATAATGATCAGACCACAAAACAAATCTCTATGCAGACTACAAAATCCAAAAGTATAAGCTGAGATTTAGAAAATCTAACAACATAAGACACATATCCCAAAAACATATGGAAACTTGAGTCTCATCATGATAATATATGGCTAGACAATTATCACAATAATCCTCTCAAGACCCGATAATATGACCTATATTCTAAAATACATCCCAACATATAACTCTTTGACGAAACCTATTGTAATACCATTTTCATAATTATCCTACCCGGGTTTCACTCAAACCTAGAACCCGACCCTATATGTCACATACCGTATGTATATTACCGACCCCCATAGGCCGGTGACAAGCACCCGGGCATCGAACGTCAAAACTGAGGGAACAAAGGTTTCTAACCTTAAAAACCTCATATAATACATATATAAAGAAAGAGAGAAATTATAGAAGACAAACAAATTTAATTACCAAAACTATAAGAAAATAGTATAAATAGAAAAACTAAAATAGTAGCTAAATCATCCAAAGGAAATTCAAACTGTCTGTAATGGACTAAATCTAACTGTTTTCCAAATAATGGCATGGACGAAATCCAACCATCTCACCACCAGCTACACAAAAAACTAAGATGAACCTCACTGACTCACTACAACACCATGGATTTACCTGTAGTGGAAGACATAAAATGTTATACTCACCAAAAAATAAGTGTGCACGGTGTGATCTAACAGGCCCCGTTGGATCCCACCTAAGAGTTCCATAACAAGTCTTTGTATAAAAAACATGTATAATTATTTTAAATTTAAACATGACATGATATTCTGAAATGCAATTTTATAAAATACATGATAACTGTTCACCTTTTTCATAGTTACAATAAAACTTTCTATATCGCATTTAAATCACATTTTCCTAATTGTTTTTCACAATAATAATTATTCATATTAAGGAAAAATCTGAAATCCATGAAATCCAAAATAGAAGATCTTTTGACACACCATTAGGGGATACAATAGGTCCAAGATGCATACCACTCGTACCTTAATAATCAATTTCACAAATCTTATCCTAGAACAACGGGCCTAGGATGAAGAGGAATACCCAGTGAGTAAACCCCACAAATTATCAATACTAGTCTACTAGAACAACAGGCAATGGAAATAAAATAAATTTCCAAGACAAACCTCCTTGATAAACTTAAAAAAATAGATGATGGATACAAAGCTAAACCCTCCACTTATGTATCCAAGGTAACCCATCTGCTTTTTTTCATAGATCATTTCAATTCAATGAAAAACATTTCAAAACCATTAAAAAATTTCCATTTCAATGCTTCAAGATTCCCATTTTCACTTCATTGAACAATAACTTAGGAAAACCCATTTTTTATAAGAACCATTTTCAATACAATGAAAACAACTAGGAAACTATAAATATAGAAAAATAGTTATTAAAGTAATAGAATTTGGTTCATCAATGTATTCTAGACCAAAAACCACCAACACCAATTTTTGGGATGCAAATGCACGCAATGGATATGCATGATAAATAGAACCCAACAACGTCAACAAAGGCCATAGAATCAAATCCTAACATCATTGGATTGATACAAATATAAACATGATAGGTTTAAGAAATATAGAAAACCATTATACCTCAAAGATGAATGCATGTCGGACCACAACCAATAACGTAAAAGGCCTTTGGAATGAGATCTCACAATGGATCTTGAAGAAACCAAGAAGAAACATCCATCATAGATCAACTGATCTAGTACCGAAGTGCATGGGAGCTCAAATGAGCAACCATAATGAAGAAATGTAATGAGAACATACCCAGGGAGAAGAACTAGAGATGTAGCGATTATCCAAATCTGATCAGATCAATCCAGAAGGGACGGATCCCCTAAAAATCTCTTAGGAACAATCTTGAGTTGATATTTAGGAAGAGATGACTATAGGACCGATCCAAAACACTCGATCATGGATTTTAAAACAGGATGTAGTCTGGGTCATGACATGAAGCTCATATTCAAGTCATAAAGGCCATGATGGATATGTACACCAAAAATACCAATCTCCTTAGATAAAAAATCAGATATTTAAAACTAAATGTCCTGTAATCACCATTCATGAAGTATACAAATCACAACACGATATCCCATTTCACAACATGTATCCATTAATCGGTACATGGTGTGTACCTACTATACATCTTTCATAAAATCAAAAAAACCACATATTAGGTCTTTGAGCCAAAAGGTAACATAGAGAGAGGAAATAGCATACCTGATTAAGATAACATGATGATATAATAATCATCTCAAATCAATTTTTCCTGTCTATTCCTCTAATCATATTTTTCCTTCCTTATCTGTGATAAATAAATTTCACTAATGTCTCATATTCATCTTAATTCTATATTCATAAACATCTTATCTGATTATTAAAACAATAATTATCGGATCAACATAGTATCATCATTATTGATATGGACTGAATAAATGATTATTGATTTTACACTCTCTTCTTCATTTACAAATAATAATATTGAATAGCGCAGTTGTGCATTCTCAATCACTTGATCACATAAACAAGGTATTCAAATATGTTATTTGTGGTGCGCCTTTGCAAATATCATAACCTTTGTAGAATAAACTATCTTCCACAAGATAACTAACTTCATAGAGCCATCTACCTTTGCGGTTTCCCTACCTTCGTAGAGCCTACTACCATAATGAATCTACCCGAGTCAATGTGAAAAATCCCATAATCGCAAAGTACCCATTACATAAATGCATTATAATTAGTAATGAATTTATATGCCTTTTCATAATGCTCAAACTTGCATATAAATCTTGCTTCTCGAAGCTCATAGAACTTTTAAAATCAAATTGTTTTATAATTTTTTCTGATGATATTATTATAAAAAAATTATTTTGGGGGTTTCCTCATAATTATAGGCTAACCCATTTGGGATTATCCCCCAAATCCTATGCATTTTTTAGATGTCTCTAATATATTTTCATGAAAATCCTCCATTTGCGAAGCTCTATCGATATTTATTGTGGTTGTGAAGCTATCCATAAAAAATTCATGCACTTAGGATGCTCTCATCTCGTAAATAGAAAAGATTACCATCACCATTTTTGATGCACAAAATATTCTTGAATCTCATCCCCACCTTCGCGATATTCATTCTTTTACAATTTTTATGATGTTTTATTCTAGAAAAACAATATTTCACAATTCTATTCATATGTGAGGATATCAACATCAAATTTCATTGATGCTTTGAGAAACACACTTCAGGGATACCATCTTCAAAAAAATCATAACTTTTCAAAATTTTAATAAGTCTTTCAAGATAATAAATATTTCATGATCAGATCCAAATTCAAAATTTTGGACCAACAAAAATTTGGAAAACACTAGTACACTGCGCCACCATAAAATATGCTTCGATAAAACCAACCATGATGATAAGAAATCATCCAAAAAAATACCTCCTCTCCCATTAAATCATAAGAATTTCATCATATGATTTCCATAAAAATATGATACTTTTGATCTAAAAACCAGAAAAAAATCAACTCATTTGCTACATATAGTATTGTAACTTCATTTTCCTCCAGTAACATCTTTATTTCCATTTTGACCATAATATGATTGGATGAATCTTTTAAAACAAAATATTTATCTCCAATAAAAACTGAATATGATTTGTTGACCAAAAAAATTTCAAACTGATTCCCAATTCAATTCTAAGGACTATCTCTATCCCCCTCCTCTACACCATCATTTCCCATTCACATTTATATCTAATCCATGGTGAATCATATTTTAATCCCCATTACAATCAGATCCTCATTCTGAACCTAAGTATTTATTTTTTAATCCTGTGTAGAAGGTATTTCTTTAGAATAATGAGTCAGATTTTTGGAAAAAATTATTCAAACTAAAAAAACCTTCATCATACCTCATCTTGAAACTCAAAGTCTTCAAAACATTAACATGATTCATGGATGTTCAAGACTTTTGGAATTCTTCCATGCTCTATTATATTTGGATGTAAATCATTATACTGTCATCAATATAATATTCATATTGCATTGATAATCATATTTTACCAATGATAGTAATTTGAGAACAAATAAAATCCATATAAAAAGTGGGATATACAATCTCTCATTTATATTTGTTGGCAATAAATTCAAAATTATATCCAAATGAATGTTATAATAAGTGGATCATTACTTTTTTACCCCATTTACATTTCATCTCCAACCCTTTAGTATTCAGAATTTTATTTCACATTCATCCAATATATTGAAAATAAGTAAAATTTTCAGGAGAAAAGGGTATCATATCATTCTCATTCAATGTGTAATCCATCATTTCAATCAATGTCCACCTATGTTCTTCTCACTGTCGAAAAAGGAGGATTCGATATTGGCAAAAGTGATGTCCATTACTAACTGATAATGAGACCTTAAGAAATGAGAGCTTATATATATGTATTCAATGATTATTCCCATTAATTCAAGGATGTAATTGCTAAATTTGAGATGAATATTTTTAATAACAATTAACATGAAACTCCTACACACACTTTAAAAAACGGGATCAAAAACATTAAAGTGAAATAGGCTGGGTAAGTGACCTTGGAAACTCCCAATATTATTTTGTCACTAGATAATCTAATTTTTCCCACTTTTTTAAAATATTGTTATTTTTGATAACCAAGGATGATATATTTAATAGATACATACCCATTCCAATCACATGATTTTCAATCAATTTCTAGAATAATAAAATTTGATAAAAAATATAATAATAAATCTTGACTATTCATCATTTTTGTCCCCCTAATGATATAAAATCCTCCTCATCATCATCAAAATGGTGGATCTCATAATGAGTTAATACTAATAAATTTATGTTTGGTGAATACACCAGAAAGGTTTTTTATCTTGTGATTGTCCAGATTGGACAACATTCAAAACTTCATCAGCAATGATATTTTAGAATATTTTTTCATTATAATACCATGAAAATAAATCAATACCAGATGAAATATTATTTTTAATTTCAATAAATACATCAACATAATCTGGTATTATACTCCATCATAATAATATTGGAATATCAATTGAGAAAACATTCAGGGATGGTAACTTCATCATCATTCCTATTAGAAATATGTAACACTCATTACATCTCATGTTCTCCCCCTAATAACATTCTTCACCATCAATTACATTGATTATAGACACAAATACAATAATAAAGTATTTGATGGAAGAAGTTGTATCCTCAATTATTCATTAAAATTTAATACCTGGTTGAGATGACTTTCTCAACCAAGTTGTATATTTAATCGAGTCTTCTTGTTTTCACATCTAAAATTTTGTTCTAATTTATGTTGAGGTTAAATAGATCTGTTGACATACAATTACTCATTGTGTGAAGACCTATGCTTATTAAAAACTTTCATGGATGATACAACATTGATACTCTTCAAGACATCTACTTTTTTTCTAGTAAGTTTAAAAAACCTCTAACCATGTTACCATATTTCATGCATCCCTTAAATATAAATTCATTAACAAAAGAGTATCAACATGTTTGAAATCTCTAATTAACTTTTTAATATATAATGTTGAATATTCTCATTTTCATTATCACTTAAATTTTCTTTTTAATATTCAATTTTCCTTTTTTATTTCCAATTCTTTAATACAAAAATCTAACCTGTACAAAGTAACGCTGGTAGTATGTATAAATATTACACATGAGTTCTTCTAAGTGTCATCCTTATTTGTAGTTCTATTGGATTCACTACCCATCAACATATTGGATTTTTAATTCATGATCTTCTCACTTTTCCTTCTTGGAATATTCATGGGGGAATTTGTTTTAACAATAATATCTTGATTTCATCCCAAGGTATCTTCTTCATTCACGACCATATTCTATGAATTTTCCTTCTTTTCATCATTGGATACATGTTTAGATGAACATGTATCAATAATTTAACAACTACCATTGTATATATTATCAAGAATTCCAAATTATTTTTCATTATACATACGCTTCTGGTCGTATGGATGTTTCTTATTTGTCTATGTCTTATTCCACCTTGATATAGGTTTCCTTTTCCCTTTTATATTTTGATTATTATGCAGAACATTAATGCACAATTCCTCAATATATTGCAGAACCAACATTGATCCAGAAATCGTGAATTATAGAAATCATCAATGTCTTAGGATTGGGTCTTTTTTATTATTTTTATGCCTTTATGAGGAACTAAATTCCAAATTATTTTTCCTATCCACCCTATTCATGGTGATGGGTATATAATTAAATTTACCCTTCCAAACATGTTTTGAATTCCACATAAAAAATGCACTACTTATGGAATCATAAATA
Organism: Viscum album; assembly: GCA_963277665.1. Classification (NCBI taxonomy): domain Eukaryota; kingdom Viridiplantae; phylum Streptophyta; class Magnoliopsida; order Santalales; family Viscaceae; genus Viscum; species Viscum album. The sequence continues at coordinate 1,726,623,227 of OY728157.1, forward strand.
GAAAATGATTACATCATGGTTTTAATGCTAAATTATACTTCTCGGCTAATTTTGATGGATCATTGAGTGATGTCATGATTTTATTATTACATGGTGGAGGAATTTTTTTAGTAGAATTATCTAGGGTAAATTTCATACTAGTAACAACTGTTTATTTATTTCGTGATGTGTAAATATGTGTCTTCTCAAGAAAGAGCAACTGAGCATCAAATTTTGGAAATTTCATATTGAGGATTTTATTTAGGTATTAAATCATAATCATATTATCTTCAGAATCATTTGTCATTTTCACAACTTTATCATCAAGTAGCTTAGAATTGTTTTGTAATAAAGTGTCACTTTCTTTGATATTTAGGGAAGTTTCTTTTAGATAGAAACCTTGACATCACTTATTTTCTTTTGCTGATCTTCATGTGCATTGATCTTTTCATAAAAAGTATTATTTGTTCCATATTTATATGAAAATTATGTGATCCATTTTGAAGATCTTATTTCAGGTTCCCTGTTTGTTGCTTTAATGGTTCCAACCTTTCTGGAGAGCATTAAACATTCAAAAAAATTTTCTTCTAATCCCTTCACTAAAATATATATATGTTTTTCTATATTGGTGATTTATTATGGAATACATTGGTATAATACACAAATAAGTGATGCACATTCATTAGGAATACCGTTCATAATTACTCTTAACATATTATATGATAAATCTTTAGTTGTTTTAGATCGATCATCATCATTACATGTTCCTTCATTTTCAACTACATGAATGATTTTAAATGTACTAACACATGCCTCTTAATATCTAGAGTAATGGAGGATATATATCTTCTTGTTGTACCCTAGAGCCCCTCACTCATTATTTTACAATCCAAATATGGATTTAGGGTCAGAGAGGTATGGAGAAACATATACTTCTTATTTATTAGATAAGAGGGAGATCTTCTTAAACATTCACTTCTCTTTCTTTTTATATTTCAACATGGTCATTGTAGATATAGAATTTTTCTTATAGGTAACTGAATGATAACCAAAATTTCACTTCATTATTGACATAGGAAAGAAATTCCAGTATTCGAAGGAGAATATCTTAACTGTATAAAATCTAATAGAGGTGAACCTAACCTCTTATACCAATTATAGGGACTAATTAGGGATACACATAAAACTGAGAAGGGTGGATCAGTGTTGGTGACATTGTAATCCAATTTCTACTTTTTATCCATGTACCTCTTTAACATTTAAAGATATTTATTCTCTTATTCTATTTTCCCCATCGCATGCGATTATATGGATGATGTAAAGATATCACATGATATTTTTACATGGTTCACTACACTATAAGATCATCTACATAATTGGTATGGTCAGAGGTAATCTTGATAACAAAATCCACTTGAAAAAAATCCTTTTGTGTGGATTACAAAGATTAATATAGGAAAATACACTCTTGTAGACCAATTTGAACAATAAATATTTTTTTCATTTTATAGCAGTTGAATGGATATTTATATTTCCTCAATAGAAAGTCTTCCCTTTGTTGATAAGGTTTTATAACACCAAGAATGTACCTCACCCATTGAGTCATGTACGCTGTTACATTTCTTCTTTGATCACCCATACCCTTTTTCTTCAATTTTTTACATATAAAACAACCTAAAAGAAACTCCACATATCTATCCCCAATAAAAATATTTCATAGATATAAAATATTATTCATATGTCAGTCACAACAATACAAATGTTGTAGAATGATGAATAAAATTATCCCAGACCCAATTTATAATCATCAAATATCGACTTTCTTCCATCGATTCCTATTATCCTCTAATTAATAAATTTTTACATCCATATCAATTTATCTAAGATATATTAATAATCATCTTTATATAATCAAAAAATTATTATGTGAATGTTAAATCCATATAGATCATCTCAACATAGAATTATCAGAATTGATATGGACTGAAAAACTGAATATTAATTAGACACTCTATTCATCTTCGACAAAAAATAATATAGAATAGTGCAGTGTTTTATTACCATGAACTGATTCACTTACAAATGTTACTGAAAACTTCTATCCATGGATCACCCTCGTGAATATCAAATCCTTCAAAGACTAAACATCCTTCATGATGCTAAATGACTTTTATGAGCTATCTAGATTCATAGAGCTCTCTGCCGTCGCCGTTATCACAACCTTCACAAAGCTAACTGAGTCAACATGGAAAATCCCATCGTTTCTAAAAACCCAATACATAAAATCATTATCATCAGTTAAGACATTATTGGCTTTATTGTGATACTCATGCTCCCATAAAAATCCCGCTACATGGAGATCTTAAACCATCATGAATTTAGAGTGATTTTGGATTTTATATGATGTTTTTTTCAACAAAAAACGATGTGGGGGTGACCTATTATTTATATTCTATCCTGTTCGAGATGCGCCACCATCTCCTACGCACTTTTGGATCATAATAAAATAACTTCATGATACTCATCATTTTGATAAGCTCTATCGAGATTTCACATTGTCATGAATCTCTCCTTGAAAACATCATGTTCTCATGATGCACCCCATCTCGTAATATCAATGATTACTATCACCTTTCTTGATGCACCACATATTCATGAATATCATCCCAGCATTTGAAAAAACCATTTCTTTACCATTTTTTTGATGTTTCATTCTCAGAAAACAACCTTTTATGATGATTGTCTTAATCGGGGAGATCATTGTCAACATTGTTTGATCCTTACAGACAGACAAGTTATGACGCCCGTAATTTTGAAACACATTCCATTCATGTATTTTACTATGTACTTGATGAAAACACAATATTTTCATTTCTAAATAAACTTAAAATTTTGGACCCCCATGATTATAAAAACACTAGGAAACTGGGAATCCATAAAATATTCTTCTAGAAAACCAAACATGATAATTCCCAATAATTAAAAAACAAATTTTATCTCCATGATAATGATAAATATTTAATTATATGTTCCCCACTTTTTTTATATTTGTGAAATACAAACTAGAAAATCATCGTTAGATTTACCATGAAAAGTATTTTAACTACATTTTCTCCCAAAAACCTCATTACATCCATTAAAACCATCACATGATTGGATGAATATTTTATAGAAAAAATATTTATTTCCAATGAAACGTGAATAATAATTGGAGAATAACATATATTTCAAATAGATTCCCAATTCAATTGTCAGCACCATCTCTCTCCCCTTTCCATTAAACCATAATTTCACTTTCAAATTTCTATCAGATACATAGTGAATCCAATTCTAATCCTTATTACAATCAGAACCTCATTATGATCATAATGAGTTATTTTATGAATGTATGTAGAAGGTAATTATTAATCAAAATGGGTTTGATCTCATAAAAAAAATATTCTAACATCCAAACGTCTTCTTCATCCATCATCATGAACATCAATGTCTTCAAACCATTCACATGATTCTTAGAAGTTCATGACATGGGGACTTCATCAAGGCTCCATTAACAGTGGAACTTCTTCATAAAATTGACAACAATATGATCTTTTTATTTTATTGATCATAATTTATTACCAATGGAAATTATTTGACAACAAATACAGTCCATACACAATGTGGTATCTATAATCATTAGAATAGTAATCTGTCAATTAAGAATAATAATTCAACCTATTGAAATGTAAACTCACATATTATGTCTAAAAGATGTTTTGGTTGCCTATAAAATTAAAATATGATATATTTCTATGATCATACAATGAATTAAATGTCATATAAATGATAAATTAAGTGTTTGTAAATTTTTAACGTAAATGCCATAATCACACTTTTATAATCAATATATCGATTTAAAATAATTCTAATTTAAATAGATTGATTCTTTATATTAATATTATATTGTAAAATAATGATTATGATTATATTAGGAGACCCTATTTAATTTTTTAAAGGGTCATAAAATCGATTATAATATTAAAATCAGCACATCTTCAATTAATGCAAGTTTAACAAAAAAATCTCAAATTTAAATTTTTTTAAAAAATTAATTATATTTTTGAAATAAACACATACAAAAATAGTCAGGTTGGACTTTTTAATTTTAAAAAATTCTTCAATTTTTGGATAATTTTGTAATATGATAATTTGTCATATATAATATTACAATTCAAATAATATATTTTTTTAGTAATGGGTGACGTAAGAAACCATTAGCTCGAACTCAAATGAATTGTTTATATATAATCAAAATAATTAATTCTATTGATAGTATGGATACAAAATAATATGATAACGTATATAATATTCAATGGAATTTCCCTCATCCCCTTATAAATGCCACCATATCCACCCCCTCCTCACATATTCTAAACTATGATGTAGTCCAAATCTCTACCAAAACATTTCCTATAAACTCTACCCTGGACATTGTGCTTTTATTCCTAACAAAATACAAATTCCATGTTCCTTATGGGGTCCTTCAAGGAGGAAATATTCAATCGGATAAATTCTAAAATGAATTATTTGAAATTATTTTCTTCTCCTTCCTTTTCATCAACTACATCTTTAAAAATAAAATAATATATATATTATCATATATATACTTCATTGTTCTAGTGAAACTATAATTCATAAAATCAAACCATTTCATTTCACATCTTATTTTAAAAGTAAACAAATCCATTTTCCATATTAATTCTGTTTTCTATCTCCATGGTTGATGAGTTTTTTCCCTCACCACATTCATAGATAGTGTCCGTACTATTACTATGGTTAATTTTGATAATAATAATATGATATCATATTTTACATCATGGAATTAATAAAGGAATAATAAACCAAATATAGTTAGTAATATTCTGTAAACCACATAAATGAACTAGCCATTCAAAATTAACCTTTTGAATCTATGAACCATCCTTATACCGTAACACATATGCATTTATGGGAAAATTTTATTTAAAGAATAACATGAATTGCATTCCATTTCACTTTAATAGTTTTACTCCCATTTTAAATGATCATCAATAATTACACACATGTACACTAACCCTGAATCCATGAAATGGAGGCTCAAAAACTATGATATTAAAAATTACAACTCATTAAAATGGCCATAAAAAAATAAATAAAATATTCATAAATCAGTTATTTCGAGAATGTTTCTGATTTATGTAATTAAAAAATGTAATTTGATTATCCATGATATTGAGGTCAAATGCAGAATGATTCTGTAACATATGTTAAATGATATCTCTAAAACCCCCATATTTCTTTTGGGTTATTCATTCACACTATTTACATAATTCATTATCTATATTGATATTATTTAACCCTTATATGTTATTTATAAATGTACCAATCATATATTAAATGTTCATTTACCTTTTATATAATGGGTAAATACATGTTTTAAATGTTCCCATTTAAATTCATTTTGAAAAGTTGATTTAAGGGAACTTCATATTTATTATTTACCGATTTTAATATAATAAGTACTATTATAAAATATCCCTAGCTTATTTAATCAACTATTTTTAAAATAAAAATATACAATTTGTATTCTATTTGTTGGGAATTATTATTCGATTACACTATTAAAATATAATCTACTATTTTATGTAAAACTCCACAAAAGTAGAACATTTCCAATGTTTTCAAACCATTAATATTCACTTCATTTCATCATATTTACATCCTTTAATTTTTTTTTATTCTTATGTATTGTTTCTATGTGATCTATAAAAATTTCATCCCAACTATTAGGGAAATAATTATGATGTTCCATTTGATTATTATTTATCAAATGATTATAAATCCAATTTCATTCCTAGGGAAATACTTATGCCTTATTATTAATTTTTTTGGAGGAACAAATATTCATGTACATAGTATGATGGTTTATCCAACAAAATTCTTCAATTAACTAGTTCATTTTTTTCTCATGATAAATTTTTTTTGTATTATGGATTAAACCTAATATATTACGGATGTTTTTCCACCATGTATCATTTTCATCATAGATATATATGACTCATGTTTTCATCATTTTTATATTGCTTCCACTTTATGATTTTTACATGGTCATAGGATTTCATGGTATTTATGTTTTTCCTTCATATGAATACTAATGATCTATTCCCATTATTTTTCTGTGTTATTCCTTATGAATTATTTATTATGCTTAATTTCCATGATTATTCCCTTACATATATTTTTAGCTCATCAATTTGATTAATTTATTAGACATGTTATCTTATGTAGTTTTAGGAGTTCTAAATGAGTTAAGAGATCATTATAGAGAATAATATAATGATTATTTATATCAGATTCATGTTATATAATTATATACCTAGTTATACGATGTTACTCTTATTTATTCTCTGGTTTTTATTTAATTGTTATTTATGTGTAATATAAAATCATAATCAGTGTAAAATTATTTAGACCCATTAATAATGTGAAACCAACAAGGGAATATTTTTAATACTCTTATATTTATATAAAATGAAAAAGTATTGGGAAATTCCATGAAACACCTAATGGTTCTGGATGCAGTGGAATCACGTGGGTGGATGTGACCACTTGGCTTTCAGTAATTATCAATGATCAATCCATATCAATAAGATGAAAAACACCAGTCTCCATGGATTGATTCACAGAAATAGACAAAGAAGAAGAACTGTCCTGGAACTAGAAAATTGGATCATCACAGGTTGATTATAATTTGTTTAATTATTTGTCAAGTAGTACCTTTTGGGTGTTCTTTCATCATTGATATTCTTGATCACGTTATGAGGTGATTCTCCATTGCATCACAGAACCCAAGGGTAGTCTTCCTCTAGCAGTGATCCACACGTGCACCACATATCTCTGGACATCGCCATTAGTATCTTTGTTTGATATCATGGAGAATCCTTTGCTTGAGTTTCCCACCTTAGATCGTCAAGATCTAATGAAGAGGATCTCTCCCGGTCTTGAGAGTGTTCTTGGAGGAATAAGTTGTTTTGGTCTTGAGAGAATTCTCCAGAATTTATGTGTACAACGATTAATAGGAAAAGAGTTGGGGTTGTGAGAATATTTATAATCGGGTTTGAGGTCGTATTGTTATGATAATAAATAAACACGTTACACATTTTATTTCTGTCATTAACTATTTTGAAAACCCCATTCCAAATCATTATTTCCATGACATGCTCCCACATTGATTATAATAAATATCATTTAATAAAATGATATTTCCTAAAAACAGTAACTAGAAAAACATCAAGGCATGTAATCATAAATACATGGCATGTGATTGTTTTTCATTAAATACTACACAACATGTAATCATTAATATATGGCGTGTACTTGTATTCAAAATAAAAACTACATGACATGTAATCATTAATACATGACATTTACTTGATTTCATTTTATTATTCCTCCAACATTAAAACGATTTAGGATTCCTTGAATAATTATTAAAACATGTATGGGAATAATATTTTTTCTACATGAGATACTTGGATACAGTTTGTGTGTGACCCTCTAGGCCTCATTGTCGTTGGCATTAGGCGGGCTTGCCTAAAGTCTAAGATTACTGTCTAGCAACGGGTCAAGGCACCCAAGAGAATGAAGTTGACACTGCATTGACCTGTCACCTCATAGAAAAAATTGTTGTGTAATTTAATCCCTTTGTATCAAAATCTCATCAAGAAGGTTTCGTGGATGTGTGATAAAACTATATACTTGATCTATCATTCTTTTACTTCTAGAAATAATCTCGTCCTTACACCATCAAAATATAATTTGTGCAATAGTTCAATTTCAATCAAACGGCCTGAGTTATCTACCTCCATAAATATGGATGGGACAAATAATTATTCGACTTATCAATTAACAACATGTCACTCGTGACGCACCCAATGTACCCTACTTCCCACCGACTCTCTTCATCATGTTTTTCTTCAGTAAATCTATGTTCTTGAGTAATGAAATGAGTAAATGATAATCTTCTAGTCTATGGATTATTACACACGCTTATAGATAGAAAATGTCTGATGACACCAAGACATGCAGAATTGCTACTAGAGGGTCTTTTCTAATAATCTCTTATCTTGGAGATTACCAAGTGTGAACTCCATGATAGAGAGTCTCGTCTTCTTATATGTACTCTCACATGATAGTCTGTATTCTTTGTGTCCTATCTATATATTTCATCCAACTGTAGAACTTTATTTAAGAATATTGCTATAGCATTTAAAGGTTCTCATCATAGTGGGGATCTTCCATGACCTTATTAATGCCAAAAATATTACATGACATTATTATATTATTGTCATTAAGAACAATAAACAATATATAATAAGAGTACACTCATGTAATAAAAGTATAAAAATGTTGGATCTCAGGACACCAACCCTTACAGACTCTCACTTGGACTAGATCCAACTGCCTACAACATTTAGTCTGTTAGACCTCACATGATGATCATGATTCTGCTGAGTCAAGTCTTTTTTCAAGGGGTCCGCCACATTGTCTTCCGTGGAAATACTACTCACTGCAACATCACCTCTCTGAGAAAAATCCCTCAAGAGATGATACTTCCAAAGTATGTGCTTTGTCTGATGATGTGACCTTCTCTCTTTTTCAAGGGTCACCACTACAGTATTATCACAATATAGTGGGATAGGATAATTACTTCTAGGTACTACAACTAGCACTTGGACGAGGCTTCACATCAATAGTGATTATTTAGTTGCCTCAAGAGCTGCTATATACTCAAACTATGTTGTAGAATCTTCCACCACTCTTTTCATTGAGCTCTTACATCTCATTGCACCTCCATTCAAACTAAATATGTAACTAGTATGTGACTTCATGTCATCTTGATCAGTCTAGAAACTAGGATGCACATGTCCTCTGATGAATAGTTCCACATCTCTTCCATAAACCATGAACATATCCTTAGTACACCCAAATACTCTAAGATAGTATTGACTTCCATCCAATGGTGGTCTCCTAGATTAGCTTCATATATGCATAACACACATAATTCACAAGCAACATCTATCCTTGTATATATCATAACATACATGACTGACCCAGTCATGGATGTGTAAAGGATGCTTTCCATTTTCATTCTTTCCTCAGGTGACTGAGGACAAATTTTCATTGAAAGTTGAATGCTATGTGACACTGGAAACAACACCCTCTTGGATTGTTCAATACTGAATCTCTTCAGTATCTTGTCAGTGTGTGTACTTTCACTCAGGCCTAGCATTTTCAGGGATCTATCACGACGAATCTTGATCCCAAGAATATATGTTGCCTCACCCATGTCTTTCATGGAGAATCATTTATATAACCATTCCTTAACTGACTATAAGATAGATACTTCATTTCCAATTTTTAATATGTCATCAACATATACTATAAGGAAAACGACTGCACATCCACTAAACATCTTGTAGACACAAGGCTCACATTCATTATTAACAAATCCAAATTCTATTACAGCTTCATAAAAAGGAATGTTCCATGTCCTTGATGCTTTCTTTAATCCATAGAAGGATTTCTGCATCTTTCATACGTTGTTGGAATCCTTTGGAGTCACAAACCCTTCAGGTTGTGACATGTAGACATTTTCATGGAGGTTCCCATTAAGGAATGCTATTTTGACATCCATTTTCCAAATTTCATAGTCATGGTAAGAAGAAATGGCTAGTAGGATTTTGATGGATATCAACATCACAACTAGTGAAAAGGTTTCATCGTATTCAATTCCATGACGCTATCTAAAACTTTTTGCAACTAGTCGTGCCTTATAGGTTCTAACTTTCCCCTCTAAGTCCAGTTTCTTCTGGAATACCCATTTATTACCAATAAGCTATACATTAACCGGAGTATCTACCAAAATCCAAACTTGGATTTGGTAGAAGTAATCAATTTTAGAATTCATGGATTCATGCCACCTAGAAACGTCTTTGCCTTCAACTACTTATTTGTAGATGAGAGGATCATCATTGTCAACAAATAATGATTCCCCATCCTCAGTGACAAGAAAACCATATCATTATGGTTCTCTCACATCTATCATGCTCCTACGGATTTCCGGTATCTCTGGAACAGATTGTTCTTCCATGGGGCTTTGTGGAATCTATTCTTGTACCAAATCCTGTGCATCATGAGCCTCGACTTCATCGAATTCTATCTCGCTCCCACTATCTCTTTTGGAGATGTGGTCCCTATCATGGAATATGGCATATCTTTCCACTATAACATTTAATTCTGAGGGGATATATAGGTAATGTCCCCTTGTTTCATTGGGATATCATATAATGATACACTTTGTGCCTCAAGGATCAAGATTGGTACCTGAAGAGGCCATAACAAATGCTTTGCTACCCCACACATGTAAATTACATAACATGGCTTTGTGACCACTCCATAACTCATATGGAATAACATTTATCGATTTAGTTGGTACTAGGTTAATATGTTCGCGGATGATTGTAATGCATATCCCCAAAAGGATAATGGAAGACTCTCATGCCTCATCATTGATCTCACCATGTCCAACACGGTGCAGTTCCTCCTTTCACAAACACCTTTCCACTAAGGTGTGTAAGGATGAGTGTGTTGAGATAGAATCCCAAAATCCCGTAATAAATAAATGACTTACTGATTAAGATATTCTCCTCCTCAATCTGAATGGAGTTTCATAATCTTTTTACCTACCTAGTTTTCAACTTCATTCTTGTATTCTTTGAACAGATAAAAAGAATATGACTTATACCTCATTATGTAAATATATCAGTATCTACTAAAATCATCATTAAATGTTATGATGTACAAGAAGTCACCATTTTCATCAACAGGAAATGGTCCACACACATTTGTGTGCAAAAATTATAGAATCTCTTTATCCCTTTCAACAATCCCACTAAATTGTTCTTTGGTCATTTTGACTTGTAGGCACACATGACATACACCAAGTGGTTTTAGTTTGAAAGAATCTAAATACCCATCTTGATGTAATTTTTTCAAATGTTTCTCTTTGACATGACCTAGCCGGTGATGCCAAAGTTTTGTGTAGTATGGGTTCTATGAATTAACATTGTCATTGAATGCCTTTATGTGGTTTTTATAGTCTAACACATAAAGGCCGATATATAAATGTGCCATACCAAAACAAATTCTAGCTTTATAAAAGTAGTAACATCAACATCCAAACATGAAGATGAATCCATCAGTATATAATATAGATATTGAAATAATGTTTTTGCTTACAGAGGGTACATAATAACATCCTTTCAAAACAAAGACCATTCCAGAAGGCAATGTGAGGTGGTAGTCTCTGAAACCTACAACAGCGAGCCTCGCTCTGTTGGATGCTTGTAGATCCACCTCACTGTTGTCAATCATTCTGAATCTACATGGTTCCAATATTTTCATACATATGTGAGAACCACAAGAAATATCTAATACCCAATTGGATCAAATAGATATATTTCATTTGATAATAAATGCACATGAAGCTTCCCCTTGCTTCCTTGGTTGGGTGCTATTTTTCCTCTAGTGGCCCTTCTTGCAACATGCGAATCAAACAGCTTCATGTTCTTTTGCCACCCCTTTGATCATCCTTTTCATGGAAGGCCTTGAAAAAAAATTGGGCTTAATTCTCTTCTCCTTCCCATTCCATTTATTCAATATGAGTACAAAATTCTTTTCACGCTTAATGTCATTGTCCACTTGGCGAATGAGGATAAGAATATCAGACATAGTCTTCTCAATGTTGTTCATGTAGAAGTTCACAACAATATTTGAGAATCTCAGGGGGAGTGCTGCAAGAATGAGATCGGTACCCAATTCATCAGGGATTTTAAACCCTATATCCTCCAAGTGCTAAATGTAGCCAATGAGCATGACTATATAAGGCCCGGTTGGGGCACCCTCTCCATGCATTCTCTGAAATAGATCCTTGGAGATCTCAAACCTTTATTCTATTGCTCTCTCCGGGTATAGACCACATCGGTGCTCATCATGTTATAGGCATCCATGTCTTCATGAGACTTTATGAGCTCACTAGACATTGATGATAGCATCAAACATTGAACGTTGAGTGCATCGTCTAAATGTTGATCATAGACCAAGAAATATTCATCACTCGCCCCTTGGGAAGTCGAATCAAGAAGTGAGGACTCCATCACATAAAACATTCGTTCATGGCATAGTATAACCTGAAGTCACCTAAATCATTCCTAAAAGTTACTGCCAGTGAGGATATTTTCTTCATCTAGAATTAATTGCAGAGAAAATGTGGTTGAAGATATTTTCATATTGATTCTAAGAATTAAAAGAGAAGATTTATTAGTACATTTTGATTAAATTTTATTAAAAATAATAAATTAATTTATTTATTATCCCACTATTTTATCATATCCAATGGCCCTCACCATTCAACCCGAAATGTCTAGTTTCTTTGACTTTCTAGTGGTAAGGATCTATATTACCCTTCGCATCACCCCAAAAAGGGTTGGTCAAGCAATTTGAAGGTATTTAGGTAGGCAGGTCTTTGCCAACTGTGAGCTTATAGTTCCTTGATCTATTGTGTGGACTCCCCAATCCTGAAATCCTGACCTGGATTTCCTCAACTCTTGCCCCCAATATTAGATCATGTCTAGAAAGAGATACACCTCTTGATGTAATATGGTATAGTTATACTGAAACCTTTAATAAGGGATTCTTTTATAAAAGTAAGGGTCCCAAAAAGGGTTGATCAAACACATTGTTTTATTGAGTCATGCCTTTACTCATGTAACAGATGGAATGGTCTGACATAATATGGTATTGAGGGATTTTAATCCTTTATGCATAGATTCTCATTATCACATGCTTGTTAATATTAATTGATTCTTGATTAAGTGATTATCCATGTTCCGATAATGTTTATGCATAGTCCAGTTTTCAATTTTATTCCATCTTTCAATGTTTGTTCATTTTAATAAATTTAAGATTATGACAACACATACATAATAAATAAACCATGAAATCAGACAGAAATAATATAAGTTGTCATGATCATGATATTTTATTTGTTAGATAATCTAGTGGTTTGATAATCTAACCCTGACCTAGGGAAAATCACCTTGAACCGATGGTTCGTGTTTTTCAGCTCTCACCTGTCCACCATTGTATCTTCTTGGGTTGGTTTCGCCTCACCTACGAGTTTTGAACGCTCTAATCCGTCTTGGGTGATTTTCAATTACATGGGGTTTACATTAAAAAAACCATGGGAACGCATGCCCTAAATTTTATTGGAAGAAGGATCACATGCCAAGGAATTTAAATTAAACAAATTTAAATGAAACAAAAAACACATAGAAAGGCTCTTTGGTATAACTCATGATCATCCATATCATTCAATGAAATTTACACATATTTAGAATTCAAATTCTTTTAATCGTTCTATTATTTTAGATAAGTCATGCTTAAATAATAAATAAATATGATATTTTCATTAATCAATTATTTATAATAAATTCCTTTCTTAATTTCCTTGAGATTCTTCTCATCCATATCCTTTGTACATGTCTTTGTACTTTTGGAGGAAACCTGGTGAAATTCCATTTCTATAAAGTACATGGTGTTTATTTTATATTTATATACCGTGTATTTATTTTCACCCATTATCCAAAGTACACATCGGTGGCCTTGGCGTGTTTTCTCTACTTGGTAAATTTTGGAGTACACTGTGTTTAGATTCATCTAACACAGTGTGTACTTCCCAGTTACGCAGTTACCAGCCTTGAAATCCCGTGTACGCAGAACGCGACTTTTCCTTGTACTCGGTTTCACTTGGGCCAGATTGGACTACACAGTGTGTTGATTAAACATACACGTCGTGTATTCTGGTTCCACACGTCATTTATTTCTGGTCAACACGGTGTAATAAATCTTAGGTATACTCAATTCACAAGGCATGGTTTGGCGGACCAGTACCTATTCGTTGAACCTAAGTACACGATGTGGAGTTTTCAATACACGCGTGTATTCCTGTGTGGTAATGACAGAAAGAGATGCTCCTCTAGATGAGTTCATAATTTTTTTATTTTAATCAAAATTAAATTTAAAAGGTCGTTTCTATGATGTTAAACAAGAAACGAAGGAGAAGAACATATCTCATTCATTCCGATTAATAGAACGATTTATCACGAATTGAATCAAATGTAAATGCGTAAATTATCAATGAAAATTAAATAACAATAATCAACATTGTAACCTCACTCGGTTACCATTTGAAGGTGCTAGGCACATCGGATCCATGTGGGTGGATGTGCCCACTTGGATTTTTGTCATTAGAAATGATCAATCCAGGATCAATATGAAGATAAACGCCAGTCTCCACGGATCGATTCATAGAAATAGACAAAGAAGAAGAATGGTCCTGGAACCAAAAATGTCGATCATCACCTATTGATTATAGTTAATATAATTAATTGATAAGAAGTAACTTTTGGGTGTTCTTTCTTTGTAGATAATCTTGACCACATTCCGATGTGATTCGTTATTGCATCGCAGAATCCAACGGTAAACTTCCTCTAGCAATGATCAACATTTGCACCATGTATCTATGGACATCTCCAAAGGTGTCTACTAGTGCTATCGTGGAGAATCGTTTGCTTGCATTTCCTGCCTTAGATCATCTTGATCTGATGAATAGGATCTATCTCAGTCTTGATGGAGTCCTTAGAGGAAGGAGTTCCTTCGGTCATCAGAGAATTCTCCATAATTGTTGTGTACAACGATTCTTAGGAAAATAGTTGGGTTTGTACGGATATTTATAATTGGGTTTGAGGTTTTAGAGTTATTAAAATAAATAAATGTGTTACACATTTTATTTATTTCATTAAAACTTTTGAAAAACCCATGTCAGATCATTAATTCCTTGATAGGCATCCACACCGATTATAATAAATATCATTTAATAAAACGATATTTCCTCAAAATGCCTACTATAAAATCTACACAACATGTAATCATAAATAAAGTGTGTGAATGTGTTTTTCATTACACATTACACAGCATGTAATCATTAATACATGGCATGTACATGTTTTCAAAATAAAAACTACATGGTGTGTAATCATTAATACATAGCGTGTACTGGTTTTCATTTTATTCTTCCTCCAACATTAAAACAATTTAGGATTCCATGAATAATTATTAAACCAAGTATGGGAATAATCATTAATCTACATGACATACTAGGATACACTTAGTGTGTGGCCTTCTAGGCCTCTTTCTCGTTGGCATTAGGTGGGTTTGCCTAAAGTCAAAGATTACTATCTTGCAATGGGTCAAGGATCCCACAAGAACGAAGTTGACGCTTCATTGAAGTGTCACCTCATATGAACACTTACTTTGAAATTTAATCCCTTTTTCTGAATATCTAATCAAGAAGGTTTCATGAAAATGTCATAAACCTATATGCTTGATCTATCATTCTTTTATTTCTAGAAATATACTTGTCGTGACACCATGACCATGGAATTTGTTTGACATTTATATTTCAATAAAAGGGACCGAGATATCTACTTCCATAAATAAGGAAGGGACAAATCCTACCTCAACATATCCATTAACACCATGTCATTCGTGACACACCCAACATACCATACTTCCCGCCAACTATCTTCATGATGGTTTTCGTCAGTAAATCCATGTGTGCAATTCATGACATGATTTAATGATAATCATCCAGTCTAAGGGCCATTACACATGCCCGTATATAGCAATTTTTTATGACACCAAGACATACAGAATTTCTACTAGTGGGTCTGTTCTCATAATCTACCATCTTAGATATTACCAAGTGAAAAATCCATGAGAGAGAGTCTCGTCTTCTTACAAGTACTCGCACATGACAGTCCGTATACTATGTGTCCCATCATAGTATGTCATCTTACCGTTGAACTTTATTTAAGAATATTGTTATAGCATTTCAATGTTCTCATCATAGAGAGGATCTTCCATAATCTTATTAATGAAAAAATTATTCAAGGACATTATTATATTGTAGTCATGCACAACAATAAAAAATACATAATAATAGTATAATCATGTAATAAAAGTACAAAACAGTTGGTTACCTGGACACCAAACCTTAAAATACCCAACAGAGGATGAAAAATTAGTCTCCAAAATAATTTTAAAAAATATTTATCCTTATTTTAATGATATAAGAAGAGTTAGTGACAAAATTAATGATGAAAACTCAAAAAATATAATGATAAATATAAGGGTAAAAAATGTAATCCAAGAACATGATATTTCATATACATATAATTATTATTAAATTGTGAAAAATGTAATCGTAAAATAATACAAACAACATCTCATGTGGTCAAAGTGGATGAGGAATTGAAGAATTATGGTTCAATAAAATAAATTACTAAAAATAAATAATCAAATTCATATCAACAACCAATTTAAATAGAGGATATAAAAATGATAATGGTCATGAGAAAAAAATTAATTATTTACTATAAATAAATAACTATGAAAACATTTCCTTCATTTAATTGAGTGAACATTTTTTAACTATGGAAAAAAAAATTAATGAAAAACCTCTATTACAATTTATATATTTTCAGTTCTTAAATATTATTACATTTACAATTAAAAAAATTATTTTTCAATAGGGTAATTTTATTTACATTATTACATTGATTTTTTTATAAAAATTGGACTCAAAAATCTATTTCCTACATGGGTCATTGTTTAATTTTCTAAACACTCAATAAAATAATATGTGGATATTTTATGAGGACATAATCATCGAGGATGGAATGTTCATATTTTCTAACAAATTTAACATATTGGATATAAATAATGAAGATATCATAACGACCCTCGATAGATATTTTTTATCAATAGGTAAGTAATTGATATATTTCTAAGAAGAGAGGATTATTTTTTGTCTTCACGAAGATGATGCAACCATTAACGTCATGAATAATATGAATTATAATGATAAATTAAGATATAATAGTGTAAAACATACCATAAAACCATTATAAAGAACCACTGATATAAAAATAGATGAAATACAGTGTATTATTATAGTAATATATAGACTAGTTAAATAAAAATTTAATTTAAATAATTTTGATGAAGAATAATGACTCACTGTAAATTGGATGAAATATTTTCCTTGAGAATCCAATCTAGAAATTTTCATATTAAATTTTAAGATACCGATGTTTGAATATACAAAACAATTAATGAAATTTATATAATATTATTGTGATATAAGAACTCATTATATGTGATCAGGAATATTTATTTTAGTAAATATAAATAGAAAAAACTATTTAAGGTTTTGTGATAAATAAATTAAAAAATCCTTGGGATAATAGCCAACATTAATACAATATAATAATAAAAATTCACCCTGATTGTATTTAAATTAAAAGTAATATTCAATACAAAAAATATATATTATTGATCATATCATGAAGTTAAGTTTCATGTATTAATTAATTAAATGATGTGATATGTTTATCATTTACATTATAATTTATAATGAATTAATTACCCCATATAAATGTTGTACCAAATAAATTAGTCATATCAGTGATAAATAATAACAATAATGAGTTAATAATCGTTTGGAATATAATTACATGATGTTTTTACAAAACAATAGATATATAATATCAGGAATGATGAAACATCACATTGCATTTTGATTCATTGATTATATGTAAGAATATATTATAAGTCACATTTATTAATATTCCATAGATTAATATTCACGATGTAACTAGATTATAAATGTAACTAAGGAAAAATTAATAAATTTTAATATTCTTATATGGAACTTTTAAATTTTGTTTATTGTAAATTTGGATTTTTAATCAACTACTAGATATTATATAATTCTTGAAGAATATTTTTTATAGGATGGAGGTGTAATTCAATTAAATTCATGACGGTACAATTTTAGTCAAGTTATTATCATTTTAGAAATTTAATATAATTTAATAATGGTTTTCAAATTGTGTAATGAAAAAATCTTACTGATCAATTAAGTAAAGTATCATTTGATGGGTTCTAAGGATCTTTTTTAGAGATTTCACCGGGAAACCAACATATATTTTTACATGTAAATTTACATATATTGTTTAGAATATAATATTAGAATTACTTATATGTACTTGAATAGTGATATTTCTTATACATGTAAAATATGCGGAAATTACATTATATTACTTATCATATCAATATGATATAAAAGCATTAAGATATAATTAAATTATCATGATTCCGTAGAAAAAAATCATTAATAAAAATTGTATGGTATTGAATTATTATTATAATAGCAAAAATATGATGCTTTATAATGATGTGTGTTGGATAACATTCAGATATGATCAAAAGTTACAGGGGAGGGGTGAATTTTTTTGTTGCCTTTTTCATCAATTTTAATAAATTTAATCTGGATCTTTGACTTGTTATATTACAAAATCTCACAATCATTGGTTATCAATTCATTCATGTATGATGTTATATGTAATAATCAATTTAATATAACACGATATTTTTAAATTTTTTTAAAAAACATAGTATGTTTTCCATGAAATGTATTTAAGTAACTAATAAATAGATTTCAAATAAAATGAAATGTAAATTAGGATATATTATCATGGATTTAACCAGATACTAAAGAGTGTTTCCAACACAAAAAATGGGGAAATATCATGATTTATTTAAGATAGTGATAGAATATCCCAAAAAAAGCCTCCCACGAGATATTTGTATTACCATTTTAGAGAGTACATATTTTTATATTGATTTGAAATAATATCTATGTCTACAACCAATTGATATCTCACTTTTGAATGTTGATGAACGAGTCCTATTGAAAAACTTTTTCATTTATAGAAACAATAATATATAGGTACACCTTATTCCTCTAATGTATACACAGAAGTGGACACACCTATTTACAACATAAAATAGAAGTTCATCTCATTCATTATCATCCATCTTTGAAAACATTAATATTAAACTAAGAGACTATCCTTCCACTGTAACTCCTTATTCTTATATTTGTGTAATAAAAAATAAATTTAATCTTCTCCTTCATTAATATATAAGAAAAATATTTTTTTTATTTATTAGTGAATAAACAGTAAAACTAGTACAATTATTCACCATATGCATAAATACTCACTATTTTGGAACATTAATGAAATATATGTTCAACTTCATGACATGGTGACTAACATATAGCAATCAAATTTCCAAAATCATTTTTAATTTATTTTTCATATTTATATATATAAATATTAGTTGAAATTATATTTAGTATTCTAGATAGTACAATTTTTTAACCTTTAGGAATATTCACATTATTTTTTTAAGGCGCTCTATTATTATTATCACATATTTTTTCCTAAACTAATTTCAGTTGGTTCATTTTTTATACAACAAATTGATTTTATACACAATCAATGTGTTCATGAAAACTCATACAGTATCATGTTATAGTATTGTGATTATGATTTTTTAGAACAATCGTCTATTTATTATTCATATTATATTATCAATTTATTTAATCATTATTATTAAAATCATGAAATTTGGAATCCTATATTTATTTAAATGATATCATAATTTCCTATATTCTTAAAATTCCCAAAATTTTAATGTCCACTTATAAATAAATTAACCACATTTCAAATTAATTATAATATATTTTAAATGAATTATTAATCCATATGAATTATTCATATTGTTATTCAAAAAAATATATGTACATATTTGAAAAAATATATATTTATACCAATGCGATCATTTTTCAATTTTTTTCATTGATGCATATTAATTAGAAAATTTATAAAAACTTCACAACATATTAATATTCACTATGTTGTCTAGTTATTAGAAAATTAACCAATCATTGAACCCAATCATATTATATAAATTATTTGAAATCATTATATTCTATTTAATTCAGTGTGTTACCTATTATGATATCGACCAAAAAAGGATCTTGTTATAGTTTTATTCTTCTCCCCATATATTTTTGTGATCAAGGTAAACCAAAGAATTAGAATTAAATAAAAGTAAATAATGTCACAAAAATCCCAAATAATTTAGGGTCATATAAATTCTTCAAAATAGAAATGAAAAATAGTACAAGATTTGTTTCATGCCATTTTTATTTCCTATATATTCCCCGCAGTCAACTACATCACATAGTCAAGGTATCTGTTTCACACAAGTACACTTTTTAACATGAAATCTCACTAAAGATTAATTTTTCCATCGTGCACCCATTTTATTATACAGTGGAAAATAAATCCATAGATGGTTGTGACCCCCCCCCCCCCCCAATAAAATATATCTCTCTATTTCATATGATGAAAAACAATTTAACCAATTTGTTCTTCTGAAAAATAAAATAAAAATCCAAATGCAACATGTTTTTGTTCAACAATATATAAAGGAAAATTAAATTCTTATATTCAAAAAACAGTTATTATTCTAATCATATTTGTATATTCAATTGTAAATATTCAATTTTAATTATTAAATTAATTAATGAATTATTTATCTTCAAGAAATTAAATTTTGTTACATTTTGTATTCAATGATTTGATGGTAGTAGATCATGGTGTAGTGTAAAAAAAATGAATAAACATTATTTACATATGGAATAAAAGCACATAATATCTCAATAACATTTGTTTGCTTAGGATGAGAAGTGAAATGATAAATTTTGTCAAAAATTAATGTGATACTTGACTTTAAACGCCATTATATACCACAATACATCATCTATAACTCGTTGAAAACTCTGTGAGAGACACTTATATCTAGTGGATGGCCATTCCAACTCACATAGTATAGAAAACTCACCACACAGCACTCCAACATAATTATTCTATGTCAACCTATATAGGGGATATACCTCACCTATTCGCCATTCTCTCATTACTCAATGTTGTCTTCAATCGTGATATTGGGATGGGTGTGCTTGTGAAGCCCTGTATCCTTAGGTGAATGTCTTGGCCTGAGTTCCGTATTTATTTTTCCCCTTAAATTGAATATTTCTTTTTTTTTATAATTTATAACTCAATAAAACCATCCAATATCCCTCTAAATCTACTATTATGTTTTATTTTCACATCATTTATCATCCAATACCACTGTATGGATCTCGATAAATTCATTCTTCATAGGGATAATATAATTTTCATTATAAATTCATTTTATAAGACTGCTAAACAAATTAAATAATATATTTTATTTAAAATGAAGGTTTTTTATAACATCATTTAAAATAAATTATTCTACAAATGCATTGGCTACCCAGTTTACTTTCAATATTTTTCCCTTAATTATACATATTTGTCAGAATATTAACATAAAATTTTAATGTTAATTCATATTTAATAACAAAAAATCGAACCCATATAATTATTTCTAAAAAATACCCCATTTATAGTTATTTTAAATACCTTTATAATATTATATGTCAATATGTGTCCTATTCATTAATTCATTCCCATACATGATCAAAATTAATATTTTATTTGAATTTATCTTCCCCTTATCCACAATAAATAAAAAACTATTGATAACGAGGAATCAATTCAAAATAATGAAATGTGAAACAAAAACCAATTCACATTACGTGTATTATAGTTATGCTTATTATAGAAAATAATATGGGTTTTCATTGAGAAAAAATCAATAAATAATAAATTGGATTTGATACTAACTAAAATGAGAAACTATTTACCATTATTTGATATTTTTTTTAAAAGTGTATGGTTGAGTCAATTTAAAATAACATATGAATAAAATTATGATACAAAATTCATAACCAAATATTCCTAAACTATCATAAACACACATGTCAAAAACATTTTAATATAAATATTTTTCTTGTGTTCTATAAATAAACCATAATTAATTTTCAACTTTTATTTTTCTAATTAATAAAAATAAATATATCTCTCATAATATTAAGGTTTTATTATAGCTTCCAATGACGGGTGATGAAATAATATATACATTTTAATGAAATGTCCTTCATGAATCTTCTTGAATATTCTGACAATAATTAGATAGAAATTTATATCATCTTCTCCAGCATTATTAGCTTTCTTCAACCTATAATTGACACACCTCAATATCATCAACCTTAGGGACCCCTTATAACATTATATTTAAATATGTTTCAAGTATATAATGAACTGAACTATAAATCTTCATGTGGATATCCAAATTTGAAAACATCCATATTAACACCAACATGAATGATAAAATATTCAAATATTCATTTAAATATAAAATAATGGTTCAAATAGGATGCTAACATATTTATTTCATTATATATTTTTGATATCCTTATCTCACCCTTATGTCCCCACCCCTGGAACATGACTCATGATTAATTAATAATAATCTAATAATTAAATGAAATAAATAAATATAATGCAATATTTTGGATCTCTGTTCGCCTGAATATGAACAATGGAATTCAATGTTTTTTCTCATCCATGTTTCTCTACTATTACAATCATTAGTTTTTTTAAAAATAAAAGTTTAAAATACTATTATTTTTGATTCTGTATATATCTAATCACAATTTGTTTCATCATGTGTGGGAAATTACTCATCCAATCGTCTTTTATGACACATTTATCACGCGATGAAATTTCATCTTTTTTTAATTCTTATTTTTGTGGAGAAAGATATAAAAAAATATCTATTTGTATATAAATAAACAATTTATGTCATCATTATTACTTATTTAACAAAAATGTATTCATTTTTTGAAAAACTGTCATGAAATTTTGGATCTTCATGTGATGCCTTATTGTTCTCACTAGCACAATAGTTAATTTAAGCATCCTTCATCTTCTATGGTCTTTCCAAATCAGTTAGAATAATATATTATAGATTTTTAGGTACATTGAAATAATTATTAGGGTATCAATATGATTATTATGTGTGTTTTTATTCACATCATTCCATTAATAATAATCACTTATTACAATAATCTTTAGTATATTATCTATGGATATATTTTTTTTCTTTCTAATTTTAATTGTAGTATTCTGATTTTTATTTACATTCATCTTCCACCCCATAGATGGAAAAAACATTGTATCTAATACTAAGAGGTCATATTAAGTATTTAATATGGTACATTATTAGATTAACAGGAACCATTCTTGTGACCACACCCATTAGAAACATCACATATATATCCACAGTTTTCAAATTTGTTTAAGATAGAAATATAATAAAGAATTTATTGATATTTATTCGTAAATACCTAAATCCCACATAAACATAGATTGTTGTTGTCATAATAATATAATGGATTTAGAAAATTTAATATACACTACCCAAATATACATCATCACTAACAATTACCCTTAAGACATTATCTTCTCTACAAAACTGCTCACTATATAGAAATTTGAAATATATGTGGAAGTAATTTTTATCTATATTAACCATAGGTTAGGATCATCTGGGAAAAAATAATTTATGATTCAATTCACTTTTATACATCCATATTTTTTAAAATATTAAATTCAAACGTGATTCATTTTTGAATACACATTTCTACAAAATAGTGAAGTTCATGATGGTTAGTGACTTTTATTTTGATCTTAAAGAGGATTAATCATACGATTATCTAAAAATAACATTCCTACTATATTGAGTAATTTTTTAAAATGTAACTTAATTGAGAATTTCTGGGGTAGCATCATGATTTTTCTTAGATTATTTTTGAAAAATATCATTTATAATTCCTTGAAATCTATGTTTTACTTCATGAAAAATAATATTTATATCATGAATTTATTTATAATTTTATTGTGATTTTATTTTTTCTTCACAATAATTCATGGTTTTTTAATATTTATCATCATAAATATTAACATTAACTATTAATAATGTATTAATCGTGTTATTCTTCTTGTATTTACATTCCATTTTGAATTCATCATAGTAACAATATTTAATTAATGGATCTTATCATAATATTATTTAGTGGCCTCATCATTCACTTATATTTTACTAATCCAATATACTTCATAATATAAGAATATTTCTTCAAGAGTAGATATTTCCATTTCTTTTTTTGTAATTTGTTTACAATGATTCATAAAAGATAAAACATTTTCTCTTATAAACTTCTACATTTTCACTAATTTGTCCTCTTATAGGATGATATGTCACTATATGTATTATAAATTTATACCAACCCTATAGACACCTCCATTAGGAAAATAATAATGATAATATATTTAAAAATTAATAGTTATGTCTATTGAAATTTGATCATGCCCACTAAATCATGGTTCATCATTTAGATTGTTTGATTATGAATTTCTATATTCCATATGATCACATAAATTTTTTTATTCTATTAATGTGGAGGATTATTCTATTTTTATATTTTTATAATAAACTAGATGATCTTCCACTTTAAAAATGATATATCCTATGCAATATATTTTAAGAAGAAAACATTTCTTTCCACCTGAATGATAAGGTTACCATCTTCAATTACGTAATCTCCAAAATTTCCATGTTATTAAATATATTTGAATATATTTAGTTATAATATGTAGTAAATTATTATTAACCAACATTGTAAATCATCATTAATTTACAAAGACTTATTATTTTCAAAATAAGATAATGAAATCATCGGTATACCCCGAATTTCATACCTAATATATGATCAATTTGAGATATGTTCAACATTCAAGGTGGAGAGGTGAAAAATATTTGGAATAGTTTTCATCAATTTAATCTCATTATCCATTTATCTTTTTACGATTTGATAACATTGTTCATGGTTATCTCTCAAATTCCAAAATAAATAGATGTATGTTTGTAAATGATTGAAAATTTTATTAATAGATGGTGCACTACTTGATAAGTGTCTATAGAACATTATATATATGGGATTATCCAACACATATATTTTCACTATATTGAAAAATTATTTATAATGGGGTTTCCAAAGAGTATCCTGAATATAATGTGTGGTTCCTTATAAATAATTTTTTTGGATAAAAATATTATTATTCTATTAGAATGGTAATATTCTATAAAAAATATATCCTCCTCATAGGTCATTATACTATAAATTTATATTATGTATCATCTTCAACTGCATTCCAAAATATTTTTATATGAAACAATATAACTATTGACTATGTTATGACACTCCATGAGTCCTACTAATATTATTCTTCTTATTCTTGATTCACAATAGGAGTGAAGTAAAATATTTCCATGTTTTGTAAAAATTATAGTGAAAAAAATGAATCTTTTAAGAAATTAGTATGGCTAATCCTCCTCTACATCCATCTATTAAAATTTCATTATTTAAAAATATTATTATATTTCATAAAAATATTCTTATTATTTCTTCATGTAAATTAAATACCAATTCTACATCACCATAATAATTGTATAAAAATAAATATATTTATTATATTATTATAATTTGGTGAATCATAATTTGAATTTGTTCACTTCTTCACATTATTCTATAAAAATGAATGTTTTAGAACATTTATATTGAATCAAGCCTCATTAATAGAGCCAAAAATAAAATCTCATTATAACAGTTTAGAGATATTTAATTTATTAATTATATAAAATTATATATATATATATATATATTAATGATACATATTCATAATGTATTATACATAATCATCTTTTTTCATTAATAATAAAAATACTATATGAATGAATTATTCATAATTATCGACATTATAAAAACATATGAATCTTTAATAGTTGTTTGTCTTTAAAAATTTTAAAATATTTAGTCTTTTTTGAAATAATTCCATTAAATTTATTCAACATGAAAACAATATTGATGACTAGATTAAATTGATATCATGGTTTCCTTATTTTCCCAATATTGCCACCATTAATTTAAAAAAAATATTTTTTTATCATATTCCATATGTTCTTGATACCTCAAGAAATATATATATAATAACTAATTCCTTATTTGAGGAAAATGACCATTGGTTTTTTATTAATCTTATTTTATTTTATATTTAAATAGATTTTATAAGAATTATTATATATTGAAACTAATAAAATGTTATATATAGTTTTTTATTTGAAAATTTCAACATTTTTGGGTTTCCTATGATAATTATTTAAAACATAATTCTTATGAATTTTTAATTAATAAAAAAATATATTCATGTCATACAATAAGTTCATGAACTCATATAAATAACACTGCTATTTTATAGAAAACAATGAATTCATATAAAAACAATCAAATTAATAAATATTGAATAATTATCTACAATAAGAAAATTATGTATGGAATCCATAACACATTTTCTAAACAATGACTTATTATTCACTTACAGTGAGCTTTTTAATAACCTTAATATTTTTATTTTAATCATTTGTAATTATGATCATTCTAGTACTTAAAACTGTTTATCATATTAATCATTAATACAAACATGATCTTCTAAATGTTCTTATATTCCCTCTATCCACTAATGGTATTATTAATAATTAATTATAATTTAAAAAAAAATTGGAAAATGTTCTATATAATAATCTACATCATATCTACTGTCTAAAAATATTATAAATTTAAACCAATAATTTACCCTGAAACGTTCCATTACATTATATTTTCTTAGAATATCGCCTATATTATCTCTACAACATAGTCAATATATTCATTCCACATAGGTAAAAATGATAATTAAAACACCCTCCGATCATTAACTATGGTGTGCTAATATCCTTTTTTAATATTAGGTTACAACACTTTTATATATGACCATAAGCTCCCTAATGTCATGTATATTACTATTTAAAATATTATACAATTGTCCCACTAGATTTTTTATCTCAAAATGAATTCTATAAATAAACATGGCATGGTTTCCTTTGATGTATTACATAGGAAAACACCATTTTAATATTTACAATATATTTTATATTATTTTGACTTTAAATACATATGTTTACTACTTCATATGAAAATATCATGCATTCAAGAACATAGACAAATACAACTCCTCTATATTTAATCATTACGTGTTTAATGGAAGTATATTATGTTGATGAATGAATCGACCATGGTGTTAAATTATTTCTTCAAGGAAGATATAAACATATTATTCCAATAGAAATCATGTTTTAGGTGATGAAAAATGTCTCTTAAAATCATGTTCTATATATAATGGACACTCAATATTCCACTATTTTATATATACTAATTCCATATAAATAGCTCAATGTATTCTATAGAAAATATGGAACTATCTAATGGTGTACATTGTCATCCCAGACAAAACATAGGATTAACACCATGTACTCCTTCGACATCATTCTAATGTGCCAACCATCATAATGGAACTACTATGTCTGTGCTTATTTTTCATAATGCTCAATGTAGACTTCTTCTATCATTATTTGAAAGATGTGCTTATGATTCCCATTCTATGTAGGTTGATTTTCTTTCCGAACATGGAATTATTTTTTTATTTAAACCCCTGATTTCCATTTTCAAAACATACATATCATGAAAAAAATAAATTCAACACCTACTTATCATTTTTTAACTATATTAATTATCCAACATATATGGAATAATCTTATAAAATATTTTATTCACAGTCATATAAAAAGCTTCCATAAAAATTATATATGGTAAAAAAATATCAGTACATATTTCTTTACATTACGATTGATTTTTCATAAAATCGGTGACATGAACTTTTTCACCACATAATTGGTCTTTCGTATTTAGTACCAATATCTTATCTAAAAGTATTATCCTCTACAATTTATTGAAGTAAACGTTCTATAATATTTCGAATTAATAAAAATAATTAACCAAATTGGGATTACTAATGTTTTAGTATATTATTTGTAATATTTCTTATTATCTTGTTTTTCAGAATTGGCTATCTAAATAATTAGTGATCATGAGGATTAATCATACAAAAAATTCACTATTATTTTCGATAGGTATTGGATATTGCTATCTATGAACATATTTATTTTAATATTATATTTATTTCACAATTAATGCATAACATGAGTTAAATAATTTTTTTGTGATGAAAATAAAAACAACATATTTTCATATTGATTAGTTTTTGTCAATAATGTCATTTATAGAATTAAATTGATTGAATGGAAAATAATATTTTTACATTTTTAATATCGTAAGAGTATATCTAAATAAAATTTTCATGTATGGAAGTCTATGAATGAAAATAATTTACATGGTAGATATGGTAATGAATTTAAAATATAGAAAATGATATATGTATTATGAATGATAGGATGATGCCACAAAAAATATCTCAAATTACATGAAAAATCATCAACGAAATAGAGAATATTACATAAAAGTTTTTTCTAAGATGGTTATCTTTTCAATGGATTTTCATTATCTTGTTATGGAACATTATTTATTGCTAATTACAACTCAGGGTCCATGATTATTGTCACTAATAATGAGATAAAGGATTAAATGATTCATGATCAAGTTTTATTAATTTGTTTCAAAATTTTAGATATAACAAAATTTTAATGATTTGGACCCATTGTTAGTGGTCTAGTGATAATCAATTTATAAATGAAAACAATTAATAAAATAAAAAAGTTGAATTATAATGTATTTGATATTAATATAATATGATTTGAATTTCTTGTTAAATTTATTCCCAACATATTTAAATTTAAATATGTGAATATATGAATTATGATATTTTATTATTTTGGTTATTATTAAAAATGTACAAGAGGAAACAATAAATGATAGCTTGATTTTTTGTTCAAAGAAAATAAAAGAGTGTTATATGTGATTTTTGAAATATAACCTAGAAATAAAACAATTTATTTAAAACAAATGTGACATTTTTTATTAATATAATAGTTCAAATATCATTAATGCATATTAAAAAATATCATTTTTATTTAAATATATATTAGACATAAATTGATAGAGATATCCTAATTCAAAAAAAATTATTATTCATATCATTCACTCATGTAAATTGAGATAAAGATGAATGAAAACATGTAAAGTCTTCTTATGATTTTTTTAATTATGTTTAATTGACTTTACGATTATTGAAAAGCACTCAATTATCAGATTACAGTGCATGAATTCCACTAATTGATATAAATAATATATTTAAATATTTATCGAACATCTAGAGGGATCCACTCTTTTATAGATTAATCTATGATGAATCAGTAATGGTAAAATTATGATTCGATCATGAAAAATGATTGATATATCTTGTTATTTATTTCCTTATTTTTTAGAGCTTAAATTTTATGATACTTGGGAAAAACTAGTTATTAGTATATTGGAACTCATATTATGAAAAAAACACAACTATTTTTTTTTGAAAAATATTGAAATTGAATAATTTCGATATTCTGGGTTCTTTTAGACGGTGGAAGAGTGTTGGTACCCAAATTAAGAATATAATTATAATTAAATTTACTAATATTCATTTTTATGTATTAAAAAATGTACAAATTTTATAGGAATCGTGTAATTAGAGAATTCCAAGTGGATGTTTGACTTATCTACATTGGTGAACAAATATGGATAGAGGTGGAGTAGGTAAAATTTGGAAACAAATATTATTGAGGTTGTTATAGGGAACACATAATGATTTTTATAAAAAATTAAAAAAATATAGGTTGATTTTTTTTGCACATCTACCACTTCTTTCCATTACTCCATTTTTATGTCAAAAAACAATTTACAAACATAATTTGAAAAAAATTAAATCCACAAAAATTTCATGTTAATATCTCTTATGTTTCCCATGTTATAAAACTATTTGATAGGAAATTATACAATTTAATTAGAGGGAAAATTTATTTTCTATCTGTTGGATATTTATCCTTGATACAAATAATATATGTACTATATACATCTGACTAATGTTTATTATATTAAACAAATGTATTTTTTAAAATTTCCCTCTGATAATATACATGGAATTCAATAAATTAGAGTAATACTAATCCTACCGTGATAAACTCATATAATAGAGAAACAAATGTGTACATAATAAACATATATTAATCCTAATAGAAAATGTTGAACAAGTTTAATCATATGAAGAAAAATAATTAAACATGATAGAACTATCTTTATTTTACCATGATTATCCAATATTTCAAAAAGAAATAGTTTGATATAAATTTCCACTGAGAATTTTCCATTATAAATTTCAATGATTTATTAGAAGGAATCACTTATGAGAATATCATTTTAATTTATTTATAATGGTCATTATATCTTATTTTCTTGTTAAATAAATATAATGATATATAGATAAATGTTTATCAATCAGCTTGATTAATCATTACCAGGGATATATACAAGTGGTTGTAAGATTATTTTGATCAAGGGCACTTATGGATTGGATTATAGAACATAAAGTTGTTTAATTCATGGATACATAAAGTTATATTCATCAGAGTCCATAATAATTTAGTGATTTAATGTTTTTAATCTACATTATATGATGTTTTTTCAATTTTATCAATCTTATTGAATGTTATAAATATTTATACAGTGATTTTATTGAATTTATTTCACTAGTTGTAAAATTTTATTTGATTTTTATTGATATAAATGTATTTATGAATAGATTTCCTAATGTGGATAGAAAAATTATATAATGAGTTTTTATATTATAGTTCACCCCTCTTTTAATACATTATATACTCTTATAATATATAATTTAGTATTAAAACATGTTTTTATAATTTTTTTTAACATTAATAAATTTTTCAATAATTTTAATTCCATCTTGACAAAGAAGGATTGATTATTGGGACAATAAATAACCTTAATACTAATAGGCCACCCATCTTTGATGGTGTTGATTATTACTACTAGTGAGAAAGAGTGAATAATGTTATTAAAATACTATTGTAGAATATATTTTTATGACAACTAAAAGTTATAAGATTCTATATAACTGAGTTACATATTTTTTTATAGGAGTAAAAGTATAATTTCTAATAAATTATAATTTTTAAATACATTATTTTGTTCAATGGATTGAAATTATTATTGTATCATTTGAAATTGTGAATTGGATAACAATAAATTCAAGAAGATTGATGTTACTCGTTATGGATCTTCTATTGTTTTAGAAACAAGGAAAACAATGATTGATGCATTCAATTAGAGCTATTATTATGAACCATGTGAAATAGTAACTTAGTTGTGACAATATTTTTTGTCAATAGTGATGAACATAAAATAACATCTTGAAAAAGTGTTCAAATAGGATTAGTTAATTGAAAATATTATCAATATAATTCTTATGGATTGGGAATTGAAGAATTAAATAATTTATAATACTAAAAATAATACCATTTCATGTTTTCAGGTCATTATTGGAAGTATCGTGGCATTTAAAAAAAATTAAAATTATATTCTTATAATGATATCAATATTTAAAAATATTTCTCAAGAAATTATGGATCATTTTACTTTCTTGAGAGGGTGGGGGGAATTTCTATGATGATGATAAATATAATAATATCTACTCAATCATGAATTTTGAAATTTTATTGTTCAGTGAAATAATCATGAAGAAAGGGACAAAGGGTAATGACAATGAGGGAGTCATGTATACTCCACCAAAAATAAGATCGATGAAGGATTACTCCATCACTCCAAAGACTATGTCAACCAAGTCCTCCTCCAAGGCTTCAAGGTAGATGAATGATAAAAAATGGGGTCAGGATAACAATAACTCTATCAGAGATAATATTATACTAGAGAAGTTAATGCATAGAGAGAGGTTCCATTATTTCACAACCTAAAAAACAAAATCTGAATTGGAATCATTTGATGTTGGTGTAGTCTTCGATTTTATCTATGGTGAGGTATTAAATATATTGACATGTTTTCAATTTAATGGATATTATCTTCTTTTCATTTCCTTTGTATTGTCTAATATTTATATTATCAAAAAAATTATGGAATCAGGCATTCCTAGTTCTATGCCTTCCTTACTAAATTTCCTAAAGGAAAAGAAACAAATCATTGATTAATTTTCATCAATATATAAAGCTACAATAATAAAATTTATTATAATTAACATGAACCTAGTAACTAATAGCATATGGTTACATTTTTAAAATTTTACTCCATAAATTGGTCACATCCCAAAGGAATGAATAGTTCTGTACTCTTGGTATGTTGGATACATATTTAAAATGTCACATACATTTGAAAACATTAGATTCAATAAAGAATAGTATTTAGAAAAACAATTATTTAATTTATATTATACATTATTATAATTTATAATAATATTAATTTCATCTGGTTGAATGTTAGAATAAGAAAATTGTATTATTATATGCGATGTAAGGGTATACTTTCATCTGATGCTAAAATGGGTATAAATAATATGTTATGAATAAATTACAGTCAAATTATTTTGTATAAAACAATTAAATAAACTTGAAACTTTTACATAGATATCAAAAATATTCAAATAATAACATGTATACTATAATGTATTTAATTATGATGGAATACATAATACATAATATCAAAAACTTTTTTTGGGCCTTGGTTATGAAATGATAAAATATAGTAAATAACTAATGCTATGAAATATATATAAATTAATCCCTATCCAAATACCCAATCTATTTTTCCTAATGATACCAAATGATGCATTGATGGTCTATGTAATTATTTTCTCCATCCATCACATATTTATTCCCTAGAATTCACGATATGAAAAAAACAAAAAATTTGACATTCATTGAGGAATTGATGATTGTCTGTTTGGAAAGATATAGAATGTGGAAATTGAGTACATTAACTATTGAAACTGATCATAAGACATGTAAATAAATAATACGGATCGTATCATTTGACTATATCCTCATTAGATCGTAATATTAAAAAAATATTATAACATGGATTAAAATATATTCAGAATATCTCCATAATGTTATAGGAGGAAAATAAACTTTTCACTTTGAAATAGCATATTTAAATTTAAAAATTTTCTCAAATATTTTGCAAAATATTTTATTTTAATATAAGTATATAAAAGGTTTAAATTAACCTCAATTTTATTAATTGGTAATGATTTTGGTAATTTCTATGCACACTATATAAGGGAAAAAATCATTTTACACATTTCTAAAAATTCAAGAACATCTCATTCACAAAAATGAAAATAATATTGTATATAACCCATTTTTTAGAAAATAAAATATAAAAAAACAATAATATGATTAACCATTGTACAATTTTAAAATTTTTATTTTTGCGATTTTATGGAATAAATGTACATGGAAGAGAATTAATAATAACCATGTAGAAAGACATGGTCTATTATTCTGTAAAATATTATTTTAGTATGTTGGGTACAAAAACTAAATAAAATAAAAATAAAATTTTAATTTAAATATATAATTACATGATAATAAAATAAATTAGTTCTAGTTTAAATATATCAAATAACTCTCAATATAGAGGGACAATCATAAACAATCTTGAAAATTGACGAGACTATAAAATATTCCCTTGCGTCAAATTATACAACCTTTGTATGAGTTTGAACCAACATTATAATACAAAAATATTCATTATATTATTTTTATATAACCTTATGAATGTATGACATTCCACATATTATTTTCTTATCATCTTGTGTCACAAATTTATTAATTACAATTTGTTAAAACCACTATTGCGGGTAATTGTAGCCTTATTATTCAAGTATGTTTTGGTTACGTAGTTTCGGTCCATGTATATTGAACAAGGTTACATAATATACTGAATTTTGACCATGATATAAATATCAAATATATAAAATATATATATTTATTTATAATAATCCAAAATTTGTAGAGATAAAAAATAAATTAATCCATTCATGGTGACAAAAGTTTTATATAAATATTATTTTTTTAAAATTTTGAAGAACGGATGGAAAGAAAGGTAAATAATAATTTAACTTTAAATAATAACTATATTATAAATAATATCATACTAATTTATTAAATCTACCATTATTATTATACATGTGATACATAATTAAAAAATAAATCTAATCATTTCATGGAGGTGGTCTTCCATAGTAATGCATGAGTGAAATTTTAATTTTTTAATGATGGAAAACTTGACAGATAATGTTGGTTTCTATATAATAATGAACTTTTTAAATATTGATTCTAATAAATTTTTTATTTTATATCAATTACCAATTATTTATATGAAGATAAATAAGAACTTAAAACCACGTGTTTGGTTTAGGAAATTAATTATTAATTTAATAAACTTATTTAGAAGTCCTCTTAAAGATATTAGGGTTTGTCTTTTGGAAATAAAATGACATAGATAATGTTTCTAGTGATTTTTATAGAATAAATTGGTATTCATTTATCAATCTATGTTAATCAAAATGGAGTAGAGAAGAGAGGTATTAGGTGTTCTCCTGTAATGGGTTAAAGGAAAACAATTGTAATGACAAAACATATTAATACATAATTAACACTTCCTCGATCAATATGCTTCAAAATATATGAACATAAAAATGTACAGAATTATATTTTTTAAATCTAATCAACAATTAGAAGTTGGATAACTTTTTTTTTGTGTTTTAAACATTACATTTTGGCATAATACCATAGTTAACCTATTTCAATTTTAACAGTAGTTATACTAATTTTATATTAATTGATTGTGATTAATGATTTTTTTTGAAAATGACTGTTACTTGTCTGTAGGATGTAATTTTTGACCATTTCATATCCCCATTTTCTGATTTCATGGTATATAACATAATAATTAATGTAATAAAATATTATCTTTATAAATTATCATGAATTCCAATTTGAAACTATTTCATAAATTTTTTCGTCATGTACATCATGAAAAAGATGACATTCAAATATAAACCTTTATCAAGTATCTAATATTCTATATTTATATAAAATATTTAATACAAAACAATAATTTAAAAATATTTTATAAATTTTAAATTTTTATAATCTTGTATTTAAATATTATATTAATTTAATAAATCCAATATTTGAGTTATATATGAATTTATGTTAATAATGTAGTTGCTATTAATTACAAATAAATTACCATTATGAAAATAATTTCATCATCCCCAAATTACCCAATTATATTAATCCAAAACGTTATTTTTACCACTACTAAAACATAAGATATATTTTAAATTATGAGAGTGATATTATGTTTTTTCTCAGTACATTAAATATTATATAGTAAAATTTCATTGAAAAGGGTCCCATCAAAATTAGTTTTTGGGCGTATGGTTATAATAGAATATGGCAATTTATCCAATAAGAAATAATAACAATAAATGTGACATTTACAAATAGATCTAACCAACGTTTTCTCAACTTATCAATTTACCTTGCTGATAAATTTTACCACAGTTACCATTCATAATGAAAAAAAGATTCATATTTAATAGATTATAAATTTATGATTATAAATATGGTAACCATTTTTTTAATAATCAGTTTATAGAAGTGTTATATATATTTTTAGTACTATATGTGGAAATGTGAAAAAAATAGTTTTTAGAATTATAAAATATTGTTCATAGAACTAGATTATTTTATCCCATGATTAGAAAAAATATTATATATATTTCTTAAATAATCTCTGAATATATATTTTATAAATTTTATTAAATTAATTAAAATATTGTTAATAATTAAATTATGGTAATGAAATATTTCACCATTAAAATATTTTCTTGGAAAGAAATCGCTTTTACCTACAAATTTATATTTTATTTTAATTAATTATTAATTATTGAATTCATTAAATAAAAATTATTATGTATAATTTATTTAAACTTGTTCATAATCAACAATATTAACATTGCATAGACCCCGACCCAGTACCCCAGATATGGTGCCACACATTATTATATTGGCATAGATACAATTGGTTGAATCTCAATGGACAAATCAGTTTAGTAGTTTTGGAGAACCAAATACATACATGATACCCAATTAAAATTGTGAAATAAAAATAAAACATAATAAAGATGTACATAAAGTAATCTACATCTTTGAAAAATCTTTCAAATATCTCTTCATCATATCCTAAGGAAGATAAGAAATTATGTGTTAGATAAAATGATCAGTAAGGTATAAGTATAGTGAAAGATATCATAAATCAACAACCATAATCAACATGTAAAAGTAAACAAATTATCACACATTCAATTTAATAGACATGACTAAATGAGATGAGATTTCATAATCAATACCGAAAGGTAAATAAACAATAACAAATTCAATTTGATAAATAGAATGAGAATGACATTCATCTAGAGATAATATCATTGTGAAAATATAATAAATAAAAATTAATAATTTTTTGAGAAAGGAAATGATTATTTGTTGAATTTCAAGTATTAGGAATATGATACCAGTAATGTAAACACTATTCACAATTGTGTTCCAACTACATATAGAATCACATTTAATTTGTCCATATGATTTTTACCATAAGACCTACCGTTGCATCAATCGTCTCTTTAATACAAAGGACCAACCATAACTATAGGTCCAAATCATTACTCATATATCAATTAATTGATTTAATTAACGATTCAATATGACTTATCATCAAATATAATTAATAATTATAGGATAAATATTGATCAATATTTCCCCATTTACTCAAATAAAATTCAAAGTAAATTACATGAGTTTAATTAATATTTGTTTTAAGAAATAATAATATCCAATATGTTATAATATTTATATATATGATAAATGTAATGAACAAAAAATTATTAAAATAATGGGATTGTTTCAAGTGTATGTTAAAAATCACTAATGAATGTGAACAGTTCAATAACATTTACCATGCTTGGATTTTTTATCTAAATCCCCTTGGATGAATTAATTCAAACTGAATTACAAAATAATAGCAATAATGAATTAATCATGATATTATATGTAAAATGACCATTATATACACCATTTAAATTTGAATTGTCTCATAATATCAAATATGTCTCAATGGAATT
Source organism: Viscum album (assembly GCA_963277665.1). Taxonomy (NCBI): domain Eukaryota; kingdom Viridiplantae; phylum Streptophyta; class Magnoliopsida; order Santalales; family Viscaceae; genus Viscum; species Viscum album. The sequence goes on from OY728157.1 coordinate 1,726,660,396, forward strand.
TATGTTAAGGTGAAATATCATACATCCTCATTCCATTTGATTGAACATTATATATCATAATTTATATTAGTTTCAAAAATGTTATTAATAGATACCATAGAAAAATTAATATTTATAATATTATATTTGAATCTTTTATAACATCATATCACTCATTCATTAATAATGCATTATTATTTACATTAATTCGATAGTCACTTTCCTTATTATATAACTCATGATTGTAGTGATTGTTTCTGTCCTATAAAAAATTATATTGTTCTATTATATATAGAAAAAATTGAAACATATGTTTCATATTTAGACATCAATAATTTTTTTAGATCAATCATAAAATATGGATTTGAGGAATTAATAATGTTAGAATCATAAAGACGGTAGGTCGTATGTACACATAAGAAACAAATTATAGTTTCATTGATCATAATGGAAATAAGGTAAGTAATATTATTTATTTCATGATTTTTAATAATATAATATATAACATATTTTCTATTTAAATAAAGATATATATCATCTATGTGATGTGGTAATAAAAAAGAGTAACATCGCTTCGTGGGGGAGACAGTCAACACGTACACGAATTATGTTATCATTTTTTTTTGAAAAAAAATTAGATGTTATATTACCATTTCATAATAATGAATATGTGATAAATATAATTATTCCGTAGTTTATATCACATATAATAATTAACATTTTTAATTATTACCCTTTTTGTAATGATTTAGTGAGACACGATTCACAATGCTTCACAAGGTTGTATTTCTCCGTACAAACGAGCGACATTATCATGTCACCTATATTACAAAGTAATAAAGAATATATGATATAATAAACTCACAAGTATAATAATTATATATATCTATCATATATATACATTACAAGAATCATAATATCCATCCTTGAGTGGTTATAATTGAAATAATGAATAACACAGATTGTGAGGTGGTAGCCCTATGTACACACAAATGATTATTTTATAAAACATTTCATGGACTTATATGTGGTAAAATATCATTTACATTTTTTAAACCATCCTAATATATATATTATACTTATTATATTATATCATCGTGGTTTAATAAGAACTCACAAATCAATAGAATTTAATAATATAAAGATGTAGGTTGAATAAAATAATATGTTCTTCAGTCATCCTCTTTATGTTACAACTAATTCCATTCTAGATTAGGATTCTGTCGAGAATAATCATTAAATTATTAGTTTATGTAATTTTCGTAGTATTTTTAATAGTTATTTACTGAACCAATGTAGTTTTAATGTGATATTAATTGACGGTTTTTAGTTCCCATTTAGAATTGAGGAGTAGTGACATTATTAGAAATACCAAAATTATCCATTATTGGGATGTCTCCAATACCTTATGTGACTCCATAATTTAGTAATAATTTATGGGAGGGTTAATATTATCAATAAAAACCTCTACATCAATAAAATAAATTAATATTTGTTGATTTATTCCTTAATCATTATTTTTAATCAATTTTACTTCTTTTTTACAATGGTAATGTGAATCTTTTTATTTACCAAGTTATTTATTAAAATATTAAAAAAAGTAAAAGGATAATTATTATTTAATTTATACCTAACGATTCTAAATTTTAAATAAAATTTATTAAATAATGGTCTTATATGTGTGTAAAATTGATTTTACTACAGATACATTTGACATGCAATAACATTATCTTTACCGTAATCTAGCTTACCACATTTTTACTATTTAGAGATCAATATATTAATTCCAAAAGAATTTTTTTATATTAATGGACGATATTTTATATTTAATAACATTTAAATATCACTTTTTAGATGATATTATTTTTATTATTTGTAAAATTTTTAATAAAATATTATTTGTTGTAAAATAACATTATTGTAAATTCTTACATTATTTAATTAATTCTAATTAATAATTTCAATGAAATAATAGAATACATGTACATTACTATAAAACCTACATAACATGATATATTAATAAAATAAATTCATTAATAAAAAACTCATTATATTCACATCAAATCTAATATTTTTAGAATCATTTATTTTAGTGAATTATTAAAAAAATAATTACTATATTCGAACATTGCAAGCATTTAATGTAACTATTTAATATCTTAAAAATAAAAATAAATTATAATTATAAAGAAAACTAATATATCTCTCAAAATAGTTTTTACTACCAAACATATATTGTTTTTTTCTTATGCCAATGCTTTATAGAGATTAAAAGCAGGGAAAGTTCTGTTATGGTTTTTATCTTTACAGAATGTATTATACACATCATATTGTATGGAATGTGTCTCAAAAACTCATAAAAATCAAAAAAATTGTAATAGTTGTCTATGTATGACCATAAAAGGATATTTTACATGTTTTATTCATTTTTACCATTATCTATATAGTTTAACCCCTCTTCATACTTATTTTTACCCTAATCACGATAACTAATTTTATCATATTTCAATCATGTTTATGGTAAAAAATTAATTTAACCATATTTTATAATATAAATTATGTTGATCCAAATAGAGAATAAATTTTCAAAATATATCTCATGAAGATGATTTAATTTAATTTAATATTAATTCCACCGATGTGAAGAGGATGCCAGTTTTCAAAGTGACAATGTTCAAATGTGTAAAAAATAATTATTTTAACAATAAATAAAAAATATATTTGAAAGGATAAAATTTTATTACTTGATATATAGTTGAACTAAATTAAATTTAAAATAAGTAAAAATTATAATTTAATGTTATACCTTATATAAACAAAAAATCTATTTTCTAATAAAATTAAATATTATTCACTATTCATGATATAACAAATATTAGAAAATTTCCAATATTTCTCCCAAAGATAGGTTTGGAAATATGATTTAAAAAATTAAGATTATTTTAACATAAGGGTTTTTTAAAACTATTAAAATTATTTATAAAATGCATCTGCAAAACTTTAGTACAATATGTTTTACTTAAACATGATGTTGCATAAATCACGTCTTTTCATGAAACTAATTTTTATATAAAAGAAATATATTTTAATTTCATGGGGTTTTAAATATAAACAACTTAACTAAATTATGTCCTCAAAATTTAAACATGATATTAGTGATAAAGGGTTGCTATTTGAAAAAACCATAACTGAAATCCAACATCATGAGATGGGTTGATAGAATATCCTAATAGTTATTGTGAAAGGGAGGAAAAATGTACATGTATAATAATCACATAACTTGGTTTTTTAGTAGAAGAAACATATGATGAGATTGAATTCATTAACATGAAAGTGTAAACAAATAGTCAAATACCAATAGAGTGTGATAGATAATTTTGATCACAAGAGATTGGTTGATCTGGAGAAGGTTAAAGACTAGATAACCCTAAAAAATAGTTTTTAATAAGGTCATTGATAACATCATAAATCATGATTATAGGAAAAAAATTTAACATCCCTTTTTGTAGATTTAAATAATTCATTCTATCTAAAAGAATATACATATAAATACTTACATGATACGTTTCTATTTCATAATCACCATTTCATCCATTGGTTTTGATTATATCAATTTCCAATTAATACCTTAATCTAATTCAAGACTTTCAAAAAATAATTTTTTTATTATAGAAGATCTAATATTACATTTTAACAGATCATATTATCTAAAAAATTGTAACCAAGTATTCCACATATCTTTAACGAAACAAAAATTTTATAGAAAATATTATCACAAATAAATATTTGTGATTCATTGTAGTGACCTAAATTACCACAAATAAATATTGAAAACATGCATGTTACAGTATTCAATAAATAAAATAAGGATAATTGGATATATTATTTAGATCAGAAAATGATATATACTTCGTAAATGAATGAAATTAAAACCTATCTCATCAAATCATTAATAAGTTCCACAGTTGTCCGTACAATCCCCTTTACTTTATCATTATAAATTATCTCCTAATACAACCTTTATTATCTCAAAATATGTAATATATTAAGTGTTATATTTACCTTAATCACATATTTTTAGAGAATTTAAAATTTTTCAAGAATCATTTTTCATTTCCATCAATACCATTCCAAAATTTCTCCAAACTTCATAATGAAATATTAATATAGTAAAATATTTATATATTTCATAATTATTATATTGATAATATCATAAATCATATTATTCAAAAAAATAATAATTGTTCATAACAAGCAATCAAATTAATCATAACAATTTTTATTTATCAACTAGATATGTGTGGCATTGATCTCTTATCATATTCTATCTTACAAACCCTTGATGCATGTGAAATTTTTTTTATTGTTCACTGTATAAATATAGTTGAAAAACTAAATAAATATTTTTTCATCATTATATTTCATTATTTTTCATGGAGATCCATTTCTCCAAACATATAAATAAGTTTGAAAATTTTCAAGAATTTTCTAGGGTGATTGATGACATTATTATCAAATTCGGGGAAATTATCTCTTCCTTATTCAATTTATCATATTTTTCTTATCTTTAATATTCATTATTTTAATCCCTTTGAATTTAGAATACTTTTTGAATTATTTTTGAATTTTCAAATAATTTAAAACTGCTTGATCATTTAAAGAAAATGATTGTGAGACCAGTTACCTTCAGGGAGTTGGCCTAATCCTTTCAAATAAATGGTAAATCATTGACTATGTGTTGATTTTGTATTAAATATCATACCAAAATAACCTTGTAAATATAGATTCACACACTAAATAAACATTTTCTTCCAATTTATTTAATATAGGAATAATAATCTTCATCTAAATTTGATACCCATAGTTGAAATATTTGAAAAATAAAGTCTCCTTAAAAGATTTAGATTCTATTAGTTCAATTTCCTCATAATCCCTAGTATTCTTGATAACTGACCACCATTTACTAGTATAGAATTTTAGAAAATTCACTTCTTATGTAATCTTTTCCTAATCACCACATCCCATTTTTATAAATATATTCTCCAAATATATAATCCATTACATGGCTTACATGGGATCTATAGTCACACAAAATGATTGGGAAATAAATCACATAAATTGAACCAACACTGAATAATATCACTAAAGAATATGTTTCTTTATATGGGAAATTTAATTTTTCATATCCCGAGTAAGATTCCCTAATATATCCCTTTTTTCTTAGTTCTAAAAAAAATAATTTTTACTTTCTTATGAAAATAATTTGAACATTTTCCATGAGTATTTATAACCATTTTAGTAGCATGTTCCTTCTCTAAGTAATGAAATATAATAGATTGGATTATAAAATTATTAATTTAAAATCATAATCTATAATTCAAAATATTGAATAATAGTTAGTATAAATCTAAAATTTATACATTGATAATCTATAAATCATAAAATTTGGTTTCAATAGAGATATTTTTAATTTAGAATACTTTATAATGGTTTCTAAAAGTATTTAAATTATCCAAAGAATAACCCCAATGACTGAAAAAGAGATGCACAGTAAGTCCTATTTTCATGTACCAGGAAGCGCTTGAGATATGACCAACATTCCATTTTTTCATTATTACTCATAGGACCGTTGTTCAATATCAATTCCTATATATAATATTAATACATGGATATATTACATGTAAAATTATATAATATCTTCTTTAAAAAAATTACGATTATTCTAAACATATCCGTAAATTCTATCATAGTTTCATATTACAGAGTCTATGTTTTCCATAATATTGTTCCCATGGTTATAATGAACCTTCTATGATAACCAAAATATTGACCCTTGCCCTAGTATCATAGAGTATGTGCCTTACTTTATTACATTAGAAAAGATATGATGGGTGGAATCTTAATAGTCTAATCATTTTGGTAGTTTTTGAGAATGAGATTCATACAAGATTCACATTATACATTGAAAGATAAAATAAAACATAATACATAACAAAATCAAATTAATTGGATCCTTTAAACCTCATTAAATGGTATCATCTTCATATCCAACTTAATAAAAAAAATTAAGTGTGAGATCAAATATTCTTCAATGGTTAATTACTATGGAATCGATCATGAATCAATGACAATGATCAGTATAGAAAATAAAATAATTGAACATAAGTTTCATTTCAAAAATAATTACTACATCAAATGATAAGACATAATTAATAAAGAATGGTATATTACTAATGACCATTATTTTTAATTAATAATCAATGAATAAATTTTACCAAAGATAATACCATTTTGAAAATCTCATGTATAATGAAAACTAAAATCTATAATATGTTAAAGCCTGATTACTGGGTATCTTGTTTCTAGAAAACGATAACTCTATTTTCACGACCTTTAATGATATAGTTTACAATGCATGTTGAATACTATATTGTTTTTTCAACTAATACATTTCAAATTAATATAACAATCCATATAGGGAATATATAATATTAGACACCATCCATCTCTACAGGTGAAAATCATTCCACATTTATAAAATAATCTATTTAATTCATGAATCAATATTCCCTATCATAAAATATATGTATTATGTAGATGATATTAATTTATTAATATTACCTTAGATATTCAAATAACATTCAATGTAAACATAGTATGTGAAAATGGTTTAAATTTTTGTCATTATTCATTTCTATAATGAAAGAATAAGGATAGTTAAGGTAAATTTATTTTCTAAAAATTTATTATTTGAATGTGATTGTTTGATGAGGAATGTAATTATCAAAAAAGACAAAGATATTGTTTAATAACATCTACAACATTATAAATTTCATTTCAAGTCCCCATGGATGATATAGATAAAATTAAGAATTAAAATAAATTGATTTATGACTAAATAATGATATTATATGTCATTGTAATAGTATATACCCCTCATAATGGTGTGTAGGTCCATAATAACATATATGCCTTAATTAAATGTAAATTGTGATGATCTACCTTACCTAACACATATATTTGATTTAGAATTCATTATATTCATTTATATTTAATCTATAAATGTTAATAAGGTTATTTGGAATGATATTAATATTTATAATATTATATATGATCTTTTATAACATATATTCACCCATTCATTTATAATTTTTCAATATTTTCATTGATTTAGTAGTTAATTTCCCTTTTTTATAACCCATGATTTGCAATGACTATTCCAATTAATGAACCTATTATAAAGTTAAATAATTTCCAGAATATTAATTACAGACTTAACATATTTATAAGATAATTATAATTTTAATACAATTCATGAAATATGGTTTTGAGGAATGATGTAGTTTGTGAACATGAAGACGGTAGACTGTATATACACATAAATAACGTTTCAATTTTCAACAATAATTATGTAAACATGGAAAAATATATATAATAATTTATTAATGATCATAATATCATATATATCATAGAATTTATTTATATGTATATATCATTCATATTATTTCTTGATGAAAGTAGAGTCACATTTCTTCATGAAGCGATTGTCCCCACGTACACGACAAATGCGTTCATCTATAAGTTGAACAATATAAAATTATATATGATATTAATAGAATAATGATTTTGTACTTAATGTCATAATTATATCATTTATATCACATATAATAATTTAAATTATTTGTTATCACCATTCATATACATACTTTATGAAAGATAAATCACATAAATTTGTGATGTGGTAGTCTGCAGTACATGTAACGCCCTGACCCTAGTTACCCAGAGTCATTGCATTATTACATAACATTGGAATGATACAAGGAAATCATATCCCTATAGAATGATCAGTTTAGTATCCTTGAATGTACTACATACAATCATAAATTTTACATAACAATATAAAATGAAAAACAACAACAACATTGTCTTCCATAACCATAGTCATATCTTATATACTATCCCTACGTTTTAGTCATAATATACCTTTTCACAACCTAGGAAAAATAAAACCTAGAAATTGGTGAACATAGATTCTTAGTGAGGATAAAAATATAGCATAGACATTCATAAATGAGAATAATCATTATATTGGAATGTATAAGACTAAAAAAGACTTTTAAACACAAACCTCAGCGTAATATAGAAATGATAGATAAAATAATTCCATTTACATATTTACATGGATATTCTTCTAGTCGAATAATCACATGAATATCAATATACAAATAAATAATGATGGAATGCATAATGTCGGTAATCATAGCCACATAGTCAATGAATTTTGCCAAGAATGAAGATAATATTTTTTAGATGGCCTTGTTCCAAGACACTAGTTCGTCTCATGAGACCTACTGATGTATTGAGGAGCTATAGTGGGCTCCACCTGTCACATACTATGTCCAATGCATTCCTCATAAGAATAGTTAGAAACATAACATAAATATTCGAATTAAAAATAGCATATGAAATTTTATTACTTTAACCATAAACCATGAATGGTATAAAAATAACACATCCATAGTCAAACATATCACAAAAACATCAGACCAATATTGATGATTTTTATCATACTAAATCAATTTAAAACAAGTGTAAAATCCGTCAAAGGATGTTAACATAGATGAAATCAACACTATATGAGATAAATACCTATTTCTTTTTTTTGAAATCATTTAAAAGTCACATAATTATAAAGGAAAACATTTAATTTAGAATATTCTTATAATCTTGTCTGGGAAGCTTGGATGATGCTATAATGGTGAAAAATAGCTACACCCACCGTATAAGTTAATAAAAGACATTCTTACCTTAATTCAACGAAAAGGTAATAAAGTACCTTGTTTAGAAACGATAGAATGATTTCATTCGAAACATATAATGTAAAATAAAGGAATAAATAACTTTAACTCATATTATATGATATAGTAAAAATGTTATGAAATACTTTTTTTAGAAACATGGATGTGGATGATAAAGAAGTCCCAGTAGATTACATACATATAAACAACGTCGAATAAGTTTAGAGATTGTGAAATTAACCCTTACCTAATACATTACCAAGTTTTATTGTATTTTAACATCTTTTATAATAGTTAAAACATTGTTAATAAATTCTGTAATAACTATATACATAAATATGATATCATATGTAATCCTCTAATATAACTTTTTAAATAATATTTCAGAAGTATCATCATTTCGGGTGTTAACTGATTCGTTTTCCATTATATTAGTTGTTACATAAGACATGTTTGTAATTGATAAGATGTGTTTGATTCATATATAGAATGATATTAAGTTCTTAACAGTCATTTGAACCATAAATTGAAAATTATTTTGGAATTATTATTATGAGGAATGAATCTCATCGAGTTCGTGAAGACGGTAATCCATACATACACATGAGCGACAATATCATTATATTGATGGTGAGATCATATGTATTTGTATAGTATATAATATATATATTCATTAAAAAATTTTATTTATTATTTATATCAAGTATAAATTTTATTATACCCAACAGAACAGTGAAGTGTTCAATGACAAATTACACTACGATGTGGAGACGGTAAGTCGTACGTATGCATGTATAGTGACTTTTTCATTTATAGGATTGATAAAATAATGAATATAGTTTTACCATATTTATATTAACATAAATATAGGTATAGGTTACTGGATTATTTATTTTGTTATGTAAACAACCAAAAAAAGAGGAAGTGGATGAAGAAATGAACTTGAAAGAGAATGAAAAAATTATTACAACTTCATCGGGTGTTTCCGTTTGTGTTGATCAAATAGGATCCATAAGATGGATTTATGATGAAAGTAATTACTGTAAGATTATGTGAAGGATTTTGGGAGGATATATTGTTCAGTTTTTGGCTGAGGCAAATGGCTTTGCAGGTTTGAATTTGTGAGAAGGGGATGTGACCTTTTATAAGAGGGGTGAGAGAACCATAGGAAAAGACTAAAATATTATTTTATAATAAATTAATATTCTATTTATAATGGCTCAAAATTATTTATATCAAGTATATTATAGGTATGGGTATAAATAATCTAAAAAAATATGTTTTATACAGGTTTAGGACACCATATTAGCCTTATCATTATGATTTAACTCTTACTTAAATATTTTGACATTTACCATGTCTCTTTGTATTTTTATATTATATGGTTAATAAACATAAAATAAACTACCAATCGAACCCCATGTGGTTCATTATTGATATATAGACCCTTTTCTATGTTTTTTGGCCGATCTTTATAAATTTAGGAATATTATGTCAATTAATAATATAGTATTGGTTTTAGAAAATCATTTATATGAATTTTGACACCATTTAGTAATGGATTTTTTTAAAGTCCTATCAACTTTATTACATCAAAATAAATTCATTTAATCAACCCATACATTTAATATTGACCTTTAAATTTTTTTTAATTCATCAAAAGTCTCAATTTACAATTATTTTGTTATTTATAATATCAATTATTTTAATATTTCATTTATAATGTAATTACTGGATCATCATTGTGTATTAAATAAATTATATTATTTAATGTCTAAAATTTATAAAAAAACACCATTTCTAGGAAATAATTTTATCTTTCTAATGAATATTTATAGTCGACTTTTTCTTTTTTGAACACTATAATAAATATGGTTTAGTTTTTAAACTTTGAATTTAACACTTATAACACAGCTTTAAATAAAATAAGTATAAATGTCCTAATATAATCCTAGTGGACCTAATGGATAATATTTTATTCCTAAGGTTGTTTTTCTTCAAAATACACTTATCTAATAGAATTGAGACATATATTTGGGTAATAATAATATTATTTTTACCTTTAATTTCCATATTTTCTTTTAAATGTTGTAATTAAATGACAAAAGTTACTATTCACCAAAAATTATTTTTATCTTATTGAACCAAATTTTCTATACTGATATCAATCATGTCCCTTGTATTTTTGAAATTCAACTGACAGAATTTGTAAAATTAACTTTTATTCAAATGTTCAAATGCTCTTAGGAGGTGGGTATAAGACAGTAAAAATATCAATAAATTTTTTATATATCTATAATTATTATAAAATGACTCCAATTAATAACATTGAACTTATATAGATAATATGTATCTATTTTTACCTACAATAAATTTAAATAAAATAAATAATTATTTAAATAAAAAGTCGGTTTTAAACAACAACGTAGTGTTTTTAACTATTCGTCAAAAATTTATGTTTTCCATAAAAATACAAAAAATTCACCCAAGATAATTTCGATATTCGAAATCAAAAAATGAAGTCCATTTTGAAATATTAAATATATATAATTTCAAAAAGTGGGAATTACTATTCATAACAGCTAGTTTCATTGGTTGTGCTGTGTTTGAACTCGATGTTGCGTACAACACAAGCTATTTTATTATCCAAATAGAAGTGTAATATGGATGTGTGGGGTGTTACATTCTCCCCTCCTTCAAATAATTACGTCCTCCAAATTCCTATAATATTACTGCATAAAAAAGATTCGGGTGGTTCTTCATAATAATTTACTCAGGTTCCACCATTGCCTCTTTCATCTAATGGATTCTCTATAGAACTTTCACCAGACGAGTCGCCCGGTTTCTCAACAATTGTTCTCTGGTATCATGAATTATAATAGACTCTTCGCAATAGGACATGTCGGGTTCCAGTTCAATTTCCTCATAAGCGAGTACATGCATTATTTCAGGAATTTTTTTTTCTCAAAAGTGATACGTGGAACACATCATGAAAGATGGAGAGACCTGGCGGCATTTCATAATAATAATTTATCACTCCAATTCGTTCTAGAATTAAAAAAGGTCTGATTTACATGGGACTCAATTTTCCCTTTTTACCAAAACGTATAACACCCTTCCATAGAGATAACATCATGAAAACATGATTTCTTACTTGAAATTCAAAATATTTCCTTTGGTTATTGGCATAGCTCATTTGCCTACTTTGAGCTTCTTTGATATGGTATTGGATAACCTTCACCATTTCCATTTTTCCTCAACAAGTTTTGGTCCTATGCATTTTCTTCCACTAACATCACCCCAACAAGTTGTTGTGCGACATCACTTTTTATATAATGCTTCATATGGTTCCATCTGAATATTGGAATGGAAGATATTGTTATAATAACATTCTAGCAGAGGTAAATATTGATCCCACATACATTGAAAGTCATGTGGGTATTATCTCAACATATCTTCAAATGTTTGAGTAGTTTGTTCTGATTGTCCATCAGTTCGATTGTGATAGGCAATTTTCTAGAATCTTGATGTAAACGGGGATAACGATCAGAAATAATGGATAAGGTTACTCCATGAAGTATTAAAACTTCATAAATATATAATTTTTCTAAACATTCTAGTTTTAAATCTTCTCTTATAAAATAATTATCTTAACCTGGTAAGACGATCAACAATGACCCATATTGTGTTATTCCTTCTTTGAATATTTGGTAGCGTCATCGAAATGTCCATTATAATATCATACCATTTCCACTCAGATATGGGAAGTGGTTTCGTGACTCCTCCAGAATGTGGCCTTCCATATTTCACTTGTTTCTATACTATATGTCTTGACACATCATCAACAATCTATCTCTTCATGATTTCCCACCAAAAATGTTCATTCAAATCATTATACATCGTGGTGCTACCAGGGTGTATATAGAAATTGGAGGTATGGGAATCATCCAAAAATTACCTTTCTAAAACATGTATGTCAGGATCACAATGTCTCTTCCCAAATTTTAAAATCCCATCTTCATATATTAAGTCACTCAATATCCAGTCATTCATAGCTTTAATCTTCTTCTGAGACTCCTCATCACCAGTTTGAAAAATCATTATCCTTTCACGTAAAGATGGTTTGGAAACCATTATAAATAGTATCAATATTTCACCGTCCATGATTATTCCCATATACATTTTTAATAAATCCATGAATATATGATCCCTTTCAACTCTAATTTCATTCAGAACTCTATGATCCTTTCTTCTCAAAGCATCTGCCACCTTATTTTCCTTTATCGGGTGGTAGTGTATAGATCAATCATAATCATTGAGTAGTTCAAGCCATCGTCATGGACTAATGTTTAGTTCTTTCTATGATAAAATAAACTTCAATCTCATGTGATTATTATATATCTCACATATTTCACCATAGAGATAGTGACTCCATATCTTCAAAGAAAACATTACAACTGCTAGGTCAAGATCATGAGTGGGATATTTTTTCACAATAATTTTCAACTATCATGATTCATAGTCAGTAACCTTCCATTCTTCACACGGAAAGAACCACATCCTTTCTTTAAAGTATCCCTATAAATAACAAACCCATCATTCCCCGATGGTAGATAAAATATAAGAACATTGACTAATATCTTCTTTAGATTTTCAAAAGATTCTTCACACTCTTTTGTCTAAACAAATTTAACCCCTTTTACGTGTGAGCTTGGTTAATGTGTTCTCCAATTGGGTAAAATTCACAAAAATATGTTGATTATAACCTGCTAATCCAATGAAACGGCATAACTCAGTTATACATGTAGGTGTTGTCCATTCATGGATTTCCTTTGTCTTAGAATATTCAATAATGATCCCATCAAAAGAGACAATATGTCCATGAAATGAAATCTATTAAATCCAGAATTACTCCTTGCTAAACATCCCTTATAAATAATTTCTTATAATAGTCTTTAGAATAATCCACAAGTAATTTTCATGATATTCATAACTATTTATTATACCAAGATATCATCAATAAATACCACTACAACGCCATCATGATATTCCATGAAAACTCTATTCATTAGATCAATGAAAAAAGAGGGTGCATTAGTCATCCAAAAAGGAATTACCATAAACTCATTATTCAAATACCTGGTTTTAAATGCTGTCTTTGGAATGTCTTCCTTCATCACACACAACTGATGATATCCATATCGATGTTCAATATTCGATAAATTTTTAACTCCATGAATTTGGTCGAATAAATCATCAATGTGATGTAGGGGATACTTGTTCTTTAATTTAATTTCATTGATATCCTTGTAGTCAATGCACAACCTCATATATCCATATTTATTCTTAACAAAAAGAAAAAGGGATCCCCATAGAGAGACACTATGGAGAATAAATCCCTTATTACTCAATTACTCTAGTTGTTTCTTTAGTTCCACTAATTCCACTATGCACATTCTATAAAGGGTAATTGATTTGGGCCTTGAGCTATGAATTAAGTGAATGGAAAATAAAATTTATCTTTCTAGAGGATGTCCATGTAAATCCTATTGAAACACATCAAATAATTCTTGTAAAATTGGTATATCCTCTATTAGAACATTCCTTTCCTCACCCACAATTATTTCATTCTCTTCCTCCACAATAATTGAATGTAGTTGAGCTACTGGGGGTGGATCTATATAAGAATCTAGTGGTGACTTTTATTCTCTAAAGATAAGTTACTCCTTATCATCATCTAAAATTGTAACCTCAATTCTTCTTATAATAAATTTTCATATTATGGCCTGAAATCCAATCCATTACTAGGATTATATCAAATTAAATAATGGGTATGATGAAGAAATCAATTGATAAAGAACATTTATACCCCATAATGGGAACTAATTCACAAAATACTTTTGCAATGAGACTTCCCAAAAGAATTTTGACTGAAAAATCACTTGTTAAATCAAATTGGAAATATATAATTTTATTTGCAAAATGAGAAGATATGAAATAATGTGATGATCAGGATTCAAATAAAGAATTGGCTAAACATGGGGAAACTATTAAATTATCTTCCACCACGTCTTTCGGAGCCTCAACCTTAGTAGTAGTGATCACATAATCTTGGCCATGATCCCTTGGCCTTTTTTGAGATATGTTTCATTGAATATTAGGAAATTCATTTTAATAATGACCCATTTATTTACAATTTTATCATTCAACATTGACAGCCTCTTTCTTCCCCTTTCAATCACGAGGTTGGTGGCCTTTTTCACCACACTTGTATCAGACTCCCATTCCTTTCAGGCATGTTCTGGTGTTTTTCTTATCACATTTAATATAGGATGGATATTCAACATTTCAATTCTTTCTCTTATTTATATTTCCAGAGTGTTCATTATATCTCTTCTTCTCTTGGTCTGTTTTAAAGTCATAAGACTTAGATATTTCCTTTTCTTTCATGATAGCACATGAGACAATATCTTCATATGACGAAAATGAATGTGAGACTAGTGCTTGAAGTAGAAATGGTTTTAACCCATAAATGTGTTGATCAATGATACTACTTCGGTATCGTATATAATATACTGGATGCCTTGCTAGCCTTGTAATGTTAGCCTCATACTTCGCATAATTCTCATCCTTGTTTTTCCATAGACTCATAAATTGTTGTTCCATATCCACTTGATGGAAATGAGGAATGTATTTTTCTATGAAAATATCATTATACTACATTAATTCCATGTTTTTTACTTATATATATTCCTTTTTATTTTTAATTTATAATCAACATTGATATGTATCTCCAGTGAGGCGATAAACTGACATGTAAATGTTTTCTTATTCATTACTCACCAAAGCAAGAAATTTTATTACTAAGGAACATATCCATTGATCAGCTAGAAATTTATTTCTAGTCACATTTAGTATTGTTGGTTGTTACCTCATGAAGTGTTCTAACAATGATCTTATGTGTTGTGAATCAGGGTGCTCCATACAGGTAATTTTTTTATTAATAAACTGTGTGAGTTATCCCAGTATGGTGATAACCTGATCAGCACCAGTTGCATCACCAGCTACACTGTAATTATCTTATGTAAGAGGGAAATATCTACATGGATTATGTGTATTGATACAATTTCCCTTCCTTATACTAGGATTCATTTCTAAAAAATGGAATACACTATATTTTTTTATCAATCGAAATAGATAATTCCAAACTTGTAAAACACTTTATATTAATTGAACAGTTTGTGGATATAATTCATAATATAAAAAAATGATTGTGGAGGTATATACTCATAAAACCATCATAATGGTTTGTAAAGAAAATTTAAATTATCCTAAGAATATCCCTAGGGAGTTTTGTAACCAAGAGTGAAGCAAGACCCATTGTTATGTCCAAGTTGTCGTTCGAGTCTAGCTCAATGAGGTGTTTTCGTTTTTCACCCCATGGTACATCTGTTCAAGATCAAAATATATATATTCATATCCACATAGGAATGTATTTTTTGGAAAACACACAAAATATATACCCTACCAAAATTCTAGGAAGTTCTTATATACTAATCCCCAAAGTCTATCATATTGTAGTGTTATCTAATCATAGTTTTTCTAAAACTAACTTCCTTTGTTTGTATGAAACATCTTATGATTCGAACTATAATTCCATGACCCCAATTAACCAGAGTTGGTGCATTATTATATAACATAGGCATGATACAACGAAATCATGTTCCAAAAGAATGATCAGTTTTGTATCCTTGTAAGTACTTGATATATTCATAAATTTTACATTACATTATAAAATGACAAAAAACTACAACATAGTCATCATTAAACAATGTAATATTCCATAGCCTATCCCTGAAAGTCAGTTTTAATATTCCTCTTTGCATTCTTGGAAAAATAAAACATGGAATGTGGTGAGCTCAGATTCTCAGTAGGTATAACAATATAGCGGAAACATTCATAAATAAGAATATTCTTTTTAAGGAAATTTATAAGACTAAAACATAAGCCTTTAAAACATAAACATCAGAATAATATGGAAATTATAGATAAAATAATTTCATTTACTAAATCACGTGGATATTATACTTGTAGAATAATCACACGCAATATCAATAGCCGATTTCATAATGATGGTGTGCATAATTCCGAACATCATAACCACATAGTCAAGGCCCTATTCCAAGACTATAAAAAATATTTTTTCAAGTCCTTGTGTGAAGACTCTTTTTTGTCTCATAAGAACTACAGATGCATCGAGGAGCTATAGCGAGCTCTACCCGTAACTTACTAAGTCCAATTCATTCCTCATATGAATAGTTTGAAACATAACATAAACATTCGTATTAAAACTAGCATACAAAATGTTAATACAGGAACCATAAACCATAAATGGAATATAAATACAACATCCATAGTCAAATATATCACAAAACCGTCAATATAATATGGACGATTTTTATCATAATGAATCAATTTCAAGAAACTGTAAAATTAATCAATGGATGTTGACATAGATGAAATCAATACTATTTGAGAGAAATATCTCTTTATTTTATTTGAAAAAATATAAAAGTCACATAATTATAAAAGATAGCATTTATTTTGAAAATATTCTTATAATATTGTATGGTATGTTGCGACGATGATATAATAGTGAAAAATAGCCACACCTGCTGTATAAGTTAAAAAAAGGCATTCATACCTTAATTTGTCGAAAAGGTCATAAAGTACGTTTTTTGAAAAAAAAATTAGAAATATTTATTTTAAATAATATATAGTCAAATAAGGGTATAATTGACTTTAACCCATATTATATGAAATAGTAAAAATTTAATGAAATGCATTTATTAGAAACATGGAAGTGGATGCTAACGATGTCTCAGTAGATTACTTACATATAACCAAACTCGAATAAGTAAGGAGATTGTAAAACTAACCCCAACCTTGAACTTTTCCATAGTTGATGGTATATTAAACTATTTTATAATATTTAAAACATTGTTATTAAATTATAAAATAACTATATACATAATTATGATATCATATATGATCCTCTAATATTGCATTGTGAATAATATTTCAGTAGTATCATCATTTTAGTTGTTAACTGATTCATTTTCCATTATATGCTTGGATACATAAGAAATTTTTGTTATGTATTGGATTTTATTGATTCATATACAGATTGATAATACATTATTTAACATTATTTTTAATAATAAAATGATAATTATTTTTGAATGATTACGATTGGGAATGAATCTCATCGCATTCGTGGATATGGTAATACGTATGTACGCACGAGCAAAAAAATCATTATATTGATAGGGAAATGGTATGTAATTGTATGGTGTATCATATATACAAATTAATTAATATTTTATATTTATTATTTACATCAATTATACATTTTATTATACCTGTCCAAACAGAGAAGTGTTGAATGACAAACTACACCCCGACGTGGAGACGGTAAACCAAATGTACGCACTTATGGTGACATTTTCATTTATAGGATGGATAGAATAAAATTATTGTTGTAACATATTTACATTAACACCACAAGATTTCATATTACATTATTTTTCAAATTAATTCAATAACTTGCACAACATGCAACACCGAGTTCTAGCGCACCATGACTTACCAAACAAGCCGTTCAAATGCAGTTATGAATAGTATTAACTGAATTTTGAACATTATATAATCATTTTAATTTTAGAATCCATTTTATGAGTTTATTAGACATAATTTAAGAAGAAATACATTTTTTTAGATAAAATAAGTATATTTCAAAAATGCAATTTTACCGCCTTTTAATGGAAACACATTTTTAAATCCACTTTTTGAAACTTTTATATATTTAATTTGAAAAAATAAACTTCTTATTTAGAATTGGTATATATGAATTTAGGTTCAATAATGTTTTGGTATTTTTCTGATAACTTTCATATTTGGATTATTAATAAAAAATACTATATTTCAACTAAAAACTACTTTTTAAATCAGAATATTTTATATTGTTAAATTATACATATTATTGATTTGGAAGTGTAAATAGATTATATTTTTACCATTTAATACTATTATTGTCATTTTAAGTAATTTCACTTTTAAATTGGATATAAAAAAGTGTCAAACATTTGATAGTTATTATTTCTTAAAAATGCGCCTTTTGGTTTTGACAGCGGGAATTAATATTAAATTAATAAATGAGAATTATATGTTTTTAATTTTGTAAAATAGACTTCATTTTTGGAATCATAATATCTAAATTATCTTAAGGAGAAATTTTGGTATTTTTCTTATAACTTTGATATTTTGATAAATAGTGAAAATTACTAAATTTTAATTAAAAATAACTTTTTAATATAAATAATTAATAGTGAAAGATTATGAATTTGAGTGGATTTAAATTATATTTAGAATATATTTTTACAATTTAATACAATTTAGTTCATTAGATGTATTTTCACATTTAAACCGGACATAAAAAATTGTTAATCTTTTGATAGTTATTATCTCTTTAAAACACTATTTTTGTTTTAACAACGAGAATTAATTTTAAATTAATTTCTGCAACTTCTGTGTTTTTAATTTAGAAAAATTTATTCCATATTTAGAATCATGTGGTACAAATTTTTTTAATAGGAAACTATTATTTTTAGACGTTTTGAATAATTACATTGGTAAATATTTTATTTACTATGGTTAAATGGTAATCCGTTAAATAAGGGTAAAAATTAATATTATAATAATAATAAATTACCATAAAACAAGTCCTAACCCTATTGGTTGGTACATGTTTGACCATTTTCAACTTTGGGTCGATTTTGGGACCCCTTGGATCCACTTGTAAGTGATAATGACACTTTATATTAATTAGGTTAAAGTAAATACAAAAATGACTAAAGCATATATCTTTTAGAAAAACAATTTTTACATAGGGTTATATATGTTATATTTTCAACTATAAATATTCATTACAAATCTAAAAATATTTGATACATAATGGTATTTTATTAATATTTTTTATACTTTTAATAATTAAATTTATTTATGACACAATAGTGATGCATTATTTTCCTTATTAATGAAAGAATCAAATAATATGAATTATAAATGTTAAAATAAATATAATTTGAAAGTTTTGTTGCCATCCACTAATTTTATTGATTAATATGACATGTTATGATTTCTTAAATGGTTTTTTTATTATAAATAAACTATTTAAGACGTTAACAAAAATCAATTATTATATAGTTTCAAAATTGACATAAAAGTGTTTTTTAAAAAAATATTATATTATTAATTCATATTCTAATCCTTAAAAATGAAGAATCTGCCATAGGACTTATATAATGATAGGTGTGTAATTAATGGACCACTTGGGGGTTTCTTTAAGTATATATTATGTTTATTAACCATATAATATAAAAATACAATGTGACAAGGTAAATGTCAAACTAATTAACTTTGATTTAAAACTAAAAGATATGGTTGATATAGTGACCAAAACCTTCCTAAAATCTATTGGATGAAAGGATTTTGACCCATACTCTCCATAGACTTTGAATAATCTTCTTCTGGAGACATTATAAACTGAAAATGAGTTTATTATAAATTAATACTTTATGTTTTTTCTAAAGATCATGTCCTCCCCCTTATAAAAGGACACCACTTCTAACCAACTCTTCATACCAACAAAGTATTTCGGTCCTTCCAAACTATGCCATATACACTTTCAACTATCCTACCTTAATCCCAGAGGCCTTCCTTTAGTTATAAAGTCAATCTATGGAGCCCTTTTAATCAAATAAAAAGGTAAAACCTCGAAGAATAGATAATGTTTTCCCCACCCTATTTCAAGTTCCTTTCTTCTTCATCTTCTTCATTATTTATTATTTCCATTGTAGAATAATAATTCCATTATATTATATATACTTTGATGTTATTATAAATATTGTACAACAATATTATTTATTTTATCCATCCTTTGAATGATATGTCACCATACGTGCATACGTACGGCCGACCATCACCACAACGTGGTGTAATTGTTTTTCAATACATTATTATTTTGATGGGTATAATAATGATGTGTAATTCCTGTAAATAATAAATAAAACATGATAATGATTTTGTATATATGATATACCATCCAATTATATATTATTTTAATATCAAAAGAATGAAATTGTCGCTCGTGCGTACTTACGAATTACCGTCTCCACAAAAGCGATGACATTCATTCCCCATCGTATCCATTCAAGAATAATTTTTGTGAGGATTAAAAATAATTTTTAGAGACATTATATCATTCTGGATATGAATAATTTACATCTCATCCATAACAAATATGGCTCACATAACAATGAATATAAAGAAAATTGAATTCTTTAACACCCAAAATGATGATAATACTAATGTATTATTAACAAATCAGTGTTAAAAGATCATATATGATATCATATTAATGTATTTAATTCTTCTTTAATTTAATCACAATTATTTCACCATTATACATTAGGTTATATTACTCTCAACCAAGGAAATGTACAATTTAATGGTTTATTTCACAATCTCTTCATTATCCGAGGTTGTTTATACGTAATTATCTAATGGGACCTCTTTATCATCCACATCCATGATTCTTAAAATTGTATTTCAAAACATTCTTACTATTTTACAGAATATAGGTTAAATTCATTTATACCCATGTTTGTCTTTTTATAAAAATTTTATAAAGGAATCTTTCCATCATTTTCCAATCTTGGTCCTTTTTGACCTTTTTGATAAAATTAAGGTAAGAATGTGTTTTTTTAACTTATACGGAGGGTGCATCTATTTTCTGTCGTTATAAAATCACCGAAGCTTCCATTAAAATATTATAAAAATATTTTCATATTAAATATTTCATTTTATAATTATTTAACTTTTAAATGATTTCAAAATTTATATTTTAATAATTTCTGACAGGTACTCTTTATCATGATCATAATTTTAAATGTTTTAATGATTTATCCTTCGAAATCATTTTAATTAATGTCCATGTTTTCAAAGTGATTTTAAAGATTTATTTTTATGGACATGAATGTTTTGAAATGATATTTCATTTCAAATGTGTCAATGTTTTATGGGACACTCTGATTAAAAAATCTCTTTTAAATTACTTCCTTTATAAATGTGTGAATTTTAAATGATTTCAAAAAAGAGAAATTTCTCTCAAATAGTTTTGATTTCATCTATGTCATCATCCTTTGAAGGATTTTAAGTTTATTTGAATTTGATTTATTATGATACCAGACATTCATATTGTATTGAAGGTTTTTTTATATATTTTAATGTAGATGTGTTATTTTTATACCATTCATGTTTTATGGAGAAAGTATTGACATTTCGTATGCTAGTTTTAATAAGAATGATTATGTTATGTTTAAACCTGTTCACATGAGGAATTCAATAGACTTAGTAAATGACGGGTGGAGCCTGCTATAACTCCGTGATGCATCGATAGGTCTCCTGATACAAACTACTGTCTTGGCACAAGGCGTTGACAAAATCTTATTTGTAGTCTTTGCATAAGGCCTTGACTATGTGGTCATAATAGTCTGGCATTATCAATTCCACTATTATCAAAGTTGTTAGTGATATTGCATGTGATTATTTGACTAGTAGAATATCAATTTAAATAATTAAATGGGATTACTTTATTTTATTTTTTCCATATTATGGTCAAATTATTGTGTAAAAGGCTTTTTTTAGTAATACATTTCCTTAAATGTTTATGATTATTTATGAATGGTTTCACTGTATTGTTATCCTTACTGAGCATCAGATCTCAGCCCTTTCAATGTTTTATTTTTCCCAGGATTCCAAGAAATGTACTGTGATTGATATGGAGCATTAAGCCAAGGGAATAATGCCATTCATGATGTATTATTTATGTTGTTTTGTATGCTATGAAGTGTAATGTAGCATTATTGTATGTAATCAATTTTCCATGCCTGCTAAACCAATCATTCCTTTGTGACTTGATTCCTTGTAATCATGCCAATGTATTAAAATAATGAACCTACTCTAGGTAACTAGGGTCGGGGCATTACAGTTAGTAATAGAGGATGTTAGAAATAACCTTGGAAGTTAGATTTAGATAAAATCTGATCAAAGCATATAGACCTAAGATAGAATTTGTGAATTAGTATAGAAAAAAAATTCATAGAATTTTGGTAATGTAGAGATTTTTTGAGTTTTCCAAGAAAATACAACCCTGTCTGGATACGAGCAGATAAAGGCAGCTCTGACACAGATGTACCTTGGGATAAAACCCAGAAACACTGCTTTGAGCTAGACTAGAATGGAAACTAGTGCACGACAATGGGCCTTGCTTCACTCATGGTTACGACACTCCGGTAGGATATTCTTTGGATAATTCTTATTTTCTTTACAAATTATTATGAATGGTTTATGAGTATATACTTCCTCAATGAAAATATCTTTATGATTATGGATTATATCTATAAACCGTGAAATTTCCTTTAGGTATTTTACATGTTTTGAATTATTCATTGCATTTCATAAACTAATCTAATTTATGCTATTGTATAGAAATGGTACCCAGTAGAAGAAATGTGAACTCCAGAAATACATATTATCGAAAGAGTAATAAGGATCATATCGTCCATGGTATTAAGCCAACATTTAGAAGGGAAATAATCTCCCATGTATTCTCAATATATGAAGAAATAATATCATGTGTTAATAAGATAAGTAAAAAATTATTTGACTCCTATGGAATTAAAGGGAATCAAGAGAAGAAGAGGATGTAAGAGAGAAAGTTGGATAATGGGAAGAGGGAAAAGAAGAATTTTTTTCATATGTGATAACTTTGGGATGAAACAACCTAGAACTTCCCTGAAGGTAATGCGATATTTTTATAAGTGTGGAGAAAAAGGACACCATGTATGTGACTACAAGGGTATGAAAAGGGTTTCAAATGTATAATGCTTCATCTGCAAGGAGTTGAGATACTATGCGAACCAATTTCCAAATCTTCAAAGTATCCCCAAATGATGCTATTGGATAATAAACAAGTTATGACACTACCACAGATGAGGAGGAATGATTAGAGTTATTATGTTGTTATTAGAGAATTATGTCATTTCATTAATGTATCAACAATGTACTAGTTATAATAGTTATAGAGTATATAAGGATTGTACTGCAATACTATTTCATTAAGGATGTGAGATTGTGTGGAACAAAGAAAAGTGACTAAATGTAAGGTTAAATTTTTGGAAAATATATGTTTGAGAGAAAGATAAACCATAATATGGTTCCGATACCGAGGTAGTGATTTTGGAATAATACATGATTGATTTGGATAAATTATATTTGATATTCATGAATACATTGAAACTAATTAATGATTTTTATATTCCATCATTGTCGGAGTTTACATCATTTTTGGATATAAAGAGTATATCCAGTATTCTATTAGTAATATGGGATTATGAATGTAATAAATAAGGTTTTATGGTAATTCAGGATGTTTCAGTGTTTTAAAAGAATACATGATGAAGGTGTTCACATGTTATTACGTGGCAAAAAGGATCTTCATTGTGTTTACCTTCCTTATAAATTTTGGACTGTGAGTTTGGATAGATGTATTTTGGATAATTATATTTTGAGATTTTTTTGGATTTCCTTAAAAGGATAACCAGGAGGTCGGATGGCAACCCATCACATCTGGCAAGACCATGAGACTTGAACCAGTAACTGAAGGGCGACAAGGGTGTATCAACTACCACTAGCCCACGTGATGTCCTGTATTGAATAATTTCATCTTTTTAAAAAAAATCTGTTATATGATTTATAAATTCATTTTTAACACTATACGAATAGGATAAATAGAGTATTATTTTTATGTTCAATTATCTTTTAGAGTGAAAGATGAGTTTTTTGTAGAAATTAGTTAAAGGATAGGAATCTACTTGTAATGTTTATATTTTTCTTCATCACTTATTATATGATGAAATTAATTCTTATACATCATTGAAGGGATCTTAAAACAAAAAATATGTTATCCTAATACCATATGTTTTGTTGAACCGATGGTATTTTAAATCATCATATATTGATGAATTTAAGGTCCTCAATTTTACACTTGTTTGTGATTGATGACCTCATTCACTACCTATAAATATTTACAATTTTCCTCCAATTATATGTCTCTAATTTTCACCAATGTTCTCCTAATCGAGATCATGATTTTGTGGAGACCCTTTCATTTTCCTTTTCCTGTTATTAAGAAAAAATTTTATTAACCTAATTTACGCTGTGGTTTTTCACAAAGGTATTTTCTATATTCAACCTGTTATTTTTAAAAAATAATTTCAAATTGAAAGGATGAAATTTATTTAAGGAGGGAATAATGTAACACCAAAGATTTCATAGTATGTTATTTTTCAAAGTAATCATATAACTTGCACTACACGCAACACCGAGTTCTAGCGCACCATGACTTATCAAGAAAGACATTAAAAAGAGATTATGAATATTATTAAATAAATTTTCAACATTATATAGTTTTTGTAATTTTAGAATCCATATTATGAGTTTCATAGACATAATGTAAGACAAAATACATTTTTTCAGATAAAAGAAGTATTTTAAAAAAAATGCAGTTTTACCACCTTTTAATAGAAAAGCCTGTTTAAATCCAATATTTGAAACTTTTATATATACAATTTGACAAAATAAACATATTAATTAGAATAGGGACATATGAATTTAGTTTCAATAATTTTTTGGTGTTTTCTGAAAACTTTCATATTTGGGTGAATAATGAAAAATACTATATTTTAACTAAAAAACTTTTTAAATCATAATAATTTATATAGTTAAATTATAAATTTTCATAGTTTGGAAGTGTAAATAGATTATATTTTTACCATTTAATCCAATGATGGTCATTGTAAGTAATTTCACATTTAAATTGGACATAAACAAGTGTCAAACTTTTGATAGTTATTATTTCATAAAAATACGCCGTTTGGTTTTGAAAACATGAATTAATTTTAAATTAAAAAATGAATCTTTTCTGTTATTAATTTGGTATAATAGACTTCATTTTTGGATTCATAATATCAAGATTATCTTATGTTGAAACTTTGGTACTTTTCTGATAACTTTCATATTTTCATAAATAGTGAAAATTACTAAATTTCAATTCAAAACAACTTTTTTTAATCGAAATAACTAAATTTATAAATTATGAATTTTATTATTTCAAAAGTATATTTATAATATATTTTTTCCATTTAATACAATTTAGGTCAATTGACATAATTTAAAATTTAAACCAAACATAAACAAGTGTCAATCTTATGATAGTTATTATCTCTTAACAACACACGTTTTGTTTTAACAACAGGAATTAATTTTACATTAATTTCTGCCACTTCTGTGTTTTGAATTTAGAAAAATGGATTCCATATTTATAATTAGGAGGTCCAAATTGTTTTAATAGGTATCTTTTATTTTTAGACATTTTGAATGATTATTTCGGGAAATATTTTATTTACCATGGTAAAAGGGTAAATCTGGTAAATAAGGGTAAAAATTAATATTATTATAATAATAATTTACACTAAAACATGTTCTAAACCGATTGAAAGATACATGTCTGACCATGGTCATCTTTGGGGAAATTTTGGGACGCCATGGATCCATTTGTACGTGATAATGACCCTTTATATTAAATAAGTTAAAGTAAATACAAAAATGACATAAGCATATATCTTTTAGCAAAAACAATATTTACATAGGGTTACATATGTTATATTTTAGTCTATAAATTTTAATTATAAATATAAAAATATTTCATAAATAATGGTATTTTATTTATAATTTTTAGACATTGAATAATTAAATTTATTCATGACAAAATAATGATGCAGAATTTTCCTTATTCTTGAAAGAACCAAATAATTAATATAATAAATGTTAAAATAAATATAATTTGAAAGTTTTGATTCCATCCACGATTTATATTGATTAATATGACATATTTTGATTTCTATAATGTATTTTTTTTAATTATTTATTTTTTTAAGATGTTAACAAAAATGAATTATTAAATAGTGTCAAAATTGGCATAAAAGATTTTTTTTAAAAATATATTATTATTAATTAATATTCTATTCCTAAAATTATATGTATTGAAAAAAAGAATTATATAATTATAGTTTTATCATTAATGGACCACTTGGAGGTCTCATTAAAGTATATTGTAAGTTTATTGACCATATAATATAAAAATACACAGTGACATGGGATATGTCAAACTAATTAACTACGAGTTAAAACTAAAAGATAAGGTTAATATAGTGACCCAGACCTATATAAAATATATTGGATGAAAGGATATCGTACAATAACCACCTTATACTTTGAATAATCTACCTTGGAGACATTATAAACAGAATATGAGTTTATTATAAATTAATACTTTATGTTTTTCATAAATAGCCCCTCCTCCCCCTTATAAAAGGAAACCACTTCTAACCAATTCGTCATACCTTCAAAGCCTTTTGGTTCTTCCAAAATCTGCCCAAATACCCTCTCTACTACCCTACCTTAGTCCAAGAGGCCTTCCTTTAGTCATAAATCCAACCTAAGGATCCATTTTGATCAAATAAAAAGGAAGAAACCGAAGAAGAGGTAATGTTTTCACCACTCTTTCATGTTATTTTCTTCTACAACTTCTTATTTCTTTGTTATTTACTTTCTAAAATAATAAATACAATATCTTCTATATAATTTGATGTTATTATAAATATGTTACAACCATATTCAGTATTCTATCTATCCTTTGAAGGACATGTCACCATACGTGCATACGTACGACCTACCGTCACCACGTCGTGGTGTAATTGTTATTCAATACATTATTTTTTGGATGGGTATAATAATGATGTGTAATTATTGTAAATAATAAATATAACATGATAATGATTATGTATACATGATATACCATTAAATTATATATTATTTTAATATCAAAAGAATGATATTATCGCTCGTGTGTGCGTACGGATTACCATCTCCACGAACGCGATATGATTCATTCCCCATCATATCCATTCAAGAATAAATTTTATTTGATGATTAAAAATAATTTTTAGAGACATTTTATCATTATGGATATGAATAATATATATATCCCATCCATAAAAAATTTGGCTCACATAACAAATAATATAAAGAAAAATGAATCTGTTAACACCTGAAACGATGATAATACTAAGATATTATTAAAAAATCAATATTAAAAGATAATATATGATAACATATTAATGTATATGATTATTTTATAATTTAATAACAACTATTTCACCATTATACAGATGGATAAACTACCCTCAACCGAGGAAAAGTACAAGATAAGGGTTTATTTCACAATCTCTTCATTATCCAAGGTTTTTTTATACGTAATTATCTACTGGGACCTCTTTATCATCAACATAAATTTTTCTTAAAAATGTATTTCAAAACATTATTACTATTTTACATAATTTGAGTTAAAGAAATTTATACCTTTTTTTGACTTTTTATAAAATTTCTATAAAATAATCTTTCCATCATTTTCCAAACAAGTTCCTTTTTAACCTTTTCGATAATGTTAATGTAAGAATGTCTTTTTTTAACTTATACAGAGGGTGCAGCTATTTTCCACCATTATAAAATTGTCGAATCATCCCTTTATATCTTATTAGAATATTTTCAAAGTAAATGTTTTATTTTATAATTATGTGACTTTTAAATGATTTCAAAATTAATATTTTCAGAATTTTTGAAAGGTACTACTTATCAAGATCTGAATTTTAAATGTTTTAAATATTTATCTTTCTAAGTCTTTTTAATTAATGTCCATGTTTCCAAAAAGATTTTAAGCATTTATTTATATGGACATGAATGTTTTGAAATGATATTTCTTTCCCAACGTTTCAAAGTGGTTTGGTACACTTTCATTCAAAAATCTCTTTTAAATTAATTCCTTTGTAAATGTGTGACTTTTCAATGATTTCAAAAAAGAGATATTTCACTCAAATAGTTTTTATTTCATCAATGTCAACATCTTTTGATGGATTTTAAGCTTATTTGAATATTATTTATTATGATACAAAACTTCCATGTTGTATTGAAGGATTTGTGATATGTATGACTTTGGATATGTTATTTTTATACAATTAATGGTATATGGAGAAAGAATTGACATTTCGTATGCTACTTTTAATATGAATTTTTATGTTTTGTTTAAACCTGTTCATGTGAGGAATTAATTTGACTTATTATGTGATGGGTGGAGCCCGTTATAGCTTCTCGATGCATCGGTAGGTCTCATGATACAAACTAGAGTCTTGGCACAAGGCCTTGACAAAATATTATATGTAGTCTTGACACAAGACCTTGAATATGTGGTTATGATAGTCTGACATTATGTATTCCATCATTATGAAAGTGGTTAGTGATATTGCAAGTGATAATTTGACAATTAGAATATCCATGATAATAAGTAAATGGAATTAATTCATTTTATTTTTTTTCATATTATGCTGATTTTCAGGTTTAAAAGGATTTTGTTTTAGTTATTCATTTCCTAAAATGTTTATGTTTATTTATAAGAGTTTCCACTGCATTGTTATCCTTACAAAGCATCTGAGCTTCCCCCTTTCTGTGTTTTATTTTTCCCAGGATTCGAAAAAGTGTATTGTGATTGATATGCAGGGTTAAGCCAAGGGAATAATGGCATTCATGAAGGATTATTTATGTCGATTTGTATGTTATAAATTGTAATGTATCTTTCATGTATGTAATATATTTTCCAAGAATACTAACCCGATCAGTTTTTCGGGACTTGATTTCTTGTAATCATGCCAATTTATTAAAACAATGCACTGACTCTGGGTAACTGGGGTCGGGGTGTTACATTTATAATAACCTAAGATTATTTATATGTTACTAGAGTCATTAGTTTGGTATGTAATCAACCAAGAAAGATGAAGTGGAAGAATAAAATAAATTGAAAGAGGGTGGTGAAATTATTATCTCTTCTTCGGGTGTATCTTTTTTAGTTGATCAAAAGGGATCCATAGGTTGGATTTTAATCAATGTTAGGACTCTAGGATTAAGTGAGGGAATTTTTTAGGATATGTTTGCAGTGGTTGGTTGAGCCAAATTTCTTTGGTGCTGTGAATTTGAGAGAAGTGAATGTTCCTTTTTATTAGCGGGGTGAGGGTCACCTTAGGAAAAAGATTGATATATTATTTAATAATAAATTCATATTTGGTTTAAAATGTCTCCAAAATGATTTATTTCAAGTATAAGGTGGCGTTGGGTCGAAATCCTCTCATCCAATAGGTTTTATATTTGTTTATATCACCATATTTACCTTATCATTTAAATTTAACTATTAGTTACATAGTTTGACATTTATCATGTCTCTTTGTATTTTTATATTAAATGGTTAATAAACATACTATAAACTACAATGTTAACCCCAGTGGTTCATTATTAATATATATAACCTTATCCCAGTCATATGGCTGATCCTTAGGTTTTTAATAATATTATATCAATTAATAATATTGTATTGCTTTTAAAAACTCAATTATTTTAATTTTGACACTGTTTTGTAATTTATTTTTGTTAATGACCTAAAAACGTTATTAATTCTAAATAAATTCATCTAATCAACACTATCATGTAATATTATCCGATAAAATTTGTTTAAATCATCAAAAGTTTCAATTAAAATTCATTTGGGTATTTTTAATATCAATAAGTTTAATATTTCATTAATAAGGTAATTATTGCATCCTCGTTATGTCCAAAATATATTAAATTATTTAATGACAAAAAATTATAAATAAAATACCATTTTTTTGAAATGTGTATATATTCCTAACAAAAATTTATATTAAAATTTATCTTATGTGTAACCCTGTATTAAAAATTGTTTAATTATTAAATGTTTAATTTAACATGTTTAACTCTTCTTTAAATAAAATAATATTAAATGTCCTAATATAATCCAAGTGGACCTAAAGATTATATTTTATTCCTATGGTTGTTATTTGTCAAAATACACATATCCAATATAATTTGAACATGTGTTAAGGTGATAATAATATCATTTATACCTTTAATGACACAATTTATTTTTAACGTTGGGAATTAAAATCAAAAGTATCTATTCACCAAAAATTATTTTTATCTTGTTGAAAAAAAATTTCTTACTAATATCAATTGTGTCTCTCATGTTTTTTATATTCAACTCAATGAAGTGCTAAAATTAAGTTTAATGCAAATTTTTAAATTCTTCTATGAGGTGGGTAAAAGAAGGTAAAACGTTCAATAAAATTTTTATATATCTAAACTTATTATTAAACGACTATAATGAATTACATTAAACATATATAGGTGTTATGTATCTATTCTGACCTAAAATAAATTTTAATAAATACAAAGTTATTTAAATAAAAAGTCAGTTTTAAACAATAAAGCTGTGTTTTTCCCTATTAATCAAAAATTGAATGTTTCCAGAAAAATACCAAAAATTCACCCTAAGATAATTTTGATATTGAGAGTCCAAAAATGATGTCCATCTTAATGATAAAATTTATAAGATTTCAAAAAGTGGGTAGTACTCTTCCTAAAGGCTATTTTGATTGGTTGTGGTGCGTTTGAACTCGAAGTTGCATACAACACAAGTTATTGTACTATTAAAAGAGAATCATACCGTGGAAGCTTGGGGTGTTACAACAAACATTAGTGAAGTTATCATGTATCCTATTGAATGTAATTTAATATGGTATGATTGATATAATTATTTGATAGATTTAATTATATTTTATTTATCATATATATACTTTAGATCAATCATAATACAAAACCTTTATAGGTTGTGATGGAAATATATATGACATTGATTCATGAGTTGGTAATATTATATACACTAGAACGATGATTTTGTAACCCGTTTGATGGAATTTCATGTCATTAAAGGCATTAAATAATTATATTAATCTCCCCATATATTGAAGAAACTATGAATATTATATCTTTATGGTTTTATATTTACTGAATGAAGTGGAGAAACAATTAAAATAAAGATGCTCATTGATAAAAATTACCTCTTATTTATCTATCCATTATAGGGTAGCACTAGAAAATTTAAATGTTTTATTTATAGCCGTAATGAGGCTTATATAATGAGGGGAGGGACAATTTTGTAAATACAGAAAAATATTCACTATTTTGCGGTATCAATTTACTCATGTGCCATCTAAATAGATTAATAAAGTATGTTGATGATTATTTCGTTGATAAAAACCTCCAGTAAAAAATAGTATGAATTTTATAATGCTATTCATTAGTCATTATTTTTTTTCAATTTAACCCTTTTTTACCAAGGTAACATGAATATTTTTATTAAAATTGGTAATTTAACCATTAATAGTGAAATTAAAATTATATTTATTCTTTAATTTATGCCTATTTATAGTAAATATGAAATAATATTTTTTAAAATAATAATAAAATGGTTGACTATAATTAATTTTAAAATAAATAAATGTAACATGTGATCGAATTTTTTTTGACCATAATCGAGAAAATTGTGTTCTTTCAATTTGGAGGTATATATTGTCATTATAAATAAATAATTACTCTATGAATTTAAAATATTTATATTTAATAACAATTTGAAATCAGTTTCCCTATGTTAGATTTTTATAAATTTTCTACCATTTAATAAAATATATTTCATTATAAAATAAAATTAATTTAAATTTTTTATTAAATAAATAATCATGAAATTAAAAATAACATGTCAATGATATAATTAGAAAAAAATATTCTGATACATGTTTAACATGATACATTCATCTAAAAATTAATGGGAAAAAAATTCGTAATATTTACTACACTTTTAATATTTTTTGTCCTTTATTTAGGCTAATTATAAACTAAATAATAACAAAATAGGAATTTATTAAGAATTTATAGTAAATATTTATTCTCTAATAAATTAAAATAATTTTTTATGTTATAAACATTTCATTTATATTATAAAATATTGTTTGTAAATAAACCTATATTGTTTTGTTCATATAACAAATATCTGTACATATTAAAGGTAGGAAAGGTTCTTCTTGGATATTTTACATTACATAACATATTATATAGGTAATAATCATGGAAAATTTCCCCTAAAAATAGTACAATTGGAACCTTTGTTCAGAAGGATTGACATGTGGTCATACAAGTATTTTTCTGAAAGTTGGTAGCCAATTTTAACCCTTATTTCCTATGTTGAATCACAGTATTAATACATTTTTTACTTAATCCTGGTAATTAAGGTTAACATAAATCAATAATAATTATAGTGAAAAAAATAATTTTGACATATTATATAATATAAATTACTAGGATTAAAAATATAGAATCTATTTTTCCAAAAATTCAACCAACAGAAGTAGATGAATTTAATTAAAAATTATTCATAAATACATGACGAGTAAGGATGTTTTTAATGTGAAAATGTTAAAATATTTAAATAATTTTTATGTAATATTTCAATTTTAAAATTTATCCAACAAATTAAAATATATAAATTGATATATAATGGAATTAATGTTAATTAAAAATAGTTATAAAAATAATTCAACACTATAAATTAGTAAAAATAAAAAGAATTTAATAGTTAAAATTCAATATAAAAAGTACAAATCTTCTCAAAAAAATCCAAAAAACACCATACCATAATTTTGGGGTCATTTTCTAAACCTCCTCTCTGGCTTAAGTCGAGGAAGAAGAATTTCTTGGCCTTAAGAGTCATCCCCAATGCACCAGAGGCTAGAAGTAAATGTCGAGGGATTCATGTTAAGTGGGGGTTTATTTTCCGTTAACCAAAATAAAAACAGAAACCAATCATTTTAGGATCTAAATTACCATTTTATTCATGTCAAATATTTATTACAATACCACAATACAAATGATCATCAAACCAATATCCACATAAAAATGATCTAAGTATAATAGTGGACCACTATGAAAACAAACTCAAGGTCTCAAGATATATCTCAATTGCTCAACACAAAACACTAAGCCCCAACACCACGTGTCTACCCAGGAATCGTTATATTCCAATAAAAGGATGGGATGCATTACCTTTACCTATTTATTAGACTACAAAATCTGAAAAATCACTAATATTCCAAAGTATGTGGGGAGTAATAAGATATATTAGGCTTTCCCCAAATGACATACCTACTCACGCAAACATGATATAACATGTTTGAAAAAATATATAAAACAAGATATTTAAAACCATTTAAATAGTTTAACAATTTCCAATAATCCAAACACATATATACCTATTAATATTACACAAATTATCATAATTAAAATGAATTAAATCATACAAGTTTTTAACCATTTTTCCATTCCATGTTTGCATAACACATTTCATATCGAGTGATTGTAAACATATTCCATCTATACCAACAATTCAACAACCTGAAGTTGTTATTTCAATAAATAGTGGAGTTATAAATCCACACCTTGTCCTCTTTTTATTAAGGCACTTCAAAACCACATTTTACAAATCTGATGGTGTTACTTCATGCCCACTATCCATACCACCCATCCCATGATTAACAATTTAAGACAACAAGCATAAAATCAGAATTTTTGAAATTCAAATCAATATATATTTTCCAAACCTTTCTACCAAAAAATTCCAAAACCAATTCAATAAAATCAATCATTTGTGGAAAACATCCATAAGCCACATCCATATCGAACAATATTTCAACGGACTATGCCAATACCCAATACAACCAATTTATATCATGTATTATATCAATAAAACATCATTTTTCATAAAACCCTTTTCACAAAAATTTCAATAAATCAAATCAATCTACAAATTTTAAAAAAATAAATTTAAAATCCTACATCAAACCTCACTCCAAAAAAAATTACATTTCCCCAAAAACCCATAGATGGTAAAAAAGAGGTTTCACATAATCTTCATACATCAATTTCACCACCAATTTATATAGAATAGATTAATTGAAATTAAATTCAGCATGCTCTAGAAATTTGAGTTGAGAGTGAGGCATCCTAAATATAGATTTTGGTTAAAATTGACTATCCACACAAACGATCAACAAATCTATATGATAAATCAACAAAACTGCCTTAAATCTCTTCATCTAACATGAAATAAACAAAATATCACCATTATTGTTAACAACAACCATATATCTACCAACAACAGAATTATATCATATAATATTCTCTAGAGAGGAGTCTAAATATACAAAAAACAATGAAACTACCCTAAATGTAGAGTTACCAAAGATGATTCGACTTCAAACCCCCAAAAAAACCATTCGAATCACATTTGGAAAGAGTGGAAGTGGTTCTGTATCCATGGAAAAGGGGGAACCACGAGTGAGTGACAAAATAATGAACAACTGGAGTTTTAGGGTAAAAATTGTGTGATGTCCATTTTTAAAACCCACTATTTAACCTATGTATGGTTAGTCTGCCGAGTATTGCAAATCATGGGCTAACCATTCACCTGATACTACCATAATGGGGACCTAACTTAGTTTAACCAAAAATTTAGACAAAATGTTCACCAACAAATAAGAATACCATTTTCCCATGTTTAGTGGATTACCTAGGGTGGAAAAACATTTTGTAAAACCATGCGTCTTAACAATGTACCCTCCCAGATCCCACTGCCTCCATGTGCATGGATTCATAGAGAATTTTCATTGTGTTCTCTAACCGTTCTCAAACCATGCACCCTTAGATAATCCACAAAAGCATCAAAAACTCCAAAAAAACAATACAAAAAATTTACCAACCAATATATAGACAAAATATGTCATATTTAAATTTTATATACCTTAAAAAATTGGTGCTACATTCTTTCCACCACGAGAATTTTTGTCAACATAATGTATAAAACAAACGCTATCCTAAAATTCCTCATGCATGTTATAGACCATTTCATTCTCATATTCCAAAGAGGCGTCCAAATCTCCCTATATATGATCATATCGAATCATATGGTTATGATTATGATGATAATTTTAAAACCGTGATACATGAACCACATTATTCATTACACTGAACAATGGCGTCATAGCCAACAAATAAACCACCTCTCCAACTCATGCATGTATCTAAAATGGTCCCATATATCTTATATTTAAATTTCCTTGCATTCTAAAATGATAATTTCCCATCCTATGAGAGATTATAAATAATACATGATTTCACATATCGAATGAAGAAGTCCATTGATGATGGTACACATAAGATTTATGTCAACACTAAGCCATCTCCATTATCTATTTGATCAACTAAATATTTTCCAAATTCTTCTAAAAATTGTTGACCCAACCCTCGATATCTCAAATATGTCCACCCAAAAAATTTTATAACAACATGTATTCTACTACAATTCATAAAATCGATACATATGTATTGTGTCTTGATGACTTTTATTATATGAGAAATCCACTAACATAAATGTATCCTCCCTTGAGCCAACAAAATCCATCACCCAAGCCTGTAACATATCTTCCAACATTTGTTTCATCCTCTCTAATTGTACTTCAATTTGAGGATGTTATGGAGTACATATAGTCAAATGAGTCCTAAGGAATTGTTATAAAACTTCCCAAAAAAGTGATGTGAATCTTGGATCTCTATATAAAACTATTGAAATCGGTGCCCCATTCCCTTTTACCACATCACAAATATAGGTTTTTTATAGACAATACATTATAAGATATTCACGAATATAGATGAAATGGGATGACTTTCTGAGATAATAAGATATCGCCCACATGTCATTGTTCATCCAAACAATTCATGGGATACCTATAATAAAATCCATAGCTATTCTCTCCCATTTCAATAGAGGGATAGGTAGAGATTGCAACATACCTACTGGTCACTGATACC
The DNA here is from genome assembly GCA_963277665.1 of Viscum album. NCBI lineage: Eukaryota > Viridiplantae > Streptophyta > Magnoliopsida > Santalales > Viscaceae > Viscum > Viscum album. Next base: position 1,726,697,232 of record OY728157.1, read on the forward strand.
CTTCATTGAATTTCTGAAAAGTAAAGCATCTAGATACAAACATTGTAAATTTCATCTTCAAACCCACCAAATAAAACTATGATTTAAACTCCTTATATATTTATTTATTCTATTATGGATATCCCACGTCGAATGATGGTATGAACAAATGGGTTTTTTTCTAAAGAGATTCTTATAAAACCTACCAATTATGAACCACAACACTGAATTCTTATCTAGTATTCATCACTATATAGTCTCCCGATAATTTTGTTTTGACCTCATAGAAACAAACTCAGAATTAGTGGACTACACATATTTATCCATTTTAATTAAATAATAAATTAACATAACATGGATGAAAACGGTTATATCCCCTCTGTCATTAAATTCTAAAAGCATGTTGGCTATGAATGAAAACAACCACCACTCATATGAATCATCTTTTTCACCATGATCATATGAATTAATACATAATTAATCTTCCACTGAATTTCCTTTACCTGGTGTGTACATGAATTAAATATAAAAATATATAGATACTCCATCCATATCCTTTATCTTATATTCAAATATCATTTTGAGAGAATATTCTTAATGAAATTATGATTGATAAACACTATGAATTTCTAATCAAAGTGATAATGAAGCCACATTACAAAATCATAAACCATTGTTGCCAACTCCAAATAATATGTTGGGTAGTTCTTCTCCTGAAAACTCAACTTTAATGAGTTATACATGATGAAATAATCTCATTACATGAGAACACAACATATTATAGTTCTTGATGTGTCCCTAAACACTACATACCAATTCCATGGTTGTGTCAAATCCAATATTGGAGATGATGTATGATGTCCCTTAATCTATTCAAAATACTTCTAGAACTCCTCATTCCATTGAAATTTAACATTGATCCTCATTAATGATTTTTTGACGAATCTACTCATGATAAGTCATGAAAAAAACATCATTAATACCTATCATGACCAAGGATACTTCATATATCAAATAAATGCATTGTTGTATTACTAAATATAACATCCTATATCATATTAGGTTCAAATAAAATATGTTTTTAGAAATAACACGGCCACAGAAATATACCTCTTATTCCCAAAAACTACACAATGAATATTTAAAATACAAAATATGGTATCTAAAGATTCCCAACACTAAATATAAGTGTTTTAAAATCTAACCCCTTGTTTTTGAATACAACAATATATCATCCCCAATTATTTTGACTAAATAATCTATATATCTCTATAATATCTGATTCAACAATTCCATGAAGACAGTTAGTGCATTTGTAAGAAAAAATTCCACAACCACATTATCATAAAGTCTATATCTAGTCTAAATGATGCATTCATAAAAACCTATCACAAATAATATCTATATTAAAATGAATATATTATAAATTATTAGAGTGTTACTGTCACACTCATATTTTTATTATCTTTCTTTTTTTGTTTCATTATTTGACATTCAGATTTTATCTTGGGTTTTGGGGTGAAATGTTAAACTTTTATGTTTTTCCATTGTTTATTTTTGGTCCCATGTTTATTCCCTTGTTACTAAAGGTGTTTATTATGAAATTTTGAGATTTTGGAGTTTAAATAATGCGTTTCATAGTCTGCCCATAATTAGAAAAAAATAGTTCCCTTTCTGATGTATCTTCTCTTCTAATGTTACTTTTCGACAATGGAAAATGCACTTTTGGGGAATGGTTTCATAAGTCATGAAGGATTACCATATGGTATTAACATATTGGATAGTGTGGGATGCATGGATCTTGTAAAGTTTGTAAAATTGTTCTATAAACCCATGTGAACTCTCATGGTCATTAATAGTGTGTAATTCATATTTTACCCTCTCAATAGTTAACCCCAAATTACCAATTTCACTAATTATAGAGTTAGTGTGTCCCAAAAGGTGTCCCAAACGTTATCTATAACATTCCTCCTCCCTACCATGTGTAGATCTATGTTATTTGTTCATGTTTTAAGGATTTTTTGAAGGTATTATTCTCCTCCCTTCTCCCTCTTAATTCTATTTCATTTCTCATTTCAGTTCGTCAACATCCATTGTCTCATTGATCTATGTTTTATTACTCCCTTAGTTTATGTTGGAGATTTTGTGTATTTTTGGATTCTAATTGTTTCTATTGATCCTTGGAATATTCATGGAGTTGTTTCAAGTTGGAATTGTTAATTCACATGTGATGATATGTATTTTTCTTTTTATATTTGGATTTATACTAAATAATCATTGGTTTCATTGTTTTATAAACTTATTTAAATATATTTTAGTGATGTGTGATATTTAGAATAATTTTTTGTTATGAAATAAGGTTTTTTTTTTAAATATATGGATTTTTTTCGTAAATGATTCAAACTAAATTTTTAATAATGTTCCCTGTTGAATTTTTATGCGATTTTCGAATTTTAATGCACTATTATGAAATGTAATTTAATTTTTGGAATTTAGAATTATCGTTTGGATTTATGAAATTGTATGATAAATTTTTTGGAAATCAAATTAGTGAATATTTGGCAATTTGAAAACTATTTAGCATGTGACATTGATGTGTGATCCATTTAGAGTTTTGATGAAAGTGTAATTGCATTGTTAATGTAGTGTGAGTTCTTTATCAGATTTTTTTTTTAAATATCTATGAATTTAAAATGGAATGTTTTTACCTTTTTGGTAAAGGTTGAACTATTAATTTTAAAAGAGTTCTTATGTCCCATTTGGATATTTTGTGAAATTCTTTAAAATGATTTTTTTGATAATGTGTCCTTAGATAATTATATTTCCCTATTTATATTTAATGAATGGGATTTAATTTTTTAACAATAATCATTATATATTTATGTTGAATTTGTGGGAAATCATTGATGTGGACACCTTGTGAACCATTTACATTGAGTGGAATATGAGATCCTTATTGTGAACTATTTTGAGATATATGAGTTCTAAGTCAATAGATTGTTCCATGGGGTGGATCGGGAGTGATTTGTTGTGTGAGTTATTATAATATATATAAATTTATATTAATGTGATTATATTCTTCTTTGGAATTATTGGGTCACACCAGTTTTGTATTATATATTGACATGGGAACCTAGAATAAGAAGAAATGTTTTATAATGATTAATGCAGTATATTAGGATTTTTCAATGGCATGTCGTCAAGGGAAGGGGGTATATTTTGATTGTTATTCTTATGGGATAGTTTCACTCAGTATGACAAGGTATGGGAAAATTGAGAATGGGAGTGTTATCCATATAATTAAGTGAGTAAAACTTTCTTAGTTGAGTTAATATGTATATTGTATTCTATATTATTTCACACGCTCCTTGGTTTTCTAGTGTCAATTGGAAGTTATTTGTTCGTAGAAAATGATTAAGATTCTTAATGGTTGGAAACTCTTGTTTGATATTTTAAATTTCCATTTTTATATAATTGTTCTTCATGAATTTTTATTTAATGATCATTCTTGATAAAAGTGGAAAATTATTTAAAAAAATTTAAAATAGGTTCGAACATGTATTTCACTATATTTACTTAATTTATCAGTGAAGGTATCATATTTCCTCTAATAAAATAAATATGAATGATCCTTGGAAAGGATTGGAGATTTAAATGGAAAATTGAAATTGATCATTTCTTATATTAAATCATATTTTAATGAATTGATTAATTTTATTTATTTTATTTCAATCTCGAAGTTTATATTTAAATTATTTAAATAAGTGAATTAAGAATAGATTTGTTTGGGCACACCTACAGTGTTTGAATACTGACTCCAATAGTCATTTTATCTTTTTATCTCACAGTCCATGTTCAGCTCCGTTTTGATCATCATGGAAAATCATTTTTTTGTATCTGAGATAAACCCTCATGATCACATCGAGATGTAGGGGTTGTCATGTTCTATTGGGGTTTCCTATTTATTTAGTTTTTTATATTTAGTTCATATATAAATGATATAAGTTTGGATATTTATATATATATGGCGATGAAAATTTTTTATGTTGTTTTTGTTATATATATTTGGAGAAATCATTCCCTTCGATACTCTATTGATTCCCCGGTACTAGTATCTTGTCTGTGGGGATTTTGAACGCCCTTAGGTACTTTTTGTGGATCATTTCAGTTGACCGGTTCTGGGTTGACTTAAGTTGGCTCATGAAAATATTTTATCCGATCATGGTCATTATTTAGAGGACCTAGCTTTTGGAGAACCTTTTTTTATTTTTGTTGTCAAGGTATATGGAGTAGGGGTGTCTGAACATGTGGTTCATGTCTGGTATATTGTCTGACCAACACATTTTGGGCCAATCTTCAGATTTAGATGGGAATTTAAGGTTTATTTGTTTTATTTGGTTCCTATGGATTGTTTTGTTCTTGGGATAAAAAATGGGGTGTGGGAAAATTGTTCTAGTGAAAGCATAGGGCCTAAAAAGGCATGTGGAGCCAGATACGTGGTCCTATAATATTCTCCAAGATAGTGATGTGATTATTAATTTCCCACCAAATAAATTAATATTACTAGTAAGTAATTTTTTGAAGTGAAAAATGAGGGTGAAAAATTATTTTATAAATATTTAGAGAATATAAATTAATTTTCTGAAACTTTCATAATTATATTGACATGGAAGAAAAAGATTCTCAATAGAGATGTAAAACAAATTTGTTCTTCCATAAATCAGTTTTTCCGGTACAATGAGTACTAATAGAAAATAATGTGTGAGGAAAAAAAATTTTATATAAGTAAACTGAGGAGGAAGAAATATTTTATGTTTATAATATAAATATATAAAAAAATATTTCTTAATGGAGACTTAAACAAATATTTTTTTTAATAAGGATGTGTCTTGGATATAAACCCTTACCTCAGGTACAACCGCATTCAAAAGTGTCAGAATCTCTTATATAATATATATTTATTTATTATATATATATAACAAATAATAATATATAATAGACAATATAATATTTAATTCTATTCTTTTATCACCTATTTATTAAAAATTCATTGTAGTAATCATATTTTCATGTAATAACAATTTGGTTATTATACTCGTTTTGGTTTAATAAATTCCGTCCATTTTCAGTGATCATAGTTTAATAATAACCATAATTTTTATCCTAATACAAATTTTATAGATATAAATTATATATATATATATATATATTTGCGTAATCCTAAAATATTAGAAAATGAATAATAAATTATACTTTTCATTAACATGATTGGCCATATGTACACATGAACATTGGTTTAACATTATGACAGATTGAAAAAAAATAATGTTAAATAAGAATTCATAATTACATATTTATTATTATAGAATATATATCAGAAATAATTTTTAAATCTTCCATTATAACAATAAATGAACCCTAGAAATGTAAAATCAATAACATATAATCGTGGATGTGGTAGTCAACACATACAAACGAGCTATCTAACTGTTATTCTTTTGAAGGAAAATAAATTGGATAATAATTGATTAATAATCACAAAATCTATATAGTATATTTAGAATAATAAATTAAGTATATAATGATGAATACATATGATTTATAGAAGATAAATGGATATGTAAAAAGAGGAAGTGATCATTTAAGGTGATTACCAATAAATTGAATTAAATCCTTTATATATCCTATTAATGGAGATTGGTTTTGTCATTTAGAATGATCTAAAAAATATAGATAAGGATATTTATATAAGATATTTATATGCAATTATTCTTGCTTTTCTTCTCAATTTTGTGTAATGTAGAGAGGGATGAGATGTCTTTTTATAATCGAGGGAAAGAAGAAACAATTTATTAAATCAAATATTGAAAAATAACTTACTCATTCTCATGTTAAATGATTTTTAATGGAAATATATACAAATATAAGTTGTTATATTATTTAAATATCATCATGAAATAAATATTTGAGTGGTATATGTTCTATATTGAACTATATATTTTCATTAAAAACATTCATTTACATATTTTAATCTTAACTTGTGTAATGACATTTTCTAATATTGATGGGTAATAATTATAAATATATGGTGAATATTGTTTATGAAATGGATTTCGGCTCATATTTAAGACCATATATTTACAATTATTCCCATACACAATTTTTATGAAATTTAAATAATTTAATAAATATTTATTTTCCAAAAATTTAATTAATTTATTTTGTGACCCTATTCATTTAAACAAACTTATAATATATCGATAGAATGATTTAATTAGAATATAAAACCTTCACAAATATCTAATATGTATCATTTATGTAATAAATCATTTTATGAGAATATCTTATTCAAATTTTATTACCTTTCATTTATTTATTCCATTTTTTTCAAATGATTAGATAAATACTATATCATCATTTTTTAATTATTTATTATTATTATATAATCACAAAAAATTATAAATAAACTTCCTTCATTAAAATAATTTCATTATGATGAAAATGACAACATATATTAATTCATTACATGTTTTTCCTTAAGTGAACAAAAAATAGATATTTAAATGATTGAGAGTAAAATTTTGTATTTTTCATAGGATTAAATATTATATAGTTAATTTTAGTTGGAAACTACCCATTAAATATTTAATTTTGATGTATAGTGTGATAAGGTAGAAATTAACTTTTATCAAATTATAACTATATTGATAAACAGTGATCATAACACATAGTTTTAACCTAGGTTATCCTGATTTTTCCTCTGTCTAGGTGATAAATTTTAAGAATATTAATATTCATAGTAACAAAATTTAAACAATTCATATTTTCCAAATTTTATCCCATTCATACTAAATATGATATCTATTTTTTGATAATTAAATCTCTATATTTTGTGAAAAAAATTTTAATTGACTGCACATAATGTGACAAAAATCACTTTTAAGAAAAATAATATATCCAGTATAGAAATCGATTCAATATTTTCCCATGCCTATAAAAAATTTAAGAATAAAAATATAAAAAATTATTTAAATATAATATATAAAACTCATAATAGTCACCCACACAAATTTTTTTAATTAATTATGATTAAAAACTCACTACACGTAGAAAATATGTTTTCAGAAAAACAACATTTAATATCAACTGATATTTTTTGTTTTCAAAAAATTATAACTATAGATTTAATTTTCAACTATATAAATTTATAATGATGTTATTATAATTTATACATTTAAATTCTATAATCTATGATATAATGGTGAAAAAAAATTAGTAGTATACCATGGTTCATTTCTGCTCGGTTTTTTTAATAATAAAAGCTATCGAAGACATTATAATGTCAATAATTATTATGTTGTTAAAATAAAATAGTTTATTACATTTAAAAAATCATTAATTACTAAGAATAAACATAAGGTCAAATTACAATGTTGTTTCTTATATTAATGTGAGAATGATATTCCTCGCATTTCTAAGACAAAAAATATAATTATTTGGAAGATATGTTTTTGTTATAAATATAAGAAAAATCAAAAGGATATATGTGATAATAATGAAACTAATGGAATGAAATATTATTTATTAATGAGTCATTTATAGAGTTTCCTAAATACTATACGTTATAAGATGAAGGAATAGAGTATAATTAAATTTCTATAAGTGAAAAGGAGAGAAAATATTGATTGCTTTTATATGATTGATTGAATGTTGGTGAGAGATTTTATATAAAATCCTATATAATGAATTAAGTGATGATAATAAGGATTTGGTCTTCTATTATATAATAATAATTAGAAATATTTGATATATTGGAATGGTATATATTGAATCACATACAAATTTAACACAACTAGACAACCACTGAATGTGATGATAAATATTGTACAACTTATTCAGAAGAAGAATGTGATTTCTATTATGATTAAAAGTATACCTTACCTAGTTTTGATGAAATAATGAGATATGATATATTATTGAAAATATAATATAAAAAAATTAAGAAATATTCTTAACATGATATGCTCGAATGTTTGATGAAAGGTTCTTGAATTTTAAATCTTGTTTCAGTGACTTCTAATCAAACTTTAGTGTTAGAAAAAAATCTGTTTTACTGCATATTCATAAGAATATAGTTATAAATCTATATTATGTGATATTATCTCTTAAAAATATATTATATATTTTAGTTTTTTGATAAAATTATTTGATAAAAATTACATATTGTTTAAACTACATGAAAATACATTTTGATTAAATTTCAAATCAGAAAAATGATATTTAGATTATAATACATTTTTTCAAAACAATCCTCCTTTTTATGAAAAAATTTCTGATATGTGGTTATGTTAAAAATAAATTATATTTGAATTTGGTTTAATATGTTTTTATTGTATAATGATATAATTTTTGAATGAATTTTTACTATTCATAAAATTATGTTACAGAGATGTAAATCCCTATTGTTTTATGTGACATAAATTCTGCACTAAAGAATGTATTGGTAAAAATGTAATAGTGCATTATATATCAAAAAATGATTTCTACTTTTCTCTTTCATCTATGTTTATTTTTATAAGTTATATAAATTTAGAAATGGAAGAATAAATATAATTTGAATATTTAAAATGATATAAAATGAACAAATTAAAAACATTTAAATGCAATTTATGTTAGGGGGATGTAGGAACATTATATATTATCAACAGTTTTTCCTCAACAGTTTTGTATTTTAAATTAAAAAAATGTGGATATATTTTCTTCCAAATACAATATTCGAAATTGACTTTTGAAAATCACTATCTACTCTTACAATCTTTACGTGATTATAAATATTTTGATCCTAAATTTTTTAAATATATATATTAAATTAAATTATTTTTTAAAGGGATAATAAATGTTTCATTAAAAAATTATATCACTAATATATTGGATACACATGTACAATGTAAAAGTTATATAAGTGAGAATAGATCATTAGTTGAATGTTTTATAAATTACACTAAAAAAGGTATTGTCAAGACCATCAGATGAGTAATACCATTTCTATCAGGAAAACATCACATGACTGCTCCAAAAATGTTTACTTGATGATTGTCTATTAAACATAGTATAAAATAATGAATATATTTTACTACATGAGTACATATCATTCAAGTAGATAGAACATTGTATGTATTGTAATGGTTTGTCAAATGGAATCCATTATATAGATAGTTTATGTGATGGTATTCAAAGAATTCTGTTCAATACCATTACAACTAATATTGATAAATGAATAATTTCACCGTTTGATTTAATTTCTAAATATAGTTTTACCATATAGGATACTAATATTTTTTACATGACTGAAATATTTATTACTTTAATGTGATTGTAAAATCTTATTACTTAGTATTATTCCTTCATAACATTTTAATTGTTTTCATAAGGCATTACATGTGACGTTCTAATTTTATATGATTTAATACATTTTAGTTATTTTTTTCAATTTTTCATATTTTGTTGGATTAAAGGGATCTTACAGTTGGATTGAATGATGATAGTCAGATCATCTAGATCAAGGGTTCCCCAAGATATGGAAATAGACTTGGTCTAATCATTCTAATATAAGTATTTATATATAAGGAAGAAAGACTATAAAATGGGTTAATTTAGGGATACCTAATGTTATAATTATAAATTCAATTAAAATTAAATGTTGATGTTGATAAATTTTTGTATAATTATTTTATAAATTTTCATATACACTCTAAAAATGAATTGATTTAGTATCATTGTTATTGAATGTTTTAAATATTTCCCATGTGTGTTAATTGTAACACCCCATGTTTCCATGGTATGTTTCCCGTTGAATAATGCAATACCTTGCGTTGCACGCATCATCGAGATTCTAACACACCTTGACCAATCCAACTAGCCATTATGAATAGTAATACCCACTTTTAAAAATATTATAAATAATATTTTTCAAAATGGTCTTCATTTTTGAATTTGGAATATTGAAATTAGCTTAGTGGGATGTTTTTTGTATTTTTCTCTAAACATTCATTTTTTGATGAATATTGAAAAACACAGCCTTATTGGTTAAAACCAAAATTTCATTTAAATAATTATTTATTTTAATTAAATTAATTTTATGTAAAAATAGATATATAATACCTATATATGTTCAATTTAATTCATTAGAGTCATTTTATAATAAGTTTAGATATATAAAAATTATATTTAACTTTTATCGACTTTTACCCACCTCCTAGGAGCATTTTCAAATTTTCTTAAAACATAATTTTACCAGTACATTAAATTAAATTTAAAAAATATGATAGAGACATATGATATCTGAATGTAACATTTGGTTCAATAAGATGAAAATATTTTTTGATGAATATTAACTTTTAACTTTTATTTGCCATAGTTAAAAGTAAATAGGTTAATTAAAGGTAAGAATTATATTATTATTACCCTATCACATGACATAATTCTATTGTATAAGATTATTTAGACCAAAAACAACCATAAAAATAAAATATGATCATTTTGGTCTAGTTGGGTTAGATTATGATATTTATAACTATTTTATTTAAAGAAGAGTTAAAAGTGATTAATTTAAAGAATAATAACTAAACCATTATAAATATATGGATATACATAAGAAAAATTCTATTATAAATATTTATAAGAAATCTAAAACTATTTCCTACATAATGATATTTTAATTATAAATTTTATACATTAAATAATTTTATTTATTTATGACATAATGATGATGTAGTTATTACCTTATTAATGTAATATAAAAATAATTGTTATTATAAAAACCAAAATAAATGTAAATTGAGCCTTTTGATTAAATACACGAATTTTATAGTTCAATATGACATGTTAGGATTTATTAAATGAATTTATTTTTAATTAATAATTTTTTTAGGACTTTAACAAAAATTAATGACTAAATAGTTTAAAAATTTACATAAAAGAGTATCTAATATAAATATTATATTTTTAATTGATATTCTATTCCTAAAAATATAAAGATTTTCCAAAGGAATTATATAAGGTTATATATATCAACAATGAAACATAAGGGTTTCTCTTGGATGATTATTGTATGTTCATTAACCATATAATATAAAAATAAAATGTGACAGGGTAAATGTCATACTATTAACCTAAGTGTTAACTATAAAGGATAAGATAAATATGGCGACATAAAAATATCTAAAACCTATTTGTTGATTGGATTTTGAGCCTTCCCCACTTTATCATTGAAATAAATCTTTTTAGAGACATTATAAACTGAATATGAATTTATTATAATATAATATTTCAATCTTTTCCAAAGGTTCCTTTAACACATATTATAAAAGGGCACTTCTTCTTCTCTCAATTTCACAACTCCAAAGCCTTTTGGCTCAGCCAAAACCTAGCCAAATGTCCTACCAACTATCCTACCATCATACTAGAGGCCTTCGTGTGGTCATAAAGCCAACCTATGGATCCCTTTCGATCAAATCATATAGAATAACCTGAAGAAGGTGTAATCATTTCATCACCTCTTTCATGTTTATTTCTTCTTCCACTTCCTAATTATTTTCTTTTTTCATTCTAAAATAATAAATAAAATATCATATATATACTTTCATTATAAAAATGGTACAACAATATTCATTATTCTATCCATCATATGAATGAAAAAGTAACCATACGTGTGAATGTATGGCTTACTGTCTCCACGTCGTGGTGTAGTTGTTATTGAATACAATATATTTGGATGGGTATAATAATGATTCATAATTGAGGTAAATAATCAATATAAAATGTTAACGATTCTTCAGAATTGATGTAACATCTATTTACATACTATTTTAATATCAGAAGAGTGATATAGTCAATCGTGCGTACATACGGATTACCGTCTCAATGAACGAGATTAGATTCATTCACCATCAAAACCATTCAATAATTTTTTTTTATTATTCAAAATAATTTTTACATACATGATATGATTTTAGATATGAATAAGATACAACCCATTCAAAACCAACATGACTCATGTAACAAGGAATATATAGGAAAATGAGTTAGTTAACTCCCAAAATGATGATAATAGAAAATTATTTTTAAAAAATCATTATTATATGATCATATATGATATCATAATTATTTATATGGTTGTTGTATAATTTAATAACAATAATTTATCTATTATAAATTAGTTTAATTTACCCTCGACCACGGGAAATTAAAATTAATGGTTAATTTCACAATATCTTTACTTATCTTACTTTATTTTTATGTAAGTATTTACTGGGACCTCCTTATCATCCACATCCATGTTTTCCTAAAAATATATATTTTTAAATTTTTTTTACTATTTCCTAGACTGTGGTTTAAATTCATTTATACCATTATTTTACCTTATATGTGTTTGAAGGAATCTTTCCGTCGTTTTCCAAACAAGGTACTTTTTGACCTTTTCGAACAAATAAGGTACCAATGTATTTTTTAACATACACGGTGGGTGCGGTTATTCTCTGCCATTATGACATCATCGAAGCTTCCCATACAATATTATAATAATATTTTTCAAAATAAATGTTTTCTTTTATAATTATGCGACTTTAATGATTTCAAAAAAATAGATTTTTTCCTCAAACTGTTTTGATTTCATCTATATCAACATCCATTAATGGATTTTATACTTGTTTGATTTCGATTAATTATGAAACAAATATTCAATAAAGTATTGAAGGTTTTTTGACATGTTTGACTATGGATGTGTTATTTTTAAACAATTCATGGCTTATGGTTAAAGTATTGACATTTTTTATTCTAGTTTTAAAACAAATTTTTAGGTTATATTTCTACCATATTTTATGATGAATGTATTGGAATTAGTAAGTGATGGGTGGAGCCCGCTATAGCTCATCGATGAATGGATAGGTCTCAAGAGACAATTAGATGTGGAATTGCCTAAGGACTTTCCCAATTTGATATATTGTTTTGGTCGTGGCCTAAATTATTGTTAGATATCTTGGACGAGGCCTTGACAAAATGTTTCAGAATTCCTGGCATTATACATTCCCTCATTTTGAAAATAGTATTGATGGTTCAATTTGTTATTCGACTAGTAGAATACCCATGGCCATGTTTTTTTATGGAATTATTTTCTCATCTCATGTTCCTTCCATAATGTTTCCAAATTTATCATTTGTAAAGGCATGTGTTTTCAATTATTAACCATACCTAATGTTTATGTTATCTTCTGCTATATTTCTTACCCTTATAAGGTGTTCGAGCTCACCACATTACAATGTTTAATTTTCCCAGTATATGAAGAAGTTAGTTATTAGTGACTTGCACACATAATCAAGGAGGCCTCAATGTTTCTAATGGAATAAATTAATCTTGTTTTTCTTTTCAAGTTGTAAAGTTGAACCTATGTATGAATCTTGTTTCAAATAATAGTAACATGATAGGCAATTTTTGATATGATCCCTTATGATCATGCCAATGCTATGTAATAATGCACCAAATCCAGGTAACTGGGGTTGGGGAGTTAGATTTGGTATTAGAGGAACCTTGGTACAATCTTTTGAAATGAGATTTAGAAAAACTCTGATTAGAGAACATTACCCTAAGATAGACTTTGAGGATTAGTATAGAATAAATTTCTAGAATTTTGTTAATGTAGAGATTTTGTGTATTTTCCAAGAAATACATACCAGTCTGGATACAAGCAGATAGAGGCAACTCTGTCATAGTTGTACCTAGGGGTAAAACCTGAAAACACCGCTTTGAGCTAGACTGGAACAGTAACTGGTGCATGACAACGAGCATTGATGCACTATTGGTTACTACCCACCCAGGGAATATCCATATGATAATTCATATTTTATTTAGAAACCATTATTAAGGATTTATGATTATATACCTCATCAATGATTATATTTATATTATTATAGATTATATCCATAAACTGTTAAATTTATATTAGGTGTTTTACATGTATGAAATTATGTATTTCGATTCATAAACTATTCTAGTTTATGACATTGTATAGAAATGCCCTCTAGTAGGAGAAATGAAAAATTTATTAATGCATGTAATCCATGTATGTATTTCCATCCTACTAATGATAATTATAGCAGAGTTGGTGATGCAACTGGTGCTAATCAGCTTACCGCCATACTAGGCAACTCAAAGAGGTTATGAATAATAACCTTACCCATATGGAGCACCCTGATCCACAACACGGAGGATAAATATTAGACCGCTTCATGAGGCAACAAACACCATCATTCAATGAGTCTACAAATCCATTTTTAGCTGAACAATGGATGATTTCTGTAGAGAATATATTTCATACTTTGGGGTGTAGCGAAAGGGAAAAAGATGTCATGGCAGTTTATCACCTCACCGGAGAAGCAGATCAATGGTGGTCATTAATTAAAAACACAACGAAGGTTCAATAAGTATTAGGTATGGAATTGAGGGAGTTTAAAGAACATTTCATTGAAAAATACTTTCCTCGTGACCATCGAGCGGATATGGAAAGGTAATTTATGAGTTTGAGGAAAAAAGAGGATGATAATGTCGGAAAGTATGAAGCTATCTTTACAAGTTTATCAAGGAATTATGAAGATTATATACATAACCCAAGAAGTAATATTGATATTTTCTATGATGGGATAAAACCATTTCTCCATCGAGCATTAGTATCGCAATCCTTCTAAACGTATGATGATATTGTCTCTTATGCTATTAAGATAGAAAATGAAATGTCTATGTCTTGCGACATTAAATAAAATAAAGTGAAGAAGAGATCTATTAAACACTCTAGGAAATGAAATAAGGAAACAAAAAAGTAGGGAAGAGTTTAATTTCCACCCTATGATAACTGTGGAAGGAACCACCCTGGTGACTATCTAAAAGGAAGAGAGGTATGCAACAAATGTGGACAGAAACTCTATCTTGATGTTGACCGTAACAGAAAAAATATCATACCAATGTTCAATGCTACAATTTCATGGATATGGGACATTATTCAACTGAATGTATTATGTGTCATGGAAACGTACCTAAGAAAATTCTAGGGGATCACAACCAAGATTATGAAATCACAACTAACGAGTTTGAAGGTTAGAAGGATGTGGTGGCAGGTAATTTAATGGTTTCCTCATGTTTAGACAAAGATTTATTTAATTCTGGATCATCACATTGTATCATGCCTTCCCAGTTTTCTATAAAAATTAGAGATTTCCAATTTGAGTTAACAAGGTATTTTTCATTAAAAACTTTTAAGGGATGTATCAACACAACAAAGTTTTGTGAATTATTCCCCATTAAGGCATATAAACGTTATTTCTCTTCTAATGTCATCACCATTCCCATGACTTAATTTGATATAATCCTCGGTATATATTGGATTTCATAATGTGGTGCAGAAATTTATTGTATGAATAAAGTGGTTACAATTTTCTATAATGATTATGAGTACCTTATCTTTAGAGTAGAAACATCACCACCATATTCCAATCTAGATCCACCCCTATTATCTCAACTAAATTATATTATTTGGGAGGATGATAATGAAATAACTATGGATGAGGATAGGAATGTTCAAATAGAATATGTACCTATTGGGAAAGAATATGTTTATGTGTTTCAAAAGGATTTACATGGACATCATCTAGAACGAGAAATTGAGTTTTCCATTGACTTAATTCCTAGTTCAAGGAAAATATCGAAGACCCCTTTTAGAATGGCCACTATGGATTTAGTGGAACTAACGAAAATTTTCGAGGAATCGAGTAATAAGGGATTTATTTTCCCTACAGTTTTTTCCTTGGGGTGCCCCTGTTCTTTTTGTAATGAAACAAGATGGATCTATGTGGTTGTGCATTGACTACATGAAGATTAAGGCTATAACAATAAATAACAAGTAAATCTTACCTCTCATTGATGATTTATTTAACCAACATCATGGAGGTCAAAAATTTTCAAAGATTGACCTTTGATCGGGATATCATCAGTTGTGTGTGGAGAAGGAAGACATTCCAAATATTGAATTTCAAACATGGTATGGGCATTACAAGTTTCCAGTAATTCTTTTTGGGATGAGTAATGAAACCTATGTTTTCATAGATCTAATGAAAAGAGATTTCATGGAATATATTTATGACTTTGTAGTGGTATTTATTGATGATAATTTGTATACTCCAAATTCTACAATAACCATGAAAATAACTTGAGCCCCATTCTGAAAATCCTCAGAAGAAATTAATTATACAGGAAGATTAGGATTTGTGAATTCTGGTTTAAAGATATTTCTTTTCATTGACATATTGCCTTTATGGATGGAATCTTCATGATCCTTCTAAGATGAAAGAAATCAATGAATGGATTGCACTAATGATTATAACTGAGGTACACCATTTTATTGGTTTAGCAGGTTATTATCAGCGTTTTGTCCAAAATATTTCATGATTGGCTAACCCATTAACCAATCTCACACGTAATGGGGTTATATATGTTTTGAAAAAAGATTGAGTAGAATGTTTTTATGAACTGAAGAAAAGATTAGTCAATGCTCATATATTGACACTACCATTGGGGAATGATGGGATTTAAAATTATAGGGATGCTTAAAGGAAAGGAAATGGTTGTGTCTTTATAAAAAATGATTGATTTATTGCCTATGCATCACGAAATTTAAATATTCATGAACACAACTATCCTACTCATTATCATGAGTTAGCAGCTATAATCATTTCGTTGAAGATATGGAGACACTATCTCTGTGGTGAATAATGTGAGATATATACTAATCACAAGAGTTTGATATATATTTTCTCATAAAAGGAACTCACCATGCGGTAAATGAAATGGTTAGAACTAATTAAATATTATGATTTAACTATACACTACCACCCGAGGATTGATAATATAGTGGAAGATTCTTTGAGTACAATGGATCAAGGAGTTTTGAATAAGATGAGAGTTGAATGTGATCGTATGTACATGGATCGAGTAAAAAAGGAAATGGGAATAATTATTGAAGGGGAAACATCAATACTTTTTCAAAAGGTTTCCAAACCATCTTTACAATAATGGTTAAAAAGATTTCATGCGGATGATGAGGTGTTTCAAAAGAAAATTAAAGTTGTGAATGATGGAATATTGGTCGACTTTATATATGAAGATGAGATTTTGAAATATGGGAAGAATCCTTGTGTTCCTAACATAACTGATCTAAAAATGGAATTGTTGGATGATGCTCACAACTACAATTTCAATATACACCCTGGTAGCACTAAGATGTATAAATATTTGAAAAACAAATATAATAGGACAACATGAAGACAGATTTTACTGATTATTTGTCAATATTTATGGTTTATAAACATGTTAAATCTATAAGGAAACATCCTGGGAGATTCATGCATCCTCTTCCCATACCTGAGTGGAAATATTATGATATTATGATGGGCTTTTTCATGGGGCTACCAAAGACTCCTAGAAGGAATGATGCAATATGGGTCATTGTACATCATTTTACCAGGTCAACAAATTTTCTTGTTAGAAGATATAATTTAAAACTTGAACGTCTAGAAAGAATATATATTAATGAATTTGTATTTATTCAAGCAGTACCCATATTGATTGTTTCTGATCATGATCCCTATTTTTAATCACGATTATGGAAATGTCTTCAGAAGGCCTTGGACATGGAACTTCATTTGAGCACTACTGACCACCCTCAAACTGATGGACAATCAGAAAAAACTATTCAATCC
Source organism: Viscum album (assembly GCA_963277665.1). Taxonomy (NCBI): domain Eukaryota; kingdom Viridiplantae; phylum Streptophyta; class Magnoliopsida; order Santalales; family Viscaceae; genus Viscum; species Viscum album. Next base: position 1,726,715,012 of record OY728157.1, read on the forward strand.
ATAGAAGACATGTTGATATCTTGCTAACTTGACATTCAAGGTATGTGGGATCAATATTTATCTTTGGTAGAATTTTACTATAACAACATATTCAATTCAAGTGTTTATATGGCACCATATAAAGTGTTATATGGAACGATATGTCACACACCAACTTATTGGGAAGATTTTGGTGAAAGAAAACATGTATTCCCATAACTTATTGAGGAAATGATGGAAAAAATGAAGGTTATCCAAACCCACATCAAAGCAGCTAAATGTAGGAGGAATAAAAATACCAATAACTGAAGAAAGGATTTTGAATTTCAGGTAGGAGATCATGTTTTCTTGAAGGTATCTCTGTGGAAAGGAGTTATATTATTCTGTAAGAAGGGTAAATAGAGCCCCATGTACATCAGACCTTTAAAAATTCTAGAACGAATTGGGGCTATAGCTTACCGTTTGGTAGTGCCTGCAAATCTTTCCAAAGTTCACGATGTGTTCCATGTATCACTGTTGAAAAAATACATGCCTAACCTAACGCATGTAATCAACTATGAGGAAATTGAAATGGAACCATACTTTTCATACTGTGAGGATACTGTCAAGATTCTTCATACTAGAGAACAAGTGTTGAGAAACCAGACAACTCATCTGGTAAAATTTCTATTCAGAAAACACAAGATGGAAGAGGCAACGGGGGAACCTGAGGAACATATGATGAAAACCCACCCGAATCATTTTATGTGATAGTATTATTGAAATTTTGAGGACGATATTATTTGTAGGGGAGAATGTAACACCCAAAGCTTCCATGGTATGTTTACCTTTAAAAAATGAAATAGCTTTCATTGTATGCAACTTCAAGATTCTAACACACAACGACCAATCAGATTAGCCTTTATAAATAGTAATACCTACTTTTAATGTTTTTATTTTAAAAAATTGGAATCATCTAGGAATTCAAAAAATCAAAATTCACTTAGGATAAATTTTTGGTATTTTCTGAAAACATTCAGTTTTTGATGAATTGTGAAAAACAATGAATTATTGGTTAAAACCGGCTTTTCATTGATATTTTTATTTATTTCATTTAAATTTATTTTAGTTCCAAATAGATACATAATACCTATATATGTTGAATTTTATTCATCAGATTCATTTTATAATATGTTTATATATATATAAATTTTATTGAACATTTACTATATTTTATCCACCTCCTTGGAGAATTTGAAAATTTTCATAAAACATAATTTTACCGCTTCTTTGAATTGATTTTAAAAAATAAAGTAGACACGGTTGATATTAGTAAGTAAAATTTTGATCAATAAGATGAAAATAATTTTTGGTGAAGATTAACATTTGGATTTTATTTACCATGGTTAAAAGTAAATATTATAATTAAAGGAAAAAATGATATTATTATTAGCCTAAAACATGCCCAAATTCTATTGGATATGATTATTTCGACCAAAAACATCCTCATGAATAATATATGACCCAATAGATTCACTTGGGTAAGATTATGATATTTATTGTTATTTTATTTAAAGAAGGATTAAAAGTTCTATATTAATTGTTTAGTAACTAAACAGTTTTTAATATAGAGGTATACATAAAATAAATTTCACTATATATATTAATTATAAAGATAACATTATTTCATATAAAAAAGTATATTTTTTATATTTTTTATACATTAAATAATTTAATACATTTATGAAACAATGATGATGCAATAATTACCTTTTTAATAATATATTAAAATAATTGATATTATAAATACCCAAATAAATGTAAATTTAGACATTAGATTAAGTACAATAATTATATAGGTTGATATGAAATTTTAGTATTGATTAAATTTATTTAGTTTTAATTAATAATGTTTTCATGACATTAAGATAAATGAATTACTAAATAGTGTCAAAATTGACACAAAATAATTTTTAAAACAAATATTATGTTAATAATTGATATTCTATTTCTAAAAACATAATGTTTGGCCAAATGAATTATATAAGGCTATATATATAATTAATAAACCCATTGGGGTTCGTTTGGATGTTTATAGTATGATTGTTAACCATATAGTTTAAAAATACAATGATACATGGAAAATGTCAATCTATTTAACTAAGAGTTAAATCTAAAAGATAAGGTTAATATTGTGACCAAAACCTGTATAAAATCTATTGGATGAGATGATTTTAACCCATACCCACATTATCCTCTAAATAGACTATTTTCGGGATATTATAAAATGAATATTAATTAATTATAAAATAATATTTCAATCTTTTCATAAGGTGCCACTCACCCCTCTTATAACATGGAACTTCCCCTTCTCTCAATTTCACACATCCAAATCCATTTGGCTTGGCCAACCCCTCCGCAAATATCCTCCCAAATATCCTCCATTTATCCACATCATGGTGTAGTTTTGATTCTATACATTATTTTTGGATGGGTATAATAATGATGTATAATTTATGTAAATAATAAATACAACATGAAAATGATTCTGTATATACGATATACCATCTATTTACATAGTATTTTAATATCAAAATAATGATATTGTCACTCATGTGTACATATGGATTACACTCTCTAAGAATTCGATGGGATTCAGTCTCCATATCAAACAAAACTCACGTAATAATTAATATAAAGGAAAAAAACTCATTTAACACCTGAAAAGATGATAATACTAAAATATTATTAACAAAGCATTATTATAAGATCATATGTAATATCATAATTATGAATATGGTTCTTGTATAATTTAATAACAATGTTTTAACTACTATACAGGAGGAATATATACCCTCGACCAAGGATATGTACAATGTAAGGTTCAATTTCACAATCTCGTTACTTATCCGATGTTGTTTTTACGTAAGTAATTACTATGACCTCTTTATCATCCACAACTGTGTTTTCTTAAGATTTTATATAAAAAATTATTCTTTACTAGAATATGGGTTAAAATAATTTATACCCTTATTTGACATTATATGTTTTGAATGGAATACTTAATTTATTTTCCAAACAAGTTAGTTTATGATCTTTTCAACCAAATTTAGGTAAGAATGTTTTTTATTTAACTTCTATGGTGGTTTCGGTTATACTCTGCTGTTATAACATCATCTAAGCTTCCCATAAAAGATTAAAAGAATATTTTCAAAAAATGTTTTCCTTTATAATTATTTTACTTTAAATGAATTGAAAAAAAAATTAAAGAGATGTTTCTCTCAAAGAGTTTTGATTTTATCTATGTCAACATCATTTGATGTATTTAATACTTGTTGAAGTTGATTCATTATGATACTAATATTCCATAATTTATTGAAGGTTTTGGGATATGATTTAATTTGGATGTGTTATTTTTATACCATTCATGGTTTATGGTTAATGTATTGACATTTTTTATGGTAGGTTTAATAGGAATGTTTATGTAATATTTCAACCTTTTCATATGATAAATGTATTGAACTGAATAAGTGATGGGTGGAGCCCTCTATAGCTCCTTGAAGCATCGGTAGGTATTATTAGACAATTAGATGTGGAATTGGCTGAGGCATTTTGTCATGAACCAGCCAGAGTCGACCCTAAACCGGTCACCTAGGCCAGCCCGCGACAAGTCCCGTGAGGCGTTCCAGATCCTCATAGGATGGAATGAAGCACAAAGAAAACTAATAGTGTACAGAAGGGAACAATTTATCCCATATATAAACAATAAAACAAACATAAAAAATAATTGCACAGCCAAAAGTAAATTTATATAAAAATTTAATTGAACCTTATTATTACATTAAACAAACAGTAGAACTAAACCAAAAAATAAACTGACCATACTCGATAACCAACTAACTCCATGTGACACTTCTAGTCACTCTCCAACATAATGGTCACACGTCTCCCAAGGTGATCAATCTCAAGCTGAAACGAGCACAAGGGATAAAAATAGAAGAAGACTATGGGAGTGAGTATTAAAACTCAGAAAGTTAGCCTGATATTATATTCCCAATGTACTTCATTTAATATAAAAGAAACATTAATTTCAATTTTCAAATAAAAGATATAATTTTTTTTCAAATGTGGTTCCATGATATAATTATTATCAGACAAAAACATGCATGTTTTATAAAAAATGCATGTAACAATTTTTCCAAGAGGTGAAACAACAAAATGAAAATTGTTTTTAAGAGGGATACATTAATGAATGTAATGATTTAAAAAAATAACACACACTACTTAATTAACCAACCAAACACATTGTATGCTGACAGTGACTACAAAATATCCGATGAGCACAACTCACGGGAACACCACTAGACTCTAGTTAGTTGTAAGCCCCAGGTACCTCGTATCTCGGTGAAAGTAACCATAATGAATATATGATCACAAGCCCAAGATCCAATATTAGGGAGAATAACCATAACCTAGTGGTCCCCCAACAACATCATAATCATAGTTTAGTTAGTGTTTTCACCATAAATCTTTTTATGTGAAACAGGGGCCAAACCCCATAGAATTACTAGACTACTAATTTAATTCAACCCACCTAGATACCTGGAATTCCGTTTAGTGCTCAATCATGTTAAACATTTTATAAAATTCAATTGAAACACAAAAATTAAATTACCTAACCATAATCATACAAACATCCTAAAAACATGCATCACATTTCGTTCACGAATCAATAAACCACTAAAAAGTTTCGCAAAACAATCTCATGGTGTATAATAAGGCCTTGCACATAAATCCATTCAAAAATTCTCTTTTAGGGCTTGAAAACCATAAATAACATATCAAACCAGATTTGGACGCCCCAAACCCAATTAATAAATCAATTTTATGGACCATTAAATGACCCCAAATGGTAGAACATAATATACACATGGAAAACATATTTTAAAAATCAATCCCAAACAGGCCATTAAGACTTTCTCAAAACTAACATTTGACAAAGGTATGAATTTTAATTTTATTGAGGATGTGTATACACACCATTTACAGAAGAATATAATATTCATAAATCCCTTATAATACTCATGATACAGTATTTAAACATAACCATTTTCATATGGATGTAAAACATGCCATTTTCCAGCAACTCAGGCAAAAACATGTAGTAAACCAAAACTCATTTGTCTATAAAACCAAATAAAAATTGGAAGGCCATATAAGGACACAAAATTAAAAAATTTAATTCTTATTATACATTCATAAATCCAAAAAAATGATTTTTAAATCACACATAACACATAAATCCAACAGGGCAATTTACTGAACATATGACATGCACTTTTCAACAAAACAATTTATTTTAAGCACTTGAAAAGTAATAAAACACAAATTGCATGACATATGTTATTCAAAATATTAAAATATGATAACAATTCCATAAAATAGGTTCTCATCCAAACAATCCATGTGTGAATGATAATGGAACATATAATCAAACACTTGGTGTGAATTTTCGTCACAAAACTACACTGCCTTTCACAAAACAAGGATCAAACAACCATTTTGGACACCATGAAAATTATATGAATGATTAAAAATAATAATAAATAAATATATATCAGTTCAGGAAAATATTAAAATGATGAAACATCAATGATAAAGGCTTGTGCAAGGGATATCCTACCTCAAATGTTTGGCATAATGGAAACGCTCACCTGATATCACCCACCACACATTTATAAACCATAAAACTATGATGACCAGACCTAAATGAATATAACCTCCATAAAAAACATGGTATAACAAAACACATGGTCTATCATAAATTGGGGAGAATATAAAACCAATAAATAATGAAAGGAGGAGGAAAAGGGAGGAGAAAAGTGAAGGAATCACACCATTACAACTAGAAAACTCATCATCATACATTAGATGTACACCCATAGAGGAACCAAAACAGCATGAAACTCCTTAGAGGGTATTTTAGGGAACATTTGAACCAGGGGAAGAATATTTGTGGCAAAAGGATAACGAATTGGATGATTTATGAATGAGACAATTTACCATTGGAAAATATGGACAATTTGAGAGACTTTGAGAATGTTTTCCCTACTCTGTGACTCATAATAGCTCCAAATAAGAAAAATGGTTATTGGTGGTTCGACTAGGGGTTTGAGAATCTTTTTGGAGGTTCAATAACCAAAATTTATTATAAAATGAATATGTTATAAAATAATCAATTTATTTTTTTCAACTGGATAATGGGCCCTTGGGCTGGCCCAATTCTAGAAAAAAAACCCAATTTCACCATGATATTGAATTTATTTCGGTTCCAAAAGGATATTAATGTTTTAAAATTGCAGTAGAGGACAAGTGGAATGTGGAATTAGTGAAAAGGTTTAAGAAAAAAGATTTATAAAAGAAAGAAATTTGGTTTTTAAAATTGGAAATGAGCTCACGGTTGGCCCAAATCATAAAGTAGCCACCTTTTGTAAAAAAACTCATAAACAATCAATGAGGAACCCAAATTAGGGATATTAGGCATAGATGAAAAATAAAAACTCAAAATTAATGTCAACAAAGACCCATGAAAAGAATCATGATTTCAAATGAACCAGATCCAAACAATGACATGAAAAATCGGGTGTGACACATTTCCCAATTTGATATATAGTTTTGGCCAAGCCCTAAATAACATTTAGATGTCTTGGTTGATGCCTTGACAAAATATTTCAGAATTTCAAAAATTATACATTCTATCATTAAGAAAATAATATTGATGGTTCATGTGGTAAATCCACTATTAGAATACACATGAATATATTTTATTATGAAAATTATTTACTCAGCTCAAATTCCTTCATCAAAGTGTTCATGTTTATCATTTAAAAAGGGATTTGTTTTAAATTATTCACCATACCTAGTTTTTATGTTATATTCTACTATATTTCTTTCCCTAACTGAGAGTTTGAGCTCACCACATTCTAATATTTCATTTTCCTAGGATATGAAGAAGTTAGTTATGAGTGAATTGAAGGCATAATCTAGGAGGTTTGGATGTTTATAATGGAATAAATTATTGTTATATTAGTTTTCAAGATGAAAATTTGAACTTATGTATGAATCTTGTTTCTAATAATACTAAATTGATCGGTCTTTTGGGATTTGATTTCTTGTGATCATGCTTATTCTATGTAATATTTCACGGACTCTAGGTATCTGGGGAAAGGGCTATTCATTTTTATAAAATATTATATCATATATTACGATGAAATTCTAATTCACATTATAATTTCTATAAAAAAAATTGAATCTGATACAATTTATAAAATAAGGATGAAAATTTTAGAATCTTTTTAAAAACACAATTCACCACCACTTGTAATAAATTTTATTGCCTTAGGTTCTTCTACCATTGACCAGAGAAACACATCCATCGCATGCTAACCCATTCTCATATTCATTTTTCCCATATGTACATGTAACACAATGAAATTTACTTCAAATATAATCCCAATATAGGTTAGATTTTGTAATGTCGATCTCTCATGACATAATTATCTAACCATGTGGATTTAAACCTATTTTAAGAAGACAATTTTGCTAAATGTATTCCAATAAAACTAAAAAATACAATAAAATTATAAACTTTTACAAAAACATAATGACTATATATATTTTTATCTCATGGATCATATCAAATATCTATTGTGAAATTAAATTTCATTAATAATACATCAATTCATTAACAAATTTCCAATTTTAACATTGTGACAATTAAAAATATTTATAGATATATGAATATGTGAATATTAATTTTGAGATCAGATTAGACAATGTATTTTTTATTTTATTATATTTATCATTTAATTAATTTAATTAATTTTGTTTTATAATTATTAATTATTAAATAATATTTTCTTATTTTTGTGTTGTCCCCTATTGAAGTTGTATAATGGACTATATTTCTATATTTTTCTATTAAATATAATTGCTTCTTCCCATGTTCCATTCAAATTCAGGTGATAATATATTTGTGTATAATGATGTCCTTGTTATGATGATGTTCAAAGAGAGAGTTGAAATAAAACAGTACATTTATAAATAAACTAGATAATAGAACAATATAACTTGATCTCATAAATGGTTTAGAGATCATTGGATATTCAATGATTTATATTATGGTAAAAAACCAAATGTTAGTTCTAGGGTCCTATAAAAATAAATTAGAAATATTTTTCATTCATTGTAAATTATTTTATATAAAAAATTATTTAGTTTAATAATGATAATAAATTTATTTTAACATGTATTCATAAGTAACAATAAATTTCCCAACATTGGATGTATTCTATTTATGAATGATTACAGTTTGTGAAAGTTATAACATTGATTAAATTAACTAAAAATATAATTTTAATTATGTTTTTAAAATAAAAAATTATAGAATACGAGAGAGTAATATATAGTGGTTATGATTATATATAAGTAAATAAAGGAAGAAGATTTTGTTCTTGGTGTTTTATACTTGATTTTGTGTGAATACAAATTTATAGGACTTTTAATAATATAATTGGTTGTAAATATCTACTATTCTTATTAAATAAATAGAAATATATAGTTTTGTTAAATAGAATTCTAAGGTTATTTGTAAATCAGATATGAATGTTTCGAGGATTCATGAATCCATTTAACATGACATGAAGATGTGGGTTAACTAAGTTAGGTAACAAAAACTCTTACTTAAAATATATATATTGATATAGACATATATTGGAATCTTAATATTTGGTATGTGATAATTTTTCATAAGAATATTGAAGATGTTAAAGAATTCAAATATAACAGTTGAGTGTTACTAGGATTTGAATAAATTGTTAATAATTTTAAGACTAAAATAACAATAATGTCAAAAAATAATAATTAATATAAAATTACATATAATGATATGTTTTTTCGCATTTAAATAATAAAAATTAATCTTACATATTCATTGAATTAAATTTTTGAGAAATAACATGTACTAATTGACATAATTTTATAGGAGTTGTATAAATGAGTTTTACATAATATTTTCAACATATGAGTTTTTATGTATTGTAATATCATCTATATGATGATATTTTTCAAGGGGAATATTTTTATAAAATGTAAACATTGAAGCTAAACATAATTGAATAAATCAATTTCTATATCATTAACATATTATAAATTTTAAATGAGAAATAAAAACTACATGATGATATGGATGGTTTCATGATGTTGTCAAATATCCAAGAATATGAATAATAAATAGTAAGGAAAAACAAGATTTTAGTTTCAATACACTCTATACATACATATTTGAATAATAAATAAATTTTATTCTAAATATTCAATTTTTTGGGTATATAGAAATATTTGAATAATCTGATTTTAAATTAATATAGATTTACCCATAAATAATTTTTTTAATTCATTACACCCAATGTTTCTAACATCCTTCAAAAATATAAGATTAATTTTATTGATAATATAGTTCAATATAATTTATATCTATTTTCACGTTTTTAATAAAATAATGAAATAAATTTACTCATATATTATGTTTTATAGGGGGAATGGGATGTTAAAAGTTATAATAAATGAAATAATTTCAAATATACCTTTTATATTTCTTATTATGATGATAAATATTATGACAAAGAATCAAATTGGAGTATATTTTACATACATGTAGCATGAAAATACATAGGAAGAAAAATTCACATGATGTAATGAAGAAGAATGTAAAAACTCATATATTTGTTATATGCATAATTTCATGTAATATTACCCATTTTATATCATTTTTATTTGGTATAATATTATATATAATTTTATTTATCCAAATAGAAGAATAAATATAGTTTAAAAAATACATCAGTTCATCTAATCTTCTAGTTTCCAATATAGCCAAAATCATATGTCATATATAGATGATCACATTCTCATATTTCAATGTTAAATTCTTCTATAATTTGAAATCATGTATATTACATATTAAGTATTATTTAAATACTAATTTAGAAAATAATTTTATACCAAAGAATTTAAAATTTCATGTATAGAAACAAAATTTGAAATATTTACCAACTATATCAAATTTTAATCAAAAGTTTTAAAAATACATGAATTAGAAAATTCTATAATGGTAGTCAATCATAAAAATAACCAGAAATATCCATATTCTACTAACATATTGAAATATTATACATGGGAAGAGTAGAAATTATGAAAATTTTAGACACAAATTTATAGAATTTATAACTTTTTGAGAAAAAAATTGTTTAATTTTAAATGATTTTATAGAAAAATCAACCTAATTGAATTTTTTTATCTAAACTAAATAATAAAAAAATAATTGATAAATAATCCAAAATTATGGATCAGAATTATTTTAAGTATAATTATGTTATAAAATGTTATACCTTCTGAATTTAACTAATTTTATTAGTACATAAATTTAAATATATATTGTGAATGGGTAATGAGATTCCTTTACGTAATTTATGTAATGAAATTTTCATGTTGAGATTAATTTTTTTATAATACAATAATCAATATATAATATTGAGGATGATTATATCCTATCCAAAAACTCATAAATCCTCCATAATAGAAGGGTTATGTCTCCAAAACTCACACATCATGATATATATTAGTGTTATGTTGTCAGTAAAATGTGTAATTGAACCATTATTTATAAAACACTATTAATGATGAGTATTTTATGTCATAAATTATTCAATTTTTACATGACATAAAATTTGTGACAAATAAACATAACTAAGTGAAATAGTAATATGGAAGAAGATATGTCCTATGTGTTACTAAATGAGAACAATTCATTCATATCATACATTCATGAATAAATTTTTTTTGGTATTAATTAAGGCATATTTTAGAAAAAAAAACACCCATCATTATATTTTATATAAATCGTTGTAAATTGTAATTTTAATTAGTAATGGATATTATATATGAAATACCTATGATAGAAATGTGATAGACAATTGTTCGAACATATTTATTTGATATGGGAGAACATAATCAACAAAGATAGTGATACAAACATAATATTAGATAAATTCAAGGATGTGGATTCATCAAATATTTTTTTTTGAAAATATTCTAAAAGATCATTTTTACATGATTGTACAAGAGAAAAATATTCTATATGAATGATAGAAAAACTATATAGATATTATTTCTAATAACAGATTATGTTGATACATTAATTATTAATTATAGTGAATATTAATCCTTTAAAATTATTAAATCATTAATATGGAGCCAAAAAATAATATATTATCACTAAAAATATACATTGTGAAACAAAATAATGTTCCAGTATTTGTAGATATTTTTAAAAAATTAAATTAAATTTCATATATGTAAATTTTGAAAAAAAAAATATTTTGGCCAAAATGTATATTTCTTTTTCAATCCCATTGGGTCTTAGATATACCATCTGACTGGGGAGGTTTGGGGGAGAATAATGGCATTGAAATATAATCTAATCAATAAATATTCAAAAAATATCTCATTATCCTTGACTAATACATTCCTAATTATTGTTGGAGTTGCTAATTTGATATTATTTTCATTTTAGTCTATTTTTTATCCTCTAATCCTTACCCTTAATCTTTTTTTCAATTATATTTTCTCAATTTCTCTAGATTGTATAATGTATAATATATATTAATACAATCACAACATATATAATGGTTTTCAATTGGACATCCCATACTAGCTAAATCAGTGGACCTTATAATATAAAATGTGTTAATGTACAAAAGTACACTAATATCACTAATTAGTGGAAGTGGTTTTGGGATATCCACGTAATATTTCCACCCTAAATGTTTCAAGTTAGATCCTTATTTCCATGAAATAACAACCCTCAAACATAACTGATTTAATAAAAAATCCAATGGGAAAATAATGATAACACATGGGAAAAAAATAGTTTCACCATTATTGTGTATGAATTAAAATATATGATTTAGATCCTTTGAATCCCATAGATTAACCCATCATTGAAAAACATTTCTATCCTCTATGATTTAATTCATATCCATTACATGAATCATGATGGAAAATAACTTATTCTTCTTTCACAAGGTGAGGAAAAAGTACTAATCTTTCTATTCGACTTTTCCGAACAAAATACTTAAATTATTATCATTGTTTTTAATAATTATATATAAGTCTTCTTATTTTTAGAATGATCTTCCATGAGAAAATAACATCCTTAATTAACACATCTATATATAGTCTCTCAGTATATAATTTATAAATCTTTATACACCTACTAAAAATTAATGTTTATAATATTTATTGTTACAGATACCACTATAATCCTATATCTTATAGAGATTATTTTCTATATTTAAAAAAAGAATATATATATGTGTTTCACTTGAATAATATAATCATGTATTCATCTGTGTGTAGGGAAGATCCGTCCTTCCAATATCATTAGAAATCATGTTAGGCTCTTCAAAAAATATCTTGAAGATTTGATTCAAGATATAACTTTTAATACTGTTTAATTCTTCCTATATCATGTAATATTTATTTATAATATTCTACTGGGTGAACATATTCATGGTGTGGGTAGACCAAATGTGGTATGACCATGGATTTGAAAGTTTATCCTCAATGTCCACTCAATATATCATTATAAATTGTATAATATCATTTTTCATAATTTTGAATCCATTAAAATTATTTTACCAATTATGGAATGTACATGTACTGAGAGGTACAAGATAAACAAAATTAAAACCACATAAATATTCTATGAAATTTCAACAATGGGTAGTCCTCTTTGAAAAGAATATCTATATTAGGCATAACCATTGATGTTTTTTTTCCTAATCAGTTATTTTATGGAAAATATAATTATGAGAATATTGTTTTTGAAATGAAAATGGTTGGGAACCAGGAGGTGTGGAATTAGAAATCCTAATTATTTTTCAATGAATTAATATTTCTATGTGATAATTTTTCATTTTAAAAAATCATATTCCTGAATCAATTTAATATCTTAATAAATTGTTTTACATTTCCTTCATATAGAAATTTATCTAGGAATGAATGTCTTCTGAATTCTCAATATAGCATGTCTTTGGCTGATCATATTCAAATTTTTTCATTATTATCAATTGAACATCATACATACTATGTTATTCCACATTTCTACATAGAAAAACATATGATTTAAAATTATGTTTCATGGATAGTGTTTTATAATTAATAATCTAAAGACCTTAACAACACTTTATAACTCTGAAACATTATATATGTAATCATCCATAATTATTATCAAAATTACCCATCACCTTAGAATATAAAAAATAACTTATTCATAGAATATCGTTAGGTGCATCCATAAATCCTTGATTATATTAACTTATTGAAATAAAATAAAACCACCCCAATTAAAAAACCATAATGCGTTGCTAAATTTTTCCACCATATAATTTTTTACAACAAAACTTAAAAGGATTCCAATTCTATTTACATTGTAGGAACTACATCCACTATTTATTCTAATAGTAAACCAAAATTATTTCCTTTCCCCTATAAGGGACAGCAAGAAAAACTTCCCTACCTTAGTGGTCCATGTGAAATTCATCATTAAATTTATGTATTAATCAATAATTTATTTTTTTCAAACCATTTCGTTAATATCCAAATCCTTCCACATGAGCTATTCTACTTGGTGGGAATAATATAACAAACTATATTATAATGAGTGAATATTAATCATTTTTATAATATTCTTATATTATCAATGAATAAAAAAAATCCAATTCTTATTTCCCATGATAGAATCATTGGGGATTCCACATGTTATGATACCAATTTTTCATCTATAGAATGCACAATAAATCTTACCCATATGTTATTACAATTCTACCATCATAGAAATATTGAATAATATTCTCCATTATCTACAAAAAATAGTTCTCATGAAACTTATATTCATCCAATGTATACCAAAATACCATATTCATCATTCAATCTCTCGGATCATCATTACAATAATGTATCATTATTTAAAAATTTTGAGTACACGAAAATTTTAATATTGTTCAATCAATTGAGCCTCTAATCCTTTTATATCTAGGATTTAACAAAAAACAATTGGTAATCTAATAACTCTAATTAAATAATGTTTATATCACTTACTATTAAGAATATACATTATTATAAATTTCTATATCTAGTAATTAATTCCTCCTATGAAATCAGGAACACATTCACCAAAAAAAATTTAATAAACCAAAACCACATAACTATTGGTGAATAAAACATTTATTTATTATTTATACTAAAATTGTGGTTTTATAGTTCATGGGGATACCACTGTCATTACATTCATCCAAATCCTTTTTATCATCCTTATCATCATCACTTAATGTATGAATCATTAAAAAGGGAATTAATCCATATATAACTTATTTTGATATCAATTTTAAACATTCCACTCAGAATTGGATTATTTGTTCTCCAATAATTCCTATACTAATTTCACCTTCAATAAAATATTTTATCCAATCATCAATTACAGATTTAATGAATTTTTTCATTTTAGATAAATATTTTGATTCCTGAAAAATAAAGAGACATTAATAATAGGTGATCCCCATTTAATATCATGGGGATTGTGTATTATTATTTCCTTAATTAGAGTATAATGATAGAACATGATGGAATAACACCTTTTTATATCCTTTAGTTAAGACAGCATTTTCACATATAAAATGTTTTTTTAGAGTCCAATTTACATTCTTTTTCAATTTGAATTACTTCCTCTTTGGAGTCCAAATAATGAAAACTTCTCGATTAGGTAAACTTCACTCCACACCCCTCTTAGATTTTTCTTATTTTTTCTTTTTTATCATTATATTTCATACAGAATTTTTTATCCATATATGCTTTATTAGTTAATTAAATATATTTCATTATTTGGTATACTTATTCAAAATAGTATATAATATTTTCTAAAAAATACAATATTAATTATTTATTTTAGATACATTACCTATCATTTGAGGACTATATATCTTTATTTATTGATTTCGAATTTTTACTCGACATGAACTAATATTGATGTTCTTCCAAAATGAACTTTTAAAACATATTTCTCAAATAAATAAATTTATCACTGTGAATACACTTGTACTATCTTTATAGGGTAGTTGAAATCCCTTTGAGGTTTTTACTAGAGGCATAGTTAATATGGTACAAATTATCATAAATATTTTCATAATAAATTTAATGTAGTTGGTAAAATCATTCTAAAATATTTCATTTGAATTTAAAATATTTAATATATATTCCAATGTTTGAAATCATGGAGTAGAAATATTTTTGAAACGATCTATATTAATAGATATTGTCTTTATACCATCCGTTAGAACTCCTCTGTATATCCATACAATTTTTATCATCTTTATTTAATCTCATTCCAGCACCTTAACTATTTTTTATATTCATTGTGGTCCCATTGTTGTTTTATTCCAATCCATTAATGGGGATACATCATGAACAGTTATGATTTTCCCATGGATTATTACCTTTAAGAACATAAATATTTTAAAAGAATTTCTATGAACTATTATATTTACTCATTATATTATTAGTTCATATTGACATACAAGAAAATAGTAAAAATAAATCATATTTCAGTTTAGGATTTACCTTTTATGTTTTAGTAATTTACATTTTTTGGATGATATTGACACCTCATTATATTGCATGATTTTCATGTTCTTTTCATCAAACTCAAAATCCATTTCATCTTTTATTATCACCACAATAGACCTCAAACCCCCAAATTTAATGTTTATTTTTAATTAATATCACATTTATTTTTCATTGAATTATTCATCTATTAATTGAGTCTTTATAGAATATGTTTTCTTATAACATCCTATATTTTTCTATATCCAACCCTACCAATATTCAACAAAAACATCCTTTTATCAATAATATTCTACTATTCTATTGTGTTTATTCCCATTCACCTACATTTATCCAAAATATTTACACTATTATATATATTACATCTATTTCCCCATCCATGGAGTTAGTTTTCTTTCATATATTAGTTACCATAACAACCCACATTTTGTTCATTACTTTTAATTTTTCAACATAAATTTTCATAACGTGGAGAAAAAATATTGATTCTTGATTTCTTTATTTAGGTTGTGTCATATATTTGATGCAACTAAGCTATTTCATATAATAAGACGATATCAATAACTATTTTCTTCCATGAGATATCCAAATCATCAATATATCTAACATCACTTGTCATATCCTTCTCCTCATTAATATATATATATATATATTAATAGTTTCATAATAATATTCATATATATGTTTCATCAGAGGGATTATATATTATTCCTAATCAATATAATTATCTATATGAACTATTAAATATAGGAAAATTCTATACAGTTATACTAAATATAATTTTTTTCCATTTTCCAATTTGAAAAGGTATGTATAGGTATAAATAAAAAATAAATCTAAAATATAATCGGATCATGTTAGTGAAAAATATGTCCAATTAAAATAACCTGGCTTTAATACGAATTATAATTTCCAAAATTTGATTAGGTTATATATTTATTGAGAGGAGGGTGAAATAGCATATGAATCCGTAAACCATTTAATTACATTTCCATAAAACTATCACTTATAATGTTTTATAAAATCCTTATAGTAATTTGCATCATATGTTTTCTTTTGTTTTGTGGTTGATCCATTTTTTGTTTCTTATATTTTTATTTCACAAAATTTTTACATTAATATTAAATTTATTCACTAGTATTTTTCATTTTTAATTTGAACAAACCTAACCATATTAGACACCTAAAATTTTAAATTGTTCATGAATACTATTTTAATCAATGGAGCATAAAATTGGTTATTTACAAATACATTAGAATCCAATGATATCCCTAAATTCTGGTGGTGGGTTTATCTAATGTATAATGTCACTAATCATTATAAGATAAAAGGGAAATCAATATTTATATAGAATAACATACCTAACACTTAATTTATTTTCATTATATTATAAGGGGAAAATGATAATATGTATTCCAATAACAGAATACTGTTACAACTACTTTAGTTTATACACTGAATATGAGTTAGCACATTTTATCACCTTTGAATACATAAAAAAAATGTAATCTCAACCATGAAATATATCATATAATTTCAATGAGATTCCATTGAAATATAGTTCATCGTGTTTATTATAATATTATAAATGTTACAATATATCTATACAGCATGCTAGCTTTTAGAACATGAATGTTTTTTTAATATTCTTTAACAACCATTTTATTCTTACACTAATTATGAACTCTAATTAGTTTCAAAATTCCTTCCTTTCCCACTTCTAGAAATGATCTCAAAATATCAAATGCATTAATTTATCCACAATCATTATAACTTAGTGACATTGAATGTTTATAATGAATGATATCTTGATGATTTTTTCATTTCATAAAGATATTAAAGTCAACATATCCATTTTCATTATACTTAATTCAATATAAAATTGGAAAATTATTTATATGATTGTTGTAATTTGAAATATACACAGTCATATTATTCTTTTCGTGAAGTGATCTTCAGTAAACAATCATGATTCATATAATATTCTTCATATCTAATTTTAAACTTACATGAAATATCACTGTGTAAATTTGAATCCAATCAGAATATAAAAATGATCATGACATGACCACCCACATCATGACATGATTCACTATTGGTTAGAACCATTGTAATTCCCTGGAAATATGTCAAGGTGGGAATATATTCTACAGAGTGAAATCCTTTTAATTGTATAATTACTAATAAATTTCATTAAAACTCTCTCAGTAATACATATATCCTAAATATGTGATTTATTTTACATGAGATATATAAGGATAGAAACGGTGCTAATTGTCAAGGACTTTCCTTCTCAGGTCCGATTATTTAAAAATATATAGTGATAGTATTACTTTTTTTATACCACTCCCATATCGGTGATGATATTTTATGTTCTGTAATAACATATCATTCCAATTAAATTTTGGAAAATTACAAACATCTCACATGTTGTCCAAGTGATGTGATTTTGGTGTCAAAAGTGATAATATCATTTTATGAGGTTTCTTAAACATCCTATTAAATACGGAAATCCAATTTTCCAATTTATTTAGCACTAATGGAACAAAATTAGGTTAAATAGAATTAGATTCAGAACTAAAATTCTCAATATTTGAAGAACTATTCTGAACAACATTAATGTATTTTTAAGTATTCCATTACTCTTTTTGTTATTCTCCCATATAGTACAACCTAGGGTGTTTCAATGTGACTTGTATAATTTAGATAAAACATTTTTAGTTTCTTCCAAAACTCCATGATCTTTTTGATATGTTTTTAAAAAAATCTAATATCCCCTTGATAGAAACCAAAAATTGTATTCCAAATACCATTATTGCAAGTTTAGATGTTAAAGGATTTTTGATTGGCGATAACCTAGACATTAAAAAAATATCTTTTATCACAATATATGTATATATATTATTGATTTATAATAAATATAAGAATAAGAAATTATTATTTTTAATAGTTTATTTAGAAAAAATAATGGGAAATGTCTAAAATATATATAATATAATACTATTAGTGATTACAGAATAAGTATTTTTCCAGCATAATATGTAGACTACATCGATCTATTTATAGGTAAAAATATGTATAAATACATTTGGATAAAAAATTTATTTAATAATTTCATGTGAATAAATTTTGTTAGGTTGATATATATAGTTTTCTATGCGATATATGTTACTGCACATAATTGTAATAAATATTGAAATAAATTAAATATAAAATTTATTAAATAATTTTCACCCCAAATAAGTTAATGTAGTACCCAATTTATAGGGAAAAACTTTGTAGATATTGGTCTATAAGGATTATTAGAGTATTTTGATGTACATATATTGACACAATTTTGAAAAATACATAATGAAAAAATTCAATATATAATATTTACCTAATTATCATGGAATATTCCTCTATAATAGGATATGTTGTCGAAGTGGAATGAGATTGAATAAATTAATATAATTTAGAAATATTAGTGTGATATCTTATATCAATTATGCCAAAATATATGATATACATGATGCTGCTTATAAATTATGTTTTTATAGAAAATTTATAATGGGAACTAGTGAAACTAATCAAAAAATATATGAGAGGTAAAATGGATGTGTTTTGGGTGTTTGAAGATGAAATAGAACTAGTTATCATGATATATATAAACTATCTATTTAATAGATGAATCATATGTAGTCTTATATTTAGGCTAAGAAAATGAGAATGATAACCTCATGATATCCAATGGTACCCCATTCTCCATAATTCATTTCTGTTGTAACTGATAATTCAACAATATAGAATATTAAATTTTCTAGGCCCATTAAAAGTAGATATAAAAAATTTATTTTGAAAGGATATATAAGGATTGTATAGTTATCGGAGGTACGATAACATAATACTTGTTGTGAAATAATGAAAAATTACATATTTAGTGAATTTTATCATATAGAATAATTTTAATCTTGTTGGAGAAGTACAAGTAGAAGAGTATAAAATAAATAGAAGAAAACATAATTAATAAAGACATAAATTTGGAGAATCAGGAATCTAATTTCTAACTATAATGTAAAGAGTTCATAAATGTTATATCTAGTGTATATGGGAGGTTATTAGTTGGATAATTAAATACAACTCAACCTTTTTGATTTTGATTACCATATATTGCATACATTATTATATAAATAAAATTTACACATACTTAGATAATATTATTAAATTTTGATATATTATATTTATTAATATTTTCATATTACATATTGTAAAAAAGCTTATAATAGTTACCAATTATAATGAGATCACACAACTATGAAAATATTCATAATATTATTTCCTAATGACTATAAAAATAAATCTTAAGGGAAAAAAATAATGAATGAAAACAATAGTCATATTGTCCATAAGAATTAAGAATTATTATCTTGATTATCACACATAGTGATAATAAGAATATGAGCTCGTGAATATAGATACTCCAACTATAACGCTAAAATATATTAAGTTTCAAATGATTAATACACCTATAAATTTGGGTATCTATCTATTTACAGGTGATCATTGATTATGTATACCAGGATTAATTAACTTTTATACATGATGAAAAACAAAATATGTTTTAATTGGGGATAGGTATCATTTTTTATGCATGTCATTAATTGTACTGTATTTTTTGGATAATCTGTAGAATATTTATCCCTTCCCTGTAGTAGATAATGGCATCCTTATGCCTTTACTCACATGTTTGTTCCTACATTAATTTTATAATAATGTTAAATTAGAGTATTACCATAAAATACTATCAATGATACATATATCAATCTCGCAAGGAAGGTAAAATTATGTTTTCATGATTATTAATTTTATAATAGTTGATGATACAATTATATATAAATGTCAGTGTTATGGGATGGTTTTTATTGTTGGGAATAATCCTCAATAATTTTGGGGCCATGATATACTATAAAATACCACTCATATTTTATGACATTGAATTATAACTACTTGGATAAGGTGTTATAGGGTTATAAAAGTGGTATATAGAAGTTCTAAAAATTCAAACTACTCAATGTTTGGGATGATATATGTTTTTCTACACTAATATGTGATTATCAAAGTATGAAATTGAAAAATTAAATATATAATGAATTCAATTATAAGTTAGAAGTGATTATAAATATGTGAAGTTTATAAATATTTCATGTTATTCAAATATAATTTTAATATAATTAAGTAAACATGAGAAATAAATTTTAAATACAGATTCATTATTTTAGGATTCATCAATATGTCAAATGTAAATGGTTCCAAGATACTAGTTGACATATATAGAAGTCAAATTTCCATTAATAATTCATAAAACATATTAAATCATATGTTTATTTTCCCCTCAATTATTCGCATTCCACTTCCCATATTCATGACACTATTATGGTATATTAACTAACATTTAACCCTCAAAGATTTTCACCATTTAACCATTTGTATCTCTCTTCAACAAAGTTAAATATTTAAAATCCATTTTTCCTACACCATTCCATATTAATGTTTTCCTCTAATATTTCATACATATATATTCCTATATAATCTCTATATTTATGATAATATTCACACTTATTATCCCATCAATGATATTTCTCTTCCCATATATCTTGATTTTATTTCATGAATCTATTCTACATTGTATATATGGATTATTTTAATTAATTTAGATACATACCTAGTAAAATATGTGTTTGTGTAAATAAAATTTCATATAAATGTGGGAATATAGTTAAATGCAAGGATATGATTTTGTGACCCTTCTTTCAATGACCTCATAAATATTGCGATGAGGAAGTATAGTGCTAGTAAAATAGAATATGAATGCTAGATTGAATGATTTAGGATATCAAATGAGAGATCAATTTATTGTAATAAAAATACAATATCGATTATATTTTATAAATGATAGAATTCATCCACCTAGTAAATTTGGGTCAGTGGAATATTCGGACAATGTTAAGGATTCTTGTATGGGAATTATAGGAGGTGGAATCCATCCCATTCATATCAAATTAATGTGGATACTGGACGCACTCAATAGATTTTGATATATATTTTAGGTTTCATCAATTATAGTTGATATGATTTTAACTGAAATATGAAGTCATATCCTAATTATAATCATCCTTCCATTGATTAAACAAATAATGTGCAGAAGTATTCCACTATATATCATGATCCAGTACTGAATAATATACTATTTTATGTCACTTTTTTCTATTCATTATTTATTCCCATAATTATTTCCATTTTTGATATTTTGTTTCATGATATGATTTTAAATTATGGGGTATTTAATTGGGATCATATATCATTTATTCTCTGGTTATCATGCATGGGTTTTATTCTAATGGTTTTTTGTAAGAATGATGTTTTGGTGGATTTTTGCCTATTTTTTTATTCAAAGGATGGATTTTGGTACAAATATTGGTATCAAATAAAATTAATGTGTACATTCTATAGGATAATTCATTGATAATGTTATATTAGTTATTTTTTATTATACATTCCATTCCATTATACTTATATGATAAAATAAATAATTGTTTTATGAACTTTTATTTAACATTGATCATGAATTATAAGAGATGATAATTTATATTAGAATAGATTCATAAAAGGTAAATTCTTATAAATAGAGGCTTGATATAATGGAATTTGGTTTTATAATATATAGAATGATTATTATCTTCTACAAAAATACATTTATTTTATGTTGACTAGATCCAATACCAAAGAAATGTAAAATGTGTAAAAGGCGATGATTGATTAGAATGAACATCATTTGATGCTTATGTCACTAACCTCGAATGTAGTTCCCAATTTACAAGAAGTTATATACTTATTATAACTCATAAAGAACGTAGATGTTATCTATGATATGACCAAAAATATAAAATAGTTGTTCATGATAAGATGATATTTATTTTTTGATTATTATAAGTAATGTGTCTAAAAAATTATTCAGTTGAATTAAAGGTAATAAGATTTTAAAAGTAATAAACAAAGTTAGACATTGAAGATATCTTTTTTTATTAACATCAGGATTCTTGGACTTCTCAATTATGGTAGTGTTTAAATATCGAGTAATGACATATTTTATATTTAAGGATATTAGTAACCTAGTTAAAACTGACTAAATTCAATCAATGTGTATTCATGTATATTTTGGTAATTCATAGAAAATAGAATGATGATGGTGATATAGTATATATAATTATCATAAATAATGGAAATGGCATATGATCGAAACTCGATAAACTCAATGGAAGGTATTTCTACATGATGAAATTGTTGAAAGAAGAAATCCATTTAATGTGTTTTTGTGATCAATGATTTAAATTTAGAAGATACAACTCTATAATTTTATATTTTGGAACTATTTTTTAGGATATGAGTGATTTTATAATATGTACCAAACACACCATTGACAAATTAGTGATAGAATCCATTGAATAATTTCATTCAACATCCTAAAAGTATTGTATTAAAGGTCACATCTTTTTATTATTTTTCATAATTAAATTGGATTCTTGAAAATTTTATGATACTGTTGGAATGAGAGTTATTTCTATGTAGAATATGATAATATAATTTGAAAATATGAATTTTTTGGAGAAAATAATTATATTAAATATGAGAATAATCTTTGGGGAAACATGATTACTTTTATTTTCTAATAATATTCTTCAATGTCAAGTCTAAAATTTATTATAGAAGCTGATAGTAAAAAAATTAGTGATGTAATAAAACCTATATCTTAAATATTTCTTGAATGGATTGATGCATGAAAGTTAAGTACATCCACAACACAATACCTTGACTATATTAGCCACTTAAGTGAGAAATAAATCAATATCCTATATACAAATGCATTTCTCAAAACCATATGAGAGAATTATAGAATTTATGAGTATTTAATCATTATAAATCATTTGATGTTTTCTATCCAATTGTAAGTCACAATGATAAGGCTTTAAAATTAGGAATTTAATAACATAGTTGTTTTGGTGTTATCTCTAGTGGGTTATCACGGAGAATAACTCAATTGTGTGACTTTAATCGATGAGTTCCACTTAAGATGTATTTGTATACTTTATCATAAACTATACTAAGGTGTTTCATACTTTTATCTAATTGATGAAAATTATCTAAAATGAGATCGAATGTTTGTGATATTTATAATGGATAGAAAAAATTGTGAGTATGGATGAAGGTAGTTCAAGATCCTCTTCTAGAGTTAGGGGATTTCATTACTGAAAACCAATATATGGACACTATTGAATAATGGATATTCAAAGTGGAAAAAAGGATTTATTAGAGAATTATATTATCATGATGAGAAAAATACGATTTAGAAAAATATTTTATGTTGAGGTAGTGAATTTATAATTCCAAATAATTAATCAGAGTCCAACCACACGTATTTTGAAATAATTTCAAATGAAATTTGTTACTAGAATAATGGACTATTTAAAATAATATAATGTTTTCAAGACACTCTCTAATGACCATTTCAGTTACAAGTAATGAAAAAATATTATGTCTATATGCGATGTGGATTATGTTATTGTTAATGGTAACACTGAATTTTGATCATTACACATGTATAATTATTATTGGAATGTCATCTATATTAAATGTGTGATCATCAACAAAGAGATAATTTGGAAGGATTCGAAAATTGAGATGATTTGTATGAATTGAATTTATCATCAGAAACCATGTTTTACATGTATAGATTAACGACTAAATAAAATATTTTGGCAAATTCATGTTTCATGAAAGATGAGAAACTACCAACTAATAGGTGGGTTTACCAAAAGAAAGTGGTCAAGTTAAAATTTTAATTCCCATGATTAATGTATAACATAGGTCGAGAGATATTAATTATTAAGAGATTAATCATAACTCTCTAAAATTAACATTACTTGAAGTATAATATCTTCAAGGAAAAATATAATGATCACTAAGGGAATTTTGAAAATATTTATGATATGGGTGTATATTTCATTTCAAACATATAAATGACTATAGGTAGCCAACATTTCTAGAGAAGTTAAAGAGTTTTAAGGAGTTATATTAAGTATAGTTAGTAATGCAGGATAGTCTTTAGTCTTATTATGTTTCTATGAAGAGGAATCTAATATATGTTCATTCTAGTAAATGATAAATTAGAATTAATAGTTACATTTTATATATGTACCGGATGATGGTATATGGATGCATAAAATCCTGATGTAGTAAATGAATATACAAAGAGGAATTGGTGGATATCTATAAAAAATTTACACCATTAGTTATCAAACAATAAATATAAATAATATTATGTATGGTTTCATTAAATATCATTCACTAAAACATATTGATGATAAGAAAAAATCGGTTCTGTATATTGAGATAAGGATATCTACATTATCTAGCCATGTTCTTTTCTAGAAAAATAAATGAAATAGCTACTATGAAATATAATATCTATAATTTAAGGATTAAATAATGAAATATGGTGTTTAAATCAGATGTTTAATGATTTAATGATGGGATACACATTTTTAGAGAATTACAACCCATTTTGTTTCCAAATTTTATTATGATGGGAGTATCATCACCCTAATTCATTATATGGTTATCAAGATGAAAGCTGGTCTGCAGAAGGAAATGGTCTATGAGATAATGTATGTGTTATCTAGATATATAGAGATATTAATTCTTGTTCCATTAAATTGGATTTTGTATGTCGATTTTATGTGACTGATGTTCAATTACACTACACCTAACTTATGTTAACTATATCTTGATCATTTCTTAACACATAGGGTTGTGAAAAGTGAATTTTTTTACCACATCCTTGGATGATTATTTAATTTTAACTAAATAGAAATCACCTAAATGGAAATATGAGATTTAGTGTGTGGTGAATGATATATAGGCATCAGTTATCAAAATAATGATTCATATCATTGTCTTCACCTATCTGGTTATTGCACATACAATGAGTTTTTTCAACAGTTTCATATCAAACCAAATAATAAATCAATATGAGGGTATTAAATGTATCTTGTGGTATAGTAATGGTTTTAATTATTATTTTTTCATTACAGTTTATGTTTTGTTACAAGGATTTTCAAACTCTCAATTTACTATTGATTATGAGACAATAAAGATAACTAGTACATATGTGTTTATGTTCGATGGAATTATGATGAGTTCGATATTGAAACACTAATTGGTGTACTTCCATTCTGAAATAAAACATGAATAAATAATTTTTATGGAATAAATTAGTGTTTTTTATGGATAAAAGGGGTTTATAGAAATTTGTTTAAAATTATAAAAAATTGGGATGCTATTTTGTTGACTCGTATTGCATGGTTCATCTCACAAGAAATTCTGCTTATCATTTTGAGCAACGCATAATAAGTTGAAGTAATATTTTATATTAATACTATTATAGGGCGACATATTATATATTTGGATTATCAAATGGAAGTGGAATAAAAAAATATATTGAATAATTTAGTAACTTGATATGTGTATATGTTGGGTTGTACCTCATAAAATATGGGTTGACCGAGATAAATGATATAATGAGAACCATATATCTACATTATAAAATTTCAATTTTGGATGTCATGATGAGTATTGGTTGAGGAAATTATTTTAAAACTAAAACAAATCTCAACTGGGATATTGTGGAAGTTTGAGCTCCATTTCCTTAAATACATCGAGTGGTTTATTTTCTAGAAGGAGGATATCAAATGACCATTCATGAACCACCGCATACTGATGGGTTGAATGTAGTAGAGTGAAAATGAACAACACGATAATGGATGGTAGGTAAGTGTTAGTCAATCAAGAGTTATCTGAAAAATGTATTGTTAAATATTATTTCATTTAAATCCTAATAAGGTTTACATTCAATTATATTTTATTATTGAAGTCAATTATAGTATTTTCATTATTAAGAGTTCTTCCATAGATCTCAGTTGAATTATACTGTAACACACCCATATCATATGATGGAGGTGACTATAGCCATTATACATATGTTTATATATACAGAAAGGATGGTCAATTATGGGTTATATAATTATCATTTAGATATATAGTAATGTGATCATTATAATAATTTTCATCTTGATTACATGAATAATGTGAATTTGTATTCCCTCATCTAGTATGATATATTAGGCTATAAGATAGAGACACATAATCAATTTTATTGTCTTTTTTCTTTCTTGTTTCAATTATATAATTGTTTCTATTTGTATTTTCAACATTTCCCTTGTGGTTTTACATTGTAATGATGTAATAAGGAAAACATTGAATAAAACATTTCATATTTCATATATAGGGTTTAATCTAGATCATTTTAATCTATATCTGATGTTCTTCTAAAGTTGATTCTGTATGTTTAATCAGAAGTTCTCTAAGATCCCAATAGAAACAATTGGATAGTATTCCTATTATTTAATTTCCATTTTTTTAAAAATTCATCTCATATGAATCTTATCTATCATATATTTTATTACATATTGTTTCAAGTCTTATAATTAGATATAATTGACCATCATGTAGAAATTTTAATGTTTGGGATAAATGAAATATTACAATTTCTTACATCTTAAGAGCATCACTCATCCTATGTATCCTATATAGTCACAATATTTTGAATTGTTATTATACATGTTAATCACCTAGTCAATATCTTATTTCCTCTTTTAATGTAATGTTATTTCATATGTTTTTTACTTTACTTATTTCATATAGAAATAACAATATATTTATAATATTTCATATATATAACAATATTTCATGTCGAGATATGCCCTCTCACATATAATAGTAATTTCATTATAATAATTATCTCATATATTATAATTATATCATGATCAATTTTATACTGTTTATTTGTTACTTTTTTAAGGAATATGTCCCCAAAATTATTACAAGCCCATGAATCATTTAATTTATTCATATCATTCGAATATATGGAAGTGTTATTTGTAATAATATGGAACAAATGATTTAAGAATTATTAATACTAGAAAAATAACGGTTTTACAAATGAAGGATGAATTTGTGGTATATATTTTATAACTTTATTTTATTAAATTGATTTTTTGTATTCAATAGATTACTTCAATTTTTCATAATTAATAACCCATATAACCATTATATATATATATTACATTCTAGTATTAATAAACAATCGTTTTATCACTATTGTAACTTTAATCTACTCCAACACTTTAATTAAAAAAAATTTCAGAATCCCATGGGTGCAGATTCCATCTAGTAATTCATTATAAAAAATATTGTTATAGTGTTAAGACTAATTAAATATATTTTTTTTAAATTTCATTTTTATTAGGTACTCCAAACAATGTTTTTAAACAAAATCTGGTTTTTTCCTAAATGCAATGTCTTTCCTCAAACAACCCCAGATATCACTTATTCACACTTTCCCATGTAATTCCACCTATTAACTATCGTTTATTATATCCCTTAATTCATATGTTTTATTATTTGATTATTTAGAAACAAAAAAATTATGATTTTAATTTCGATTATAAATTATAGATATAATAATATTAATTTTTATCTTTATGTCATACTCTAATGTACTTGATTTGGCCTAAATTATTAAAAACATATTTTATTTTTGTTCATTTAGTTTTTTATATGGTCTTTTTATAAAATAATAGCATAGATGATGAATGTTTTAAATATTTATTTTTCTATCACCTATACCTAAAAATAAATCTTAAAAAAATTAATAAATATTAAAATAATATATAATTAATAAATATGGTAATTATTATTTTGTAATATTTTTAGGGGTAGTGAAATTATTCATATATGAACAATATTTTAAATAACTAATTTCCAAATTTTTTTAATAATTTTTAACAATAACATGTGGTGTGAAATTTTTGAATAAGAAATTTTCTAATTGATGAATGTTCATTCAATAGTAAGTCATAACCTACAACTAATATAATAGAATGTCATATTTTTTAATTATTCTAGGTCTTATTCTTTGATTGGGTTCAACTTTTTTTCATTGATTGAATAATGTTCAACATTTGATGATATTTTTTTTTGATTTAAAACTGAAATATTTTGATGCTGTTAATTTTGAAATATGTATTGAAATTATCTTATTTGATATGTTATAAAATAATGAAAAATTAAATTATTCCATGAATGTTTTATGAATAGTTGTTTTAATATATACAAATGTACTGAATATTTTTGATCCCTTCTAATGGGGGATAATTTCTAAAAAATACAATTGAAATAAATATCTACATTGTTGATAACTTTTTCATCATTGTTTACTTTTTGATATGTATGATTGGTTTAGTTCTGTTTTTTATAACATTTAATTTGAATATTTAATTTTAAAATTTATTTTTTTTAAAAATTCTATAAAATATTTCCATTTAATAATCACAATTTAAGTCTCTTTCAAAACGACTTAAATATATATTCTATTTTTAAATAATATATTAGTGAACTATTTATTTAATATGGAGTGTATAAATTTGAAAAACCCATTAATGTGTTTTGATTTAAAATTATTCTCTCTTTATTCAAAATTATGACATTGAATATTCAGAATATGTTTTTTGATTAGAATTACATATACGAGATACATATTTTAATCTTTATAAAAATATTTTGATGCAGATTCCTCAATCAATTACCCATTTAATTATAAAAAATATAATATTCATGAAATTTCATTTATGGAACATATCTTTTTCTACCATAGGATTAATATTAACTAAAAATAATCATAATATATCAATATAGTAATATTAAAGATGTTTTAGTGTTAATTTATAAATTTTGAAGCCATGTGATACCCAAACTAGTCTATTACATCATGATAACATAGAATCTACTAAAATAATAAAATTTAATATATATATATATATATTGAAATAAATTATTTCTTTGAAATAATATTTCACAATCCCCAAATAACATTCATCTGAAGGCTCTATATATAAATTTTTTTACTATCTATTAAAAATATACGAATAAAAATAAAAATAACTTCTTAATTTTCAAACTCTATAATAAACTATTTTGAAAAATAAATTTAAAATACATTCCTTTAACAAAAATATTCTTAAAACTATACATTACATAGAAATATATTTTGGAAAATTAAATTCAATTGTTAAAAATAACATACACCTTAAAAATAAATATCAGTCAAATACATTCGACACCAAAAAAACAACCAACCACCCTTTTCAAAAACCATATAACTGATTCCAAAAGGTCAATTTAGCAAAACCCATATTATCATTTCATCAAAAATATGACCACACTAGGGAAAAAAGGAGTTTTAACTAAAATATTATGAATTTAAAACTATATCAGATCTTATGAAACATGGAATAAAATATATTTTATATATTAATGTAATTTTATATTTCAAAATAAAATCTTCGTTAATAAAATATATAATTTTTCAGTCAAAATATATTTTCATAAGGACATAAATGACTAAAATAATATATAATTATATTAAATAATTAATTCAAATATTAGAGGCCATCAATTTATGAAAATAAATATATATTCATTTAATATTTTAATATCAAAATAACCCATACACATGACCCAAATGGATTAAATATGCATGTCTAATATTGAATTCAAAAATCAGTAATATAAATTCCATAATAAAAAAATAATTAATAATTATTAGTTAAAGAATGTAGTTAATTATAACACTATTTTATTTATTAAAATAGAAAACATGTTTATTTTATCATAGAACCATTTAAAATGGAAACAAATCCTCAAATTGATATTTTCCTTAAAAAAGTTTTAAACAAGTTGAATTACCTAACACTAAGATATTGAAATATCATATAATTAACATTACAACATTAATCAATATTATAGTTTCTTGTCCACTTTCATATAGATATGATGATTTAATATCCATTAAATTAATCATTCGTGTTTTTTATGTATTATATTTTTATAATTTCAAAAAAATAATTAATAATAGATTCCAAAAAAAGTAAATATTAATAAACTATATTTCAATATACAAACAAACATACTTTTAAAAATAGTTAATTATTACAATGATGAATACACAAACAATATAAAATGTACGAATTAGAATTGAATTAAATGAATATTCTATTAGCAAACATTATAAATATTATTTTTTAAATTTGTAACATTGAATATTAGTATTCATAATTTTCACAATCTAATAAAAATAATTACCAAAATTATTAATATTTTGTATCTAAATTGTCACGACCCGTCCTCGGGGCCCGTGTCGTGACTACCCCAAGCCCGCCTTCCATAGGCCAGGGGCTGGCGACTAGCACCAAGGCATAAATCCCAACAAAAGGGAAGGCATTGCCTTTGAAAAGTAAACAAACACCACAGAGTAAGCAAGCGGAAAAGTAAACACTAAGTAAAAACGGTACAAGTTGTGCTGAAAGTAAAAAGGGGCTGGAAATACAAGCCCAACTATAAAGTACAACTGAAAGGAAAAACAGCAACTGAAAGGAAAAACTGCAGCGTCGAGCCGTCCTCTAGAAGTCCCACATGAAGGGTGGGTACAGATAGCCTCCACTGCTCCTCGAGTCCACCTGACCGCTCCGAGTATGTCCCGCCCAGTGGTCCACCTCCAGGTACCGTCCTGCTCCACACGCCTCCACCACGATCAGCGTTGTCCATCGTCTGCAACCAACACAACGTAGTGCGGGCATAGCCCGTGCAGGGGTGCGTATAAGCTACTCAGTAGGGACCCCGAGACCCCCGAAGGTCTCCCGAAATCCCCAAAGGATAATCCACAAAGGAAAGATACAATCACGAAGTAACATTTGACACGACTTAGGTATATGCCCATACATATACCGAAGTCATCAATTCTCATTCGGCCCCAAAGTCCGAGCCCAAGCACAACCCAGTCCACACAGGAAAGCAAAACGTATACCCACACAGGATAACTCAACACAATCCACAAAGGAGAGTAAACATTTAATCCACAGAGGATATCTCAACACAATCCAAAGGGAGAGTAAACAGTAAATCCACACAGGATAGCTCAACACAATCCACAAAGAAGAGTAACACAAGATTCAGCTCACACAGGTATACTTTTTCGGATGACGATAAAGATAATCACTGATCCATCTAAGTCGTCGGACCCACAAAGGATCGATAGGTAACTAACCCCCGCAATGACCCACACAGGATCAGGCCCACACAGGACCTGTAGGCGCTGGCTCACACAGAACCGCTGAGCACTGACCCACACAGGATCGGACCCACACAGGATCGGGCCCACACAGGACCTGTAGCACTGATCCACGTAGGATCGCTGAGTGTTGTAGTCGTCGCAGTCCACTGAGGATCTTTGCACAGTCGTCATCGCAGTCCACTGAGGATCTCTGCACGGTCGTCGCCGCAGTCCACTGAGGATCTCTGCACGGTCGTCGCTGTAGAAGTAGCAGTCGCAGCCAGCTCTAGGGTTCCCGCACACAGCAAGCTCGTTCGGGAGGGTCCGCTCCATGAGCCGAGAGGATGATACATCAACTGTCACAAAGTCCGAAGTTGTTGTATCCAAAATTTCCGTATCGTCAGCATGAACTCAACGTCGCAGACGGCGCATCGATCGGACGCCCGGTCTGAGAGTTATTGGCTTTTTCATCCAAGGGGCCTGGTTGGTTTTTAAGGAAAAACCACCCCGACCACACTCCACCTGTGTCCAAACCTCGGGCGGAGTATTCCAAAAGATCTGTCTCACTTAGAGGAATCCACCAAATCTGACGGCACGTCAATCGGCCGTTCGTTGCTCAAGATATGAGCGTTTCCGCTCCGAGGGCCTGGTTGGTTCCGTGTACGAACCAACCTGGCCGAACTCAAAGTATTCCGAAACCTTGAGTGCGATATACCGAAACGACCGTCTCGATCCAAGGATCACGTTTATGCTGACAGCAAGTCGTTTGGAGGCCCGTAGCTCAGGATATGGCCATTTGAACGAAAACCATCCGAAGACGGGGGGTCCGGGCCCGGGCCGACCCGGCCCAACCCCCCCTGCATCGGCCGAACCCGGTCCGACCGGCTCGGTCGAGCGGCCGACGCGGGGGGAGCCGCTGCCCCGCGTGACACCCCCGCGGCACCCGCGGGGTGTTGTCCAGACAGCCGGACGCGGCTGAAGCTGCGTCCCGAGTGACAAGGGGGGGAGCCGCCGCCCCCGCATGACACCCACGCGACACCCGCGGGGTGTCTCCCTGGTGGCCGGACGAGGCTTCAGCCGTGTCCCGCGAGCGTCGCCGCCGCGGCCGGTGCCACGGCGGTCTGGTCCGGCGGCGCGCCGGGCGACCCCACTTCCGGGCGCCGGCGCCGCCGTGCCAGCGACCCGCACCGCCGCCGGCTTCCGCGGGCCGCCGGAGTCACTCTGGTGGCCCGTTTCTCTTCCCATCTGTGCCGTTGCTCCTCCCGGGACTCGTTCTTCACTGCGGAACCACCAAATTTCCGTTGCGGCACGTTCCGTCGTCGCCCGTCAAATCCGCACAAGAACGAAGAACGGCGGAGGGTCGTCGAGCCGTGTTCGTTTGGCCCGCACCCTCCGCGTTAGATATAAACAACGGGAAAATTTTTATTCCACACAGGAAACAACAATTTTAATAAAATTAAAATTGTTCACAAATCCAGTTCTTTAACTTTTTAAAGAAACAGTTACGGGAATAATAAAAAGGGGTAATTCAAAAAAAATCCCTACCTCGTAGTCGTCGCGCGTGAGCGTTCTTCGCAGAATTGCTCGTCGCGGAAGGTGGAGATCGTCGCATCGTCGCGAAAGGGCATCGCGTCGTCGCAGAATCCGGCGTAGCGTCGACGAACTCGACGGACCAAGAAACAACAGATTTTAATTATAAATAATTAAATCTGTGTTTCGTTTTAAACCACAAAGAACTTTTAGAAGAAACCCGAAATCACTCACCTCAAACGGTTGGTGATCGGAGATCGGGGCGGGGAAGAACGTCTCGGATTGGAGCGTCGTCGATTTCCGCGGATGACGGCATTCTTCGCGTTCTTCGCTTTCTTCGCGTTCTTTGCGAAGGAGAAAGAAGATACAATGATTCTGTCAAATCCTCTCGACGCACAAACTTTCAAAAGACTGGTTGGTCTTATTTTATTATTATGCCAACACATGAAAAAGGGTAAGTAACGACCCATCAATTTGATGAATTAATTCAACGAAAGAAACAACTCATTTAATTTACGAAATAAACCACCCAATTAAATGGTCTGTTAAGAAATTAAGAAAACGCGTCAGTTGACTTTCATAATGACGGGTTTTCGCGGGTGCGTTACTTAGCGGAAAAGAAACGGCGGGGCTTGTGCGGGCCCCACCTAACAAATATCCTACCAAGGGGGTAGGATATTTCTAGATATCATCCTATCCGGATCAACTCATCTTAAGCCGCATTTATGTGGCTTCAAGTGGCTTCCAAGTGGCTTAAGTGAAATAAAATAAAGTTTGTCGTACAATTATTTTATTTCTTAACTTTAAGCCCAAAAAATTAAAAACCACACCCGAGCAAACACAACTCCATAAGAGGTGTTTCTAAGCAAATACCGGCGTTGCGATTTCATCGGTGCCCTCAGAATTCGATTCCGGGCACCGGTTCAAAAGTTAGAAAAACCCGCTCGTCCGTTCACTGAACGTACCCGAGCCAAACTTCGGAAAATGATTCCGTGCACACCGGGCCTCAAAATCAGGTGTCGTCAGAAACTGCGCTCTTGTAAAATTCCAAATAAAATTAAGAAAAAAAATTCCCTTGAAATTTACTAGTCTTTACATTACTCCCACCTCAGGGATTTACGTCCCCGTAAAGATACATCATAAACTAGGGAAACAAATGTGGGTACTGAGCCCGCATTTTAGCATCCCGCTCCCATGTGCTCTCCTGGAGGTTCCCGTGCTGCCATCTGAGGCGCACAAAAGGAATCGATCGCCCACGTAGGCTCTGCTCCTGTCAATCATCTATCTCCACCGGGACCTCCGCAAAAGTCGCCCCATCATCCACGTCTAGCTCCCCATAGTCAATGATGTGCGTCGGGTCGTTCACGTATCTCCTCAGCTGAGATACGTGGAATACGTCGTGCACCCGGTGCAACTGAGGTGGTAGAGCCAGGCGATAAGCCACCTCGCCAATCTTGCTGAGGACCTGGAAAGGCCCGATGAAGCGTGGAGACAACTTGCCGCCTCGGCCAAATCATCGCAAACCACATCGAGGTGAGACATGCAAGAAGACGTGGTCGCCATCCTCGAACTCTAGTGGCCTCCGCCTCCTGTCAGCATATGACTTCTGCCGGCTCTGTGCTGTCCTCATCCGCTTTTGGATGACCTGGACCTTCTCTGTCGTGGCCCGGACCATCTCTGGTCCCACAAGTGCTGACTCCCCAGGGTCTGCCCAACACAAAGGAGATCTGCAAGGCCTGCCTTACAACGCGTCGTAGGGTGCCATCCCGATGGTGGAGTGGTAGTTGTTGTTGTACGCGAACTCCACCAAGGGTAGGTGGTCCTCCCAGCTGCGACCAAAGTCGAGGACACATGCGCGGAGCATGTCCTCGAGAGTCTGAATGGTCCTCTCCGTCTGACCATCCGTCTCAGGGTGAAAGGCGGTGCTCAGACGTAGCCGCATCCCGAACGCCTCTTACAACCCCTTACAAAGCCAGGAAGAAAAGAGAGTGTCCCGATCGGAGACGATAGTAGATGGCACACCGTGAAGCCGTACTATCTCCTAATCATAGAGACGCCCCAAGCTCTCCACTGATCCGTGATCTCAGATGAGTATGAAGTGTACCGACTTGGTGAGTCAGTCAACAATCACCCAAATGGAGTTGTGACCTCTGGAAGTGCGTGGAAGTCAAGTCACGAAGTCCATAGATATCCCATCCCACTTCCACTTCGGGACCTCCAAGGGTTGTACCAAGCCTGCTGGTACCTGATGCCCTACCTTCACCTGCTGGCAGGTGAGGCACCGTGAAACGAACTCTGCCACAACCTTCTTCAAGCCCGACCACCAGTGCTGCCGTCTGAGATCCTGGTACATCTTTGCCACTCCAGGATGTACCGCCAAAGGAGAAGTGT
Source organism: Viscum album (assembly GCA_963277665.1). Taxonomy (NCBI): domain Eukaryota; kingdom Viridiplantae; phylum Streptophyta; class Magnoliopsida; order Santalales; family Viscaceae; genus Viscum; species Viscum album. The sequence goes on from OY728157.1 coordinate 1,726,750,890, forward strand.
GAAACTCTCTCAGCACCTCCTCTCGTGAAGCGACTGGTACCAAGGTACGTCCTCTTAAAAGGATGTCGTGCTCTGCTCCAAGGGAGAAACCATCAGGTGCCTATCCCGAGGATATCTGTGCACGCCGTGTCTCACAGTCATCGTCCCCACGCTGAGCCTCTCTGACCCGCTGTAGAAGTGGAGGAGAGACTGTGAGAGACTGAAGGAAGGCTACTCCGTCTCTATCCACGAAGGATATCTACAAGGCGGCTAGCTACTCTGTCGCCTCCTCAAGTAGCTAGATGCCCGTCCTCCGGCTGAGGGCATCGGCTACCACGTTCCCCTTCCCAGGAGTATAGACTATCTCAAAGTCATAGTCCTGGAGGAACTACAGTGATCGCCGCTGTCTCAGGTTCAGGTCCTTCTGAGAGAAGATGTACCTGAGACTCTGATGGTCAGAAAAGACTGTAAAGCGCTCGCCCATCAGATAGTGCCGCCATGTCTTCAGTGCAAAGACCACTGCTGCTAACTCCAGGTCATGGGTAGCGTAGTTCTGCTCTTGCAGCCTCAACTGACGTGATCCATAGGCAATCACGGCCCGCTCCTGCATCAGGACACACCTGAGTCCGGTCCCTGAGGCATCGCAGTAGACTACGTATCCAACTCCCTCCTCAGGCAACCTCAAGATAGGTGCGCTGGTCAACCTCTGCCTCAGCTCCAGGAAGCACTGCTGACATCTGTCTGACCACACAAAGGGTTTCCCCTTCTTCGTCAACGATGAGAGTGGGGCCGTAACTCTGGAGAAGTTCGGCACAAATCTCCGATAGTATCCGGCTAGGCCCAAGAAACTCCGCACCTCTGTCACACTCTTGGGTGGCTCCCAAGCTAGCACTGCCTCGATCTTCGCGGGATCCACTGCAACTCCCACCTCATAAATGACGTGCACCAAGAAGTGGACCTCACGTAACCAGAACTGGCACTTCGAGAGCTTTCCATAAAGCTGGTGCTCTCAGAGTGTGTCTAGTACAACACGCAAGTGGTAGGCGTGCTCCTCCTCCGTCGTCGAGTATACCAAGATATCGTCGATGAAGACGAAGACAAATAGATCGAGGTATGGCTGGAAGATCCTGTTCATGAGTCTCATTAACACTGTTGGAGCGTTGGTTATGCCGAAAGGCATAACCAAGAACTCATAGTGGCCATACCGACACCTGAAGGTCGTCTTCTGCACGTCCTCGTCTCGAACTCTGAGCTGATGATAGCCTGATCTGAGGTCTATCTTCGAGAACCACCGTTCTCCCTTGAGCTGATCGAAGAGGTCATCAATCCTTGGAAGCGGATACTTGTTCCTCACTGTCTCCTGGTTTAGGCGACGATAATCGACACACAGTCGCAAGCTCCCGTCCGCCTTCTTGGCCAACAATATCGGCGAAGCCGAGGGTGAAACACTGGGTCGGATGAACCCCTTGCCATGCAAGTCCTCCAACTGTACCCATAGCTCTCGAAGCTCAGCGGGGGCCATCCGATATGCTGGAGTGGATATCAGGGCTGTCCCGGGGTACAGGTCAATGTAAAAGTCTACCTCTCTGCGAGGAGGTAGCCCTGGAACGTCGTCGGGGAAGATGTCTGCATACTGATCCACCACGGCAGGAAAACTAGGACTCCGCACGTCAATTGCTCCAAGGATGAGGCTACCCAACTGATGAGTGATGGGTTGTCCTCTCCACTGCGGAAGTCCATCCTGTGCTGCAAAGGCACCCTTCTTGCCGGTGAAGGTGAACCTGCTCCTGTCGGTGCGCACACATCGCACCTTGCTCCTAATGCAGTCTATCTGTGCATGGACCATAGATAACCAATCCATGCCCAAGATGATGTCGTAAGGCCTCGACGCCACTACAATAAGATCCCAGCCGAAGCTCTTGCCTCCTAGAGTAAGCTCACACTGCCGGCACAAGTGCATAATCGTCGAGTCTTCTCCCGTAGGAGTCTCTAGCCATAAGGATCGAGCCAACGGCTCTGTCGGAATCTCCGAGCTCCAAACAAGGGCAGTGGCTATGAAAGAGTGACTCGCTCCTATTTCTATAAGAACGGCAGCAAGGGTGGAATAGACACAGATCATACCTCGAATCATCTCTGGCGCACAGTGGTCGTAGGCCTCTGCTACCTGGAGCTGTGCCTGTCTCTGCCCGCCAGCTCCCTGTGGTCGGGGCGGACCTCCTGGTGGTGGTGGTGGCAGAGCCTCAAAGCGTCGCCCACCACCCGCTACTCGGCCAGCTCCTCTGCCTCTTCCGCCTCCTCCATGTGGAACGCCACGGTCGACCCTATGCCTCTGCCTAGGTGGACCCTCCACCATCTGCTGCTCCTCGGTACGACGGGTCGGGCAGTCTCGAGCCATGTGGCCCTGGCCGCCGCACGAGTAGCACTACCTGCCTCTCGGAAGGCTGGCTCCACGCTGTGTGCCCAGCACTGCTGAGCCACTATCCCGAGGTCGTCTGTCAGAAGGCCTAGTCTACCTGGAACCCTGAGTCATCTGTCGGCTACCAGCTTCTGAAGACTCTGCTACCTGCCGCCCTGAGGTAGGTCTCGCTATAGACTCAGCCAGAAAGCTCTCGATCAGAAGGGCTCGCTCCAGCACTCCTGCCTGGGTCGGGATGCTGAGGGAGATCAGCGATGCCCTGATCTCGTGTCTCAAACCCTGCTCGAAGGTCTGGGGCTGGAAGAAGGGGTCCCGTACCATGTCTGTCGAGTAGCGAGAAAGATCGGTGAAACTCGCCGTGTACAGGGCGACCGTCAAGCTGCCCTGCCGTAGTTGAAGAAGCTCCTGAATGTGCACCTCACGGAGGGTGGCCGGGACGAACTCTGAGCGGAAGAGGCTCTTGAAGTCCGTCCAGATAAGGGAAGCCTCATCGTGTACCTGGAGCATCAAGCTCCACCATCGTCCCGCTGCTGCGTGCAGTAGGCTCGCCGCGAGGATCACCATGAGGTCTGCTGGTGTCCTCACTAGGCTGAAAACTCGAACGACCGCCTCCAGCCAGTCCTAGGCTGCCTGGGGTCCGTCTCCCCACGGAACTTGGGTGGTCGCTAGCGCTGGAACTCGTGCAGAGATCCGAGGCGTCGTGCATCATTAGCGATCGGTGCTGGAAGTATCGGGGGCTCGGCGGGTAAAGGTACCGCCAGTGCCTCTATTATCAACATGCCCTGTACCGAGGCCTCGTCGCTTGGCGGGCTGTCGTCACGATCTACTCTCGGAACCCTAGCTGGCTGCCGTCGTGGGGCCATCATGAAAAGAAAACAAGTGTGCCACGGTCAGAACAATATACCTGGTGAGCTGACACAAGTAATCACAATGAAAACATGAAACACACACGCAATCAATGTTTTCGTGCATTAAGTCAGAAATCAGAAGTCAGGGTCCTGGTGTACGGATACGTCGGCCGCTGCACCAACACTGGACTCACTGGACTGATAACCACACTCAATACTCTAAACACTATTGCTTCACATAGAAGAAAGATTAGAGTCTGCAGTAGAACCGACCACCTCTGATACCAATTTGTCACGACCCGTCCTCGGGGCCCGTGTCGTGACTTCCCCAAGCCCGCCTTCCATAGGCCAGGGGCTGGCGACTAGCACCAAGGCGTAAATCCCAACAAAAGGGAAGGCATTGCCTTTGAAAAGTAAACAAGCACCACAGAGTAAACAAGCAGAAAAGTAAACACTATGTAAAAACGGTACAAGCTGTGCTGAAAGTAAAAAGGGGCCGGAAATACAAGCCCAACTATAAAGTACAACTTAAAGGAAAAACAGCAACTGAAATGAAAAAACTGCAGCGTCGAGCCGTCCTCTGGAAGTCCCACCTGAAGGGTGGGTACAGATAGCCTCCACTGCTCCTCGGGTCCACCTGACCACTCCGAGTACGTCCCGCCTAGTGGTCCACCTCCAGGTACCGTCCTGCTCCGCACGCCTCCACCACGATCAACTATGTCCGTCGTCTGCAACCAACACAACGTAGTGCGGGCATAGCCCGTGCAGGGGTGAGTATAAGCTACTCAGTAGGGACCCCGAGACCCCCGAAGGTCTCCCGAAATCCACAAAGGATAATCCAAAAAGGAAAGATACAATCACGAAGTAACATCTGACACGGCTTAGGTATATGCCCATACATATACCTAAGTCATCAATTTCCGTTCGGCCCCAACGTCTGAGCCCAAGAACAACCCAGTCCACACAGGAAAAAAAAACGGATACCCACACAGGATAGATCAACACAATCCACAAAGGAGAGTAAACAGTAAATCCACACAGGATAGCTCAACACAATCCACAAGGGAGAGTGAAATGTAAATCCACACAGGATAGCTCAACACAATCCACAAAGGAGAGTAACACAAGATTCATCTCACACAGGTATACTTCTTCGGATGACGATAAAGATGATCACTGATCCATCTAAGTCGCCGGACCCACGAAGGATCGATAGGTAACTAACCCCCGCAATGACACACACAGGATCAGGCCCACACTAGACCTGTATGCGCTGGCTCACACAGAACCGCTGAGCGCTGACCCACACAGGATCAGACCCACAAAGGATTGGGCCCACACAGGACCTGTAGCACTGATCCACGTAGGATCGCTGAGTGCTCTAGTAGTCGCAGTCCACTGAGGATCTCTGCACAGTCGTCGGCGTAGTCCACTGAGGATCTCTGCACGGTCGTCGCCGCAGTCCACTAAGGATCTCTCCACGGTCGTTGCTGTCGATGTAGCAGTTGCAGCCAGCTCTAGGGTTCCCGCACACAGCAAGCTCGTTCGGGAGGGTCCGCTCCACGAGCCGAGAGGCTGATCCATCAATTGTCACAAAGTCCGAAGTTGATGTATCCAAAAGTTCTGTATCGTCAACAGGAAGTCAACGTCGCAGACGACGAGTCGATCGGACGCCCGGTCTAAGAGTTATTGGCTTTTTCGTCCCAGGGGCCCGGTTGGTTTTTAAGGCAAAACCAACCCGACCATACTCCACCTGCGTCCAAACCTCGGGCGGAGTGTGCCAAAAAATCTGTCTCACTTAGAGGAATCCACCAAAGCTGACGGCACGTCAATCGGATGCCCGTAGCTCAAGATATGAGTGTTTCCGCTCCGAGGGCCCGGTTGGTTTCGTGTACGAACCAACCCGGCCGAACTCAAAGTATTCCGAAACCTTGAGTGTGATATACCGAAACGACCGTCTTGATCCAAGGATCGTGTTGACTCTGACGGTGAGTCGTTTGGAGGCCCGTAGCTCAAGATATGGCCATTTGAACGAAAACCGTCCGAAGACGGGGGGTCCGAGCCCATGCCGACCCGGCCCGCCCCCCCTGGGTCGGCCGACCCGGTACGACTCGGTCCGACCCGGTCGGACTGATCTGGCTCGGCCAGCCCGGCCCGGCTCAGCCGAGCGTCCAAGTGGCCGGCGCGGGGGGAGCCGCCGGCCCGCGTGACACCCCCGCGGCACCCGCAGGGTGTCGGCCAGACAGCCGGACGCGGCTGAAGCCGCGTCCCGAGTGACGCGGGGGGGGAGCCGCCGCCCCTGCGTGACACCCCCGTGACACCCGCGGGGTGTCTCCCTGGTGGCCGGACGCGGCTTCAGCCGCGTCCCGCGAGCCCGACCGCTGCGGCCGGTGCCGCGGCGGTCTCGTCTGGCGGCGCGCCGGGCGCCGCCACCTCCGGGCGCCGGCGCCGCCGTGCCGGCGACCCACGCCGCCGTCGGCTTCCGCGGGCAGCCGGAGTCGCACCGGTGGCCCGTTTTTCATCCCGTCTGCACCGTTGCTCGTCCCGAGACTTGTTCTTCACTGCGGAACCACCAAATTTCCGTTGTGGCACGTTCCGTCGTCGCCCGTCAAATCCGCACAAGAACGAAGAACGACAGAGGGTCGTCGGGCCGTGTTCGTTTGGCCGGAACCCTCCGCGTTAGATATAAACAATGGGAGAATTTTTATTCCACATAGGAAACAACAATTTTAATAAAATTATAATTGTCCACAAATCCGGTTCTTTAACTTTTTAAAGAAACATTTACAGGAATAATAAAAAGGGGTAATTCCAAAAATAAAATCCTTACCTCGTAGTCGTCACGCGTGAGCGTTCTTCGCGGAATTGGTCGTCGCGGAAGGTGGAGATTGTCGCGTCGTCGCGGAAGGGCGTCGCGTCGTTGCAGAATCCGGCGTAGCGTCGACGAACTCGACGGACCAAGAAACAACAGATTTTAATTATAAATAATTAAATCCGTGTTTCGTTTTAAACCACAAAGAACTTTTAGAAGAAACCCGAAATCACTCACCTCAAATGGTTGGTGATCGGAGATCGGGGCGGGGAAGAACATCTCGGATTGGAGCGTCATCGATTTCCGCGGATGACGGCATTTTTCGCGTTCTTCGCGTTTTTCACATTCTTCGCGAAAGAGAAAGAAGATACAAGGATTCTGTCAAATCCTCTCAACGCGCAAACGTTCAAAAGACTGGTTGGTCTTATTTTATTATTATGCCAACACACAAAAAAGGGTATGTAACAACCCATCAATTCGTTGAATTAATTCAATGAAAGAAACATCTCATTTAATTTACGAAATAAAGCGCCCAATTAAATGGTCTGTTAAGAAATTAAGAAAACGCGTCAGTTGAGTTTCATAATGACGGGTTTTCGCGGGTGCGTTACATTGCCGAAAAGAAACGGTGGGGATCGTGCGGGACCCAAATAATCCTTGTTTGGATACAAGAAAGTAGAGACGGCTCTGGCATAGATGTAGATTGGAGTGAAAACTCTGACAAGGTGTTTTGAGCTTGACTCGAGTTAACCAGGTACATGACAACGGGCTTTGCTGCACTCTTGGTTCGACACTCCCGGGGGATGTTTTGGTAATAATTAGAAATAAATATATAATTATCAAATAATTAAGAAATAATTAGATTTAATTAAAATAATTATTAAACAATTATGAAATAATTAGATTTAATTGATTAGAAATAATTAGGAAACAATTAAAATAATTAGGAAACAATTAAAATAATTAGGAAACAATTAAAATAATTAGAAAAATATTAAAATAATTAAGAAAAAATTAAAATAATTAGGAAACAATTAAATTTAATTAGGAAACAATTGGATTTAATTAGGTAAAAATTAGATTTAATTAGGAAACAATTAGATTTAATTAGGAAACAATTAGATTTAATTAAGAAAAAATTAGATTTAATTAGTAGATTTAATTAGGAAACAATTAGATTTAATTAGGAAAAAATTAGATTTAATTAGGAAACAATTAGATTTAATTAGGAAACAAATAGATTTAATTAGGAATCAATTAGATTTAATTAGGAAACAATTAGATTTAATTACGAAACAATTAGGAATCAATTAAGAATCATCTTCGTTAATTAGGAAACAATTAGGATAATTGTGAAACAATTAGGATAATTATGAAACAATTAGGATAATTATGAAACAATTAAGAAAATTAGGAAAAAATTAGGATAATTAGGAAACAATTAAGATAATTAGGAAACAATTAGGATAATTAGGAAATAATTAGGATAATTAGGAAACAATTAGGATAATTAGGAAACAGTTAGGATAATTAGGAAACAATTAGGATAATTAGGAAACAATTAGGATAATAAGGAAACAATTAGGATAATTAGGAAACACTTAGGCTAATTAGGAAAAAATTTGGATAATTAGGAAACAATTAGGATAATTAGGAAACAATAAGGATAATTAATAAACAATAAGGATAATTAGGAAACAATAAGGATAATTATGAAACAATTAGGATAATTAGGAAACGTGATTGACCGCTCATCTACCACAATTTTCTTTTCATTTGTGTGTTGAGGCTTGACAGGAAACTTCTGCCACCACATGTAATATCTGCTTTTACTGTCAAAATTATCAACCTCCTCGCCAATATAGAGGTGAGGAGTTTAATAATTTTGATATTAAAAGAACATATTAAATGTAGAGGTAGAAGTTTTCTATTACCCTCAACACACAAATGAAATGAAAATTGAGGTAGATGAGCGGTCAATGACGTTTTTTTTCTATTCATTGATTGATTAACCACCTGACCTATATGCATATCTTCACATTTCTAATTAGTAACATAATTAGTAACATAATTAGTAATATAATTAGTAACATAAATAGTAACATTATATATAATATTATATTACTCTATTATTAATAGTTAAATAGTACTTATAATATAATTATTTTATTATTATATGTTAAATGTTTAAAAAAAAAATAAAAAATATATTAAAATTATAAAAATTTTATAAGATATTACAATTATCAATATTTTCAACAAGTTTTTCTTTATTCTTAACAGTTCAAATCTTAAAGGGTCACCAATTTTCAGGTCAGGCCCAATAAAAAGTTTGCGTCAATCGTTTCCAATGTAAACTCTATAATTGTTCTTGCTTGGTTGATCACCTCACAAGTAGCATTGCAATATGACAACCCAAGTCATGTCTTTCTCATTACTTGTGTCATCCAATTACAACACTACTTGTGAGATGATCAACCATGTAAGGGCAATTATAGAGTTTAAATTGGACAAGGTTGACGCAATCTTTTTATTGGGCATGACCTGAAAATTGATGACTCTTTAATATTTGAACATGTTAAGAATAGAGAAAAATCTGTTGAAAATCTTGAGATTTGTAATAATCAGTAATAATTAATAATAAAATTAATCAAAAATCAAATAAATTCAAGTACATGGTTATAAATTGGGACAATTTCCAGCGGATTGACAGCTACCTTTTGTTCAACGTCTCATATCTTTGCTACTTTCTCCCACTGAAATTAGTATGAAAAATGTTCTCTAACGTATGTCAGAGCAAGTTTTTCATACTTATTTCAGTGGGGAGAAAGTTAAAAAGAGATGAGTCATCGGACAAATCAGAATAATTAGTAATATAATCTCCACAACGATGATTAAAAAATTTTATTTCATTATTCAAGCATAATTCATTTTGGCAAGTATTGCTAAGTATTGCTAAATTAATAATAATTAGAGGAGATGATTACAAACTAACTGTGTCGTCTATAATTATTGGTAATTACTAATAAATAACTGTAATTATGTATCTTCTTTTTATAGGATATTGTTTCATATATCAAATTATTTAACAAAAGTAATGGTTTTAAATTTTGTAGAAACATATATATGAATATGGAACAAGTAAATTGACATCAATCATTATTAGATGATCGTGCTTGGATAAATCATCGCAGACATCCAAACGGTTCTGGATTAAATCTTGTATATGTTGATGGTGTTGAAGCTTTCTTATCATTTGCATCATCAAACCTGGAATATTTTTCTGAAGGGACAATTAAGTGTCCTTGTAAAAAATGTGCTCTGAGAATGTTTGAGACATTTGACATTGTTGGGAAACATCTCTTGCGTTATAATTTTCAATCAGATTAAATTTTTTGGTATCAATATGGTGAATGCAGTTCTAGAGAGTATAGTAATAATTTGATTTCAGATCCATCACAGTTTCATAATATAGTACATGATGTTGCAGGGTCATTCGTTCAACAAACAAGAATCGAGGATGATGTTGATTTACCTCCCGAGTTGGCACCATCTGAATTTGCTGAGTTGTTCAGGTCTACTGAGGATGCATTATATCCTGGTTTCAAGATAAGAAAATTAGAAGCAGTTGAAAATTTTATGGCTATTAAATCAGATAATGGAATGTCAAATAACAATTTTGATCAGATATTTTCTTTGGTTAAAGCACTGTTACCTGAAGTAAATGTGCTGCCTGCTAATTATTTTGAGAGCAAAAGACTCGTTCGTAATCTCGGCCTTAGTTATCAAAAGATCCATGCATGTTTAAATGATTGCATCTTATATTCTGGTGAAAATGAGTCGTTGGATAGTTGTCCTACATGTGGACAATTTAGGTATAAAGATGCTCAATCAGGGAAGTCTCGATTGATTCCTGTAAAAAAGTTCAGATATATCCCGCTTACACCCAGGTTTCAGTGTTTATTTATGTCTCATAATATAACAACAATGATGTCATGGCACAAAAGCAATATTTAAAATGGTAAAATCTTGATTCATCCACCTGATGGTGATTCATGGAAACATATTGATCAAGTGCATCCGCCTTTTTCTTTATAATCCCAAAACGTGCAATTGGGTCATTCTGCTGACGGTTTTGTCCATTTGGATCTTTTAGTAGTCAGTATTCCTATTGTCCTGTCTTTATAACTCCATACAATTTGCCTCCATGGATGTTGATGAAAGAGCCTTATATCATTTTTATATTATTAATCCCAGGACATCCGAAATAAAATATTGATGTTTATGTGAAATCATTGATTGATTAGTTAAATTTATTATGGAGTCATGGTGTTGGTATATATGATGCTGCTGCGAAACATAATTTTGTAATGAAAGCTTCTTTGATGTGGACAATTAGTGACCTACCGGCATAAGGTATGTTATCTGGCTGGAGTACACATGGTCCAAAATCATTTCCATAATGTATGGTAGACAACAAATCATTTATGGTTGTGAATGGAAAAAAACCTTTCTATTTTGACTGTCATCGCAGATTTATTCTTATCGATCATCCTTTTTGGAGGAATAAATCTCATTTTAGAAAAGGCAGAATTGAAAGAGATGAACCTACAAAAATGATCTCAGGTACAGAGTTACAATCAGTTGTATTTTCATTACCTTCCATCACTTTTGGACCGACAATAAACCAACAGAAAATTCATGGTTTTGGGAAAGAACACAATTGGAAAAACATAGCAATTTTTGGAATCTTCCCTATTGGTCTGATTTGTTGGTCCGACACATGTTGGATGTCATGCATATTGAGAAGAACTATTTTGATAATTTATTTCATACAGTTTTGGATACACCGGGTAAAACCAAAGATAATTTAAAGGCACGATTAGATCTTCCACAAAATTTGCAGGCAACCAGATCTTGAATTGTATGAAAATTTCAGATCACAGAGATTAATGAAGCCAAAAGCATCTTATACACTGACCAAAGAGAGTCGCTTATTATTTTGTCAGTGGATTGCAGATTTGAGACTTCCAGATGGATATGCTTCCAACTTGGGAAGATGTGTAAAAATGGTCATATTACCGGATTAAAAAGTCATGAATGTCATGTTATAATGGAAAGACATATGCCTATTGGATTAAAAGGTTTGTTGAATTATAAGATTTGGGATATGATAACAAATATATCATATTTTTTTCCAAGACATGTGTGCGGTGACAACAGACAACGATACACTAAGCAAACTGGAAGAAGCTGTTGTTGTAATTATATGCAAATTGGAAAAAGTCATTCTGCCGGCTTTCTTTGACTCGATGGAACATTTGATTTCACATTTTCCACATAAACCAAAATTTGGAGGTCCAGTTCAGTTTCGATGGATGTACCCATTTGAGAGATGCATGTAGAAATTGAAGAAAAAAGTCCGTAACAAAGCATCAGTTGAAGGCTCAATTGCTGAAGCTTATTTGCAAGAAGAAATTGCATTATTATGCTCTCATTATTGTGAATCTGAATATCTCTCAAAATTTAACCGCATGAGCCAGAATTAGTGGAATGTTGATGGTGATATTAAAAATCAATTATCAGTTTTCAATCAGCCCGAACTTGTCTTTGGTGGAGTTCATGATAGATGGATTTCAGATGATGAACATCATAGAGCTCATACATATGTTCTACTCAACTACGAAGAAATGTCACCAATTGTAGTGTGAGTGATATTATCCCTTATTCTATAGATTCTGTTACAGTAAATTAATCATATTATATTTTTAGGTTACATGATGATCATATCAAGAAACAATTTCAACAAATTACAGCAGCTGGCTTAGAAGAACATCGTCAAAAAAAATTCCTACTGTTTTCAAAAACTGGTAACACACATTATTTTTTTTTTATATAAAATCAATTTATTACTTGTAATAGTGATAAATGTTTTACAAATTTTCAGGTATCTGTACATGCTAATATGATTGATAGTCGATTAGGTATATTGAGTAGCCCACCATCCAAAATGGTTAAATCTTATAATGCATATGTGGTGAATGGTTATCGCTTTCATACACATGCATTTGGGGAATCAAAGAAAACAATGAATAGTGGTGTTTGTTTGATGGGATCACATAATAGAGATATTGAAGTTGACTATTACTGCATGCTTGATGAATTGATTGAACTGTGTTATTTGGGATAGAATTATGTCACAATGTTTACATGTCGATGACTGGATACTGAGAGAGACTTACATATTCATCCGACTCATGGAATTGATGATATTAAACATAAAAGTCTTATTACAGTAAATGAACCATTTTTTTCTCTAATCAGGCACATCAAATTTATTATGCAAAATACAGTGCTACTGCAAAAGAGTTGGATGATTGGTGGAGTATAATAAAAGTGAAATCTCGAGAAAATCAGTTTTCTCAAACTGAATGTGGTTCCAAAAAAGTGCAAGGAAATGAAATTTTTCAGGACACTCCTCAAAACACATATTTTTCACAAAGAGACATGAATATCGAGGATGACACCCCACAGTTGAGGGTCGATGGTGACAATGTTGTCATTGATGTTACAACTGAATTTAATATGGCAAGAGATGATGAAAGTGGCTCTAATATAGAAATTGATGATGTTGATGAGAAAGATGAAGACATTGACATTGAAAACTATGAAGATGATGATGAAGATGAACATTGACACAGTAAAATGATGGTTAGAATCATAACAAATATATATCTATACATAATAGTTATTTTCAACTGTTTGATAATAACAATCATTTCATGTTTCAGATGGACTCGGAAACGTATCGTTAGTTGCTGGAGGCGGATCTACCTATGGATGATGAGGTTTTTGAGTCATCTGACCCTCAGGCTATTGGCACTACAGGGAGCCCTCGGAGGGGGCGTCGTCTTGCCAGACTGATGATTCCAAATCCAATCCCGAAGCGACATCCACCTCTTGGATTCGATGCGCACACGCGGTGGTATGGTAACCTGTGTATTTTAGTTATCTTTCATTATAATTTATTAATATTCTAATTGTTATATTATTTGTTCTTTTTCCATATTTTTACGCATATAGCTATTGGATAGGGGAGCGCAATATTGCGCAATTATTTTTCTCAGCCCTAGCTCACATGGGATCAGTTTCCCGCTGATGTGCAGGCTGCCATGTTCGATCATTGGCTGGTACGTAATTAAATATTATTTATTTTGAATTTTAATTCATTAATAAATTTATATTAGGGTTTACAGTATCCCGTCAATCAGAGCATGTGTGCCACTATCCATGCAGCATTGGTGGTGTCTATGCGTGACCGTTTCCGTCTATTTTTGCATAATTTGAGAAAGACGGCTGTGATGAAAGCCGGATTGACAGAATTTGATGAGTCCTGTAGAGTCCACCGACCAGAGTACATTTCATCTCACGTTTGGGATGGATTATGTACACACTGGTTGGTTGGTGGGTTTTAGAGGAGATCTGTATTGGGTTGATAGAATTGGGGGAGACAAGAGGTGACACATTGAGCCGGTAGTCATACATTCAGTGCGCATCGAGAGCATCTGGTAAGTACTTTTTTTAATATTTTATACAACTTTAAATATAGACAGTTTATTTTATATTCATATATGAAGCCGAGCAGCCCGGTATTTTGGTGTACGACGTTTATCGGGGGATGTAAACTGACCTGGCTACTGGAGAGATTAAAGGTGACCGCCAGCGTCAGATTGTGGTCAGTATTATTTTCTTTTCAGTTTGAAAATTAAATGCATATAGTCTTTTCATTATTTTAATTTATAATTGAAATTTAAGGAGTCAAATGAGGTCGCGGCCTCTCAGACACAGGCTGAGAGTCAAGACGAGACAGATGATCAGACTAGTGCACACCATTTTGATGAGACAACATGGATGCAGGCGACCCAATATGGCATCGAAAAGGGCTGAGTAGTTGGTATCGACTCTCATTTTTCTCCTGCAGCTTATTATGGTACTAATGCGATGTCAGCGTCCACCTCGAGAGGAGATCATTGAGAGACATCATCTTCTTCCTCACAGTATCAGGAGCAACTGCGTGCTCAGAGTCAGCTTATAGAGGATTTGCGTCAGGGGAAGGAGCAGATGCGTTAGCAGCACGATGAGGAGATGCATCGATGGCAGGAGCAGATGCATCAGCAGCAGGATGAAGAGAGAGGTCGATATACAGAGAAATATCAGGAGTATATAGAGTATATGCGTCATCTGACTCATAGTTTTGGGATGGAGTTTCCTCCACCACCTCCTCCAGGTCCTCCAGCTTATCCACCCCCATGATTTTTTTAGATGTAATAAATTTTTGAGTTCGTAGTTTATTGTAATATTAACTATTTACAATTCCTCTTTCATATTGGTACGAATTTTACGTGATTTAATTTGTTTTTATTTTTTTAAATATATTATTACTTATTAGTATTATTTTTAATGTCTGCATATTTTAGTAATATTACATTTAATATTTTATATTTATTGTTAATATTGAGGAGTTTATAATTTTATAATTTTATTAATATTAATATTATTAATATTATTTTTTCAAAAATATGTATGTTTATTTTAATTATAATATTATTATATTAATTTTTTATATTATTAATATTAGTACTATTATTATTATTTTTTGATATTAATATTTCATAATATATAATATTATATTATTTATATTCATATTATTATTATTTTTTATATTAAAATTTCATAATTATATTATATTTTTTTTATTTTTAATATTATAATAATATAATTTATTTATATTATTAATGTTAATATTATTATTATATAGAGAGTTTAATAATAATAATATTATATTAATTTTTTATATTACTAATATTAGTATTATTATATTATATTATATTATTTATATTCATATTATTAATATTTTAGATTAATATTTCAAAATTATATTTTATATATATTTTTATTTATATTATAATATTATAATATTTTTATGTTATTATTATTATTATTATTTTTATAAAATATTATAAAATTTGTAATAATTATTTTTTTTATTTTTATTTTTTTTATATTTGCGAAGGGAACATTTGTGACGGGAATTCCCGTCGTAAATGTTTTTTTACTGTCCCATTTGCAGCGGGACGAATACCTGTCAGGAAAATCTTTATGCGATGGTCCGTCGTGAATACCTTCGTCGCAAGTATTTTTTTAAATTTCGCATTTGCGACGGGATTCTACCCCGTCGCAACTAATATATCTGTGACGGCCAGTCGCAAATACCTTTTTTATATATAAACGAAAACTCATTTATGATAGGGGAAAAATACCATCACAAATACTCTTTTTGTGACGGGACCGCCGCAAAAACACCTATTTGCGACGCCGTTTTTGTCAAAGGGCAATTTGCGACAGAGCCCCGTCGCAAAAGACCTTTTGGGATGGGAACCCGTCGAAAATCTCCCGTCGCAAATATTCAGTTTTCCTGTAGTGATAATTTTTATTAATGTCATGAGAAATATTGTAAATGACTATATTTAGAATATTTTAAGAATTTGATAGGCCTCACATTACAAATAATATTTTAAATCAATAATCTCAGAACATTATCAATGATAAATTAAATATAATATAAATCTATTTATGGAAAATATAATATCTTAAAGTATATTTTTGTATAAAAGTTATTCAATTAATATTTATTTCCACATCCTCAAAATCAAATAACATTCATATTTAAAAAATATAAAAATTTCATATTATTACATCGAATAAAAGATATATATTCCTATAAAATAAATATAAATAATATGAATTTTTTTGCACATTCTTATTTTAATATAATAATATAATAAATTATATATAATTTAATAGAAAATTTTTAATATATTAAGTGATTCATTAGAACAATTTGAAATATTTTATTAATTTGTAGATTCAATATAATTCCATAATATAAAATAAATAATGAATTAGAATCATAATTAGTTTGAGAACTCGTAAACATATACACAGAAAATTTATGAAATAATATATATAATGAATAATTGGGAGAAAGACATAAACGAGTGTAAATAAATGAACATACATATTATTAATGAAATTAGATACAAAAATAATGAATATTAAAATTATAAAATGTTTAAATATCAGAGATCACATTCCAGGATTAGGAATGAACTGCATGATTAACTTCCATGTACACATAGGAAATAAGGCTATGATAGGGACCATTGATAATTGGCAAATAAACTCCTCCCCTGTGAAAACCCATTGATTGTATGCATATATACTAGTTTAATAGGTATCCACTCTTACTCAAAATCATCATGAACATTTATAATAATGTGGATAGAGATATATAAAATTTTGTAATTGTGGAATTATAGTGATTGAAACATAACCATAGATACATCACATAATCCATTAAAAACCAACTATATGTTTATATAATCCCATAGTATCAAATTTTTTTCTAAAATGAATAGCCTATTGAATGAAATTTTATAAAAACGTATTATATTGTACATTGAAATTTGACTCTTGTTTCATCATTTAGAAAAAAATTTTACAATTTTAATAATTTATATTAACTCATAAACCCCTATAATATCATTATAGTAGAATAAAATCAAAAACTATAATGTATAAAAGTAGAATGTGGCCGATACAAAAATTATAGAAAAACACATGAAATACAATGAAGAAACAGGCAATATTGTTTATTTCATTATGGTAGGGTATACAAAATATAAATCAATTCCATAATTTTCCTTTTCATATATTTTAACAATAAACGCCCTATTATGAGTTTGATAGTTCCCTTAGATAAATATTTTATATAAATCTTCTTGGATGAAATGATCACTTCCCTCTATAATGTATGTTTTTCAAAATAACGATGGAAATTTAAAAATCACCTAAATCATAATTTCATGAAATATATAAAAACAAAATTCAAACCAGTTCATCTCCATGTATTTTTTTCTCTTACTATAAAATATCCATCATCAAATAAATATAATTTTCTGAAAAATAGTGATTAAATTTCCGTACAACCTCCTTAATAAATAATTTTAATCTATCAAAATCCAAACCATAAACCACGAAAAAGTATAAAAATAGGAACATAAAATAAATAAAAATTATACTTATCTATTTTTTATATTTGATAACACTATTATGTATAGAAATAAAAATAGAGGCATTAATTGGATGGAAAAAAAGAAATATAGGGTTTGCCACTACCATTTGAGACTCCAAATCCAAAATAATATAAAAAATATTTTCATAACATTAGCATACACAAATTCATGAAAATACATTATGATGAGATATATTTTCATTACAATATTCTGTATCGAGGGTTTTTATTATATATGTATCATACTCATATAAATTTTCCCTTCCCCACTCGATCATATGAGAATTATCATAATCATATATCAGCAATATTGATATATAATAAACAACAAGTATATAATCTAATTCCCTTTAGAAAAACAATTAATAATATTATAATACAATAATACACAAAAAAGTGACAAATAATAAGAACAGTTTTTTAATAATTCTTCCAAATTAAATTGTTATGTAGTAAAAATATGTATAACAATACAGATTTATTTTATATAATTATTATAAAAATATTCCTCATAAATATTTTAATTTCTCAGAAAAATTTCTCAAATTAGGGAAATTTCTATATATTAATTACATTATATATTTGAATATCAATTTAGTGATGAGATAAAGAAATATAGAATAAAATACACTTAAAAAACAAATCTTCTGATATGTTTCAAAACATAAAGAAACATTAATATGAAAGATATATCAATTTATATAATATATATTTATATATTTAATTCATTTTCAAGATATTTCAGCTTTAAAAAATATTAAAACAATAAAAATGAAAATACCCAAACATTGGAAAATAATAACTTATCATGACCATAAAAATTTTGATATCTATATTATCCCAAATTTAGAAATCCGTTGAATATGAAATCATAATCTAATTCCAATACTTATTATGTTCAATAATGATCAATACAAACTAATAAAATAATAAAAAAATATTTTATGAATTTCATGTCCTAAGAATTGGATATGAAATATGTTCTAGAATTATAATATTCATGTTGAAAATGATTATGAAGAGAGTATGTGTATTATGTTCAATTGGTGTTACCAGTGATCGAGATATAATACTAGGACAAATTTTCTAACACCCTATCGTATTTTAATGTATTTCTGAATGAAAATTGTTTTTTGCAGCATGTGATACATGCAACACAACCTAAAATAGGATATTAAATATATAATTAAGAGTGTATATTATAATAAAATTTTAAAAAATTACATGATATCTAAATAAAGAATAATTATATCTATTATCGAAGGAAGGAAATCACATATAAATAAAACATATTTATTAATTAAAATTAAATATTATAAAAATATTTTTTTCTTATCATGATTTCTTTGTTCAACATAATTCAAACTAAATATTAAAATACTGATGGATTGAAAAAAAATTGGTTAAAATATGAATAAATAATTTAAATATGATATGATAAAATTCATTAAATGCTAAAATGATTCATTTTATATTGATTTTTCCCTATGGTTTTTATATTATATAATAGTTTCATAAATTTCCCAAATATAAATTATGAATCTAACAAAATTTTATATTTATTTTTATAAACTAAAAGACCATTAACAATTTAATAAAAAAATGATATGAAATAATTTTAAAACAACTAATTTTATTGAATGTGATATTTCTATAAAATCAGTTCTTCAAAATATTTTACACATTAATTAAAAAGATATATTTTAAAATATTAAAATAATATTTATATATAATGAAATAATTTTTTAATTCATTTGGTTATGATTAAATTATGATGAATGTTATAGATTTCCAGTTAAGGCATGATTTTTTTAATGTTAAAGAAGATCATTTTTTGAATACCAATCAATTTTATAACATCATCATGGAACAAATATGACATCAACATTTCTAATATATTTATTTTATGAAAAATTATTTGATGATTAACATAAAGTTTTTTAAAATTGTAACATGAATTTATAATCAAATGATTGAAATTTTGAATCTGTTTCTCTATGTCTTCCTTTTAATGTTATATTTGATTGATTAAATTTAAATATGCATATCAATGATTCCACTTACTTATGGACTTCAATGAATAGAGAATAACCATAATTTCATAAAAATTCAAATAAAAATGTTTAATTAGAATGATTAATTTTCAGATTCTATATCCTATACAACAAAATAATGAACAATATATTATCAAAAAACATCTTATAGACTATAAAAGGACCCCCTATACCCATTATAATGAACATATAACCTTTTGTTTTATATTAAATACCTATCAAATTTATCAACCTATAATTCCAGTCATGTGTTTTTGAAACTCTATCCATAATTAAAATCCCCAATCACATCATTTTGAAAGGCCCTCTTAGAATATATCCATGTCCTTTATATAGAAGTTTTACTGACATTAATCTACACAATTTTCATTCTCTATAATAATATTCTTAAATATTATTTATCAATATTATAATATGTTTTTTAAATAAATATTATTTTCTAAAAGTGATATTTTTACAATACATTAAGATGTTTATACTCATTCCAATGTTATAACAATTTCATATATGGATCAGTTTTAACTGCTACCAAAATGATGTTATAATGTTTATATTGAGTAAATATATACAAATAATGACTATAAATATTATATAATAAATAAAATATTAGGATTTTTATATAAATAAATAACATTAATATGACTATATTTTCACCATTAAATTTAATTCCAATGTAAATTCAATAATACCAAAAAATAGATTTTTAAGACATCATTTTGAATTTCCTCCTTATCTTCCATTCAATAGGAATTATAATCTCAATATACATAAATAACATTCTAAATCATCATGAAGATTACATATATTATTAAACCATTATTTATTAAAGTGGAAAAGAACCCCTAATCCAAATCATGTATAGATATTAAAATATTTAATATTTAATATCAATTTTTTATAAATAATTACTATTGTGGTAAAATTGAACTAATAATGAATATTATTATGTAAAAATAATATGAATATGGTAATTATAAATATTAATAATAATACAATAATTAATATACAAGGATTTAGAATTCATCTAACCAATTAGAAGTATTGGATATGGGTCTCTATTTGAATCACATATTGAAATCATGATTAGATTTGTTTAAATTTATAATGATGAAACTACTGGTTCATTGCCTCTTAAATCCAATATATATTATTTATTTTCATATAAATGTTATCTATTCTATGGAAGTAATTTTCTATACCTACATGATTTCACAACTTTAATACCATTTGGCCTGTAATTATGTTAAATATGCGTTAATGTAGTATTTTATACCATTATCAGAATTAGCACATTTTTCCATTTTATTATTCGATTTTAATATCTATTTTGACCTTATTTTTTTGTTGTTGAATTTATATTATATTCCTATTATTTTAAAAAATTATGACATTAAAAAAGAAATTTTCCAAAAAAAATTAATGGTAATTATAATATATCTCAAAGTAATGTTTCAATTATCATATAAAATATTTATCACCATTATAAACATTATTTTATTTTCATTATTTTTTCATGTTGACATTCCCTTTGGATACAATGAATAATATTTCACTTGATGCGTTATGATAACATTTTTTTGAAATATTTATGAAAATTAATTATTTTCCTCAGATTAGTTAAAAAATGTGAGAATTATGAATTTTTTCATGTTTACATTGTAGAAAGATATAATGTCATAATATATTTAGCATTTTAATGGAATTATATATATCACTAAAATATTTAATGAATCTTTATATCTCGTTTGGTGATATCTAAGAGACTATAGGGTGAAACTAATTGACTATGGGACTCAAATCTCCTATGTTTTTAGGATTATAGTGTGAGCCCAATGAAGTATGAAAATATAACCACTTTTTATTTTAGATACTAGAATATAGAACTAATATATTATATAAATATCTATTAATATGTATATACTGTATTTATATATTATTAAACATTTATATGTAACTATTTCTGGAATATTTATTTTTCAATCTTGATTCCATAGTTCTATGAAAAATTTAATATATTCACTCTAAGGCCTTTTTTATATTTCATTAATTATGAAGCCATTTTATTTTTCATGAGTTCCTTATGAAATTATCATGTTCCTATATTATGTTCTCACACCCAAATAGTTATCTAAGGCTATCATATGATATGTTATTGATATATCTTATGTACACCTCTACTATGTATATAAGCTCACCCATTATTACGATTCAATTTCCCTTGTCATAGAAATAAAAATTATCTATGATATGTCTAAAATAATGTATTATTTGATTAATATTTGTGGAATATTTTTATTTATTTATAATATTTTTTTAGATATATAATATATAAATAATCTAAATCTATAGGTTCTAGTGTGTTATTTATTAAGAGTGGTATTTAACATCCCTAAAAATATTTCAATACATTTTTGTGTGATAGTAGGGTCATAATATATATTTACATAAAAAATATTACTTAAATTCTGGGGTTAATTTATAAATAAAAAGGTACGGAACCTAAAATAGCCTATGATGAACAATAGTGATGTTAGATGATCAAAAAACATCATATGATTAAATTAATATATGCTAATTTATGGTACCATTAGATTGTCAATCCTTATTAAATGGTCACATTAAAAATTTGATATTACATGATACTAAATATAAAATTTTCAGTATTAGTACAGTAATAAATATATAAGAATTAATGATGAATTTATATAGGTACACAAATTATTAAGAACATATTATTTGTTACTTTTTCTATACATTCCTTCATATAATCAAAAGTATTTTATGAAATTATTTAATGTACCAAATATATATATATATATTGAATTATCAAATTATATATGAGGTGTCATTATTAATGTGTTTCATGTCTATAAAATGTCTGAAATAGATTTTTTTTTGGGATTTCTAATCCTAAAAATTTTATTATTCTCTAATTTGTCAAATTTGATGTGAATATTACAATGAATTGTATCTATATACATAAATAAAAAATTCAATGTTTTATTGGGCATGTTATATATCACATCATAATTACATTTACGATCATTTAGTAGTATAAATTTATATATATAATCTCCATCGCATTGATCCAATTTATACATTTCAATTAAATTTATCTTTGATAGATCTATATGGATTAAAAAACCTTACTTGGTTAGTAAAAAAGAATAGTTTTCCATCGAGTAGTGAGACCCTCAATTTAAAAATATTCTTTTTCGATGAGATTATAAAGGAACATGATCCAAAATTGATGTACATACATTATGATTATAACATCACACATCATTTCTTATGAGTATTCCATATCCCAATTCCTTCAAAAAAACATTATTCATTATTTAAAAAGATTTATCAATGTTGAATATATTTTATTATCTTTCTTTCACAATTATAATTATTTTAATACTTGAAGTTTATTTTCATAAACATATTTAAATAATAGTGTGGTTAAGATACACTTTAATTATCTAAAAAAACAACCAGTCATGAATAATATTTACCATAAATAGTTATAGAGAATATGAATATGGTATATATTTATATTCTATATGAATACAAATATATATTTCCAATATGGTTTCTTGGTAATCCCCATAACATGTGGTAGAGTATTAAATATAACTCATAATGAATTTTATATGTAAATGAATTCCACATTATATATTTTCATTGATTAATTTGAAGGAATTAAAGAAGAAACTCTATTTTAATTTAGTTAATTTTCTTATAAATATAAGTTTTTCACCATCTACGTCACCATTCGAGTTCAGTATAGTGAAATATGGATCAATTAATCCCTACATTTATTCACCTGCAAAAAAATCATGACCTATTTAAATAATATAACACCCAATATTAATGAATTTATCTGTCTATTTTTATGGGATGAATACATCTCAAAGATTGAACAATGATCTAAATTTCATCACATAAGGGTGAAGTGATAGGATATATCAAAGTTAACATTTCCTAAATGATATAAAGACTATGAATCCATATTGATTCCACTTTTCAGTAAAAATACCATAATACATATTCAATGATATAATTAATAATGTATTTTGGGATTAACTTGATCAATTTTTTTTGAAATTTTATATGATAATCTCATGTATTTTTAGGGAATGCATAATCATAATGATAATTTGAGGGATTTTTTAATTTAATGAAATAGGTGAAACTATATATCTAATTTGAAAAGCGTAATTTATTAAAATATAAGGTTTCATTAATGGGGCATGTAAGGCCTTGTATTTTAGTGTATATATATATATATATCCTTTTATGATATAAGTTATTGATGAATGTCCTATAATAACCACTATAATTGATAATTGTTGTTTTATTATTTTATTTGGATATTATTAATTATTTTTAAGACTTTTATTGGGACTATAAAATCCACTATATAATTTTATCAAATAGGGGGATAAGTTTTTGTCATAGATTATTTTGAGGAATATTGTAATGGTATTGAGATAATGTTAGTAACTACACCAAAAATAAAATATTATTTTTTTCATAATGTTTTATGAAAGGAAATTATGAATTAGTTTATATATTATAATGCGTTCTCATGAAGAATATAATAGTTAGTGCATATGCATGAGGATATTTGTAGGTTCATGAAAAAATTAACCATT
Organism: Viscum album; assembly: GCA_963277665.1. Classification (NCBI taxonomy): domain Eukaryota; kingdom Viridiplantae; phylum Streptophyta; class Magnoliopsida; order Santalales; family Viscaceae; genus Viscum; species Viscum album. The sequence goes on from OY728157.1 coordinate 1,726,774,776, forward strand.
TCAATGATTCATACCATAGAATAATGATATATAAATTAATGAAATCTATTATTTATTTCCATGGTGGAAAATCTATTATATATATGAATTACAATATTTTAAAGTATACTTATATGTAGAATTATTTTAGTCGAATAAGTACTATGATTTCGCAATACATTACATCATTGGTATGGTAAAAATGGTGGATGTTACTCTGAGAAATAAATATCGTGATTCATTTTCCACAATGTGTTTTTAATTATAACCAACACATGTGTATTTTCAATGTATATTCTTATAAATATTAATAAAATTATTTAAATGGAATCTTTAAAAAATTATAATGAATTTTCAATTGATAGACCTTTTGGTTATTGTATATGGTAGTTTTTTATCATTAGGTGTCATTATTAAACATGATTTATCATCCCTTTGTAATGATCCTTATCCTAGTAGCCATGATCTAGTGCCTTAATTTATTACATTTTCATATTCACAATGGTTTTCATCCAGAAATACTGATCAGTTTAGTAGTTTTTGAAACATCATTTCTTGGGTTTTACACACCAATGTGTAGAGTTAGTCCTCTAAATGATCTCAAAAATGCCTCCTTATACATGAGAGGATGCAGACGACTATCAAGGGTGTATAATTGATTGCAAGGAGACAATGACATATTTTTTTAGAGTAATAAACCTTTGGAATTAAATAAAAAATAACATCTCAGTAACCAAAAGTTCTAAAACTAGAACCACACCATTATAATAAGATAAAAAATGGAAATTAAATATAAAACTAAACAATAGTTATGTCATGCCAAAATATATTTCTAGTGTCAAAATGAAATCTCAAAGTAAATAAAACAATGCCTCCCAAGTTGGTCCCAATCCACATCTAGTTCCTTTATCTATACTCCATAACCAAATTAATCATCTAACTCTAGGAGTATTTCATTGAACTATCATCCAAGAATGTAATATATTCAGGTACCGATCTGGCAGAAAGAGAAGGGGCGAGTACAACTTATTAAGAAACCATCAATTTTTTTATAAAAAAATATCTAGTGAGTAATAGTATATTTAATTGTATAAAAATAAAAATACAATCCATAGGTAAATATTTATCACATTATCATTTATTAATAATTTGAACACATAAACTCTTGGTTTCTAGAGGATACCCGAACCTCAATACCTACTTCATCCCTCATTGAAGTCTAAACTATCCCCAATGAATATTTTATTCTTTAATTTCAATGTTTCTATTCATTATCTCATGTCACATCATATAATTCAATTTTTTCAATTAAATAAAACAATTCATATCTGATAATTCCACTTTACCATTCTAGATTTCAATTTACACATGAGTTCCATTGTTACCATTCATCCTCTTAGTTACATGTGACGACAACCTATTAATTAATTCAACACTAAATTAATCATCTCAATCCCATTAATTAACACAATTATAAAATAATATTATAAAAAATATTAATGAAACAGAAAATTAATTAATCATTATAATCTCATTCATTAACTAAAAATTTAATAAATCATATCTTCCTCATTAATTAACTCAAAAATTAAATAATCTTCCCGATCATACTAATTAACTCTACAGTTTATTAATAATATAAACTAGATTAACTAAATAAATAGTTAAATAATCTTCTTTATTCATTAGTAATTCAATAATTAGTTTATGAAATTTATTACCATAAGTAATTTCCCAAATAATTAATAAAAAACAAAAATCCAAAATATCCCATAAATAATTCATGATTTATATATTAAAATAATAATATAAATTTCATATAATTAATTCCGTATTTAATCCATCAATTTAGTATTGTGATATCCAATAATTAATTTATCAATTAATTATTAATTATTTATAATTCCAATAACACCAATTTCACATATTGCCTTAGTAATTAATTCAACATAATAAATTAGCTAAATCAAAACTCAATGGAAAAAAACATAATAGTAATTATTCAATTAATTAAACAAAATTGTAGTTGATACTATGGGATTTGAATTATATACCATCATATTTTTAATGAAAAATCACTCCATAGAAAACACAAGAATTTGAGTTTCACAACAACTTTGGAAGAGTTCCTAATCTAAAACCCTAAATCAATATTGTAAAAATTAACATACTCCAATTCTAGATATATTTATACAAATATAGATCTATATATCATCAAAACATATGAATAATGCCTTTATAACATGTAATATTAAAGGAAAAAAATTAGAAACAACGAGTATTGGATTCACATACCATGAGAGGTACGTATCATCAATCCAAGATTCGAATCATGATGAAAATAGTTTAGAAGGCCTTTAAATCCATAATGTATTATCTAGAATCTATTTAAATCATTTGTGGTTGATCTATGATATTTGATGGTATTAAATTGGGCTTGGTAAAACATTTTAATAAAATTCCACGGATAAAAATATCATATGCATGATTTTATTCTTGAGGCCCTGGGTTTATCTTAACCATGTCCCTTAACTGTGCCACTCTATTAGGGGGTTCATAAGTTCCATGTAGGGTTGAAACGGTTCGTCGATCGATGCACCAACCATTAAAATCCATACTGTCCTGGGTAGAATGGTTTTTTGGGCTAGGGAACATGGTTATAGAAAACCCTGAACAAAACATGAACTGCCCAATTTCTTTGATTTATCTCCAAATTTCACCCAAAACATCCCCAGGTAACACCCTAAAGATATTTAATCATTCAGTGATAAAATAATACATTTAAATTAGCCTGATACATCTAAAAAAGATTATGTTTTTACAACTGATCCACCATATAATAGATCTTCATCAAGTTGCACTCCCAGTTCACTCTTAGATTCCATGTTAAAAAGACTAGGCCACTTCAATCTTATATCCTCCTATCTCATCCAAGATTCCTCTAAAATAATCACATGTTGTCAAAACACACCAATTATCAGTCTAGTCATTCCAACTAATAATTACTCTTTGTTATCCAATACATGTATCATACGCTCATCAAAGGTTATATCTCTCTAAATCATAACTATAAAGACTTGGAATTTATGTGGAAATTTTTTTTCTGAAATACATGGGAATTTTTCGAGTCCACAATTTTCTAACGGTGCATGATTATGAGGCTCAGTTTTCCTAGAATCAATTTATAAATTTTTTATTAGTTATGATCAGTAAACGTACGTGCGTGATTTTATAAATTTTGAACCGGTTCTCGAAACTGAAGTCTGAGGGCACTGTTGAACTTGCAGCATCGGTGATTTCTTAATATTACCTTCACCGTAGTTGCGTTATAACGAGAGTGGATGTTATATTTTGGTGCTTTTTAATTAAATTGTATAAAAAAATGTGTTATCTTTATTTTAACTTTGGTGTGTAAAATATCTAGGAGGTGGTCCGACAGGGTCGGACTAGACCCATACATGTTTGGCCAGTTTACAACTTTTTTCCCCTATCTTGGGATACAATGTCCATTTAGAGAACCGCCTACGTCGATGGGAGGATTAGAGAAATATACTTATTTTGGCATACCCCACTTGAGGATTGGACATAGTTGGAGTACAGACTAGTTGGTTTGAACCTAAAAATCAACTGAGCCCTTGGGATGGAAATGCCAATAACTTACAGATCGGGCATCTGATGGATGCATCGTCTATCACGTTGGAACCCTTATGACATGGAAGTCCTTTGGGTTACTCCATTGTACAGTTTAGTTGTGGTTGAGGTATGACCGATTTGATGAGGGAATATTATACGGATCTCAAGCGCATCGGGTGCGAGGAATCCAGTGGCTGATAGTGAGGCGGAGGTTGGAGATAGAACATATGGAGGTATGTGCACAATGATCCTTTGTTGGTCAGTTCATACCGATCCAATGATGGTCAGATCTTGTGTGGGTAATTTTGGGGGTTAATACCTATCGATCATGTGTGGGTCAAACTCTGTATGGTCAGAATCAGTGTCTCTTGACAGAATAATATGATTTTGCTTCACGACTAGTCATATATACTTCTATAATTCACTGACGTCTTGGTTGAGCTGAGTCAATGACTTTCGTCTTTTCCTCATGATTGAGATGGGTTACTAAATAACTTTTTTATATGTATGGGAAGATACCTAAGTAAGGGTTATTTGTTGATTCCGTACATTGTGGTTATCCATGTTGGATTTTGTGAGACCTTGAGGGACTTAGGGTCTCTACTGAGTATCATTATACTCACCCTTGCTTAGGCTATACCCGAACCTCGATGTGTTGGTTGGAGATGACAGACAACGCTGATCGGGATAGAGTGTAGCAGAACTGGACGGTACCCAGAGGAGGACCACTCGACAAGACGTACACGGTGAAGACAAACATACATGGGTGCTGAGGAGGAAATATGTACTCACCATTCATGTGGTAATTCCGTAGGAGGACCCAATAGCTACTTTACTTCTTTTCTTCAATTTTACTAGATTTTCATTTTTATTATAATTTACTATTGGGCATGTATATGTGGCCCCTTTACTTTCAGCACACTCTTTTGTATTCTGTTTTACTTAATGTTTTTACTTCCAATTGCATACTCTGTTGTGTTTTTACTATTATAAAGTAAATACCTTCCCAATTTAGGGTTTTATGCCTTTGGTTCTAGTTGCCAACCCCTGGCCTATGGAAGGTGGGCTTGGGGTATTCACGATATGGGCCCCAGGGGATGGGTCGTGAAAAATTGGTATCGTAGGAGTCATTTCTCTAGAATATATTATGACTATGATTATTCTTTTCTGTGAAGATATATTGTAAAGGGTAGCGAGTGTGGTTTTCAGTTCAGGGAGTCCAGTGTTAGTGATGCCGCTGACGTATTCGTACACCAGGACCATGACTTCTGATTTTTGACTTAGTGCACGAAAACACTGATTGTGTGTGTGTTTCAAATGCTTCTCTTTAAGTCAGCTCAACCAGGTCAGCTCACTTTGTATAATGTTTTGACCGTGTCGCATCGGTTCCTTTCAGGATGCCTCCCTGTGGATGACCAGTTAGATCCATAAGAGTCGTACGCTCTGACATCCCACTTAGTGACGATGCCATGTTGCAGGGCCCCTTTCCAATTGAGGCTCCAACCAAGGTACCATCAGCAACACCACCCGTTCGGCCATCGATGCCACCATCCCCAGGAGTTGATGATGCACGCCGCTTGAGGGAATTGCATGAGTTCTAGCGCTATAGGCCACCTAGGTTCTAGGGAGAGATGAAACCATATACGATTAAGGATTGGATGGAGGCTGTGATGAAGGACTTCATGCTAGTATGGATGCCAGCAGACTTCATGGTGATCCTTGCCGAAATCCTCCTTCATGCAGTAGTAGGAAAATGGTGTAGCATGATGCTCTAGGTGCATGACAAGTCAACACTTATATAGGCAGACTTTGAGAGCCTCTTCCAGGTGGAGATTCTACCATCCACCCTTCGAGCGATGGGGATACAAGAGCTACTACATATACAACTGGGTATCATGACTGTATATCAGTACTCAGCGAGGTTCACCTACCTCTCGCACTACTCTACAGATATGGTACGTGACCCATTCTTCAGGGCCCAATCCTTTAAGTAGGGAATCAGGAGAGAGATCAGGGCTTCGATGATCTACCTCAGCATCCTGATGTAGGAGGGGGTGTTGACAGAGCCCTCATAGTAGATAGTTTCCTTGCTGATTAGTCCCCCGAACCGAGACCCACTCATAGTCGATATGCATCAGAGTCCTCTACAGATGGCAGTAGACAGATCACATAGAGGTCCAAGAGGACAATACCTACAGGTGGTCGACCATACGACTTAGGATCGGTTGTGCAGGGCACCCAGTTTGGAGACAGAGCCAGATATGCCCGCAGCGGGCAGTGTTACCCATGCGGCGGGTTGGGTCACATGGCTCGTGACTGTTTGACCCGCCATGCTATTGATCAACAGACAGTTGAGGGACCTCCCAAGAAGATGCACGGGGTCGATCGTGGCTATATGCAGGGAGAAAGAGGACGTGGAAGAGGAGCCAGTCCAGGATCTGGTGGAGGTCGACATTACGAGGTGATACCGCCACCACCACCAGGGGGATATACCCGACCATAGGGAGCTGGCGGACATGTGAAAGTTCAGCTTCAAGAAGCTGATTCATACAACCGTGGCGCTCCAGAGATGATTAGAGGTATTATCTGTGTCTACATCACCTTAGCCACAATTCTTATAGACACATGTGCCAGTCACTCATTCATATCCACTGCCCTCATTTAGAGCATAGAGATTCCGAAGGAGCTGTTGGCTTGATCCATATAGCTAGAGACACTTATGGTAGGAGACTCGATGATTCATCACTGGTGCTAGTAGTGTGAGCATACTTTAGGAGGTGATAACATTGGATATGATCTCCTCGCAGAGGGGTCGAGTCCTTACAACGTCGTATTGGGAATTAACTGGTTATCTACCGTCCATGCTTAGATTGACAGTATTAGGTGCAATGTGCAGAGTGTCTTCACGGATAATACCAGGTTCACCTTCCCCAGCAAGATGGGAACCTTTTCAACATAGGATGAACTTAATCGGAGGAGGGTATAACCGATCACTCACAAGTTGGCTTCTCTTACCCTTGGAGCAGTAGATGTAGAGAGCCCGACTTATCCTGTAGTGGTGGACCAGTACACAGATGTTTTCACTGACAATGTTCTAGGACTAACTCCTCACAGAGAGGTGGACTTCTACATTTACCTGTATCTAGGGATGGCAACGATATCTACTCCAGCATATCAGATTGATCTCACGGAGCTTCATGAGCTACATGTACAACATGAAGACTTTCCGGGGAAGGGATTCATCTGACCTAGTGTTTCTACCAGGGCAGCCCCGATTCTGTTCACCAAGAAAGAGGATGGGGGACTGAGGCTCTATGTCGACTACCTTCACCTGAACCAGGTGAATGTGAAGAACAAGTTCCCACTTTTATGGATTGACGACCTCTTTGATCAGCTCAAGGGAGAACGATGGTTCTCAAAGATAGACCTTAGATCCAGCTATCACCAGCTCAAAGATCGAGAAACTATTGTGCATAAGATGACCATCGATTGTCGTTACGGCCATTACCAGTTCTTGGTTTTGACCTTTGGCGTAACCAATGATGCAGTAGTGTTCATGAGTCTCATGAACAGGAACTTCCGGCCTTAACTCAATCGCTTTGTCCAAGTCTTCATCGATGACATTCAGATCTACTCGACTACTGAGGAGGAGCATGCCTACCATTTGATTATAGTACTGGACACACTCTTGGAGAACCTGCTTTATGGTAATCTCTTAAAGATCCAATTTTGGATTCGAGAGGTTAAATTATTAGTACACATAATCTCGGAAGTTGGAGTTACAGTATATCCAGCAATGATTGAGGTAGTACTTTCTTGGGAGCCACCCAAGAGTGTTTCAGAGGTACAGAGTTTCCTGGGGTATGCTGGATACTATTGGAGGTTCGTTCCAGAATTCTTTAGAGTTTCAACACCCCTATCCTCCTTGAAAAATAAAGGGAAACCCTTCGTGTGGTTTGAGATATTCCTACAGAGCATTCAGGAGCAGAGGCAGAGGCTGACTAGTGCCCCCACTTTGAGGCTTCCAGAGGAGGGTGCAGGGTATATAGTTTACTGTGATGCATCAGAGATTAGACTCGGGTGCGTCCTGATGCAGGAGCAAGCTTTGATTGCATTTAGTTCTCGGCATCTGAGAAATCATGAGGATAGGTATGGTACCCATGACCCAGAGTTAGTAGCAGTGGTCTTTTCCATGAATAGGTCACGACACTATCTGATGGGAAAACATTTTACCGTGTACTCTAATCACAAGAGTTTCAGGTATATCTTCATTCAGAAGGAACAGAACTGGAGAGAACGTCATTGGGATGAGTTCCTCCAGGACTATGACATTTAGATAGTCTATACTCCTGGGAAGGGGAACGTTGTTGCAGATGCTCTCAGCTGGAGATCTGGTATACAGCTGCTAGGAGATGCGACAGAGCAGATAGCTGCCTTATTGATATCTTTTGTGGATATGGATGGAGAAGTCTATCTACAGTCTCTTATAGTCACTCTTCCACTTCATCAGCAAGTCAGGGAGGTACAACATGATGATACTGACTATGAGATGCGATGTGCTCAATTATCTACAGGGAAGGCACCTGATGGATTTTTCGAAGGTGGGAAGCTTGTCATCCTCTTCAGAGGACGTACTATGGTACCAGTTGAACTTCAGGTGGATTTGTTGAGGGAGTTCCACACTTCCCCTTTAGCGGTACAACCAGGAGTGTTTAAGATGTTCCGGGACCTTAGACTATAGAATTGGTGACCATGTCTGAAGAGGGTGGTATCATGGTTTGTCTCACGGTGCCTCACTTTTCAGCAAGTGAAGGTAGAGCACCAGGTACGAGAAGGATTGGTTACACCCTTAGAGGTCCCAGAGTGGATGTGGGATGGGATATCCATGGACATCATGACAGGTCTTCCAGTACATCCAGGAGTCACAACTTGATTTGGTTGATTTTTGACCGACTCACCAGGTCGGTCCACTTCCCACCGATTAGAGAGCAGGGTTCAGTAGAAAGCATATGACTCCTCTATGTGCAGGATATAATGCATTTATATCAAGTACCTTCTTCTATTGTCTCCGTCCATGATGTACGGTTTACGTCCAGGCTATGGAAGGGGTTGCAAGATGATTTTGGGACATATCTTTGCTTGAGTATCGCCTTCCATCCTCAGGTCGATTGCCAGACCATCAAGACCATTCAGACCCATGAAGAAATGCTCTGTTCATGTTTCCTCGACTTTGGTCACAATGGGGAGAATCAATGTCCTTCGATGGAGATTGCTTACAACAATATCTATCACTCCACCATTGGTGTGGCACCTTTTTAGGCCTAGTATGGTCGACCTTGAAAATCCCCACTCTGTTGGAATGACTTATGAGAGTCAGCACTAGGGGGACAAGAGATGTTACGGGATACACAGGAAGGTGACCATCATCCAGGAGTAGATAAAGACAACACAAAGTAGATAGAATTTGTATGATGATAGGAGATGTAGGCCTTTGGAGTTCGAGGATGGAGACCACATCTTCCTACAAGTATCAACTCAACGAGGAATATAGAGATTTGGCTGAGGTATAAAGTTATCTCTGAGGTTCATTGGACCTTTCCAGGTCCTCTGCATAATAGGTGATGTGGTTTTCCACTTATCACTTCCACCTTAGTTGCATTGGGGGAATGATGTCTTCCACATGTATCAAACGAGGAGATACGTGAATGACCCTTCAAACATAATCGACCACGATGACCTGGACATCGGTGATGGGGAGCCTTTCACGGAGGTTGAAGTAGAGACTGAGGATTGACATGAGTGGGTCATATGTGTTTGATTGATACCTCTTGTGTGCATATGTTGGAAGCACAGGAACCTCCAAGAGAGCACATGGGAGCGGGAGGCTTAGATACGTGCCCAATACCCTCATTTATTTCTTAAGTTCATGTTATAGTTTATGGGGACGTAAATCCCTGAGGTGGTGAGAATGTAATGACCCGGAATTTCCGTGGAAATTTTTTTCTTAAATACATATGAATTTTATGCTTCTGCAGTTTCTAACGGCGCATGATTCCGATGCACGGTGTGCCCGAAATCAATTTCTGATGGTTTTTTCGGGTACGTTCAGTAAAAGTACGTGCTGGATTTTATAAATTTTTAACTGGTGCTTGGAACTAAAATCTAAGGGCACTATTGAACTCACAGGTTCGGTGATTTCATAGTGAGACCTTCACCACAGTTTCATTCTAATGAGAGTGGAAGTTAGATTTTGGGGGGTTTTAATTAAATTTAATAAACATAAAGTGTTAACTATATTTTTATCTTTGGTGGTTGAAATATCTAGGTGGTGGTTGGAGGTGGGGACCACCACACCATAACCTCTAATGACAGGTTATACTGGTGTGTCCCACCCACAAATAACCTCCCTTGGGAGAATAATTAACGTGGGGACCAGAGAAGATTTAACCCCATTGTAACTATCTATAAAGTGAGGGAAACCCTTGATCTTTCCAAAATAATTAAATGTTTCAATCCATTTAATGAGTTAATTGATACTCTTCACCTTTCTCCCCCATAATTTTTCAAATTTAGACAAACTTAATTAATGGCTTTAATTAATTAATTATTAAAATATTTTTAATTCTTTCCAACAATTAAAATAATATGTAGTCTATTATTTTTGTGTCGGTATTATTCTTGGATGGGATAGAGAAAGGGGAGAGCTATGGAGGATCCATTTCTCTCCAATGAAGAATGAAGAAATCTTCAACAATTTTTGAACGAGCCAAAGGAGAAGGATCTGACCGCGAAGAATGCTGGCGATGCTTCTTCTTCGGTCTCCTACCCTGGACGCCTTCCGACGTTGACAAAACAACGCTGCATTCCTGTGAAATCATTGACGTTCATCGACAATACTAATGTAGGGGATTATACGTATGAAATTTCTTCCATTCATTAATGAAAATTTTTTCGATTGGGCTTTCCAATTGATATCACCATGATGTGGAGGGCTCGGATAGCACGAACACGGCCCAACCATACCCATTTAGTTGTTGAAGTTTGTTGACGAGGGAGGTGGTACATGCGGTGACCGATATCTAGATAACCATGAAGAAGCCGGTGGCCCATGGTCGTCAGGATGCCGCAATGGCGCGGCACCATCATGCCGCGTAGAGAATCGACCCATGACCAGGCGGGCCACTACGGTGCCGGAGGGGCACGGTGTCGTCGCACCGCTCCGGAAGAAGTGAGGCCCATGGCGGTCGGACAATGAGCGTGCCCCATCGTGCAGCGCGAATTAGCTGGAGGTCATTGCTTTCCCAGGCCACGATGGAAGAGGTGCAATGCCATCATGCCTTGTGGATGCTAGCAGAATTGTGGCGCCATCGCACCACAGTGGAGGTACTAAGGGCGACCGGCTGAGATTGCCGCTAGTACGCGCTACAGGCGGGACACCTAGGGTCCTGCGGGTCACATGAACCGGCGCTTGGCACGGGTTCCGGTCAACAATAGGGGGCGTGACACCCCCTACCAGGCGTGGCTAGTCCGGCCATGAGGGTCAGCCAGCCAGGCCCCGCTGGCCGGCGGACCAAGCCACATGGGCCCGCCAGCCAGTCCACAAGGGTCGGTCGGCCGAGCTACATGTACCGTTGGGCTGCCATCGGGTTGGGCCACCATTTTGGGCTAGGTGGACCTCTCGGTTCGGGCCAAAACCTTGGACAGGGTCAGACCCACAGACCGGGTCAGACCCCAGTTTGGACTGGGTCGTGCGTGTTGGTCCGACTGGGTTGGACCAGACCCGGACCTATTTGGCTAGTTTACAACTATTTTCCCCCTATATTGGGTTACGAGTGTCCGTTTGATGTAATTCATTTGGGGATGGAAGGATTGGAGCGAAACTGTTATTTTGGAATACCCCACATGAGGTTTGGACACAGTTGGAGTACAATCAGGTTGGTTTGAACCTAAAAACCAACCAGTCCCCTCGGACAAAAATGCTAATAACTCACTGACCGGGTGTCCGATTGATGCATCATCTGTCTTGTTGGATCAATAACGACATGGCGGTCCGTTGTTTTACTCCTTTATGGAATTTATATTTCACAACCCGACCACAGATACTCCTTTATTTTATTCTTTTGTCGATGTTTGATATGTTGGTTGAGGTTTGGGTTGAGTTCCCAACAAGGGTCCTTCTGTTTTTGTGGTTTTGAGTTTCCTTTTACACGTATGATTAGTTATTCTTGTTGCTATTGTAATAAAGATTAATGTTATAGAGTTTGTGATGTCGTCAGTGTATCTATATTGTGTTTAAAATATTCAAGGATCAATGGGTGGACTTACCCAATGTTTGGGATGTAATTTGGGGGGTTCTGGACATTTTTTGGGGTTTCACAATTTGTTCACGGCCTAGACAAACCGTGCAACCTAACCATGTGAAGTTGCAAGAGTTTATAGTTGCCCCCAACATGTTTTCTGCATGGTTTTTCAAACCATGCATCCAAACTGTGCAGCCACTTGACGACATTATATCTTTTGACGTGGAGCTCCGATTGGGGCGATTGCACCTCCAACATGAATTCCTATCTATATGGCATCGACTAGAGGATCCTCCCCCTCCTTCCTACTTCTATTTGGGGCGATTTTGGGGAGATTTATCAATAAATTTTGGAGGTTCTTCATGTTTCCGTCATCAAATATTCTCTCCTACTTTTTCCCTCTTTGTTCTTGGGTTTCCATTGGAGGTTTTCTTCCATGGAAAAACCATAATATCTAGGGTTTATGTTTGGTTTGTTTTTATTTGGATATAGGGTGTGGGAATGGTCAGTGGGGCTTAGATCTCTCCTTCCTCGAAGTTTCGTTCCATTCGCACATGGTTGAGGTATGCATTTCCAAATTTTTCCTTTTCGGAAAACTCCACGTGTCTTGTGTGTTATGATTTAAATTCTAAATGTCTTTCACACCTCAAATATATCTATTTATTGATGTGAATGATGTCTTATTATTGGTATTATTTCCTAAAAATAGGTTTTCAAAGGTATTTGTGTAAAATACCACGGTTTATTGCACCTTGGGTTATTATTTAAAACGTCATTGTTATTTAAAGTTAAATTGGGGGTTTTATGAAATGATTAGCATTGATTATGGTGGGATGGTTGTTTATTATTTGTGATCATTATTTGGTGTGTATGATTTGGTAATTATTTATCCTTTTAAAAGTGTTAAAATGTTGAAAAAGGGTTTTATGGTTATAATGAGATTGTTTTATGTTCTTTTATTAATGTGGATGGATGGGTGTGGTTTTAAAGAAAATTATTGGTTTTTCGGAATTGGTTTTTGGGTGTTCCTTGAAATATTAGTTTTCTAAATGTTGTTTAAAATGGAATCCCATGGGGGGATATGCCCATTTGGTTTTTGGTGTGTGTGTTTTGGAAAATGTTTTTCTTGAGGGGTTGTTTTGAATTTCACACTCGAAGTTGGTTTTTGAAATTATTTGGAAATTTTTTGGTAAATGAATTTGGTTGTGTAATCATAATGGCTCGTTTGTAATTTTACCTTTAAAGTTGATGTTTTCTGTTGATTTTAGAAAAGAATGTGATTCAAAAAATGTGAATTTATAGTTTGAAACCTAATGTGTTTTAAAAGATGGTTTGAATTCTTATGTGATGTGATGGCCCGTTTGGCATGTTTTTAGTGGTTCATGTTTTTCCTAAAATGTGGAATGGCTTGTTTAGAAAAATTGGTAAGAGGTGGTGTTCCTCATTGTTTTTCAAGTGATTTGTAAATGTTTCAGATTGCTTAATTTCTCAAGAGTGGGTTTTTGATGTGAAAGTAGTGGATAATAAAATGAGATGCTCGATGTGGTTGATAAATGGTGTATGTGGTAACATGTGATGGGTAAAATATTATTGATCACAAAATGGGAAGCCTAGGTATCTAGGTGGGTGGACTGGTACTAGTATGCTACTGATCATGTGGGGTTTGTCCCATGTTTCGCGTAGCATGTTTGACGATGACAACACTAACTAAACTATGATGATGATGTTGGGGACCACTAGGTTATGGGTATGTTACCTACTAGCGACTCATGCATGAGAAAGGATATTGTAAATATTAATTTTCACTGAGAGACAAGGTACATGGGGCTCATATCTAGCTAGTACCTAGGGGAATTCCTTTGACTAGTTCTCAATGATTATATTTCACCTCCCGTCGGCATATAGTAGGTTGGGTTGGTAATTTTAAAAGTTAGTTCTTTTACCTTTAGTGTGGATTTATTTGATTTTTTTTCCATTTAAATTTCTTCCATTTAAAATTGTTACTAGTATTGTTTGGGATTGGGTTTTTGTTATAAAATTGTAGTTTTCTTGAAAAGGGGATGGTGTTGTGTGTTGTCCTTTTAAATGGTAAGGTTGTGGTTGTTTAATAACATGTGAAAAATCAATTTTTATAATTGTATTTCAACCTAGTTTTAATGGGATGTTTTGGGAAAGGAAACACTTGGAATCTTTGGTGATTGCTTACTGAGCTATTAGCTCACACACTACCTATACCACTCGGGGTCGGTAGACCCAAGCTGTATTGTAGGTTCATGATTTTCTGGTTCGAGTTATCTCCTAGAGAAGAGTGGTCTTGTGGTTGGAGGTGACGATGAGGTCACATGGAGATCATGTTATTAGTTGGTTGTTTTATTTTTATTGTAGCTTCTTGTTATTTCAATTTAGTTTTATTTAGTAGTATTCATATTGGACCAGATTATTTTTTTGAGATTCAGTTGTTGTTCGCTCTGCTGGTTTTTCGATGTTGTATTTTTTTATCCTATTATTATTGGTATAAATCATTCCCTCTTGTTTTATTTTGATGCTCGGTACTTGTTGCCAGCCTGTGGGGATCGAGAACGCCCTTCGGGCCATGTCGCAGATTGGGTTGGGTGTCGAGTCAGATGGCATCCTAGCTTGGATCGTTAAAAAATGGTATCAAAGGGAGGTTCTTTTTATTTGGGGTGTCCAGTAGATGGAGACTAGGGTTGTCAGGACTTTGGAGGTAGGTGCGGGAAGGGCGTAATGAACCCTTGATCGATGTAATCCTCTAGTCACCAGGGGTAGTCTGGGGTTGAGTCTTGTGTCTTCTGTTGTTTTGAAAATGAAGGAAGACAATGGAGTTGATTGGGGTTATGTTGTGGCCTTACGTGGGGTGGTGACCCATGTGATGTCCAAGTTCTCGATTCAAGGCCCTCTTAGTGTTATGTCTTACTTGGGGCATGGATCACCACCATGTTTTTTAGCTATTCATAGTCAATATTCCCTTATTCTGGTGGTCCATTGTTGGTTGGGTCTCATTTTGGTTTTAGTTGGTGTAAGAGAATGTGAAAAATTAAAGAGTATTTTGAAATGAAAATGCATTTAAAAATGGAAGTGTTTTCCTTGAAATGGGTTTAAATTGGGAATGTGGGGTTTCAAACATTGAGGGTGATTTGAGTTTGATAATGTCAATGGAATGTGTCCCGTGGTATTGCTTATGGATATTGAAATGTGTGTGGGCGTGTGAGAGAAGTGCGTGTTGACATGCGAGGATGGAAATGGATGGACGCACATGTAATAGTTCATGGGATACCATGGGTTGGGTTTTGGAATTAAAGGATTAGAATGGTTTTCATAAAGTGTATTTGAATTAGAAAATGGTTTTGGTAATTTGTTTTTTATCTTGAAAATTGGTTATTGGTATTTGGTAATTTTCCTTGGAGGAATGCTGTTTTGAATTTTCAAAGGAAAATGATGGTTTTTTAAAAATATATATTATTGTGGTGTTTGTTTTTACTTGGATTTTGAGCAAGTTGGTTTTTGTTTGAGGTGTTCCTCTTTGTTTGTTCCTCATCTTGTTGTTGGTTTTGGTTTGTGCATTTCATGTTGTCCAGAAAATGCCGCCCAGAAAGGTCCCCAAAGTTCCTAATGAGTCATGCCAAGTTCCTTTTCCTTCACATGTTTTTCTTATTTTCTGTGGTGATCAAGGGTCGCTTGAGGCTAAGGAGTATCTTGAGGATGTCAATTGTATCTTTAAGTCATTGGGAACTACCGATGTTATTAGTGTCCATGCAGTTCAAAGGTTTTTTGAGGGTACAACCTTATTCTAGTGGCGGTTGGTCTCCCTGTCATCGACGGAAGCTGAGATGTCATGGGAGGTGTTTAATGCCAATTTCATCCAACGATTCATACCAGAGGAGGTGATGTAGGGGAATGTGGTAGAGCTATAGGATGTTTGGCAGGGCAAGCGATTCGTAAAGTCATATGTTGAAAATTTCATAGACCTAGTTCCATTCTCATTGGCCATAGCATCGGGGGATCATATGAAGGCACCTATCATTGTTTGGGTTCCTCGGCATGAAATTACGGAGAAAGTGATCTCATACAGTGAAACATATTTTTAGAGGTTGGTGGATGAGTCATTAATGGATTAGCTAGTTTTTGGGGTCAGCCAGTGGTTGTTGGTTCTTGTGAAGGTTCCCTATTTGGTGAGTAGGGTGTGCCAGGGGAATCAGTTTCTGAAAAACATTATCAGTCAGCTTCGACATTCAGTTCATCATACCGTTCGCTTGTATGTTTCCAGGGCGGCCAGTTTTGTCACTCAAAGATTTCTTGTCGTATTACTTAAAATACATTCCACCGCTGTGACCATTGAGGTCATTTGAAAGAAGTTATGTAAAGTATGTTGTCTGAAAAGGAAGTCTACATCGGAGGATGTGTTTCTTAACTGTGAGGAAGGAGATTCTTTAGCCATCAGAGCCCCAACCATAGGTCTCGGGGTGAATCTTGAACACAGTCAAGAGTGACAAGGGGGTGTGAAACCCATCTTAGCATTGTTTTTAGTGTTGGGATGGAAATGATTAAAATATCCTTTTTATTGTTGCTTTGATTATTTTAGTTAACCTTTTGTGGTAATGATGATATGAAATAGATCTCTTTAACCCAAAAAGTTGAGTCTATCTATATGTGGCCTTCGAAAATTTTCATTCTCTTTTGAGCGTGTCTTGAATTCGTGTAGGTCAGTCGAAGTTTTAGCTTTTTGAAGTGCTCATTTTGAGATAAATGAGTTTTTTAGAATTGGTTTATTGTGTGTTCAGTTTGTTTTGTAGGGTCCCTATTTTAGTGTTGGTAGTGTCCATCTTGTGTATGGATGTTAATGTTTGACCCCGATATTTGTTTTTGGGTTTTTTGAGTTTTTAAGAGATTTTTCCAAGTGAAGCATTGTTACCGCAAGGCTAGTTGAAACCATTATGCCCTAGCAATGCGGAAGAACAAACTGCACAACAAGTGGATAAACATGTGGTAGGTCTCATAATTGTGTGTCTATGTGTAATTTTTGGGTGGAGGCATTGGAATAGTTGGCATACAGTTTTGATACCATGCAGCCAAGCCGTGCGGGGTGCCCCTTCCATCCAGTAGTTGGCACATGGTTGGTGCACGATTTAGTAAACCGTGCGTCCAAACCATGTGAGCTGTACGAAAATGTTAAATATTGAAATCCCTTATTCCTGGTTGCAGTGAGGGTGTTTTTTTGGGTTTAATGGTTTTTCGTATTAGTTGAGTTCTTGTGGTGGGGAAAACCCTCTCATGTTCCCCCCTCATCCCCATCCATGCATTGTGGTTTCTTCTTGATTGGTCAGGTGTGACTTGTGGAGTGAATAGTCATCATAGAGTTCATTGTTTCACCTTCTTTTTTTCTGTTATGGACTTATGATTTGGTTGACTTTTGGCTGCGCGACATTCTGTGGGCCGAAAGTGTCTATGGTGGGGAGAATTATCACACCCCGACCACAGATACTCCTTTATTTTATTCTTTTATAGATGGTGGATCTTTTGGTTGAGGTTTGGGATGAATTCCCAACAATGGTCCTTAAGTTTTTGAGGATTTTATTTTCCTTTTACACCTATGATTATTTATCCTTGTTGGGATTGAGATAATGTTTCATGTTGGAGAGTTTGTGATGTCGTCAGTGTCTCTATATTGTGTTTAAATCATTCAAGGATCAATGGATGGACTTCCTTAGTGTTTGGGATGTAATTTGGGGGTATTTGGACAATTTTTGGGGTTTCACGTTTTGAGCAAGGCCTAGAAAAACCGTGCAACCTAACCATGTGATGTTGCAAGAGTTTCCAGTAGCCCCTGCACGGTTTCCACACAGTTTGTCAAACCATGCATCCAAACCGTGCAACCACTTGAGGGATTTATAACATTTCACGTGGAGCTCCAATTGGGGTGATTCCACCTCCATAATGAATCCCTATCTGTAGGTCATAAACCATAGGATCCTCCCCTTCGTTCCTAATTCTATTTGGGTATATTTTGTGTTGATTTATCAATAAAGGTTGGAGGTTCATCATGTTTCCCTCATCAAATCTTCTCTACTTTTTCCCTCTTTGTTCTTGGGTTTCCCTTGGGGGTTTTCTTCCATAGAAAACCCATAATTTCTAGGGTTTATGTTTGGTTTGTTTTCCATCAGATATATGATGTGTGAATTGTCATTGGGGATTAGATCTCTCCTCCCTTGAAGTTTCGTTCCATTCGCACATGGGTGAGGTAAACATTTCCAAATTTTTCCTTTTTGGAACACTCCACATGCACTTGTGTGTTTTCATTTAATTTTTAAATGTATTTCACACCTCTAATATATATATGTATTGATGCAAATGATGTCTTCATATTGGTATAATTTACTAAAAATAGGTTTTCAAATGGTTTTGTGTGAAATATCTAGGTTTATTGCACTAGTGTTATTGTTTAAAACCTCATTGTTCTTTAATGTTAAATTGAGGGGTTTTATGAAATGTTTATCCTTGATTATGGTGGGATGGTTCTTTATTATTTGTGATCTTTATTTGGTTTTTATGGTTTGGTAATGATTTATCCTTTTAAAAGTTTCAAATAATTTTTAAAAGGTGTTTATGGTTACAATGGGATTGTTTTATGTTATTTGATTAATGTGGATGGTTAGATGTGGTTTTAAAGGAAATTATTGGTTTTGCGGATGGGTTTTTGGGTGTTCCTTGAAATATTAGTTTCTTATATGTTGTTTAAAATGGAATCCCATGGTTTGATATGCCCACCTGTATTTTGGTGTGTGTGTTTTGGAAAATGTTTGGCTTGATTGGTTGTTTGGCCTTTCACACTCACTGATGGTTTTTGAAATGATTTGGAAATGTTTTGGTAAATGAATTTGGTTGTGTAAAAAAAGTCCCATTGAGAATTGTAACTTTAAAGGTGTTTCTTTCTGTTGATTTTAGAAAAGAATGTGATTCAGAAAATGTGAATGCCCAGTTGGAAACATAAGGTGTTTTAAAAGATAGTTTGAATGCTTGCGTGATGTGATGGCCTGTTTGGCATGTTTTTAGTGTTTCATGTTTTTCCTAAAATGTGGAATGGATTATTTAGAAATTTTTTGAAGATGTGGTGTTCCTCATTGTTTTTGAAGTGATTTGTAAATTTTTCGGTTTTCATAATTTCTTAAGAGTGGGTTTGTGATGTGAAAGTGGTGGCTTATGAAATGAGATGCTTGGTGTGGTTAATAAATGGTGTATGTGGTAACATGTGATGTGTGAAACTTGATTGAGCAGAAAATGGGAAGCCCAGGTATCTAGGTGGGAAGACTCGTACTAGTATGCTAGTGATCTTGTGGGGTTTGTCCACTGTTTCACGTAGCAAGTTTGATGATGAAAACTCTAACTAAACTATGATAATGATGTTGGGGACCACTAGGTTATTGTATTTTCCCTACTACTGGCTCATGCATGAGAAAGGATATTGTTACTGTTACTTTTCACTAAGATACAAGGTACATGGGGATCACATCTAGCTAGTGGCTAGGGGTGTTCCTGTGACTAGTGCTCTATGATTATATTGCACCTCCTGTCGGCATACGGTAGGTTGGGTTGGTAATTTTAAAAGTCAGTTCTTTGTCTTTAGTGTGTATTTCTTTTAATTTTTTTCTCATTTAAATTTTTTCCATTGAAAATTGTTAGTAGTATTTTTGGGATTGGGTTTTTGTTATAAAATGATAGTTTTCTTCAAATCGGGATGGGGGCGTGTGTTATCCTTTTAAATGGTATGGTTGTGGTTGTTTAATAAAATGTGAAAAACCTATTTTTATAATTGTATTTCAACCTAGTGTCAATGGACTATTTTAGGAAAGGAAACACTTGGAATCTATGGTGATTGCCTACTGAGCTATTATCTCACACCCTACCTATACCACTTGGTGTCGGTAGACCCGAGCTGTTTTGCAGGTTCAGGTTTTTATGGTTTGAGTTATCTCCTGGAGCAGAGTGGTCTTGTGGTTGGAGGTGACCAGGAGGTCACATGGAGATCGTGTTAGTAGTTGGTTGTTATATTTTTATTGTATCTTTTGATTATTTCATTGTTAGTTTTATTTAGTTGTATTCTTATTGGACCAGATTAGTATTTTATTGAGATTTAGTTGTGGTTAGATCTGCTGCGTTTTCGATGTTGTTTTTGTTTATCCTATTATTATTGGGCAAAATCGATCCCTCTTGTTTTATTTTGATGTCTGGTACTTGTTGCTAGCCCGTGGGGATTGATAACACCCTTCTAGCCATGTCACGGACCAGGTTGGGTGTTGGATTAGATGGAATCCCAGCTTGGTTCGTGACATTAGAGGTATTTGAGGTACGACTGATATCTTGAGAGCAGATTCTATGGAACTTGAGCACACCGGGTGCGAGGAATATAACGACCCATACTTTACATACATTGTTAATACTTCAAAATTGAAGCACACTTATTACAACATATGATAAAACCACAAAGGACCGTATAGGTATAGTGTCTTTAGAAACTGGGAAACATAAACAACTGGTTCATAAATCTTCTACAGTGCCTCCCATTTATTTCATCATATCTAGGGTTCCTTTTAGCATATTCTACTTAATATCCATCTTCCTGACCTGGGGAAAAGAAAACATAAAAGGGTGAGCTCAAATGCTCAGCAAGGGCAATAAAGGAAATAAAAATCATATCATATCTTTTTTGAAAATCATAACCTGCAAAAGAGATCATAAAATCTTAATAAATCATAGAAGTGAAAATGAGATCCCCATAATCATAACATGAAACTTGAAACTTTGTGGCATGCACACATAATCATGGAAAATCATTTCTTGTTAGTCTTGACTCATTGCCAAGACCATCTTAGTGGACAAAGTCCCTTTCTGAATCGAGTAATCCTCGTTTCAGTCCTGTATCACTGAACCGAAATAACCTTCCGTTCCAGCCATGTCTATCTCATGAGATATAAAATCTTTACCCAATGCATTGGAGGGAGATATAGGTCCCACCCATCTTATAATGAATCCTTTCTTATGTGTGCCACATAATCATAAAACATACATCATAGCATAACCCATGTAATAAAAATGGGATTCTTAAACGACATGACATCATAAAACAACTCATATAAGATAAAGGAATTCATAAAAATGTTTCCATCACAACATAACCAAATCCATGTAATAATAGGGGTAAAAACAGAACCCTTTTATTATCTTAGATGGAAAATAATTTTGACAAAATACTTGAACTTCATTCTTGAGGAAAATATCCTTTCTACTTCAAAAACACTTTTCCTTTCTTAACATGTCATAAAACTTTAAAATAAAAGAAGTTGATTAAAAATAAACTTGAAAACTTTTAAAGGAAGCTTCTTGGAAATAATGTTTTAAAAATCCATTCATGCCGTATAAGTTAAAAAAAACATTCTTCGTACTTTTGTCGGAAAAGTCAAAAAGTACCTCGTACGAAAAACGACAAAAGATTCCTTTCATTTCTTTTACTAAAAACTCACCGAAGGGTAAAAATGGATTTAAAAAATTGTATTTGGATGGAAATAATATTACATATTTATGAAACATGGATGTGGATGATAAAATACACCCCAGTAAATACTTACGAATAAACAATCTCGGATAAAAATGAGATTGTGATATTTTCCCTTACCTTAGGTCCGGTTTGCTTTGTACGTGTCCGAAGCTCCTGTATAATGGTTTAAATAATGTTATTGACTTATTCCAGAATCATACATATTGATATGATATCATATATGGTCATATTCTTAGCTTCTTGTTAGTAATATTTCATTGTTACTTGTTACTCGGGTCTTTATTGCCTTTTGTTCTTACGCATGTTTTGCCGAATAAATTCTTATTCTTATCTTTAGGTTATAGATAATTAATTTACAGAATGGTATTATTGTATTATATACCATATTCATTCATTCAATTCATTTATATAATCATTATGAAATGAAGATCATGTAGAACGAGTCGCATCACATCGTGGAGACGGTATTCCGTACGTACGCACGAGTGATGATATCGTTCCTATGATCGTGGAATTGTATTGGAGTATATATATATATTATTTCAGTATCAATATTACTTCATAATAATCATATATAGTTACCTATTACACCATTATAACCATCCTTGTAAGGTGATGGTGGAAAAATAGATTACACCACGGCGTGGAGACGGTATTCCGTACGTACGCACGCGTGGTGATTTCATTTTTCCGTAGGATGGATAGAAGGTGAATTAGGGTTGTTTCATATTTATAATAACATATCAGTATGTAAGTAATACTGATGTTATTACTTTGTCATGAAACAACTAAAGAAGAAGAAGTTGAAGACGAAAGAAATTGAAAAGATCGGTAATCGATATTACCTCTTCTTTGGAACGCCTCTTTGAATCCTCCACTTAAGGAACTAAGATTGGTCTTTGGAGAAGACCAGGACCTCTAGGATTATTCTAGGGAAGTGGAGAGGATAAAATGGCAGGGGTTGGCCGAGCTTGAGTGCTCAATTTGGTGTGAGGAGGAGGGGGAGGAGGTGCCCTTTTATAAGGGAGGAGAGGGGCACCTTAGGAATTTCTCAAAATATTATTTTATATTAAAGTCAAAATCGGTTTATAATGGTTCCAAAGGGTCTTATTTCGAAGCTAAAGTGGGGAAGGGTCGAAATCCCATCAACCAATAGAATTTAGACAAGTTTAGGATATTATTTTAACCTTATCAATTAGATTTAACTCTAAGTTAAATAATTTAACTTTTACCGTGTCTTTTTGTTTTCTTTCACTATATGGTTAATAAACTTACTATAACATGCCAAACGAACCCCAAATTGTTTATTATTAATATATATATCCTTATCTAAGTCATTTGGCCGAACCTTAGATTTTTAGGAATAAAATAACAATTAGTAATATAATATTTGATTTAAAAACTATTTTGTGTCAATTTTGACACTATTTGATATATGATTTTTGTGAAAGTCATAACAGAATTATATGTTCGAACCAAGTTGATTAAATCAACATTAATATATCATAGTAACCTAGAAAATTAGTGGAATTCATAAAAAGTGTCAAATTACATTTATTTTGGTGTTTATAACATCAATTTTGTCAATATTTTGTTAACAAGATAATTACTGCATCATCTTTGTGTCATAAATAAATTAAATTATTTGATGTCTAAAAATTACAAATAAAGTACCATCATGTAGGAAATCTTTTTAGCTTTCTAATGAATATTTACAATCGAATTTAGCTTATGTATAAACCCATATTAAAAATGATTTACTTATTAAACTTTGATTTTAACTATTTTAACCCGTCTTTAAATAAATTAATAATAAATGTCCTAATCTAATCCAAGTGGGCCTAAATGGTCATATTTTATTCCTAAGTTTGTTTTTGGTCGAATTACACTTGTCCAATAGAATTAGGACATGTGTTAGGGTAATATTGATATCATATTTACCCTTAGTTACCCTATTTACTATTAACCGCGGTAAAAAATAGTAAAAAGTTACTATTCACCAAAAATTATTTTCATCTCATTGAACCACATTTTAGTCCTTGATATTAACCGTGTCTCTCGGATTTTCGAAATTCCATTCACAGAAGCGGTAAAATTATGTTTTATGTAAAATTCGGTTTTTAACCTACCACTTAGTGGTTTCACTATTCATCAAAAATTGAAAGTTTTCAGAAAAAAACCAAAATTTCACCCTAGGCTAATTTCGATATTCTGAGTCCAAAAATGAAGTCCATTTTGAAAAATAAAATTTATAAAATTTCAAAAAGTGGTTATTACTATTCATAACGGCTAGTTTTAATAATATATTGTTGTTTAGTGAAACTTGGTATTGCGTACGACGCAAGCTATCGAGGAAGGTCGCGATTGCGTGCAAAGCAAGCCAAGCAAGTGTTGTGTAGAAAAAGATTCCTTTGATGGTTTATATAACATAAAAGTCTCGGGTGTTACATTCTACCCCCCTTAAAAAGAATTTCGCCCTCGAAATTCATCACTTTGTAACAAACAGATGAGGATACTTCTCCTTCATCATATCCTCAAGCTCCCATGTGGCTTCTTCAAGTTGGTGGTTCCTCCATAAAACTTTCACCAAGCGAGTGGTCTTGTTTCGTAGGACTTTTTCGCTACGATCCAGAATCTCTATCGGCTGTTCTTCATAAGAAAGATCTTGCTCCAGCGGTACAACTTCTGAGCTGAGTACATGTGAAGGATCTGGTATGTACTTTCTCAAGAGAGATACATGGAACACATCGTGAACTTGAGAGAGATTCGGTGGAAGCGCCAATCGGTAAGCTACCTTCCCAACACGATCCAGTATTTCAAAAGGACCGATATATCTAGGGCTCAACTTCCCCTTCTTTCCAAATCTCATAACCCTCTTCCAGGGAGATATTCGTAAGAACACTTTATCGCCCACTTCAAACTCTAGGTCTTTTCTTCGGTTGTCGGCATAACTTTTCTGTCGACTCTGAGCTGCTCTTATGTGTTGTTGAATAGATCTGACCTTTTCTGCCATTTTATCAACGAGATCAGGTCCTAACAGCTTTCTTTCCCCAACTTCATCCCAGCAAGTTGGAGTCCTGCATTTCTTTCCATAGAGAGCTTCATAAGGAGCCATCTGAATACTGGAGTGAAAGCTATTATTATAAGAAAATTCCACCAAAGGTAGGTGTTGATCCCAACCTCCTTTGAAATCCATAGAGCAAGCTCTCAACATATCTTCTAGGGTTTGAATTGTTCTCTCAGACTGACCGTCTGTCTGGGGATGATAAGCAGTGCTGAAACTCAACTCTGTATCCAGAGTATGCTGAAGACTTCGCCAGAACTTCGAGGTAAATCTCGGATCCCGATCAGATATAATAGAAAGTGGTACTCCATGCAATCTTACCACTTCCTTTACATATATCCTGGCAAGCTGATCTAGAGAGAAATCCTCTCTAATAGGAATGAAGTGTGCGGACTTTGTAAGACGATCAACTATGACCCAGATAGCATTATTGCCTTTGGATGTTTTAGGAAGTCCTGTGACAAAGTCCATAGTGATGTTTTCCCATTTCCATTCGGGTATGGGTAATGGTTGTAACATCCCCTTAGACTTTTGTCTCTCAGCTTTAACTTGTTGACAAACCAAGCATCGAGAGACATATTCAGCAACATCTCTTTTCATGCCATCCCACCAGAAGTACTCTTTCAGGTCCCTATACATCTTCGTACTTCCAGGATGAATAGAGAATGATGAACTATGAGCCTCATCCAGCAGCTCCTTCTTTAATTCGGGGATGGGAGGAACACAAACCCGATTCCTGAACTTTATTATCCCATCACAATCAAGGTTGAATTCAGGAACATTTCTCACCTTCTTTTGTAACTCGACATCTTCTTTCTGTGCCTCTTTAATCTTCACATGTATAGATGGTTGAACATTCATTTGAGAAAGATAAGATTTTTCCCCTTCCATTATAATTCCAAGATCCATCCTTTGTAAATCCATAAATATTGGATCTTTTGTGATCCTCATCATGGATAAACTAGCATGGTCTTGTCGACTTAATGCATCTGCCACCTTGTTTGCTTTCCCAGGGTGGTAATGGATTGAGCAGTCATAATCCTTAATCAGCTCCAACCATCTTCTTTGACGCATATTCAACTCCTTTTGTGTGAAAATATACTTTAAACTTTTATGATCAGTATAAATATCACACCTTTCACCATAAAGGTAATGCCTCCAAATCTTTAATGCAAAGATTACCGCAGCCAACTCCAAATCATGTGTTGGGTAATTTTGCTCATGGATTTTCAACTGTCGTGAGGCATAAGCTATCACCATATCATTTTGCATAAGAACACACCCCAATCCCTTCTTGGATGCATCACTGTAGATCACAAATCTTTCTCCACTACAAGGCAGTGTGAGCACAGGTGCACTGGATAACCTTCTTTTCAACTCCTTGAAATTCTCTTCACATTCCTCTGTCCAGACAAACTTGACTCCTTTCCGAGTCAACTTGGTGATTGGATTAGATAATCGTGAAAAATCTTTTACAAAACGTCGATAATATCCAGCCAAACCAAGAAAACTTCGGATCTCAGTTACTGTTGTTGGTCTCGACCATCTTTCGATAACCTCTGTTTTTGCTGGATCCACAGATATCCCCTCTTTTGAGATTATGTGACCCAAAAATGCAACTTTTTGAAGCCAAAATTCACACTTGGTAAATTTGGCATAAAGCTTCTCCTTTCTCAGGGTCTTCAATATAATTCTCAAGTGATCTTCATGTTCTTCCTTGCTCTTTGAATAGACAAGAATATCGTCTATAAAGACTACCACAAATTGATCAAGATAGTCTCTAAAGACTCTATTCATTAGATCCATGAAGACAGCAGGGGCATTAGTAAGACCAAATGGCATCACTATAAATTCATAGTGTCCATACCTTGTACGGAAAGCCGTCTTTGGTATATCCTCCCTTTTGACCCTCAATTGATGATACCCTGAACGAAGATCAATCTTGGAAAAGTATTGAGCTCCGCGTAGTTGGTCAAATAAGTCATCAATGCGGGGGAGAGGATATTTGTTCTTGATAGTGATCTTGTTAAGTTCTCGATAATCAATGCAGAGTCTCATTGATCCATCTTTCTTCTTAACAAATAGAACAGGTGCTCCCCAAGGTGACGCACTAGGGCATATGAATCCCTTATCAAGATTCTCTTGGAGTTGCTTCTTCAATTCCTGCAACTCAATTGGGGCCATTCTATAAGGTGTCTTTGAAATAGGCAAAGCACCCGGTACGAGTTCTATTGAAAACTCAACTTCACGATTTGGTGGAAGACCCGGCAATTCCTCCGGAAAGACATCATCAAACTCTCGTACAATGGGCATATTCTTAATCGTGAGTTTCTCACCAACCATTTGAGATAAATAACCTTCATTTAGTGGAATCATGACCCATAAGATGGAAGGAATTTCCACTGGAAGGTTATGTTCATCCTTGCATTGATAGACGATCATAGATTGATCTGGAATATGAAATGTGACTTCCCTTCTTTGGCAATTGATATGAGCTCCGTATAAAGAAAGCCAATCCATGCCAAGAATCACATCAAATTCCACTATAGGAAGGATCATAAGATTTGCAGGAAGCACTTTCCCACAAACTTCGATCGGAGAAGAATTATAAACTTTTGATGCGATTGATGTGCCATTAGGTGTTGTCACAGCTAACTCAACATCTAATTGTTGAGGTAATACGGTGATACCCTTAGAAAAGTCTTCAGAAATAAAAGAGTGGGTGGATCCAGAATCAAATAAAACATTTGCTACTTTAGAGTGGATGGTAAGTGTACCTTTCACCACATCGTTATCGTACTCCACATCGCTGATAGAAATTTCATGTGACTTTCCTTTGTCTTTAGCCTTAAAGTTTGTTGACGTCGACCATCATCATCAACCCTTGGATTTGGGCATAGATTGGCATAATGCCCCATCTCCTTGCACTTGAAACATTGAAGTGTAGTAGGATCATTCTGTGTATCCCTTCCTTTGTTTGCATCATTAGACATCTTCTTCCCATTATCACGGCATTCAA
The DNA here is from genome assembly GCA_963277665.1 of Viscum album. Taxonomy (NCBI): domain Eukaryota; kingdom Viridiplantae; phylum Streptophyta; class Magnoliopsida; order Santalales; family Viscaceae; genus Viscum; species Viscum album. The sequence continues at coordinate 1,726,802,339 of OY728157.1, forward strand.
ATGCCCGATGACCTTCTTTTCCACATTTAAAACATTTACTTGTCCCTTTAAGACAACTCCCTCCATGTTTCTTTCCACACTTTGAGCATAAGGGAAAGTTCATCTTCTTTTCAGTGTGCTCTTTAGAGTTTCCTTTGAATTCCATCTTCCTCTTCTTATCAAACCCATGTGACTGATGGGTTACTCCAATCTCCATCTCGACTTTGAGAGCACATCGAACGATTTCCTCGTAGCTATTGAAGTCCCTTATGGCTAACGCCCTTCGAAGACTTGGTTTTAAGCCACTAAAGAATCGATCGATCTTACTCTCAGGTTGGATAATAATACCAGAAGCGTACCTTGCAAGTCTTGTAAAATTTGCTTCATAGGTACTAACAGATTCATCATCCCTTTGCTTCAGTTCAAGGAACTCTTTCTCCATCTTTGTTCGGAGAATACGAGGGAAGTACTTATTGAAAAATAAGTTCTTGAACTCGTCCCATTCCATAGACTCAATTTCATCCCTTTGCCTCGTATTCTTAACAAGATTCCACCATTGATCAGCATCTCCTTCTAAACGATACACTGCTAGGATGACCTTATCATGTTCAGAACATTGAAGAACTGAAAATATCTTTTCAGTAGTACTAATCCATTGTTCAGCAACTAATGGATCAGTAGACCCACTGAAAGAAGGTGGACGCTGCCTCATGAAGGATTCAACAGAATGTTGCTCCCTCCTTTGCTCGTTTGGAAGTCCTGAATGATTCATAGCTTGAGAAAGTTGTGTGAGCATGGCTACAAGATTTTGCATTCCAGCTCCCATATCATTTGGTTGCTCAGGGGGACAATCATTGCATTGCCCATCGCATTCCGCATTAACACGGTTCCTTCGGGTTCCAGCCATTGACTAAAACCAAGAAGAATAGTGTGAGCAACACTAATTATAATAGAAAACCACATAATTCAAGAATAAAATTTTCATGATTAAGGTCTTATCCTAGGTTATTCAAGTCCATTTCTAAAACACTAAGATTGTGTTCTATGCTTAGACTTATCCTTAGGGTTCTTACTAAGGCTTTCACATCCTAGTTTCCAAAGGTTGACTATACCTTTCCTCTGATACCAACTATAACGACCCATACTTTACATACATTGTTAATACTTCAAAATTGAAGCACACTTATTACAACATATGATAAAACCACAAAGGACCGTATAGGTATAGTGTCTTTAGAAACTGGGAAACATAAACAACTGGTTCATAAATCTTCTACAGTGCCTCCCATTTATTTCATCATATCTAGGGTTCCTTTTAGCATATTCTACTTAATATCCATCTTCCTGACCTGGGGAAAAGAAAACATAAAAGGGTGAGCTCAAATGCTCAGCAAGGGCAATAAAGGAAATAAAAATCATATCATATCTTTTTTGAAAATCATAACCTGCAAAAGAGATCATAAAATCTTAATAAATCGTAGAAGTGAAAATGAGATCCCCATAATCATAACATGAAACTTGAAACTTTGTGGCATGCACACATAATCATGGAAAATCATTTCTTGTTAGTCTTGACTCATTGCCAAGACCATCTTAGTGGACAAAGTCCCTTTCTGAATCGAGTAATCCTCGTTTCAGTCCTGTATCACTGAACCAAAATAACCTTCCGTTCCAGCCATGTCTATCTCATGAGATATAAAATCTTTACCCAATGCATTGGAGGGAGATATAGGTCCCACCCATCTTATAATGAATCCTTTCTTATGTGTGCCACATAATCATAAAACATACATCATAGCATAACCCATGTAATAAAAATGGGATTCTTAAACGACATGACATCATAAAACAACTCATATAAGATAAAGGAATTCATAAAAATGTTTCCATCACAACATAACCAAATCCATGTAATAATAGGGGTAAAAACAGAACCCTTTTATTATCTTAGATGGAAAATAATTTTGACAAAATACTTGAACTTCATTCTTGAGGAAAATATCCTTTCTACTTCAAAAACACTTTTCCTTTCTTAACATGTCATAAAACTTTAAAATAAAAGAAGTTGATTAAAAATAAACTTGAAAACTTTTAAAGGAAGCTTCTTGGAAATAATGTTTTAAAAATCCATTCATGCCGTATAAGTTAAAAAAAACATTCTTCGTACTTTTGTCGGAAAAGTCAAAAAGTACCTCGTACGAAAAACGACAAAAGATTCCTTTCATTTCTTTTACTAAAAACTCACCGAAGGGTAAAAATGGATTTAAAAAATTGTATTTGGATGGAAATAATATTACATATTTATGAAACATGGATGTGGATGATAAAATACACCCCAGTAAATACTTACGAATAAACAATCTCGGATAAAAATGAGATTGTGATATTTTCCCTTACCTTAGGTCCGATTTGCTTTGTACGTGTCCGAAGCTCCTGTATAATGGTTTAAATAATGTTATTGACTTATTCCAGAATCATACATATTGATATGATATCATATATGGTCATATTCTTAGCTTCTTGTTAGTAATATTTCATTGTTACTTGTTACTCGGGTCTTTATTGCCTTTTGTTCTTACGCATGTTTTGCCGAATAAATTCTTATTCTTATCTTTAGGTTATAGATAATTAATTTACAGAATGGTATTATTGTATTATATACCATATTCATTCATTCAATTCATTTATATAATCATTATGAAATGAAGATCATGTAGAACGAGTCGCATCACATCGTGGAGACGGTATTCCGTACGTACGCACGAGTGATGATATCGTTCCTATGATCGTGGAATTGTATTGGAGTATATATATATATTATTTCAGTATCAATATTACTTCATAATAATCATATATAGTTACCTATTACACCATTATAACCATCCTTGTAAGGTGATGGTGGAAAAATAGATTACACCACGGCGTGGAGACGGTATTCCGTACGTACGCACGCGTGGTGATTTCATTTTTCCGTAGGATGGATAGAAGGTGAATTAGGGTTGTTTCATATTTATAATAACATATCAGTATGTAAGTAATACTGATGTTATTACTTTGTCATGAAACAACTAAAGAAGAAGAAGTTGAAGACGAAAGAAATTGAAAAGATCGGTAATCGATATTACCTCTTCTTTGGAACGCCTCTTTGAATCCTCCACTTAAGGAACTAAGATTGGTCTTTGGAGAAGACCAGGACCTCTAGGATTATTCTAGGGAAGTGGAGAGGATAAAATGGCAGGGGTTGGCCGAGCTTGAGTGCTCAATTTGGTGTGAGGAGGAGGGGGAGGAGGTGCCCTTTTATAAGGGAGGAGAGGGGCACCTTAGGAATTTCTCAAAATATTATTTTATATTAAAGTCAAAATCGGTTTATAATGGTTCCAAAGGGTCTTATTTCGAAGCTAAAGTGGGGAAGGGTCGAAATCCCATCAACCAATAGAATTTAGACAAGTTTAGGATATTATTTTAACCTTATCAATTAGATTTAACTCTAAGTTAAATAATTTAACTTTTACCGTGTCTTTTTGTTTTCTTTCACTATATGGTTAATAAACTTACTATAACATGCCAAACGAACCCCAAATTGTTTATTATTAATATATATATCCTTATCTAAGTCATTTGGCCGAACCTTAGATTTTTAGGAATAAAATAACAATTAGTAATATAATATTTGATTTAAAAACTATTTTGTGTCAATTTTGACACTATTTGATATATGATTTTTGTGAAAGTCATAACAGAATTATATGTTCGAACCAAGTTTATTAAATCAACATTAATATATCATAGTAACCTAGAAAATTAGTGGAATTCATAAAAAGTGTCAAATTACATTTATTTTGGTGTTTATAACATCAATTTTGTCAATATTTTGTTAACAAGATAATTACTGCATCATCTTTGTGTCATAAATAAATTAAATTATTTGATGTCTAAAAATTACAAATAAAGTACCATCATGTAGGAAATCTTTTTAGCTTTCTAATGAATATTTACAATCGAATTTAGCTTATGTATAAACCCATATTAAAAATGATTTACTTATTAAACTTTGATTTTAACTATTTTAACCCGTCTTTAAATAAATTAATAATAAATGTCCTAATCTAATCCAAGTGGGCCTAAATGGTCATATTTTATTCCTAAGTTTGTTTTTGGTCGAATTACACTTGTCCAATAGAATTAGGACATGTGTTAGGGTAATATTGATATCATATTTACCCTTAGTTACCCTATTTACTATTAACCGCGGTAAAAAATAGTAAAAAGTTACTATTCACCAAAAATTATTTTCATCTCATTGAACCACATTTTAGTCCTTGATATTAACCGTGTCTCTCGGATTTTCGAAATTCCATTCACAGAAGCGGTAAAATTAAGTTTTATGTAAAATTCGGTTTTTAACCTACCACTTAGTGGTTTCACTATTCATCAAAAATTGAAAGTTTTCAGAAAAAAACCAAAATTTCACCCTAGGCTAATTTCGATATTCTGAGTCCAAAAATGAAGTCCATTTTGAAAAATAAAATTTATAAAATTTCAAAAAGTGGTTATTACTATTCATAACGGCTAGTTTTAATAATATATTGTTGTTTAGTGAAACTCGGTATTGCGTACGACGCAAGCTATCGAGGAAGGTCGCGATTGCGTGCAAAGCAAGCCAAGCAAGTGTTGTGTAGAAAAAGATTCCTTTGATGGTTTATATAACATAAAAGTCTCGGGTGTTACAAGGAATCCAGTGGCTGATAGTGAGGCAGAGGTTGGAGATAGATCATACGGAGGTCAGCGCTCAGCGATCATGTGTGGGTCTGCGCATACCAATCTTGTGTGGGTCAATGCTCAATGATCCTGTGTGGGTCAGTGCATACCAATATTGGGTGGGTAAGATCCTGTGTGGCACATTGAGGGGGTTAGTACCTATCGATCTTGTGTGGGTCAAACTCCGTATGGTCAGAAGTAGTTCATCTTGGTAGAATAAGATTATCTAGCCTCACGACTAATCATTAGTACTTCTATACTTCATTGAAATTCAGGTTTGAGCTATGTCAATGAAATTCGTGTTTTCCTCATGATTCAGATGGGCTACTAAATAACATTGGTATATGAATGGGAATATACCTAGGTAAGGGTTTTCTGTTAATTCCATAATTTGTGGTTATCGTTGTTGGATTTTGTGAGACCTTCATGGTCTCAGGGTCCCTACGAAGTATCATTATACTCACCCCTACACAGTCTATGCCCGCACCTCAATGTGTTGGTTGCAGACGACAGACATCACTGATCAGGAAATATAGTAGTAGAACTGGACGATACCTGGAGGTGGACCACTCAGTGAGACGTACATAGAGGGGACAGAAGGAATTGGGGTGCTGAGGAGGCCATATGCACTCACCCTTCATGTGGGAATTCTGGAGGATAACCGAGTAGCTTCTTTACATCTTTTCCTCAGTTGTACTATCTTTTTAGTTGCTTTGTACTTAACTATTGGGCTTGTATTTCCGGCCCCTTTACTTTCTGCAGAATATTTTGTAATCTTTTTTTCTTAATTTTTCTACATCGTATTGGGTACTTTGTGGTATTTTTACTATTATATAGGCTACGCCTTCCTAGTTTAGGGTTTTATGCCTTTGGTGCTAGTCGCTAGCCCCTGTCATATGGAAGGCTAGCTAGGGTTAGTCACGATACGGGCCCCGGGGGACGGGTCGTGACAATAACATCATCCAAATTGATCACATGAGAAGGATCAGGGTGATACACACTTATTTATGACACCTAAAAAATATATTGCATTAAACTATATTTCTATGGTTTTTCCAATCAGTAAGCCACTGACTGGATTCTTTCTATAACCCCAAATGACCCAACAAATATAGGGCTAGCACGCCCAATTTATGTATCCTATGGGGACCCAAATTAGGTGACCATCCAATGAATACTAGAAAAAATTCATCAATCATTATGGTTAATTTATTTAATTGATCACACAACCTTTGTCTACTCTGAGTCATTTCCATATGTTTCCAAACAATTCTTACCTTCTCCAACATCTCATGCAAGAAACTGATTCCCAACAACTCTGACCCACATATATATATGTTGATCAATGGAGGTCTATGTGGACTACCATAGAAATAATCATTTGGTTTCATATGAATAATATAATAATTACAATTTCTATAAGAGGAATATAACAAATCTATTTTTTTCTCCCAAGGCCTACTGATGTCTAGAGCACATGATCATATAAGATGTTCTATCACCTGTATTGTATGCTTCATCATCTGATATATCTATCGATGGAATGTTTTAATAAAAAAAAGTCCAAGAACCTTCAATAAGAATTTACTGATTAAATAAGTAGTGTGAGTATTTAGATATGATACTACAATATGTGTAACCCCATGAAGATATATTATATCTCGAACATACAATTCCCTTAGAATGTCCACTGAGAAAGTATACTATATAGGTCATAAATGTTATACCTTCATCATTATGTCCAAAATAACCAAAATAGATTCATCTTTTCATTGTTTACTTGGGATTTCAACCAAAATTTACATGGTAATTTTTTCATACATTCATTCTATAATGGGACGTGGTTGTTGCAATCATCACGGTCATTGATGTTCTTCCTTCACGAGATTTTAGGTATATCATCATGTCATATACCCTACTATCTCAATTTTCATTACCTCCCACCAAATATATCATCATATTTCATGGTAAATTTTGGTCACACTTGTATTTACCACCCACTTTGAGGTGTGAAGCTGACACATCAGCTCCCCTTGCATTATTATAGGCACAACAAGTCGATTCATGAAATAGATGATCTCCTCGTCCTCTATCATCTAGTATAATGTTTTCTCGCCACCATCAAGGGTTTCCTTCAAATATAACCATTAAATGTCCTCATATTATTTATCCATGGTCCTTACCGAAATTTTATACTCCACTCAATCTAATACTAGAGTTATCATCTAATAAATCACATTAACTAAATTGTGTATCTCATCTAAAAGTGCCATTATATTTCACACAACAATAGACTTCGGAACCACATGAATCTGAGTTTTCCTAATCATGGAATAATAAAACATATATCCTTTCTCTAGTGTATATTCTTGCACAAAATCCTATTAAATCAAATATTCATCAAATATACATATTTAGAGATTCAAATGTATTTAGGAAAAGATATAATTCAATATCTTGTGGTCTATAAAAACAATAATCTTCTTGCCAATAGATAATGATGCCAACATTTCAAAGCATAAAAAGCTACATGAAACTCAAGGACATGCGTAGGTTATTTCCATTCATGTTACCACGACTTATTGTACCTATATTCCACAAATCTATCTATATGAATCAATAATTCTCTAAGCTTTATCCTAGACGTGTCTGAATACACGGTTTACTCCTCACCTAGTTTGGGGGGGGGGGGTTCAAGATTAGTGTTGATGTCATGAACTTCTTAAGCTCTTTGAAATCATTCTCACAAGCTATAAACTAATAAAAATATATCCACTTTTTGGTTAATATTGAGGGTCTTGTTTCCGATTAGAATAAGTATTGAAAAAAACCTTCTATAATAATTATATTCTTATATAAAGATACCGATACAGAAAATGTTATTTGGATACTCCAAAGAAACCACTACCTTCACATTAAATAAGTCTATAAACACACCTTCCATGGAGATGATGTGCCCTAGGAAGTGTTCCAAATCAATAAAAAACTGACACATAGACATCATTGGTGTATAGCCAAGTCCCTTTTAGTGTACTCTGGGTAATTTGAAGGTGTTTGGATGGATTTTCATGAGCCTTGGAGTAAAAATATATTTTATAAAAATATTGATACTAAAAAATGATCCTGGTAAATTTGGAAGATTCTATTCATCAAGGCCATAAACAGAGTTGGTGCATTAGTCTAAACAAATATCATTACAATGAAATCATATAGGCTATATCTTCTTCTAAAATCTGTCCTTAGTATGTCAGAAGGTTGAATTATCAATTGATGAAACCCAAAACTCAAGTTGATCTTTGAGAAGATGCAAGATACCATCAACTAGATAAATACAAAATCGATGGTCTTAAGAGGATAAATTTTCTTTATTTTCAGCCTGTTCAACTTCTGGTAGTCAACACAAAAGGGAAAAAACCCATAAGCCTTCTATGAAAACAATATAGGTTATCCTTAAGGTGATATTCTCGGACCGATAAAACCATTATCCATAAACTCATGGAAGTAACATTTGAGATATCAAATATCAGACTACTCCATTCTATATAGTGTAAATGAAATTGGATAAGATATTTCTCGAAGATCAACAGTAAATTCAAAATCTCACTTAGGTAGAGACCCTCATAAGTCATCTAGAAACACATCCTGAAACTATTCCACTGCTGATGTAAATACATCAATCTTAATAGCTACATCATCCAGTAATAGACTATAATCCATGGCTATGATCTCTCGAATTTTCTGTTGAATTGACCCTGCTCGACCTACCAATATATCCCACTATCCACAATAATGGTACTTGTCACCCTTAGGAGACATAAATGTCACATTTCAACATGAAAAATATTTATTGGATAGGTATGATACTATCCAATTCATATAAATAATGTTTTTGAATCATGAAATGATAATAATATAGAGATCCAAAAAAACAATAATCACCAACTTCAAGATAACTTCCATTGTACACGAAAAAATCCCTAGACTATACTACCAATAGTGTATCAATTATCAACACCCTACTCACAAAATCTACATCCAAGCCCAAACCATTTACAAGTTGCATAAAAATAATTGAATGAGAGACACTAGAATCAAATAAGGTACTTGAAAATTTAAAAACCAAAAAATTTTTACATACCACCATCAATGGTCCAACCACACTATCCACTTGTGAATGATTAATTAAATGAAACTATTATGCCTATCTTTCCCATAATGTAGTTTGAGTCCATTTATCTACACCAATCTATTGATATGGGTAATTTTTCCTAGAATTACCATGTCCACTACCTCTACATCCACAACTAGTATATCTAAAACATTCATCTTTATATAATTTATGAAATCTCATTCCTACACACATGTCATGTCTTGTTGCACCATCAGTACACGTACGTCACAAGTTCGTGCAGTACTTCTGTAGGTGTCACATTTTCCCGCAAGATTAGCATTTTACTGGTGGTTGAGTATAATGTCTATGATAGTGTATTGTCCTAACAAAACTGGTTAAAATAACTTGGGAAATGTCATGTGTAATAAATTCCCCACCAGAAACTTTCTTTTCCACTTCTCAAGATAATGTTCTCAAAATTAAGCTTCATTCTCTCAAAAGATGTACCTATTGATTATCCAAAAAAACCACCATTTCTATATGGGAAGCCTCCTCCAAGTTCCCCAAATCTATGATAGTATAAATAACCATTTCTAAAAACCTATCAATCCTTAAAATGTTCACATGAGACTAAATTTTACACATTATCCCTTCAATAAATAGTTTTGGTGAGGTGGACTCTTCCACTACAAAAACTAGAAAAAATTGTTGTAACTACGTAATGAATCAGACATATTCCGTCATGGATAAACTCCCTTGAGTTAAAATCGTAAACTCAACTACTCTCGCATACCTCAATGGATCTGGATAGAAGATCTTGACGAATCTCCATAATAATTTTTCCAAAATATTCAATAAGATTTTTCAGTCAGGTGATGAACATCCGACCATCTGTTTGTTGATCATCGTTATATATAAGAATACAAATTGACCCTCTTCTACAAAGAGTCTTTATTTGGTCATGTATAGTTGGGATATAATCAATCAATAACTCATCTCTCTCAGGCCCAATATCTCCAAAAAAATTATTAGGATGCTATAACTGAAACTCTATATTCATTTCAAATGTTCTCTTCTCAACCCACTATAGGTCTCTTTCGATGTATTTCATGACCTAATTATTGTTCTCAGAAAAAATCTCACAGAATTCCACATAGAACACTGCATGATCCTTTGGTTCAACTACTGGTGGAGTATCTCCATACATAACTTATAGTCGCCATATCAACAAGCACCATCAAGGAGTCATAACTCTATATAACAAACGCACACCTTAAGAAATAGTTCATAAAATCAACAAATTTATGGGAGACAATATATATATCACAACAATTCATTTCCTCATACACTACGACATTTTCCAAAATGAGGCATTATCAATACCCCTAAGAATAAAACAATTATGTCATTGTTAATGAAAGGGTAACTCATTTATTATAAAAGATTCTCATTGAGACACCAATTTATTAGCGTCTTGCATCACTTTACAATATTTCTCAATTTCACATTAGACTCCATTTTTAGTTCTATTTCACAAAAAAATAATAATGGTACAAGATGAAAAACATACCCAAAACCCATTTTTCAATGAATGACTAAAAATGATACATGTCACAAAATAGACCTTAGTTCCAAAAATGATGCATGCATACTTAATCGTCATGTGATAATGGACAACAAGTAAATTATCAAAAAACATAAGAAACAATAATCATATCACAACACTATAGTGTCCCCTAAGTGAAATAATATTAAAATGTAATAGAAAACCAAAATAAAAAACATCTAACCCTTAGTACTTTGGTTATCCCCCTTTCAGGGGTTAGCTACAACCATGTACGAGCACATAACTCATGCCTAACTCTACCAATTTCCCTTCCTACCTTTCAAAAATAGTAATATAAAATAAAAAGAAAATAGTAATTTTCTCTAAAATCAATTTTCAGTGTCCCGATCTAGGTTCCACGCACTAATGACCCATGCCTATCCATTTCATGTCCTTGGGAATGCCTCTCTATACATCAGAGGCTAAATTTATATGTCAGGGTATAAAATAGATCATGCTGAGACTATATCCTATTTTATCAGAGTAATTCACTAGTAAATAAATAGAAAATAAATAAACTAACTAAATGACCTCACATCCATAACCACTCCTCTATAACAAGATAACCAAAACTAAAAACATGATATCTAACTAAATAGTAGATATACATACCAAAATATGTTTCATATTTCAAAATGAGAACACAATGTAAATACACTAATGAATCCCATGAGGTCCCCTGAACAGATCTAGTTTCCACATCTATGCCCTATAAAGAAATCAGTCATCTAACACTGGGCTTTTTTTCTATTAATATATTTCTGTATCAATTTAATCAATTCATAAACCAACTTGGTAGACCACGTAGGGTATGATACGACTTAGTTGGCCACCATTAGTGGATTCTAAAATAATATATAGTCAATAACATCTTATCTAGTTATATAAATAAATAAACACAATGTATAAGTGAATAGTTATCAAAATATAAATATTTCTTTATTTAACCTCATAAACCCACCGAGAAGGATACCCAAACATCAATATTTCCTTTGTCTCAACCTAGATAAGAAACAATCACCACATTATACCTTGTTTTAGATTTCCCTAGATACCATTTTATATATCAGGTCACATCTCAAAATTACATTGTTTCCATTTTATATTATATGACATATCTCACAATTCCATTATTACCAATATAGATTTTAATTCATACATGAATGTAATTGTTACCATTCTTCGTCTATGTTACATATGATGTATCCAATTAATTAATTAATAAATTTATATTTTAAATTAAATTATTTAACTAAATAATTAATTAATCATCGCAAATATATTTAATTTATTAAAAAAATTAATCATATAATTATTATTAATTGACTCGATAATTACTTAATCACCTCAACGTCATTAATTAACTAAAGAATTAACTAATAATATCATCCCCATTAATTATCTCAAAAATTAATTAATCTTCCTAGTACTTATAATTATCTAAAAAATATATTTATCATCTACACCACACTATATAACTCAACTATTAACTAATATTATTAATTCATAACTTATTTAAATATTATTTAATCACATCAAATACATTAATTTGTTTGCCAATTAAATAATAAAAATTCACAATCCCAAATATCCCATAATTAACACATAAATTTATTATTCAACTCATAGTAATGTTATCTTATAATTAATTCCTCAATTAATTTTTTAATTAACAAAATCAACATATGATAATTAATATATCAATTATTTATTAAATATCTACAATTCAAATAACCCCAATTTCGTATCTTACCTCAACCAATTAATTATTCATGTTAACTAACTAAATATAAAAAAATTTCTAAAAACCAAGTAATAATTATAATATTACATACATGTGATTGAAATCAATACTGTTAGATTAAAATTCTAGACCATCTACCTCAATTTCTGGAGGGACGATCACACAATGGAAAACCTATTATTTTAGCATCATAATGACGTAGAATGAATAAAGATCATAAACCCCAAAATCAATATAAAACAAATCAATATCCTTTCATTATTCATATATATCTATTATCCTAGATATTTATCTAATCAAATGAGTATTAATGATCCTATTAGAGAATAATAAAATAATTTAAATTTGACAGGAAATCAAATGGGGATGGATTCACTTCCCGGGAGAGGTGAGAATATTCGATTTGAGATTGCAATTGAGAAGAATAGAGGTATGATAACCTTTTAATCACTCTAGTAGGATATGGAATTTAGATAAATAATTTATAGGTCAATCTTGGATATTCAAGGTTATTATTTGAGGGTTTAGGAAATATGATTATATAATTATGGGGAATGAAATCCTGCATGCATTATTTTCTACTCATGACATAAAATTTCTCCTAACCCTGTGACATAACATTGAGCATCTAATTGGGGAACATGGGTTATCTAAGGAGAGATCAACATTAGAAAAAAATTCACCATCTGTGAAAATCCCCACTATATAGGTTTTCATGGTTTTCTCGGCCAGGGTTCCCAGTTACTGAGAACTTTCCACCAACCATGAACTTCTCTAATTATATTATTTTTATTAAAACTCATCACATTATACACCCAATGGTAAAACCCAAATGAAAATTAATCAAAATAATAAAAAAATAATACATGTATGTGATCCCAATACAACACCCCAAAAGAATTGGTTTTTACAGTTTTGGGTAACTATATGCATACTTGTTACCCATTTTAAAGTGGGAAAATAAAATAAAACATACTGCATAAAAAATAAATTGAATCCATAAAAACTCCATAAATTATAAATTCATCATACCATTTTGAAATGTAACAAAATAAATATGATATAAAATTCTTAGTAATGGATATGTACTTATGAAACTATCTTGAATCAATATGATTAATAATTATATAATGGTAAATTACTAAAAATTCGTTACATTTAATCAATAAAATATTAAATAAATGAATCAATAGAAAATATATTTGTGATAATATCATTGTTAATATTAATAATTTTAAATAAACCAAATGATTTAATTATTACAATTTATGTCTCAGAAACATAGTACCTATACCATCTTGACCATTCACAATATGGTTAAAAAAACTTAGAAAACAATTTAATTTAACCATATTATCTGTCTTATGAGTCATAGATATGATTCTAGGTGAAATATAATACATATCCCCAGAAATCACTATATGTTTAACAAATTCATCACATATCTAATAATCAATCTAATTCATGAATCAATATGCCTTATCATCAAATAACACTCATAATTAAGGGATAATGATTTTTTATTATTTCCTTATTTAATAAAATAACGATCATAGTAAACTCCATATAAACAATTGTTATACTATTGATGATATAGTGATATACATCTTGAAATAATATTACTATTAAAAATAAATTTAATTTAAAATGAAATATTATTATAATAATTTGATTCTTTTAAGAGAAATTTTGTAATCCCAATAGAAAGGAACATTGTTCAATTAATTTTATAACTTAGTAATTTTAATGATATATCAACTTGGATGAAATAATTAAAATTGAAAAATAATATAACATTACGTATGATTGTATCATGATATTATATGTCAAATGGGTAATATATAAATCACATAGAAGTGAATTAGTGAATAATAACAATTAGGTCTCCATGGAAACAAAATTGAAATAAAAACCCATATATGTTGCATCATTGTGTTAGAAAAAGATTTAATCACAAGTATAGATGTTTTAAAAATACCATTATATCAATATAAAATTGTGTTAATATTTATCATTTCAAATTAATCCATTTATTACATTTTATCACTCATTCGTCAACAATAATTTGTTATTATCATTTTTTGGGTGTTAATTCCCTTATTTTAAAAATTAGATATGTTTCTTCTCATTAAACATTTTGGGGTTTCTGTATGATAACTTGTATTTTTATCATAGGTTATTTATATATATATATAAATTAAAATGAAAATTTATTAAAAATTTGGAGACACTAATACTAAATATGATATATAATTTTCAAAATATAATTCGTATTTGTGTTGGTAATAAATTTTATCAATAGTTAATGTAATTTGAAGAAAACCCTTCTTGAACCGTAACTGCACTAATAAAGGCTTTCCCATTCAAGGTAAAATATAAAAATTATTAATGAAAATTGTTTCAATCAATGGAAAATAGTTTATATTTATTAATATTTTAAAATCACTTTCCGAAACATAAATTTTTTTGTTATTGTATATTTTTTAATGAAATATCATCTATTATAAAATAAAATTTACTTCAATTTTGAAAATAATTTTTTAGTTAGAATTTAAAAAATAAGTAGACTGTGATTTCCCAAACTTTTATAAATAAAATATCCCTTATAATTAAATTAAATTACATATTATGTAACTTATTTATAGAAAACATATACACTCCATTTGTTTAATTATATCCTATCAGATTTAAATTAATATTAAGAAACATAACCAATGTTAAAATATTTGTTTAATAGTGATCAAATGAATATTATAAATATATGGTATTAAAAAATTCCCTTGACATAGAAATAGGATGTGATGTCCTCAACTAGTATGATAGTACCCCTTGAAGCCCATTTATCAAAGATTCCATGGGAGATATAATCCCTTGAATTTTCCTTTCACCAAATCTAATATGAGTATGAAAAACATAATTTGGAGAAGAACATTTAAAAGAGAATATCAAGATCATAAATATCACAACCCAAACCATATATGTTGAGATAACACATTAAAGTGTTTCTGTTGGACACATTACATATATGGTGTTTCTGATTTATTAAATAAGAATATATCAAGAAATTATAAATATGATTATGTAAGTGATTTTTCAATAGAATAATGAATATATTTTATTCATATTATTGTTAATTTATATTTTATTTTTATATTGACACTAAAAAACATGAAATATTTTTTTTGTAATATTAAAATTCAATTATCGAATTTATTTTTATTAATTATTCGATTTTTAAAATTATTAATATTTTAATAAATTAGAATTATAAAATAATAGTTATTAAATATAAATGATTATATAATTTTTAGGAAGATTAATATAAATTGTATAATTCTTCAAAAAATATTATTGATTAAAAAACCCAAAATTTCATAATTAATGTTGATTTTATTTTAAAATTTTAAAATTCACACATTTCTAGAAAAATTATATAAAATAAATATTTGTTTTTTAATTACAACATATAAATTATCGAACTATTATTTTTTCCTAATTTCCAAAGACATATGAATTTGATGGAAAATTAAATATTTTATAAATATAATATATATATTATGACTTCATAATGACAGAAAAGTGTTGTAATAATTAGTATAAAAGGTATACAAATTAATATGTTTTAACATTAAAATATTTTCATTTTATTTCAATATTATTGATTTTATAAACCAATTTTTAATCATCCAATGTAATAAAAATATTTTAAGGCTTCAAAATCATTGCTGTAAGTATATGACTCGCCTCCACATAAGAAGGGTATTATTTTATTATTTCCATGACATATACATATAAAATAATTATAAAAACTCACATTTTTCATATCCGATTGAAAAAAATTATGGTAAGGATTTTGGTTTTTCTTATTTTATTAAAAAGAGTTCAAAACATATGTTTGTGAAATTAAAACGAAATCCACACTCATTTCCAATATTAATCCTACAATTATCCAATCCCTCTACACAAAAACTCCTTAGAGCAAGCCCTTACTCTTCCCTTTCATCAATATAGTCTTCCCAAGGTTACCGAAGATCTCAAGAAGCTCCAACCAAGCATTTAGAGTCACAAAATCAATTAAGGGATCCTCCCATTCTCTTCTTTATTCTACTTTCCTTATTATCCTTTGACATATATTGGAAATACCTATTTTTTTGGATATGTATTTCATTGTCACTATACTTAAATTATTTTTTAAATATGATGAGAGAACCCTTTCTTTCTAATAAATTTTTTTTATGAATATTTATCAGAGGTCATTATGATATGGAAATTTATCTCTCATTCTCCATTCCAAAACAATTGTATAATGAATTCCATTCCCATTTAATATCAAGGGTATTCACTATTATACATCAAATACATTTAGATCCTTGATTAATGAAGTGCCCAGATCAGTGTGAATCACTGAGAGGGGGAGAGGGTGAATCAGTGATCCCTTAAAACTTCTTACTAATTGATTCTTAATCAATTAAACCTCTATGGCTGGTTAAAGCCTTGATCCACTCTTCTTGTATCTCTCACCTTTCCACGAATGATGCAGTAAATGTAAAGGCACTGGACACAAGTATTTACAAGGTTCAGCACCAAAGGCCTACGTCTTTTCCATTCTCTCCCAGCATGGATTCTCTATTATAACCTGTTAAAATTACAATGGTCGATACAGAGTCCCACTGTATCTCTCCTGAGTCCCACAGGAGGGTCTTTATACTGCGTCCCACAGTGTTACCAGAGTCCCACTGGCCTGCTCCAGAATCCCACTGAAGACTTCTTCTCCCTGAGTCCCACGGGGTCTTCTCTTGGCTCCTCGAGTCGCACGAGTAGCTCTTCTTCACTTTAAGCTTCTTCAAGTATCTTCAGCAGTCTGGGATAAAGACTGCTGGCCTTGCTCTGTACCTCTGATCACTTGAGTTGATCAGGTCTTCTCGTCTTGCTCAGGATTTATCTCCTTCTTCTCAGGATGACCTGGCCTCTCTCTTCAAGAATCTTCAACAGCCTCTGAAAAGGTCTGTTGGTCTTGCTCAGCAACTTCTGATCACTTCTGTTGATCAGGCTCTTCTCAAATACTGAAAACTCAGACAAACAATATCTTTCACTTCAGTCTGGCTCAGTCTCACTTCAAATCATCTTCATGCACTGAGTGCATGGCAACTCTGCTTCCTCATGAACTGACTGCATGGCCTTCTCAATACTTCAAGATCTTCTGTCTTGGACAACTCAGATGCACACAAGCTGGTTTGGCTTTGTTCACGTGTGCATGTGCATGCATGCAAGCATGCACTTCCCTTTCTTTTCTCTTGGTGCAATAGACCCACAAAGGGTGTAACACTTTAAGCACACACCTTCTCACTTCCTTCACACACTTTGTTCTTTTTGTCTACACACTAAAAGTGTGTTATACTTTAGTGTGGGTCTACTTCTTCCTTCTTCAATGTGTGTTCACTCCACTTAGAGCATACACATAGGTTCGGCCACTTCTTTAATTTGCACACACAAATTCTTCACTTAGCATACACTTGTAGTGACCTTCCTCTTCTTGCACACAATAAATGCCTGTAGGGTGTTCCTCTTCAATTTTCACACACACACACTCAAATGAGGTGTGGTCTTCACTTCACCCACACAAGGCTATGGCCTTTCACTTCCTTTGCACACAAGATTTATTCTTTTATTCTTCTTTGAACACACCCAAGCTATCCTCGGCCTTCTTTTCAAATGCACACTCAGCCCGAACACCAACCAACTGAAGGCATGCACGGTGCAGCTGGCTACTTCCTTGGGTCGCGTAGGTCCTCAGGTGCAAGGCTCCACGGGCGCGCAACCCTTAGAGCGCGCAAACTCCTCTTGCCGCGGGGCGCGCAAGTGCTGCACCCGCGGGCACTTCCTCCTGCCGCACAAGGGTGCGGGCAGAGAGGGAACAAGCCTCGGGCGCGCAGAGTGTTGCGGCCACGAGGTCTTACTGCCGCACAAAGGATTAGCGCGCAGGGGACTTCAGCCGCGCAAATCTTTGCGCGACGGCTTCTTCTTTGCGAGGCAGAGGCACACGCGGGACTCCAAGTTTTCAACAAAGGATCAGCAAGCAACAATGAGGTCTCGGCCTCACCTTTTATAGGCAGAGATGCCTCATATCTTCCGCGTGAGATAAATCTCAAATCACCGAAGATTTCGGATCTTTAAGATTTTCTCCAAATCTTGTTTTCCTTCGCTGTTTCATCGCGGGTTTCTTCCTTTATTTTTTCCTCTACGTGCATGCGACTTTCAAACGCATGCATGGCTTCTTTCGGTCCAAACCATGCAGAACATAGACGCTCCAGGCCTCGGCACTTCGTTTGCCTTCGGCCTCACTCGAATTCTCCCACTAGTTGCATGCAAGCTCATTTTAAAGCATGGTTGTGTTTGGTATGGCCAGACGAGCATGAGGGTGCCTTCGGCTTCATCAGAGGAGGCCGGAATCTCAAAAACATCACTCGGGAGGCCTCTGGTTCAGCGGCATCGCGGGAGATGCCTCGGCCGAGCTCGAGGTAGAGGATGGTGCGGCAGCCGTCGGATCAGGTGATCGAAAGACATCGGACGGCTGGATCAGATCGCGGTGCGCGACAGATGAATCGTGCGGCGCAGATCAAGCGCGCGATGAGACGGACGGCTCAGATCTGTCCCGGGTGAAATTTCCGCGTCCTACATCGAATCGGCTCGCGGTTTTGCCGCAGTTTATCACCCAAGCGCCGCCTCAACCTCGCAATTGAACTTCCAACCTCCACGGTTCTGCCCCGCACCGTGTTCTCCCTGCGGGCGCGCTCTGCGCCCACTCTGCTCCCTGCGGGTGCGCCACTGGCGCCCACTATGCACACCCTTCGGGCGCGCTCTGTGCCCATGCTGCGCAGGACCTGATCCCCTGCGTGGCCCTGACTTACACACGGCCGCGGCCTCTCGGGCTGGCCCCATGGGATCCACTTGGGCATGGTGACCTAGTCCCACATGTACCTTGGGTTGAACCCTTAAGGCTGGCCCTTGTGGCTTAATTTTTTCTTTAAGTATAGAACAAGTCCTTTGTGTAAAAACAAAGTGACCAAGTTCAAATGCCAAATGCCACAACTCTTCTTCTTCATTTCTTCTCTTCTCTTCTTAAGAATTCCTCCATTCCTCTTAAACATTTAATCTTCACTTAGGATATGGAATTCAAAAGGTTCATCTTCATCAACCGAACTCCTGAATCACTTATAATCTTCAATGTTCTTCATTGATCTAATCAGAGATCAAATTGGATCTTTTTCAAATTCACATGCACTAAGTGATAGTGCATGGACTTCTTCAGCTCACTTCAACCACTTAGAACATGTGAATTGATTATCTTCTAACTCCTCATGCATTGTCACTACAATGCATGGTCTTATAATCATGTTGTGACTTTGTATCATCTTGATACAAGTTCTTTACACTTAAAGATCAGCTCAACAATCGTCTGATATTCATGGAGAATGTTTCAACCATAATCTCCTATGCCACTTAGTGAATCTCCTAAGTGACATGCCTCTTAGTACCATGGCCATTCTCCATTCATCACCAACACCATCACAACCTTTGTCATTCACATCGTGACATTCCTTGACTTCCATTCATTCCAAGACAACTTCATGCCTTATTGACAACAAATGCAACACAATGCACTTCAATCTCCCCCTTTGTATTTGTTGTCAATACACAACTTCAGCACATATGAATGGGTCAATATGTGTGACAATATTTTCTCCCCCTTATTGGCAATCAAATGCAAAGGTGTGGTGTGGTTCTCTTCCACAATATCTCTTCCTCCCTTCGAATAGCATCTTGTTGAAAAGCACTAAGAGAGGGATGATGTCACATGTTCTCTGTAGCAAAGAACCTTTAGTAAATCAACTCTAAGTCTACTTGGGCTAACCCGGTGTAGAAAACAAGAGTGATGTAACCAAGGTACTCAATGCTGTCCAGAATTCACTATACATGTGAGATCATGCTTCAAGGGGTTTGAAATTTTTCAGATATAACAATGAATTGCTAAATCCTGCACATACTTCACAAAACTAATTAGAATGTTCAGGTGCAAAGATAAAGCTCCCCCTATCATCAACTTTCTCAAGATGATATTAATTTCAGAACATCATCTTCTCCAGATTGGCTCCCCCTCAAGGGGTGCACTCCATTCTTTCCAAACCATCCTCCAGTTGAGAATGATCATCATCTTCAATTCCCTGCAATGTCAGCACATGTAAATACCAATAGTATAAGGGAATAAGATGGAACCTCCTTGGTTCATCAATGTGAACAACAAGGTTGAGAAGATTCTCTCAACCGAGATGTCCCATTTTCACCAGTCTTCACACTTGCACATTTGATCTTCATTGATGATTGTGCTGGTGTGGTTCTCAAAACATCTTCATGTGAGACCTTCTTCTTCCCTTTTTCTTTAGCAATTGCCAGAGCTTCATCTTCAACTCTTTGTAGTTCTTTGGCAAGTTGCAACTGATGTGGCCATATGACAAGTAAATCATTTGGAAGAGTGGCCCCAGTTCTGGAAGTTCCACATGGTTCCTTAGATGCTGCCAAGCTACCTTTCTTAGGCAACTTGTTTTCAATCAATCCCTTCTTCTTCTTCTGGATTGATTGTCTTTTTGAGTCCAGTCTTCTTCTATTTAATTTCATGGCTTCTTTACAAAGATCCATGATATGTCCTTTCTTCCCACAGTAGAAGCATTTCTTGGTGGTCCTTCTGGATGCATCACCCTTCTTGGATTTAGACTCCAAGGACTTCTTTTCCTTTTTCAAAATCTTCTTGGGAGCATCTTCCACTTTCTTATGCTTACTTCCAAAGGATTCTCTTTTAGCCAGGTTCAGTGATCTTCTCTTCATTCCAGCTTTGGATACAGTTGGAGATTGACATGTATCATTCTTTTGACCACTTTTGCAGCCATCCCAGATGTTGTCAAGCAATCCAAATCTGTTAGTAGTAAACAGATGTCTCTGGACCTGTGGATGTTGCTTATTTCCTTCTGGCTTGCTCCCCCTTAGCATGGGCTTCCTTTGTGCTTTGACATTTAGTGGATTGTACCAACAATCCTTTGCACAGTGCCCATACTTATTACAACACCAACACTGACCCACAAATCTTGACCTCTTCAGTCCTTCTGATTGTTGGGTACTTTTCTTGACTTGCTGTGTTGTTTCAGGAGAGCTCTGCTTTTTCATTTTCTTCATCCATACTTGTTTGGAATTATTTTTCCATCCTGCACTTTTTGTGGAAACACATTTAGAAGCATCAGTACAAGATGGGATGGATGGTACCTTCTTTCTAGAAGATGTTGCCCTTTCATTTGAGGATGTCTTTCTTTTAGAATCATCCTTCTCAAAGCATACTTGAGTAGCAACATTTCTCCTTTCAGCTGACTGGGAGGCTTTGGCTTTGGGTGATTGCTAATTTTTCAATATCACCTCCAGTTCTAAGCATTTCATATTGAGGGAGTTCTTCTCATCCTCAACCAATCTTAGCCTTCCTTCCCAATTTTATTTCAGCTCTTTCATCTGGTCATCATGCACCTTTTTCAATTCTTGCAATGAGTTGTCAAGCTCCTTCACCCTATTTATTTTGTCTTCAAGTTGAGAATCTCTGACATTCATTGAAACTTTGTGCCTCTTTTCTAGTGCATGGAAAACATCTTTGATCATTATCATAAAGATTTATTTCTCAGAAAGGCTTCTTGGCAATTCTTCAGCAGTGTCTTCATATCTTTCATTGCAAAGAGAAACGGTTTCATCTTTAGCCTTCACCAGCTTTCTGAGAGTGTTGGTTATGCCAACCCTTTTTGCCAATTGGACTTCCAGAGAATTGGCTTCATCTTCTAGCTGTAATTTTTCTTCTTGAAGATCAAGGAGGCCTGTAGCTATACACATTGCCACTTCCTTGGGGACTGTCTTCTGAAGGTATTTGATTGCATTTAGAAGATCATTGTTCCTTCCATCTTCATCACAGCTAGAGCAGGCTTCATCAAAAGAATGATAAAAGGAATTGTCATCTGATGTGACTTTCAAATTTCTTTCCATAGAAGGAGTTTCTCTGATTGCAACAACCTTCTTCTTCATCTTCTTTGCCTGTTTCTTCATTCTGTTTTTCAGAGTCTTGGCAGATATCTCCATTTGAGGCTGTTCTTTCATTTTCTCAAATCTTCACTACATATAGACTCTGTTGGATCTTTTAGAGGTAACCTCCCTCTGATACCAATTGAAGTGCCCAGATCAGTGTGAATCACTGAGAGGGGGAGGGGGTGAATAAGTGATCCCTTAAAACTTTTTACTAATTGATTCTTAATCAATTAAAACTCTATGGCTGGTTAAAGCCTCGATCCACTCTTCTTGTATCTCTCACCTTTCCACGAATGATGCAGTAAATGTAAAGGCACTGGACCCAAGGATTTACAAGGTTCGGCACCAAAGGCCTACGTCCTTGCAATGCTCTCCCAGCATGGATTCTCCATTATAACCTGTTAAAATTACAATGGTCGATACAGAGTCCCACTGTATCTCTCCTGAGTCCCACAGGAGGGTCTTTATACTGCGTCCCACAGTGTTACCAGAGTCCCACTGGCCTGCTCAAGAATCCCACTGAAGACTTCTTCTCCCTGAGTCCCACAGGGTCTTCTCTTGGCTCCTCGAGTCGCACGAGTAGCTCTTCTTCACTTTAAGCTTCTTCAAGTATCTTCAGCAGTCTGGGATAAAGACTGCTGGCCTTGCTCTGTACCTCTGATCACTTGAGTTGATCAGGTCTTCTCGTCTTGCTCAGGATTTATCTCCTTCTTCTCAGGATGACCTGGCCTCTCTCTTCAAGAATCTTCAACAGCCTCTGAAAAGGTCTGTTGGTCTTGCTCAGCAACTTCTGATCACTTCTGTTGATCAGGCTCTTCTCAAATACTGAAAACTCAGACAAACAATATCTTTCACTTCAGTCTGGCTCAGTCTCACTTCAAATCATCTTCATGCACTGAGTGCATGGCAACTCTGCTTCCTCATGCACTGACTGCATGGCCTTCTCAATACTTCAAGATCTTCTGTCTTGGACAACTCAGATGCACACAAGCTGGTTTGGCTTTGTTCACGTGTGCATGTGCATGCATGCAAGCATACACTTCCCTTTCTTTTCTCTTGGTGCAATAGACCCACAAATGGTGTAACACTTTAAGCACACACCTTCTCACTTCCTTCAAACACTTTGTTCTTTTTGTCTACACACTAAAAGTGTGTTATACTTTAGTGTGGGTCTACTTCTTCCTTCTTCAATATGTGTTCACTCCACTTAGAGCATACACATAGGTTCGGCCACTTCTTTAATTTGCACACACAAATTCTTCACTTAGCATACACTTGTAGTGACCTTCCTCTTCTTGCACACAATAAATGCCCGTAGGGTGTTCCTCTTCAATTTTCACACACACACACTCAAATGAGGTGTGGTCTTCACTTCAGCCACACAAGGCTACGGCCTTTCACTTCCTTTGCACACAAGATTTATTATTTTATTCTTCTTTGCACACACCCAAGCTATCCTCGGCCTTCTTTTCAAATGCACACTCAGCCCGAACACCAACCAACTGAAGGCATGCAAGGTGCAGCTGGCTACTGCCTTGGGTCGCGTAGGTCCTTAGGTGCAAGGCTCCACGGGCGCGCAACCCTTCGAGCGCGCAAACTCCTCTTGCCGCGGGACGCGCAAGTGCTGCACCCGCGGGCACTTCCTCCTGCCGCACAAGGGTGCGGACAGAGAGGGAACAAGCCTCGGGCGCACAGAGTGTTGCGGCCACGAGGGCTTCCTGCCGCGCAAAGGATTAGTGCGCAGGGGACTTCAGCCGTGCAAGTCTTTGCGTGGCGGCTTCTTCTTCGCGAGGCAGAGGCACACGCGGGACTCCAAGTTTTCAACAAAGGATCAGCAAGCAACAATGAGGTCTCGACCTCTCCTTTTATAGGCAGAGATGCCTCATATCTTCCGCGTGAGATAAATCTCAAATCACCTAAGATTTCGGATCTTCAAGATTTTCTCCAAATCTTGTTTTCCTTCGCTGTTTCATCGCAGGTTTCTTCCTTTATTTTTCCTCTACGTGCATGCGACTTTCAAACGAATGCATGGCTTATTTCGGTCCAAACCATGCAGAACATAGACGCTCAAGGCCTCGGCACTTCGTTTGCCTTCGGCCTCACTCGAATTCTCCCACTAGTTGCATGCAAGCTCATTTTAAAGCATGGTTGTGTTCGGTATGGCCAGACGAGCATGAGGGTGCCTTCGGCTTCTTCAGAGGTGGCCGGAATCTCAAAAACATCACTCGGGAGGCCTCTGGTTCAGCGGCTCGCGGGAGATGCCTCGGCCGAGCTCGAGGTAGAGGATGGTGCGGCAGCCGTCGGATCAGGTGATCGAAAGACATCGGACGGCTGGATCAGATCGCGGCGCGCGGCAGATGAATCGTGCGGCGCAGATCAAGCGCGCGATGAGACGGACGGCTCAGATCTGTCCCGGGTGAAATTTCCGCGTCCCACATCGAATCGGCTCGCGGTTTTGCCGCGGTTTATCACCCAAGCGCCGCCTCAACCCCGCAATTGAACTTCCAACCTCCACGGTGCCGCCCCGCACCGTGTTCTCCCTGCGGGCGCACTCTGCGCCCACTCTGCTCCCTGCGGGCGCGCCACTGGCGCCCACTATGCACACCCTTCGGGTGCGCTCTGCGCCCACGCTGCGCAGGACCTGATCCCCTGCGTGGCCCCGGCTTACACACGGCCGCGACCTCTTGGGCTGGCCCCATGGGATCCCCTTGGGCGTGGTGAACTAGTCCCACATGTGCCTTGGGTTGAACCCTTAAGGCTGGCCCATGTGGCTTAATTTTTGCTTTAAGTATAGAACAAGTCCTTTGTGTAAAAACAAAGTGACCAAGTTCAAATGCCAAATGCCACAACTCTTCTTCTTCATTTCTTCTCTTCTCTTCTTAATAATTCCTCCATTCCTCTTAAACATTTAATCTTCACTTAGGATATGGAATTCAAAAGGTTCATCTTCATCAACCGAACTCCTGAATCACTTATAATCTTCAATGTTCTTCATTGATCTAATCAGAGATCAAATTGGATCTTCTTCAAATTCACATGCACTATGTGATAGTGCATGGACTTCTTCAGCTCACTTCATCCACTTAGAACATGTGAATGGATTATCTTCTAACTCCTCATGCATTGTCACTACAATGCATGGTCTTCTAATCATGTTGTGACTTTGTATCATCTTGATACAAGTTCTTTACACTTAAAGATCAGCTCAACAATCGTCTGATATTCATGGAGAATGTTTCAACCATAATCTCCTATGCCACTTAGTGAATCTCCTAAGTGACATGCCTCTTAGTACCATGGCCATTCTACATTAATCACCAACACCATCACAACCTTTGTCATTCACATCGTGACATTCCTTGACTTCCATTCATTCCAAGACAACTTCATGCCTCATTGACAACAAATGCAACACAATGCACTTCAATCTCCCCCTTTGTATTTGTTGTCAATACACAACTTCAGCACATATGAATGGGTCAATATGTGTGCCAATATTTTCTCCCCCTTATTGGCAATCAAATGCAAAGGTGTGGTGTGGTTCTCTTCCACAATATCTCTTCCTCCCTTCGAATAGCATCTTGTTGAAAAGCACTAAGAGAGGGATGATGTCACATGTTCTCTTTAGCAAAGAACCTTTAGTAAATCAACTCTAAGTCTACTTGGGCTAACCCGGTGTAGAAAACAAGAGTGATGTAACCAAGGTACTCAATGCTGTCCAGCATTCACTATACATGTGAGATCATGCTTCAAGGGGTTTGAAATTTTTCAGATATAACAATGAATTGCTAAATCCTGCACATACTTCACAAAACTCATTAGAATGTTCAGGTGCAAAGATAAAGCTCCCCCTATCATCAACTATCTCAAGATGATATTAATTTCAGAACATCATCTTCTCCAGATTGGCTCCCCCTCAAGGGGTGCACTCCATTCTGTCCAAACCATCCTCCAGTTGAGAATGATCATCATCTTCAATTCCCTGCAATGTCAGCATATGTAAATACCAATAGTATAAGGGAATAAGATGGAACCTCCTTGGTTCATCAATGTGAACAACAAGGTTGAGAAGATTCTCTCAACCGAGATGTCCCATTTTCACCAGTCTTCAAACTTGCACATTTGATCTTCATTGATGATTGTGCTGGTGTGGTTCTCAAAACATCTTCATGTGAAACCTTCTTCTTCCCATTTTCTTTAGCAATTGCCAGAGCTTCATCTTAAACTCTTTGTAGTTCTCTGGAAAGTTGCAACTGATGTGGCCATATGACAAGTAAATCATTTGGAAGAGTGGCCCCAGTTCTGGAAGTTCCACATGGTTCCTTAGATGCTGCCAAGCTACCTTTCTTAGGCAACTTGTTTTCAATCAATCCCTTCTTCTTCTTCTGGATTGATTGTCTTTTTGAGTCCAGTCTGCTTCTATTTAATTTCATGGCTTCTTTACAAAGATCCATGATATGTCCTTTCTTCCCACAGTAGAAGCATTTCTTGGTGGTCCTTCTGGATGCATCACCCTTCTTGGATTTAGAATCCAAGGACTTCTTTTCCTTTTTCAAAATCTTCGTGGGAGCATCTTCCACTTTCTTATGCTTGCTTCCCAAGGATTCTCTTTTAGCCAGGTTCAGTGATCTTCTCTTCATTCCAGCTTTGGATACAGTTGGAGATTGACATGTATCATTCTTTTGACCACTTTTGCAGCCATCCCAGATGTTGTCAAGCAATCCAAATCTGTTAGCAGTAAACAGATGTCTCTGGACCTGTGGATGTTGCTTATTTCCTTCTGGCTTGCTCCCCCTTAGCATGGGCTTCCTTTGTGCTTTGACATTTAGTGGATTGTACCAATAATCCTTTGCACAGTGCCCATACTTATTACAACACCAACACTGACCCAAAAATCTTGACCTCTTCAGTCCTTCTGATTGTTGGGTACTTTTCTTGACTTGATGTGTTGTTTCAGGAGAGCTCTGCTTTTTCATTTTCTTCATCCATACTTGTTTGGAAATATTTTTCCATCCTGCACTTTTTGTGGAAACACATTGAGAAGCATCAGTACAAGATGGGATGGATGGTACCTTCTTTCTAGAAGATGTTGCCCTTTCATTTGAGGATGTCTTTCTTTTAGAATCATCCTTCTCAAAGCATACTTGAGTAGCAACATTTCTCCTTTCAGCTGACTGGGAGGTTTTGGCTTTGGGTGATTGCTGATTTTTCAATATCACCTCCAGTTCTAAGCATTTCATATTGAGGGAGTTCTTCTCATCCTCAACCAATCTTAGCCTTCCTTCCCAATTTTCTTTCAGCTCTTTCATCTGGTCATCATTCACCTTTTTCAATTCTTGCAATGAGTTGTCAAGCTCCTTCACCCTATTTATTTTGTCTTCAATTTGAGCATCTCTGACATTCATTGAAACTTTGTGCCTCTTTTCTAGTGCATGGAAAACATCTTTGATCATTATCATAAAGATTTCTTTCTCAGAAAGGCTTCTTTGAAATTCTTCAGCAGTGTCTTCATATCTTTCATTGCAAAGAGAAACGGTTTCATCTTTAGCCTTCACCAGCTTTCTGAGAGTGTTGGTTATGCCAACCCTTTTTGCCAATTGGACTTCCAGAGAATTGGATTCATCTTCTAGCTGTAATTTTTCTTCTTGAAGATCAAGGAGGCCTGTAGCTATACACATTGCCACTTCCATGGGGATTGTCTTCTGAAGGTATTTGATTGCATTTAGAAGATCATTGTTCCTTCCATCTTCATCACAGCTAGAGCAGGCTTCATCAGAAGAATGATAAAAGGAATTGTCATCTGATGTGACTTTCACATTTCTTTCCATAGAAGGAGTTTCTCTGATTGCAACAACCTTCTTCTTCATCTTCTTTGCCTGTTTCTTCATTCTGTTTTTCAGAGTCTTGGCAGATATCTCCATTTGAGGCTGTTCTTTCATTTTCTCAAATCTGCACTCCATATAGACTCTGTTGGATCTTTTAGAGGTAACCTCCCTCTGATACCAATTGAAGTGCCCAGATCAGTGTGAATCACTGAGAGGGGGGGGGGGTGAATCAGTGATCCCTTAAAACTTTTTACAAATTGATTCTTAATCAATTAAACCTCTATGGCTGGTAAAAGCCTCGATCCAATCTTCTTGTATCTCTCACCTTTCCACGAATGATGCAGTAAATGTAAAGGCACTGGACACAAGGATTTACAAGGTTCGGCACCAAAGGCCTACATCCTTGCCATGCTCTCCCAGCATGGATTCTCCATTATAACCTGTTAAAATTACAATGGTCGATACAGAGTCCCACTGTATCTCTCCTGAGTCCCACAGGAGGGTCTTTATACTGCGTCCCACAGTGTTACCAGAGTCCCACTGGCCTGCTCCAGAATCCCACTGAAGAATTATTCTCCATGAGTCCCACAGGGTCTTCTCTTGGCTCCTCGAGTCGCACGAGTAGCTCTTCATCACTTTAAGCTTCTTCAAGTATCTTCAGCAGTCTGGGATAAAGACTGCTGGCCTTGCTCTGTACCTCTGATCACTTGAGTTGATCAGGTCTTCTCGTCTTGCTCAGGATTTATCTCCTTCTTCTCAGGATGACCTGGCCTCTCTCTTCAAGAATCTTCAATAGCCTCTGAAAAGGTCTGTTGGTCTTGCTCAGCAACTTCTGATCACTTCTGTTGATCAGGCTCTTCTCAAATACTGAAAACTCAGACAAACAATATCTTTCACTTCAGTCTGGCTCAGTCTCACTTCAAATCATCTTCATGCACTGAGTGCATGGCAACTCTGCTTCCTCATGCACTGACTGCATGGCCTTCTCAATACTTCAAGATCTTCTGTCTTGGACAACTCAGATGCACACAAGCTGGTTTGGCTTTGTTCACGTGTGCATGTGCATGCATGAAAGCATGCACTTCCCTTTCCTTTCTCTTGGTGCAATAGACCCACAAAGGGTGTAACACTTTAAGCACACACCTTCTCACTTCCTTCACACACTTTGTTCTTTTTGTCTACACACTAAAAGTGTGTTATACTTTAGTGTGGGTCTACTTCTTCCTTCTTCAATGTGTGCTCACTCCACTTAGAGCATACACATAGGTTCAGCCACTTCTTTAATTTGCACACACAAATTCTACACTTAGCATACACTTGTAGTGACCTTCCTCTTCTTGCACACAATAAATGCCCGTAGGGTGTTCCTCTTCAATTTGCACACACACACACTCAAATGAGGTGTGGTCTTCACTTCACCCACACAAGGCTACGACCTTTCACTTCCTTTGCACACAAGATTTATTCTTTTATTATTCTCTGCACACACCCAAGCTATCCTCGTCCTTCTTTTCAAATTCACACTCAGCCCGAACACCAACCAACTGAAGGCATGCAAGGTGCAGCTGGCTACTGCCTTGGGTCGCGTAGGTCCTCAGGAGCAAGGCTCCACGGGCGCGCAACCCTTCGAGCGCGCAAACTCCTCTTGCTGCGGGGCGCGCAAGTGCTGCACCCGCGGGCACTTCCTCCTGCCGCACAAGGGTGTGGGCAGAGAGGGAACAAGCCTCGGGCGCGCAGAGTGTTGCGGCCACGAGGTCTTTCTGCCGCGCAAAGGATTAGCGTGCAGGGGACTTCAGCCGCGCAAATCTTTGCGCGGCGGCTTCTTCTTCGCGAGGCAGAGGCACACGCGAGACTCCAAGTTTTCAACAAAGGATCAGCAAGCAACAATGAGGTCTTGGCCTCTCCTTTTATAGGCAGAGATGCCTCATATCTTCCGCGTGAGATAAATCTCAAATCACCGAAGATTTCGGATCTTCAAGATTTTCTCCAAATCTTGTTTTCCTTCGCTGTTTCATCGCGGGTTTCTTCCTTTATTTTTTCCTCTACGTGCATGCGACTTTCAAATGCATGCATGGCTTCTTTCGGTCCAAACCATGCAGAACATAGACGCTCAAGGCCTCGGCACTTCGTTTGCCTTCGGCCTCACTCGAATTCTCCCAATAGTTGCATGCAAGCTCATTTTAAAGCATGGTTGTGTTCGGTATGGCCAGATGAGCATGAGGGTGCCTTCGGCTTCTTCAGAGGTGGCTGGAATCTCAAAAACATCACTCGGGAGGCCTCTGGTTCAGCGGCGTCGCGGGATATGCCTCGACCAAGCTCGAGGTAGAGGATGGTGCGGCAGCCGTCGGATCAGGTGATCGAAAGACATCGGACGGATGGATCAGATCGCGGCACGCGGCAGATGAATCGTGCGGCGCAGATCAAGCGCGCGATGAGACGGACGGCTCAGATCTGTCCCGGGTGAAATTTCCGCGTCCCACATCGAATCGGCTCGCGGTTTTGCCGCGGTTTATCACCCAAGCGCCGCCTCAACCCCGCAATTGAACTTCCAACCTCCACGGTGCCGCCCCGCACCGTGTTCTCCCTACGGGCGTGCTCTGCGCCCACTCTGCTCCCTGCGGGCGCGCCACTGGCGCCCACTATGCACACCCTTTGGGCGCGCTCTGCGCCCACGCTGCGCAGGACCTGATCCCCTGCGTGGCCCCGGCTTACACACGGCCGCGGCCTCTCGGGCTGGCCCCATGGGATCCCCTTGGGCGTGGTGACCTAGTCCCACATGTGCCTTGGGTTGAACCCTTAAGGCTGGCCCTTGTGGCTTAATCTTTGCTTTAAGTATAGAACAAGTCCTTTGTGTAAAAACAAAGTGACCAAGTTCAAATGCCAAATGCCACAACTCTTCTTCTTCATTTCTTCTCTTCTCTTCTTAAGAATTCCTCCATTCCTCTAAAACATTTAATCTTCACTTAGGATATGGAATTAAAAAGGTTCATCTTCGTCAACCGAACTCCTGAATCACTTATAATCTTCAATGTTCTTCATTGATCTAATCAGAGATCAAATTGGATCTTCTTCAAATTCACATGCACTAAGTGATAGTGCATGGACTTCTTCAGCTCACTTCATCCACTTAGAACATGTGAATGGATTATCTTCTAACTCCTCATGCATTGTCACTACAATGCATGGTCTTCTAATCATGTTGTGACTTTGTATCATCTTGATACAAGTTCTTTACACTTAAAGATCATCTCAACAATCGTCTGATATTCATGGAGAATGTTTCAACCATAATCTCCTATGCCACTTAGTGAATCTCCTAAGTGACATGCCTCTTAGTACCATGGCCATTCTCCATTCATCACCAACACCATCACAACCTTTTTCATTCACATCGTGACATTCCTTGACTTCCATTCATTCCAAGACAACTTCATGCCTCATTGACAACAAATGCAACACAATGCACTTCAATTAAATTATAGTTTTGTCCTATAAACTAGAACACACACATAAATATATCTCAAATACATGATGTATTCCATTTAGCCCTTTTGAGAATGTAAATAAAATATCCCTCACATGTAATCAATCCATAGGTAGTACCATCAGTGAATTAAGAATCGAACAAGGATTATCTAGTTATGATCTGAAATTATAGATATAAATTTCTACATCCATAGATAGTGAACCAGATCAATGTGTTTTTTTGAAACCACAACATTGAAAATGAAATATCAGAACTTGATGAGGTGTTGAAATAGAGTTACTATCATTGATTTTACTATGATAAAAGAAAATTTTGGGGGTGAAATTTTGTATGGGAAAAATACTATAATGACCAGAAGATTTATGAAAAAATATTCAATGTGATTTAATCAAATTCATTATTATGTAATATGGTTTTAGAAAACACATTCACCCCTTTGGATTGATTATTTCCCTTTGGATTTAGATGACCATTAAAATTTTTTACAGTTGGTAAATAGATTTTGAGTTGTGATCAGAAGTTTTCTGTAAATATAGGGTTCTAAAAAATCGGATCAAAACAGAAAAAGGAAGGTATGTCCTTATTGAGTAGGATATTACACCAAAGAGCACATTTATTAGAGATTCTGAGAGATATATATGTTCTATTATTTTCCCATGACGATCTTAAATCAGAGATCCTATAATATAAGAATGATAAAAATAAAATAAAATAGAAGATCAAACTCAACGATATTGTGTCCTCAAACATGTAGGTCAAACAACCCTATGAAATTATCATCATCATGGAAATTACATATAGGTATTATTTATGGTGAATTAAAAGGATAAGTATGAAGAACCTAAAAATATGATCATGTACATTATTTTTTATATAAAAATGAATATAATTTAATCCTATTATTGTCACTTTATAAATGATTTTTATTTTAATACTATAAAACAGTGATATGATTTTTGTAACAAATTTCAAATTCAATAAGGGAATTTATATCTATGAATTAATAGATTATTAAAATAAATTATATTTTAATAAAATATTATTATTAATTAATTCTAATTAAATATAAATGAGCATATAATTTTTATGAAGTCAAATGTAATTTTCAAAAGGGTTTGAAATCTATTATTAACTAAAACCCCACTATTTCTTAATAAATGAATATTTTATTTTGAAAAGTAAAAATTTGCATATTTAAAATATTATTTATATAATATGAATATTATTTTTTGAATCATAATGTTAAAATATTCCAATGGTAATTTTTAATTTTTTTTATATAGTCGAATTTTTGTGTTAAAATTAAATACTATATAAATATATGTTGTGTGTTATGACAACATAATGATAGAAAACTAATGTAATATATAATATAAATGTTATAAAATACAAAATATATATTTTATTTTTAATATAATGACATTTTAGGTTTATTTTGTTAATTTTATAAATTGATTATTAATCCTCTAAAATAATTAATATATTCCAAGGTTTAAAATAATTTCTCTAATAGTTTAATTAATGTACACATAATAAAGTGAATTATTTTATTATGTAGTACATTATCCTATAAATATAATTAAATCATGTAAATTTTTATGAAACCATGGGGAGAAAATTGGGATGTTTTCTTATGTTGGTTATTTTATTATATGGATTCCAAATCTTATATTTGATAAATAATAATGAAATATCCACTCAATTCATATATAAACTCATCCAATATCCCATTTCTCATCACATCAATTCGTTTTAGAACGTCATTAGTATTCCATACTCCATTATTGTGGAATAAAATATTATGATGAATGAAACCATGTTTTATGCTTTATAGGGGAAAACATCTGAATGGATTGAATGTGATAGGTGAACTCAAAAATATATATCCCTCTAATGAATGTGTAATGTTTAGTGTCATGAAACATAATTATGGGATAAGAAGTGGAACTAATTACTTTATTGTAAATTTCCCATCATGATGGCTTTGTTGATAGCCATGACCTATGATTATGATGAAATGTTTTATGTCGTAGTCAAATTTACACGTTCCCTTTATGATTATCATGTCATATCATGCATTATTATTAATGTTCCATTTATGAACAATTAATATTACTATTGTCTTTCATGTCTTAGTTTCTTCATTTTATGTTACTTTTTCCATTACTGAGATTTATAGATCTTCGATTTCTTATGTATGTCCCTAGGTTATCTATTGATGTTTCACATATGACAATGTTGTTGAAATTTTAAATAAAGATGAGATATTACACTTTTTAATTTGTTATGTAGTGAAACTAATTATAAAATATAGTATAAATCCTGATCATTTAGGAATAATTATGTGTAATATTTTGAAATAAATCATGTATTACTATGTAATAATGACCAGGGATGTTATAAATACAATTTTAGAATTCATATATATTATTAGAATATATACATAAACTGGATATTCTAGGAATATTTTTAAATATATATATATATATATATATATGTAAATTTATAAAATTAAAATTGTTTGTATAAATTTAAATATTCGTATTATAAACTTTTGAAAATAAATTATTTTTTTCAAAAAATATTTTTTCCAACATCAAATATATTTTTTATCACTTTTAAAAAATTATTATAATAACAAGGATTTATTCTATATTCTCTAGAAAAATATTTATTGGTTTCTTACAATTTATTTTCTATTATATATGATAAATTTATCATGTAAAAATTTGTTACATCATTAAAAAACAAATTAAAATTGTTTACCCATGAGGGAATTCACAATAATGTGTTTAATAATTGAGATAAAATCTTGGAATGTAGAATATATAAAACGTATCCCTTCCACTATGAATTATTTTTAAAATTTTGAGCCACATCCCATGAGAGATACATCCCATTATTGAATGGTTATTTTAATTAACAAAAATGGAAATTATTTTCACATATTAAAGGGCTATTATAATCTTCACATCCAATAACACCACATGCCAAATAGTACGACCTCATATATTCCCATCCATTTCATAATAAAATATTATACACACCAGATTTATTCTAGTATTTTTAATAGGCTATCCATTAATGGAATAACCTCCTTTTTCATAAAATTTTTTCTATGTGGTGAGTCATAAATTTTATACTATTACTCACATATTTAAATTATTAGGTGCACTTATTCTCTTTAAAATTATGTTACACAAAATTAAAAATATAACATCACTTTAATTATTATAATAGTTTTTTTATAAGGATTTTAGAATAATTAATGGTCATTCCCTTTTCAATTCAAAAAGTTCAATTCTATATTGAAGGGTTGTGAAAACTATCACCTCTACATAGAAACATTTTTTATTTGCTTAACCTCTCTACAAATATGATCATAATATATTACTTAATATATAATTTTTTAAGATAAATATTATATTTCAAAATGATGTACCATATTAATATTTTCCCATGATCTATCTAAAATTAAATAAATAAACATGCCTACATTTGGGCTACCGCCTCCATTAAATTATTTTTTACATTTTTTTTATCCTCACTACAATAAATGTATTGACCTGGAAATGGGATTAAGTGATAATTAGTATCACAATATAATTAATATGGTTATGGAATGGAAAATTGTGATACCTATAAAAAATATAGGGAACCCACACCCATGGTAAAGTCAACCGTCTGAAAGAATATTATAAGTTCAAAAATTGGTTTATTCATATAATGTAATGATATAAAATATTTTATATTATTATCATTATTCATTTTAGATATTATATATCAAAATATTATACATTTCATAATGTCAATATTATTATTTTATGATGATATTAATCCATAATAATTATATGAAAGGGGATTCATGTATAATATTTTATTTCATTAAACAAATTTTTTATTGTGTACCATTAAATCATTGAAATTGTGGTTTAATGGATAATTAATTTCTTTTACAGTATTAAATTTATTATTTCTGGATTTTAGATCAATATCTTATTAATTCTCTAAATTTATTTTGATTCAAGTGATACCTATGTTTTAATGTGGTTTGAAATCCCAACACTTGTAGTTCTGTTTGAATTTATCTAAATAATTTTTTAATTATATATTATTTTCATCCACCTAATTGTTTTTTATGTTCATATTCATTTAACATGTGGAAAAGGAAACATTTTATAAAAATATCTCTATGTTACTAATATCATCCTCATAAATATTACATAAAATTTAACAATAATCAAAATTCTCTTTAATGATGGTTTCCCCTCCTTCTAAATATAAGATTTCTAAAAAATTATTATTATTTATAAAATAAAATAAAATTAAGTATTATCTCACGTTAACACAATATTTTCTAAATCCTATTTTAAAAATATTTTTTTCGATATTTTTTTTGATGTGGAGCTTTATTAAAGCTATATAGGATTGTTCAAATGGTTTTCAGAAATATATGATCAAATTATCTATCTTCCACACCAAATAATATATTGATTAAATACATGCATCTTCAAATATTTATTATTGGAATTTTTTTAAAAGTTAAATTCTATGATTTTTTTCACTACAGAAATTTTGAAACAATATTTTCATTTTTGAAGTCTCCATTATTGAAGAATAATTTATAAAAAAGTATTAATTTTCAATGTATTTACACTTCACATTTAAAAAATATATTTATTTTATCGTGGATCCCCCATTGATGGATGTATAAAGTATTAAATAAATTTAAAAATCCTCCGCTTTTCCTTTTTTACAATTATATATCAATGTGTCTATATCATATTATTTTAAAACAATGATAAATATATCTTCTCAAGACAATTTTATTGGAATTAGTTAAATTTTACTATTTATCTCAAAATGAAATATTTCCTTCATAATTATTTTTGTTTTATCAATATCAGAAACATATTATGAAATCAACTTTTTTGTGATTGAAATTTATACATCTAAAATAAAAAATATTGAGTTTAATTTTAGAGATAATAACAAGAAATCTTTGGAAAGAAATTTATGATTCTGTTGGATCATTATAATGAATTTAACTGGATAAAATTCATGTTTAAAATATTAATGGATGTTTAATTTGTGGGTTCTATTATATCCCTCCAATGTATTGGAAATTTTTAACTCCAGTAATATGAAACAGTTATATGAGATGACATATCCCATGATAATGGGCACATGGAAGGATTTATTCCACACCGATGGTTACATGGTAGGATTTATCATAGGATAAAGGTTATATGAGATGATTTATTCCTACAAAAAGTACTACATTCGAGTTTTAGTCATATTAATAATGATACACATGAGGATAATCCCATGATAATGGGTTACAATATAGGATTTATCACATTTCAAAAGTCACACAAAAAGATTACACAATATCCAAGAAGGTACATGGGTGATTATCATAGTTGTAATATGAGATTAATTTATTCAATTGTACCCTTGAAGTATGATTATTGAATTTGAATATAAAATTACTAAAATAAATTCAAGGATGTTCTCATCACAATTTTATAACCTCATAGGTCATGTTTATAGGCTAGTGTTTCTGAACACTTTTTATTTATGTATTTTTTTATGAAAAGACTAATTCCATTATTTGTAATATATTTTCTGATCGGTATATGATTATAATTTATCTTCAATATTGAAATATTCTCATCCTATAACAACTATTGTTATTTTAATGTAATAAAATAGGATTACCCTTACTATGAATATCATCTATCCCCACTAACATGTGTTCATTCAACATTATATAATGATGGGAATTAGATGATATTTGTTTTTTAGGTATTTTATAGTTTAGTGATTATGATAAAATGTCCATGTTTTTTGTAAAATATGTTGTTTATGTGGATAGTCCTTGGTGAAATTAATCCTTCAGGAATCTATTTATGAGACTATTTGCTGGTTGAAAATATTATTCATGTAATTTAGTGGTTATTTATCTTCTCTATATATATACAATTAACATAATAAATAATTATCTATTCGTCCTAGATGCACAATGGTTGTTGAGCCCTCTGGAAGATTGTTGATTTCATGTTTATAACTGATGTTTTAATAATCACAAATCATCACAACTCATTGATGCTTAATCTGGTTTGATGTCTCATAAACATAATTCCAATCTATGAATGAATCAGTTATCATGTTTTTTTAACTATGCTTATTGACTTACAAAGTATGTTGGAAGCCTTCTGGATTCAACAGACATCAGACTCACCGATCCATCAGAGTCACCGATCAATCAGACTCACCGATCCATCAGAGTCACCGATCAATCAGACTCACCGATCCATCAGAGTCACCGATCAATCAGACGCACCGATCCATCAGACTCACCGATCAATCAGACTCACCGATCCGTCAGACGCACCGATCAATCAGACTCACCGATCCATCAGAGTCACCGATCCAAGGACTCACCGATGCAAATGAGTCACCGATGCAAATGAGTCACCGATGCAAATGAGTCACTGATGCAAATGAGTCACCGATGCAAATGAGTCACTGATCCAAGGACTCACCGATGCAAATGACTCACCGATCAGATGACAGACCGATGCTGATCAAAATGACTCACCGATCAGATGACAGACCGATGCTGATCAAAATGACTCACCGATCAGATGACAGACCGATGCTGATCTATCTGAGTCACCGATCTTTACTCTAATGCTGATGACCTACCGATCTCTTTAACAGTCATAAACAACTGTTTGAATTTCTTTATCTTTATCATTATTTATTCTAACCAACGGTCATATTAGTTATATTTTAATACACTGACAATTAATTAATAAAGGTTGTCGGATGTCAGGAAACCGTACCTCGTACCTGCGGAAAGGAAACCTTTTTAGTCCTACGGAGCACGTGATATAAATACAAGAAGACTCTGCTGAAGAGAAAAGAAGAGTAGCGAAGAAGAGAGAGACAACACACACAGAGACAAGGAAGCATACTACATACTCAAGAAGAGCTCTGTGCATACAAGAAGAACCAAGCAAGACAGAATCAAACATACAATCAAGCCTACTCAAGAAGAGTGGTGTGCATACAATAGAATATTGAAGAGCTTCATCGACTACATCTCACTGCCTGTGAACCTGAAGCATACGACACTCTGCTTCTCAAACAAAATCGAGAAGAGGACTCAGAATCACTTCTGATTAATTCCAAAACGAGTCCAGTGCTACACTGAAATCACTAGAGCCATTCCTAAACTCTACATCTCTGCTCTGTGATTTATTTATTCTACATTTTGAGCAGTGTGTGTTATCTGCTGTATTAAACACACACACTGACTCCTGTACTTTCACTGGAGGATCTGTAAATCCTCAGCAAACCTTTTACACTTCACTTCCCACTGTGGATAGTGGTAGAGGTCTTGTGACCTGGACAGCTGGCTGCTGTTGTTTGTTTTCCCATGTAGAACTGTGGTAGAGGTCTTGTGACCTGGACAGTGTGTTCACTGTTGTTAACCCCAATCCAGGGTGTGGATCACTTTTATATAAACTTTTGAGAGGACTAAGTCTCGGCTTGAGACTGAACCTCTTGGTTACTTCTCTGTGTTTATAACTATACTCTATATCCATACTATACATATTTATTTCATATTCCGCTGCTATTACTTTGAAATATAATCTATCTTCAAAGCTACTTTGATAATTAAATTCGCAAGTGTTTATATTTATTATAAATCAGTAAATTTGTTTCAAAAGTTAATTTAATCATAAGATTAAGTTAACTGAGAATTAATCAATCTTTGAGAAGCTAATTGAACCTTTATATTCTATATAAATTCACTACAGTTTAATTTATTTTTGAAATTGGGGGATTTTATTAGAAATTGTTTTTAACAGAAAATTTTAATTGGAACTCAATTCACCCCCCTCTTGAGTGTCCACTCCGACCAACACTTGGTATCAGAGGAAGTTAATACTTTCTAAAAGTGCTCTGCTTTTGAACTGTGATTTTAGTTGTATTTTAATGTTCTTAAAATTTCTGTTATTTCTAAATTTTTACCTCTTTAAAATTCCTTTTGTAATATCATGGATAATAGACTTGAGGGTGCTGCAACTAACCGGCCACCTTTCTTCAATGGAACTAATTATGCTCAGTGGAAACTGAAAATGAAAATTTATCTAGAAAGCATAGGTTTTGATATTTGGACTGCTATTGAATCTGAATACAAAATTCCCACTACTGCTAGATCTACTTGGGATGAACCTACAAAGACTGCTTACAATAACAATTGTAAAGATATGAATGCTCTGTACTGTGCCCTAGGAGATGAAGAGTTTAATAGAATTTCTGCATGTAAAACTGCATATGAAATTTGGGATACCTTAGCTGTTTCTCATGAAGGAACAACTAATGTTAAGGAGATGAGATTGAATACCTATACTATTAAGTATGATAATTTTAAGATGAAGCCTGATGAACCCATTTCTGCTATGTATCTCAGGTTCAATGAAATTGTCAACACAATGACCTCTCTGGGAAAGGATGTTCCAGCAAAGGAACAAATTATGAGAATTTTGAGATGTCTACCTGAAAGATGGAGAGGAACCTCTGTCTCCATTAGAGAATCCTGTGACATTGGTGCTCTACCTGTCAAGGAATTAATTGGTAAGCTGATGATGTATGAGGAAGAGCTTAAAGTAAATAAAGAAGAAGATGATGAACCTAAAAGGAAGTCTATTGCCTTCAAGACTACAACCTCAAAGAATAAGGATAAGGAAAAGCTTCAAGCTATCAATGAAAGCACAAGCAGTGAGGAAAGTGTGAGTGATTCTGACAGTGATGATGAGATGGCTCAAATAGCCAGGAGATTCAAAAAGTTCTATAGGAAAAAGAAATTCTTTAGGAAACCAAATTACAAGGGAAAGTATGACCAACAAGGCAAATGGAAAAAGTATTGGAAGAAGAATGACAAATCAGATGATGTTGTCTGCTATGAGTGCAAGAGGAAAGGACACATTAAAGCTGACTGTCCAAAGCTGAAGTATAAAAAGAAATAAGAATACAAGGATAACAAGTACAAGAAGGCCATGAAGGCTACTTGGAGTGCTTCAGAAGACAGCACAAGTGAAGCTGAATCTTCAGACTCTGAAAATAATCGGGCCAACATGTGTTTCATGACAAACACTTCTGAGGTAACATCAGAGACTCCTGCTTTTAATTCATACTATTCTGGAGAAGATTCTGACTCAGAAAACATGTCAAAATCTGAATTGTTTGAATACTGTGACATGCTAGAAGAAACATGTAATGAGCTTAAAGATAAATATAAAGGTCTAAAGAAACAGTATGCTTTAAGTGTTAAGCATAAATCTGATCTGGATATAGAAGTAGAAAAGCATGCTCAGCTGCTTAAAGAGAATACTGAACTAAAATTGTCTAATGAGCAACTCAAGAAAGACTTAGAGAAGTTCACCAATGGTAAAAATACTCTAACACAGATGCTAGGAAAGCAAGTTGCACCTAGATACACTACTGGTATAGGATACCAACCTGGACAAAGGAAAGTTGCCAAAACTAGATTCATTCCTAAATCTGGACAGAGGATAGTTAATTCTGGAACTTCTTATGCCTCATCCAATTATATTCATAGTTATGAATCTAATAAGGTTTATCTTTCAAAGGATGTTATTTCTACAAATTATATGAGACCCATTAGACAAATATGGGTACCTAAAGTGTTATTGGCTAACCTGTCTGGACCCAAGAAGATCTGGGTACCAAAATCATCTTCCATCTAAATCTGTTTTGTAGGAGACCTGCTTGAAGAGCTGCTACAAGAAGATATGGTATTTAGACAGTGGGTGCTCAAGACACATGAATGGAGATTATTCTTGCTTCAAGAGCTTAATAAAAGTTGATTGAGGCTTTTTCACCTTTGGTGATAACTCTAAAGGAAAAATCATCGGCCTAGGCCAGATTGGTAACACTGATTCAATTTTGATTTCTAAAGTTTTATTTGTTGATGGACTTAAATATAACCTGTTAAGCATTTCTCAGTTATGTGATGATGGTTTTCATGTTAAA
This sequence comes from Viscum album, assembly GCA_963277665.1. Classification (NCBI taxonomy): domain Eukaryota; kingdom Viridiplantae; phylum Streptophyta; class Magnoliopsida; order Santalales; family Viscaceae; genus Viscum; species Viscum album. Next base: position 1,726,844,027 of record OY728157.1, read on the forward strand.
TTTGAAAATGATTCTTGCAAAGTTTTTAACTCTAAAAATGTTTTAGTATTTTCTGCTTTAAGAAATGAAAATGTTTATGCTGTTGATTTAGATTCTTTAGCTAAACAGAACATTCCTTGTTTAAATTCTTTTCATAAAGAGTCTTGGCTTTGGCACAGAAGATTAGGACACTGCAATGTGCACTCACTTAGAAAACTTTCTAGGAAGAACTTGGTTAGAGACTTACCCAAACTTGAATTTCCAGCAGACAAAGTTTGTAATCCCTGTCAAAAGGGAAAACAACACAAAGTTTCTTATAAATCAAAGAAAGAAGATTCAACTTCTCAACCACTTGAATTGGTTCACATGGATTTGTTTGGACCATCAAGAGTTTCTAGTTTAAATGGGAAGCACTATGTCTATGTTCTCGTAGATGACTTTTCTAGATATACTTGGGTATATTTTCTAGCTCACAAAAGTGAAGCTTGTTCTTACTTTGTTAAATACTCCAAGTCTGTAGAAAATCTTAGTGGACTCAATATTAAGACCCTAAGAAGTGATCATGGTCGTGAGTTTGAAAATCAAGATTTTGAATCTTACTGCTCACTCAATGGCTATTCTCATAACTTTTCTGCCCCTAGGACACCCCAACAGAATGGTGTAGTAGAAAGAAGAAACAGAACCCTGCAAGAAATTGCTAGAACCATGCTCAATGAATATGACCTGCCAATTTACTTTTGGGCTGAAGCTGTTAATACAGCTTGTTATGTCATTAATAGAGTCTTGATCAGACCTGTTCTAAAGAAAACCCCTTATGAGTTGTGGAACCATAGGAAACCTAAGGTAAACTACTTCAAAGTTTTTGGCTGCAAAGTCTTTATTCTGAATACTAAAGATAATCTGGATAAATTTGCATCCAAGAGTGATGTAGGAATTTTCCTAGGTTACTCTATCTCTAGTAAAGCCTATAGAGTTTTCAATAAGAGAACCAAATGTGTGGAAGAATCTGTTCACATAAAATTTGATGAAACTGATCCACATGAGCCTAAAACCTCTCTTGGGAATCTTGAAGAAGATTTGTCTAATATGGACCTTAATGATAAATCTAAAGAACCTGTTATAAAAGCATCCAGTTCTGGACATTCTCCAGAATCTGCTTCTGTTGAACCTCAATCTCTAGATGAACCTGAAATTTCTAGCCCTATCTTTTCAAGACCATCTAGGACTCTAAAGAACCATCCTTTAGATGCTGTTGTAGGAAATCTAGATAGAGGAACACAAACTAGAGCTTCTCTAAGAAACCAGGTTGAACATCAAGCTTTTCTTTCACAGTCAGAACCTAAAAATATCAATGATGCTATCAATGATGAATTTTGGGTAATGGCTATGCAAGAAGAATTAAATCAGTTTGAAAGAAACAAAGTCTGGGAATTAGTTGACAGACCTAAGGACACTTTGACAATAGGCACAAAATGGGTGTTTAGAAATAAAATAGATGAATCTGGAAATATAGTTAGAAACAAAGCTAGACTAGTTGCACAAGGATATAGTCAAGAAGAAGGTATAGACTATGAGGAAACTTTTGCACCTGTAGCTAGACTAGAAGCCATTAGGATCTTACTTGCATATGCTGCACATCTGGATTTCAAATTATATCAAATGGATGTTAAAAGTGCATTTCTAAATGGTTTTATAATTGAAGATGTTTTTGTAGAACAACCACCTGGATTTACTAATCCCCATTTTCCAAATAAAGTTTTTAAACTTTCTAAAGCTTTATATGGTTTGAAACAAGCTCCAAGAGCTTGGTATGATAGACTTAGCAATTTCCTTCTTTCAAAAGGTTTTACTAAAGGGATTGCTGATCCAACTCTTTTCATTAAAAGAATTTCTAAAGATGTTTTAGTTGTACAAATATATGTTGATGATATTATTTTTGGATCTTCTAAAAACTCCTTATGTACTGATTTTTCAAAAGTTATGCAAAATGAATTTGAAATGAGCTTAATGGGAGAGCTTAAGTATTTTCTTGGATTTCAAATCTTTCAAACTAAAAATGGTATTATTTTAAATCAAAGTAAATATACAAAGGATCTTTTAAAACGTTTTGGATTGGATAGTATTAAGGAAAGTAATACACCTATGAGTACTACCTATAAATTGGATGTTGATGAAACTGGGAAACCAGTTGATCAAACCAATTACAGAGGTATGATTGGAAGCTTACTTTATCTTACTGCTAGTCGACCAGATATTATGTTTAGTGTATGTATGTGTGCTAGATTTCAAGCTAATCCTAAAGAATCACACTTATTAGCTGTTAAACGGATTTTTAAGTATCTTAAGTATACTATAAATTTAGGTTTGTTTTACCCAAAAGGACAATCCTTTGAGTTAATGAGTTATTCAGATGCTGACTTTGCTGGTTGTAAGTTAGATAGAAAAAGCACATCAGGAACATGTCATTTGCTTGGAAAATACCTAGTATCATGGTGTAGTAAGAAACAGAATTCAGTTGCATTGTCTACTGCCGAGGCAGAATACATAGCTGCTGGTAGTTGCTGTGCACAAATTTTGTGGGTGAAACACACTCTATTGGATTATGGATTTGATCTTAAACATGTTTCAATTAACTGTGACAACACTAGTGCAATCAACTTATCCAAGAACCCTGTGTCTCACTTTAGAACTAAGCACATTGATGTCAGACATCACTTTCTAAAAGATCATTACCAGAAGGGTGATATTTCTTTAGAATTTTTTAGTTCTGAAAATCAATTAGCTGACATCTTCACAAAGCCCTTATGCACTGAAAGAATGAAATTTATTAAACAAGAATTGTGTATGATTGATCTGTGAAACTGATCTGTGAAACTAATCTGTGAAACTGTTCTGTGAAACTGATCTGTGAAACTGTTCTGTGAAACTGATCTGTGAAACTGATCTGTGAAACTGATCTGTGAAACTTATCTGTGAAACTGATATGTGAAACTGATCTGTGAAACTGATCTGTGAAACTGATCTGTGAAACTGATCTGTGAAACTGATCTGTGAAACTGATCTGTAAAACTGATCTGTGAAACTGATCTGTGAAACTGATCTGTGAAACTGATCTGTGAAACTGATCTGTAAAACTGATCTGTGAAACTGATCTGTGAAACCGATCTGTGGAACCGATCTGTCACACTGTTCTGTCAAACCGATTTTTTTTTTTAAATTACTTTTTATTAATTAGTAAATTACTTTTTATGGGAACCCTAAATGATAAAGTAAATGATACGCGGCTATTTATCTTCCCTAAACCTTTGACCTTTCATTTCCCGCCGAACCTCTAAACCTCTCTTCCCCTCTGCTTCGAACCTTCGAACCTTCGAACTCCTGCCTCTCCAAATCCTCGAATGGCTAAGCAAAAGAGACCGAGCAAAGGACCAGATAGCCCTGTACCTTCAAAGCGTGCTTGAGGCGAGTCGAGCAGTACCTCTCAACGTTCAGTAAATCCGAACCTGGAAACTCGGATTGTAGCTGCAGAAAAAGAAGTAAACTCGGCGTGGCTTCTGTCAAGTAAGTCCCTGTTGCTACAAGTTCTTGAATCTCAAGGATGGATAGACTGGTTTTCAGACAACGCCCGAATAGATTATCCAAAGCTAGTACATGAGTTTTACATGAACCTGAAAATCACGCTTGATGGTGTGGAAGCTGCTAGGATGTCATCGGTTGTAAAAGGAATGAAAATATCTTTCTCATCTAAGCAGTGGGCTGAATGTTTAAACGTACCTCATGAAGGTCGATATGAGGACTATGCTGGCAATATACCCCCAGTCACTAACTATTTTTCTTATGAGCTAGCGCTAGAGCTTCTAACTGGAAACAGAGAATCGAGGAGAATCATAGCTTCAGAATTAGATGGTGAAAGCAGACTCCTATTCAAGTTTATTCAGCACCAACTTTGCCCTCGAAGAGGAGATTTTGCTGCTGTTAAGTTTCAAGATGTGTTTCTATTGTTTCTGCTCAAAACCCATGAAAAGATAAATCTGTGTAGATATGTGATGGTCCACATAGCTAGTATGCTGAAACCTTCCAAGAAAGCCACAACATTGTTTTATTCAAAAATGATATCTACTATGCTCCAGAATCTGGAATGTGTTGATGAAGATGATGATGTTGTTGAAACAGAGCGTACCTTCTGTCTCAACAAAGAGATCTGCAAGAGGATGAAAATCAATTGGAACCCGTGGAAGAAGTGTTGGGTTGCAGATGAAGATAAGTTGTATGAAGCCTACAATCCCATCGATCATGGCAAGAGGCCAAAGGATTTGAGAGATCCTGGATTAAAACCAGATGAGGAACCAATTTATTCTGATGATGATGCGCAAGAAAAGGCTGCAACTAAAGAAGGAAGTGTGTCTTCTCCTGATGATAGGAGTGATCCAGACACTGCTAGCCCCAAGAAAAGAATAGAATTTGGACCTGCTAGTCCACCCTTAACCCTACCAGAGTCAGAACCTATTCTTGATGATGAAGAAGATTCTGATACTGAGGAATATCACAGTGAAGCATCTGAGCAGAGTAATAATGAGCAAGGTGATGCTGAAGACAATCATGATGGTGATGATGATGATGCTGATGTTGTTGAAGCTGCTGTTGATGGTATCAACAGACTGGTGGATGGTCTTGTTGAAGATCAAGTAACACAACCTCAGTCTGTACCAGAAATCCATATCAGTGGCAAGACTGACTCATCAAAAATCAGTGGAACAACATGCTATAAGAAACCCAACTACACCCTGTGTGCTGCTGTGTGGGATGACTACCCTGGATATGCTGTTTTGGGCTTAGACTATTCTGAAGAAGAAGACGAATTGCCAGAATCTGCTGCAGCTGTGAAAAGGAACCTTCCAAGAGAAGCAAGGTCTATTCCTACTGATGATCCTGTAAATGTGAATTTACCTGGTTCTGAAATCTCTCGAGCTGATCTTAATAAGTTTAAGACTGAATTGCTAACCACTGTGAGAGATATAGTCAGAGAAGAACTTTCCAATGCCCTTCATCAAGTATCTCTACAAGTTTCTGAAAATTCCTTGAAAGCTTTTTCAACGGCAGTCTCAGATGTTCTCAAGCCAGACTTGACTGCTACGGGTGAATTTGTTGGTAGGCACATAGCCTTTTTGAATCAAACTTTGAAGGATCTCCAAGTTAGCTTACTTTCTCTGTCAAACGAGTTCAGATCAACCATCTCTGGTATGATGGAAGTTTTAAGAAATCTGATTGAACATCTTAACAAGTCTGATCTGAGGAAGTAGAAAGCTGAACTAACTCATATAGTCGGCCAAGCAAGTACAGGCAAGGTAACCAAAATCACTACTCGTGAGATAGAAGCTCTCAGAGAAGTTGTGCATACAGAGCTAGCTGCTGTTAGAAATATTCTTGACTTAGAATCTCTGAAGAGGATGAAAGAGCTCTGTGATAATAGTCATAAGATGGCCTTAGTATATTCAGCAGATGCTAAGAATGCCCTTCAAGAGATCGAGGAAAAAGTTGATGCTTTCTTTTCCAAGATTTATACAAAACATGAGATGGCTGCAAACTTCAAAGTCCTGGCAGAGAATCTGAAATTACCTCCAGTCACTCAGGCCTTCAACACTCAAGTTCGCCAATTGCATGTTTTTGTCCCTTCCTTGGCACAGTTCATGGAAAACAAGGATGATTTTGAAAACGCTATGATGTATCGAGCAGAAGTCATTCAGGACTTCATTCATCTATTGAAGCCTTACTTGGATGCACAGGCCACTGCAATTGTACTCCCTACTTCTGAACCTCTCAGTGCCTCTGATGTCGCTCCAAATCAGCTGTCTGTTTCCCAAGCTCTCTCTCAGTTGCGGCCAGTCTCTCAGAAAGCTTCTCATCCAGCTCCTGCTCCTTTTCCCCAACCTTCTGTGACACCTCCAACTGCACCTGCCAGAGTTGTCCTGCCGCCACTTCAGCTCCGTGAACCACAGCCTGCCTCCAAGACTTCTACCTTACCTACAATTGATCCAAAGGATAAAGGGAAAGCCCCTTTGTATCCCAACATATAGCCATGTATTGTTTTTGATAGGGTGCTCTATGTATTGCTTATCTTTTTCTGTGACTTTATAAAATTTGTTTTTCCTTTGTGTTATGTTCTATCCTGCCTGCACCCTGCTTCTCTTTTCCCTGATCTGTGTTCCCTCCTTTTTGATTATCCCAAAGGGGGAGAAAGAAAGATATATATAAGGAGATAAAGAAGATATATATAATGGGAGAAAGAAGATATATATATAAGGAGAGAGAAAGAAGATATATATAATGGGAGAAAGAAGATCTATATAATGGGGGAAATATATATCTAAGGGGAGTACTCTATATATGAAGAGGGAGATCAATATCTCAGGGGGAGAAATCTGAATATTATATATATAGGAATGTTATCTTAAGAGGGAGATTTTTTTTTATTTTTTTTATTATTTTATATATATATATATGAAGATTTGTGATTATCAAAAAGGGGGAGATTGTTGAGCCCTCTGGAAGATTGCTGATTTCATGTTTATAACTGATGTTTTAATAATCACAAATCATCACAACTCATTGATGCTTAATTTGGTTTGATGTCTCATAAACATAATTCCAATCTATGAATGAATCAGTTATCATGTTTTTTTAACTATGCTTATTGACTTACAAAGTATGTTGGAAGCCTTCTGGATTCAACAGACATCAGACTCACCGATCCATCAGAGTCACTGATCAATCAGACTCACCGATCCATCAGAGTCACCGATCAATCAGACTCACCGATCCATCAGAGTCACCGATCAATCAGACGCACCGATCCATCAGACTCACCGATCAATCAGACTCACCGATCCATCAGACGCACCGATAAATCAGACTCACCGATCCATCAGATTCACCGATCCAAGGACTCACCGATGCAAATGAGTCACCGATGCAAATGAGTCACTGATGCAAATGAGTCACCGATGCAAATGAGTCACCGATCCAAGGACTCACCGATGCAAATGACTCACCGATCAGATGACAGACCGATGCTGATCAAAATGACTCACCGATCAGATGACAGACCGATGCTGATCAAAATGACTCACCGATCAGATGACAGACTGATGCTGATCTATCTGAGTCACCGATCTTTACTCTAATGCTGATGACCTACCGATCTCTTGAACAGTCATAAACAACTGTTTGAATTTCTTTATCTTTATATTTATTTATTCTAACCAACGGTCATATTAGTTATATTTTAATACACTGACAATTAATTAATAAAGGTTGTCGGATGTCAGGAAACCGTACCTCGTACCTGCGGAAAGGAAACCTTTTCTGTCCTACGGAGCACGTGATATAAATACAAGAAGACTCTGCTGAAGAGAAAAGAAGAGTAGCGAAGAAGAGAGAGACAACACACACAGAGACAAGGAAGCATACGACATACTCAAGAAGAGCTCTGTGCATACAAGAAGAACCAAGCAAGACAGAATCAAACATACAATCAAGCCTACTCAAGAAGAGTGGTGTGCATACAATAGAATATTGAAGAGCTTCATCGACTACATCTCACTGCCTATGAACCTGAAGCATACGACACTCTGCTTCTCAAACAAAATCGAGAAGAGGACTCAGAATCACTTCTGATTAATTCCAAAACGAGTCCAGTGCTACACTGAAATCACTAGAGCCATTCCTAAACTCTACATCTCTGCTCTGTGATTTATTTATTCTACATTTTGAGCAGTGTGTGTTATCTGCTGTATTAAACACACACACTGACTCCTGTACTTTCACTGGAGGATCTGTAAATCCTCAGAAAACCTTTTACACTTCACTTCCCACTGTGGATAGTGGTAGAGGTCTTGTGACCTGGACAACTGGCTGCTGTTGTTTGTTTTCCCACGTAGAACTGTGGTAGAGGTCTTGTGACCTGGACAGTGTGTTCACTGTTGTTAACCCCGATCCAGGGTGTGGATCACTTTTATATAAACTTTTGAGAGGACTAAGTCTCGGCTTGAGACTGAACCTCTTGGTTACTTCTCTGTGTTTATAACTATACTCTATATCCATACTATACATATTTATTTCATATTCCGCTGCTATTACTTTGAAATATAATCTATCTTCAAAGCTACTTTGATAATTAAATTCGCAAGTGTTTATATTTATTATAAATCAGTAAATTAGTTTCAAAAGTTAATTTAATCATAAGATTAAGTTAACTGAGAATTAATCAATCTTTGAGAAGCTAATTGAACCTTTATATTCTATATAAATTCACTACAGTTTAATTTATTTTTGAAATTGGGGGATTTTATTAGAAATTGTTTTTAACAGAAAATTTTAATTGGAACTCAATTCACCCCCCTCTTGAGTGTCCACTCCGACCAACAATGGTGTATAATTATCTGAAGTCATATTTTTTGTAGGAAATGATGCATTGAGATATTTTTATTATATATCTCAATATATATTATTATTGTATGTTTTGGAATAATTATATAATAATAATGGGATGATGCAACTAATACTAAGAAATTTATATAAAAAAGTGGTCATGACCATGTATTATTATTTAGGTCATTATAATACATTTAAATTAGAAAATGGAATTTGTTTTCATATTGATAAACCGACTAAGTTGTCACAATTTATTATTATGTGATAATATTTAAATCACAATAAATTACCCAATATATATATAATTATATTATGATATAATATTTTACATATTACAACTTTCAATTATAACTTTTTAGGAATTGTTGATTACCTCTATAGTATGGTGAAGTCTTCTAAATATACTGGATAGAGATATAACTTTTATAGAATCATATAATCCTAATATATATGATCAATTTTAATGTTTTTCTAAATCAATTGATGTTATTAATAAACCCTATTCAATGAATTATAATTTTTCTAGTATTAAGGATTTCCCTTGGTAGAGTACCCATTTAACAACACAATATATTGTAGTATATAAATGAAAACATATGAGACACTACATGGAAAAATATGAATATACCTAATATATAGGAATTAATTTATTGATAATAAAATACTAGGAAATGATATTTCTCAAGAGATGTTGGAGAATATTAAAACCATTCAGTTGGATATTATGACTATAAAAAGTCAACATTTGATTTTTTATTATAAATATTTGTACCTATTGTTTTTTATTTTTTGATATAAAGTGTTTCATTGAATATAATCGAGGATTACGTTTATGTTTTTCATAATAAATCTAAATTTTATCCCATGATAAATTATAACATTGAATATACATGACCATTTGGGGACAAAATCATATCATTATAAATTTTCACTCACAATCTGCCAAGTGAATAAGGTGTTCTATGTATCACTATTTTTGAAGAACATTACTAATTCATCACATTTTATAAAATCATATTCATTATATTATAAAATTGTATCTCTAATAAGAAAATATAAATATTTGATCATAAATATAATTTAATTATAATTGTTACCACTAAAATAGTTGATATTTTTTTTTCATAAATCACAATTTTTAGTAAGTTGTATTGTATTTTTAAGATGAAATAAGGAAAAATTAAACACTTTTTTTAATTAATGTAATTAATTTAATATGATGGAATAATTTTTTGAGGTGTATAATGTAAAACCATTTTAAGAAAATATGTATTTTACATAATATAAATTAGGTGTTTCCAATAGATTGCGAGGAATGAAACACTAACTAGAATGAAAAATGCATTATTTTCATAAGAAATAATATTACACAAAAAATATGTTAAAATTTGATATAACAAAATGAAAAACGTAGTATAATTAACAAATTAATAGAGAATAACATAAATATTCAATAATGATTATTTTATATAAGAAATTATAAATATATATATAATTTTTGATTAAGTATGTTTATAAATATCACACAATGATTTTAAAAAAATAGATCAATAAATTTAAATCGATATAATATAAATAAAATAATAATGTGATTTCTTTAAAATAACTTCATATTAAAAAGATATATATTACAAAGAATTTGTTTTTCTAATTTTTGTGTATTTTATTATAATAAATTTAATTGACCACTTTTAATGGATGATTCCAATAAAATATAACATTTTAAAATATAAAATAATATAGTAAAAACTTTTCAATTACTAATTTAAGTGGAATAATATCTAGTCTACATAAATTTTAAATTTAAAAATTTCATTAAAAAATTATTTTTAATTTTTTAATATGATTATTTAGTGGCAAAATTACTAAATATAGAATTTTTACGATAAATTTAACTACATTATTTTTTTCATCATGTAAAAATAATCTTCAGGTGAATTTATATTTTTTACAAATAATATTATTTTGTAGTGAATAGTGAAAATTTAATGTTAATGTGAATAATTGTAATTTCTAACTGTTATGACATCAACATCACTTGAACATGACATAAAAAAATTAATATCCTTTTTCATGATAAAAAATTATTTATGGTGAAAAATTATACATTAATATATTATTTATTATTGATACTGATTTGACTGATATTTTAAAGAACTAAATATAATTAATTATATATATATATATATATATATTTAACAAAATTAGATATGTTTTTGGATGATTCCATTCAGTTTTAATCCATTGTGGTTGTAAAAAAACCTCTATTATTTATTCAGAAACAAATATATTCAATTGGAATCAATACAGTTCATATTACATTTCCTAAATGAGAAAATATTAAATAATATATTATGATATATCACCCTTATCACCTATAATATGATACATCATATACAATTATAAAATCACACCATTCTATATTGTTCCCCTAAATAGCTACCAAAAAGAATAACATAAAAAAATTTCTACCATGATTGGGAGCCTCAGGTAAAAACAATGAGTCAAACTTCTATCATCATCAAATGAAATTATATGTTGTGATTCATGTATTCAACATAATTTTTATCCTCACAATTATTATTATATTATTTAATTATTTTACACATTTTATTTAATATGATTTAACACTTAATTTTTTTTAAATCATTATTAATCTGTATAATAGAAATTATTTTTATAAAATAAAAATTTATTACTAATTAAATTATTTTAACATGTTCTTATTTGTGTAGTTATTACGACAAAAAATAATTATGATATGATATTTATATCATTAATTTAACATAAATCAAAATTATATGTAATATTATTTAAACATGTTCATTTTTTTTGAAAATTCTCTTAATATAATATATCCATGTATATTCACAAATTAATTTAATTTAGTAAATAATTAAATAATCATTGAATAAGGATATTTTTAATCATTGATTCCTTACCTTCACCAAATGATAATTAAAATCTACAATGATATCAAAAATATATAATACTTCTTTATGATCATTTGAGAGGTTATGGACCCATGACCATTGGGTAAGGACTTGATCAACAAAACCGAATTATTCATAAGAAACAAAACATTAAACATATAGATAATATTTTTTAAATATAAATAAATAATATTGTAATATTAATTTATAATTAATGAATTTTATTAAGTAAAAAAATAAATTCCTTAGCTCATCATTTTCATAACAACATTTATCAAATCAATGAAATTAAATGTTTCTATTTGGTGGATGATTTAAATTTTGATTTGTGGTTTAGAAAGAAACTTTAAAGTATGGACCATCAAAAATAGATGCTTTATACTTGTAATGATGAACATATTTGTTCCAAGGGTTCTCATGTTTGAATTATAGGAATAAGAGGGTGGCTATATCTATATCTTATAACCATCGGCTGGCCATGGGCCTTGGTTGTAACAACTGTATCCCCACATCTGAAACTGACTAGCTGGAAATTATAGTAGTAGTTCTACAACCATAAAAAAATATACTATCTCGTGGTATTTAGAGAATAAAAACATTAATTCTCCGTATAATCCTAATAGGTACCTACCTCACATTCTTAAATTATTTTCATCATGTGGTCAATGAGTATATCCTTCTCCCATTATCTTATACACACATTGGTTGGGTAGTGGTTCTTATGTGATTTTAATGTTAAACCATTTTATTTTCATTTTACCTACTCACTTTTCTTATTCAATTTATGTTTTTTCATTTGAATAAATTTATATGTAATATATTGTATGATTATATCAGATATTTGTAAAATGATCCAAATCCATAGACACTTTCATATATCCATGCCAGAAGACATTCGGAAAAAATATATTCCAACAAAACTCTCCATTTACATGAGGTATTAGACCATATTTTTTCTTTCATGTTTTATTAAATTTATGTAATTTAATGATAAAATATGTCACTAAAATTTGATATCAATCCCATATTGAAATTGTTGACATGACATGAGTCATTGGTATCATGTTCTGAGATATGTATTAAAGGTAAATTAAATGGGAATAAATTGAAAATTTTAAGGAATTATCATATACTAACCCTATGGTTTTTCTAATTATATTATATTAAATATTATGTGTAAAATCACCAATATAAAAAATTACATTATGATGATTAATGTAATTATTTGGATAGAACTAAATGATAATTTTTTTGATTTTTTTAAAATTTTCTTAGACTAAATGAGAAACCACCATTGCCAAATTAGTTTTAGGGATGTGACATGAGGCCTATGTCACAAATGGATGATCCTTTAAATGTGAAAAGTATGAAGATATATGAACCCATCATGATAGTTGTGCTGAAAATGAAATTTTGTTTTAACCATGTTGTGTGGATTTTTCATATCTGAAATGGACACCTCAAATGGTGTTTTTAATGACATATACATACTTATCACATGTACTCATTATGGGTCTCTTTTTTCATGTGGACCATTTGGAAACATATTACTCGCATCAGTAAAGGTATCCTCCACATTTGGTGTAACCAAGCCAAGGTGAATTTACCTTTGGAAAAATTGGATTCACTTCATTGGGAATATAAATATAATGAGAAATTTATGATTGAAATGGTCAATTGGACATCTTTTTTACATTTTTTTGCGTGTTGTATATTGTTTAGATAGAGAGGCCATGGTATATTTATTTTGATGCCTATGAAAAAATGATGATTTTCTGATATACTAACCAAACTATTAAATTATGCAGATTATTAATAAATTATAAGAAATAAATAAACAAAAAAATAGGCATATAAATGAAAACATTTGGGTCTATTAGATTTATAAAAAAATCATTTGGTATTTATAAATTTATTGGGAATAATTTCTTATGAGTTGTATTTTTCACTATAAATAATGGAGGAAATATCCATTATTTCAATAGGGGTTTTATAAGAAAATATTATAAGGATGAAAATATTCATATTAAAATTGGAGTATAATATAATATTATAATGATTTAGGTGTAACGTAAAAGAAATTTTTCAAATAGAAATAAATTCTTAGTAGTTTATATATTTTGGGAGATCAGATGGAGGACCATATGTTTTTAGTAGAAAAATATTTGAACATACATTATGTGAAGATAAAAGTGTTCCATCGTGTGGTTATTCAGGGCACTAGTCTATCTACTAGTCTTGCAAGCAGATATATTATATTTTTTAATCCACCATCAAGTCGATGATGTTGGTAGTTGAAAAAAAATCTATTTTAGAAAATGAATAGAAAATGAAAAGCCAGATGATTGTTTTATAAGTACAATTGTGCATTTTTTCACAGAACCTATATTTCTATTATAATTTCAACTACTATGATCTTATATCTCCTATATGAACCGTGAAAGTAATTTTTTGTGATTTAGACTCTACTATCAACTTTTATTGGTTCATTGTATAACTTTTAATCATATTGGATATATAATGGAATTTATAACACTATGTAACTATTAGTCTCTCCCCTAAATCCATATATATTCTAATTATAGGCCATGATTTTATAATGATTCATTAGATTTGAAATTATTTATATTTGTTATATATTTTATTATCCTTACTTTACTTTTAAATCATCACATTCCATTTTGGGGTTCTCAACCTGAGAGGTGACAAATTTGATATTTAATGAGTTTGGATCATGGATAAAATGATTTAGTTATTTCAATTTATTTTCTTCTTATTTATAGTTACATTTCAATTTATTTCCTTTTAAATAGTTTAGATAAATCACTAAGAATTTGTTTATTTTTTAAAGAATAAATTTTCAATTTTCAATTAATCACATACATTGCATGAATTTCATTTTCTGTCGATTTTATTATTTTATGTAATATAAATTATGTATTTTAAATATCTTAATGGAATTAGGGTCTTAATTTTAAAAAGGACGAGTTAATTAATATTATTTGACTATATTCTGCTAGTTTATATGAAATAATAGGTCTTATAATAGTATGTTCTTTGGGTGGGTTTAATGATTGAAATTTAAATATTTTTTTGAATGTTTGATTGAATTGATATTTAAAACAATTTAATGGTAATGATTGGATTTTCATATTCACTAAATGAATCTTTGGTTGAAACACTATGAGGTCAATACTATTGTCTTGAAATTCATTGAATTTTCCCTTCAATTTTTCCAATAATTATTGGGTTTTTATCAATAGATGATTTGTGATGAATCAAGGGTTTGTGCTCTATGATGAAGAATAATGTTAAGGTTGAGATTTGGAGATTTTAGGTTATAATATGTGTCTTTTTCATGATGAATCTATGTTTTATCCCCATTATGATAATTTCTACATTTTATGTCTCCCCCACAATTTATTGTTCATGGGATATTGGGTAGCTAAATTAGAGGCCATGTTTAATGATTCACTAATTGCCTCACACGCCATGTAGTATTCCCCTTGAGGTTGTTTTTTATGGATTGTGGACTTCAAGTGAAGAAGTATGTGTTTTTGGAATCATTGGGATTATAGTGGATTGGAATGACATGTGATACCATGCATAGATGATATATGGAAAATATTTCTAGGGAAATATCACAACCATTCATAGAACCTACACATGACATATGATCCATGATACATGAATCTTCATTCATAATATATGACTATGATCTCTTGATAATTACTCAACACTAGTGTTTCAAAATTTGAAGTCCTTCCAAAATATATATTCATTTTTGATGAGTTGGACTATATTTAAAATTGTATTTACCTGGATATTTTTTATTACATTTACATATATTACTAAGTCATAGATATTTTATGTAGATGATACTTTATCATATGAAGTAAAATTTAAGTATTTATACATAAGGGTTTTTTAGTTGAAACTATCTTTTAGGATTTGTCTATTTATTTAGAAATGGTTTTTAAATTGAATAAAATAACATTTAAAAACACAATATTTCAAGAAATATAACTTTATGGCTATATAACTCATTTTAAAAGTGTTGCATGAAATAGATTTTTTAGATGTAATGAAACACCTTGTTTTATAATTGTTTTATTTAAATATATAATATATAAAATTATTATGGAAGTTATTTTCTATAATCCCTGGTTGTATCAGAATAGGGTATTTTTTACAACCTAAATAAACCACATTGTATATTTATACCATATTATTTATTAGCAGGAAACTAATGTTTCTTAATCTCTCTCTTATGGGTTTATGTTTGTAATGGTAGGGGAATGTGATATGGGATGTGGTGAGTGGTCTTGGATAACCTTCATATGTCATGTAATTGTTGTTTTCCATCCTATTTCATTATTTGTTATGCATCCTCTTATTTTATCCTTAACATTTGTTGGGTGTGTTTGTTTAATAAATTATTTTTTTATGTTCTATATTTTTATAACATAAAAAATTTTACATAAATAATTCCCAATAGATGTTTATTTATTCAATTGAACTTTTTTCCAACCTGTGGGGATTTTAAATTCCCATTAGGTCTTCCGATGTACTATCTTGGATATCTTATTTTGATATTCAAGGTTTTTTGACGAAGAAATAGTATTAAAGGGTTTTCATTAATAAATGGGCCTATATTTTCTATCATTATTTTTTAGACCTTATGTTATATGTTACGAGTTATATATGAAATGATACATGGAACATGTGAGGACTTATGATGTAGTTCATTAATTGCTTCATTATCGCCAACATTTATAATAAAACATGAGTTATGAGGGAATATTGGAACATGTAACCTTCTACTAAATTAGATTTAACCTATTTAAGATGATAATAATGATTATTATGAGACTATATTTTAATTTTCAATCATATTATTAGTTAAAGGGTGAATCAAAGAGGTGGACAATGCCGAAGATGTCCAAAATGATGAGAAAAACCATGAAGAATCTATAGAGAGGATCTAGAAACTAGTATAGTTAGTAATAAATTATTTTTGTGTGGTTTACCACTCATGAAACATGGTCGATCATAGTCTTACATTAACTATAACAAACCATGATTTTGTAAAATATTTTATTTTAAATATAATTCTATATTTTGTTTTACATGAAATTGCATGATTTATTAGTGTTACAAAAATTGCATTATTTAGGTTGAGTTACACATAAAACTGAGTTTATATTTTGTTACATAAAACATTGATTTCACCTTTAAATACACAAAACACATAGTTTAAACAAAATGTGACCGAAAATTATGAAAATATTATGTAATATGATAGTTACAACCTTGTATTTTGAATGGATGTTATGAAGAGGTTTATCAAGATTATGAATATATATGGTTGATAAAAATTTATATATATAATTAATTAATTTGTTGGTGAAAATTTATTCTAAAATGAAAATAAGACACATTTGAAAATGAAGGAACTATTATTCTGAAAACATGTTTTATGCTAAAAAAATATTTTCATATTTATAAATTAAATAATTGAATTTTGTTGAATGATTTAAAATAAATAAATATATATTATATTCAATATTTTAATTTTATAATTATATTTTCTATTTTTTATAAAGGATATAAGAAAAAATAAATTTTGATGGATAAAATATTATTTTTTAATAAATTACATTTTCACTATTTTTTCACATATATTAAATTTAATTTCTACCACATATAGAAATATTTCATAAAAAATGATATACATTTTTTAATTCAAAATATAAAAATCATCCCCTAGTAAATTTTTAATATTTTTTATGAATATAATGTTTTCAATGAATATTAAAAAATACTACGTTTTATTATGTAATGTAATTTACTATAAATAATATAAAAATATAAAAATTTATATAAGATATTTTTTAAATGTAAAATTTGTTAAACGAAATATTAATTATGTCAAAATAGGCTATTTATGTCGTTTTCAAATTAAATATAGATATAAAATCATTTTTATCATTTAATAGTGTTGACATTTTAGAATAGTTTCGTTAGAAAAATATTGGAAGACCTATTTATTTTAAAAAATTACAAGTGTTCCAATCGCATAGCTGTTAAAATGTGTCATTCCCTAAACTCATCTTGACATATCAAAAAAATTCATTCATCCATGAAGATCCCATATAACTTATTTACCTCCATACTGACCACCCATGAGACTTATTTTTATTAGAAATTAAACCTAAGAATACATTCACGGGAATATAAAATGAGTTTTCCAAAGAAGATGATAAGTTCATAATTATATGCTTTATTTTATTTCTTCATTCATGAAATTAAATTATAATTAAACCATGAAGATTTAAATACGTCTTTATATTTCATATGATGAAATTTTTTTCAGGATATGGGAATTTCCTACAACCATATCATCCTCTATTATATAATATAGAAAATAATTTTTCTTGTGTATGGTGGACCACTACGTTGCGAACCAAAGATAATTTTTTTTCCACAACCTCCTCCAACATATTTATATAATGATACAGTAATTGTTTGTATATGATATTTAGTATATTATTTTACATATTTAAGTATTATATCACATATACCTTTATAATTTCAATTCATCGAGAACACGATAAAATCACCCATTTGTATGGTGGACTACATCCTCGTGAAGTGATGTCATTCATTCAGTATTTACATGTAAGGAAATAATGATTGGTTTCATGGATATTTGTTATATATAGGAAATGTAATTAAATTTCTAATGGTATTATATTTGTTACCCTTATTTATTTCAACCCATCAAGAAAATGTAATGAATGTTCATGTTCATGTAAGACCAATCACCTATGTGAACAGTTTATTTCATTTTCTCTCAATAAATTTTATAAAATCAGTTAAATACATAAATTATAAATATATATTAATTTTAAATCATACATAACATTATATATATTTGGTAATAATCATAAAATTAATATACCCAAAAAAATTCCAAAACAAACACGAAAAAAGTATTATTTCTCGAACATTATTTGAACATTAGATTGGTAAAAAATTGGTTGAAAAAGTTATAAGTAAATATTAAATAGTTTACTATATATATTTGTGTGTGTGTGTGGTAAATTAATTAATTTATATTAAAATTATATTATTATATATATTTTTCAAATCATTACAAATGGTTTCGCGTTAAAAGGTATGTGATTAATTTTCACATGTTAATTAATCAGCTACTTACGCAATGTCACTATTCATACCCAAATAGATTTGATAAAATTTCTCTAAATGGTCACATCCTTAAATCATTACATAACATTGAGTTTTCGTCATGTACTTACATTATTTCACATTGAGTATATTTTCATGTTTATTGTTTCAATGAATTGGGACATAATACATACATAACCTAACAAATTAATAGAATGAGTATAATATAAATAAAATATTAATTTTTTTTCAAAATAAATATTTTGTAAAAAAAGCATGTATTTTATTCATGAAATTATTAATATAATAAAACATGTCTTCCTTATACATTTTATCCATCCTTGTTCCCTATTAAATAATTTTAAAAATTGGAATGAGAACAAAAATATCATTAAAGGATATAAAATGAAGAAAAGAAACAGTTAGTCCATAAATAGTTATAAATATATGAAATAATTTATATAATGAAATAAATGTAACCAATAATGTATCATATAAATATAGGTGAAAAATATGAGATTTAAATAACACATACAAACACATAAATAAAAACATTAGGTAATATAGAGAATTAATAACTTACTATTGTAACCCTCAAATCAACCTTATTATTTTAAAACATTGTAACTACATTATAATGTGACCATCATGGCTACCTTATGGTGTAACCATCGATGTTACACATGGAGTAACCATTTGACCAGCCTATAATAAAAACATATCCAATGCATTGGAAAGAGATATAGTTCCCATACATCATCATTAATAATCCCTAATAGAAATAAAATAATTTTAATTCATGAAAACTTCCCTAAAATCATTCCTATTGAATAATATAAAAATTGAAATTGAAATATTGAATTTTAATGAGCAGTCCCTTACATATACTGTAAAATTTTAGTAAGAATTAATAATATGAATGAAATATGTATAATAAATTTAAACTTAAATAATAAAATATAATATATAAAACATTAATGTCATAAATAATATTAGCTTTAAAATATCAAAGAATTAGAAGGTTATCCAAAATAAGGGAAATTTGATTTAAAATTATCTTACCACAGACTCGTCTTACACAAACGTTGTTTAATACAACTATATATGGTTTAATGACTAATATTTATTTATTAATAAAATATACTAATGTTTATAATACAATAAATGATATTATTATTGCATTTTCCACCAATTTATTATCAATATATAGTTTTTTTCATTGTTTTTGTTTGTTCTTTTCATGGTTTCCATGGTCGATTCACTATAAAGATTCTTATAGATTAGATGAAAAAATCATTAAGTGAATTAAATGACATTAAATATTTCTATAATATTAAATGAAAAATGCAATTTTTTTATTATAATAGGATTATTCTTAGATTAAACAATTATGAGAATAATTTGAATTTTTGTGGAGGTTTTTAAGAAAATCAAGAATATATAAAATCTCATTTAATATCATCTTCATATATCTGATAAAGAACCTTTTGTAACTAATAATATGTATGATAAATTATTATGTAACCATAATTGTATTGTCAACACCTTCCTTGAATGTGTTAATGGAAAATATTTGTCTTTCATCCCCAATAGTAGTAAATCAACACATCACGAACGATATACTCAATTTTAGAATAACAATGAAAATATTTTTGATTTTTTGATGTATATACCATAATCACAACAACATTCCTATATATATGTATATATGTATTAAACTACAGATGACATAAATCCTTGGATAGGATGGGGGATAAGGTTGAAGTGAAAAAAATATTAATAGAGATGGAAAAAGAAATGTACCTCCTGAATTTTTCTACATAAGAACCACATCTATGATCTTGTATGTGGTGTTTTTGTAAGATGATATTCTCTTTAATGTGTAAATCGATGATTTGAAGGTATATTGGTGGATTTTAGATAAAAATATGGCTTAAGGGGATGAAATATGTGAAGGAAGTGTCCCTTTATATAATTGAGGTGAAGGGTATCATTGGAATTACTAAAATTGATAAAATAAAATTAATATATTATATGGTATAAGAATTTTATAAATTCCTAGAAACTAAATTGGATTACATTGGAGACACAATTATATCAAATTTTTTAATTTATTTTTTTTATTTTTAATATTTTAATTATATATATTATCCATAAAAAATAATTAATGTCAAATTACACACAATTCATTACTATGAATATAACCATCTCAAAAAAATTAAAATTAAATAAAATTTTTAATTATATCAAATAAATATCACATTAATTATCTGAAATAATTAATACCATAAAAATATGAAAATATATATATAATATCATTAAATTGTTATATTCATTAATCAAATAATAAATACATAATAATTATTGAAGCAACTAATGTAATCTTTAATTATATTAAATTTAAAAATAATTTTTTTGATAAATATAAATATATTTTATTTTTAAATATAGTTTTTTTATAAAAACACATTTGGAATCCTCATATTAAAATATTAAAAATATTAAAATTTATATTGTGAACAACTTTATTTATATTTAAATTAAATATTATAAATGGATTAATTTAATATACATGGTTCAAAAATGACCAAACATAAAATCAAAACATTATAATGTTTGGAATTGTTTTATATAAATGGTTTTATCCAAAATATTGTTTATTTATTAATTGTTATAATTTAAATAAACTAATTTTCATTATTTATCTTATACAAGAACAAGCACTGCATCGACGTTTTCACATGAATAAAAGTTAATTATTTTGTATATGAAAATTAAAAATAAATTACCATAATAAAAATAAATTAATTAGTTTCAAAATAATGATTTATATTCTTTCATCAGGTTTATTTACTTATATCCATGTCAAGAAAAAATCATTAATTTTTAATATTGTCTTTTCTTTGAAGAAAATAATATATGGTATTAATCTCATCTAGGTGTCCCTATGTGGTCCTAAAATCTACCAATGTATTATACTGCTGAATAAAAACTCATATAATTAAATTATCACAAGCATTAGTGTATATTAATATTTTTTATAATATTATTTTTAACTTAAATTTCTTGATTTATCCTCTATAGTGCTAAAAAGTACCAATGTTAATATTCACAAAAAAATTATGTGGTTCCTATTAAACCAAAAAACATTAATATATTTACAACCATTTATGTCCTTATTCAAGTATTATTTTAATATAATTATATAATAATAATTTATAATTAATCCCATTGTTGGATTGATGAAAAAACTACTTTTTTTAAATTAAAAACGTTCGTTGATCATAATGTTGTTATATCCAATTTCAATATGAAATTGATTCTAATGACCTATATTGGGTGAAATGATAAAAAAATATTCAATTATACATTAAAACTAATAAAAATTATAATATATAAATAAAATAATTTAGAATAAAAAATAGTTTGGAAATATAACATATTTTTATTACTATTCATTAAAAATAATAAATTTTACAAAATTTACAAAAATATAGTTATTTAATCATAATTTTAATATTATAATAAAAAATATTAAATTATTTTCGTCAAATTCAAATTCTATAATTTCAATAATAATTTTTTATATAAATAACCATATAACAAGTTATTTATTTTAATAATTACATTAAATAATGTATGTGTCCATTTAATTCTTGAATAATAATAAATATAAAAAATATTATTCTATAAAAAATGGTTTGGTACATTCTCCATACCTTCTGGAAATTGAGTCCTCCCAATTTTTATTCACTTATATAACAATTGGGGATACCTTACCATTATAGAATTTTTTTATTCTCATGTTGATTCTTCTATCATGTACTCTCTTCACAAAACCATAACCTATTGAATTGCCTTTTTCTGCAATACTTGCACTCGAAAATGAAGAATCAGAATAGAATTCTTTTTATTAGAATGGTTCTATTCTTGCTGAAAAATTTATAGGCTAAAATAATGAGATTGATATGGCACATAAATTTTTATCATTGAAACATGAAAATCATTGTGTACCTAAGATAAAATCAAAGACAAAGTTACTAAGAAGGAAACTGGTCCAACATTATACATGATTTAAAAAGATCCGATGAACTGTGGACTTATATTTCATTTCATAAAAAAATGTAAAACACTTTTCCTATGATATATGTTAAGGAAAACATGATCACCTACCTTAAATGAAAGGATATTCAACCTATAGTCAATTTAAAATTGTATCCTTCACTCATCTCTCCTTATGTGATGTTGGATCATAATCACTTTCTTAGCTTCCTCTAATAGTAATTTTGGTCCCATCAACTTTCCCTCCCAAACATCATACCAAAATTATGAATTCTGAAACCAATTGCCATATAATGTCTCAAAATTTTTCATCTATATTATTGAATTTAAACTATAATTACAAGAAAACTAAACTAATGAAATATTCTGATCCCAAAATTCATGGTTATCCATTGAACAAGTTCACAGAATGTACCCCAATGTTTTAATAGTTCTCTCATTCATTCCATCAGATTGAGGATCAAAAGGTGTTCTTAAATATAATTATGTTTCCAATGACTTCTAAACACCTTTCCAAAATAATAATTGAACTCGGGTTCATAATCAGATACAATGGTGAGGGAAAACCATGAAAACTAATAATTTACATAATTTATAGTTGAGAAAGATGACATAGATAAGAATTTTCTTGAATAGGAAGAATATATATAAATTTATTCAGATGATCTATAATAACCAAAATAAAATCATTATATCAAAATGTATTTGGTGTTTCCACCAATAATTTCATGGAAATATTTTCTCATTTCCACATTAGCACCGGAAAAGGTTGAGGAATATCCTTTGTTAGTTGTCACTACACATTAACCTATTCACATGTCAATCATTTCAAAATAAAATCAGAAATATATCATTTCATTCCATCAAACAAGTAAAAATCCCAATGGACTCGATACATCTAATTTCTACAATGATGTACTGTTACATAGAACAATTAGATTAAAAAAAGATCATTATTTGGATGGGAATTACAAGCACCCCTAATGTTTTTCTATATATTGAGACATAATCTTTATCAATGTTAAATTCGGAAAACTTACTATCCTTAACCAATTTAACCTTTTTCCGCAACTCATGGTCTTCCTTGTGCACCTATTTAAATATTTCTAATAGAGATGATTTCACTAACACCTGTTCCAAAATAGATGGTTTTCATGCACCCGAAAATTCCAATAAAAAATTAATAAAATCCTTAATCAAGGGGTTTTATTCAAAATCTAACATGGTTAATATGGAAATATGTTTTGGCTCACGGAATTATTCCCATTGTTTTAATTGTAAAGAAAGTGATTGATTGGGAAGTCATAATATTTTATTAGGTCAATCCCTATTCTAAGCCTCATGTTCAGTTACTTCTATGTTAATATATACATTAAATGTCTATGGTAATGATATATTTCATATTTGGCTTTATTTAAATGATGTGTCACAAATTTTAATGAAAAAAATGTAGCTGCTTATTAGGAATCATGAGTGTGATAATTTTACTCATGAGGATTCAATTGTCTGGATTCATAAGCAATTACTTGAACATTATGCATTATAACACAACCTAGTCCCTTCAATAAAGCATCAATATAGATGAAAAAATCACTATTTCTGCAAGGCTGGTTCAAAACATGAGCATTCAATAATATTATTTTTAGTTCCAAAAAATAATCAACACATTCGTCTATCCAAATATATGTATCCCCTATTCATGTTAACACATTTAGATGTCTAGAAAACCTTTCAATGTATTCAAAAATCTATCAGTAATATCCTACTAATCATAGAAAACCAAATATCTCTATAATTTTTTTTGGTCTTGGCCATTCATTATCCACATTTTTGGGTAGGATCACCTCTTTTTCAATACTTATTTACAATATAACTATTAAAATAAATATGTTTCAATAGAAAACCACATTTTATAAATTTCCAATATAACATATTTTATTTGAAAGCTTGCAGGATAATCCCTAATTTTTTATCCAGTTCTTTATTAATTTTTTAAAACATAAAAATATTGTCAATAAAAACATCATAAAAATATCCAAATATTCATAAAATATTTTTTTCAATGATCCATGAATACAGTATGGGATGTTTTCAAACTAAAGGGTATAAAAACTCAAAATTACAACAACTATTATAAAATTCTATTTTAATGATTTCAACCTGCTTCACCTTCAGCTCATGGTTCCCAGATCTCAAATCAATATTTTAAAAATAATGAGCTCCCTATAGAGGATCAATCATGTCATGTATATTAGTAAATTGACACTAATTCTTAATATAAATTTTATTCAAAAAAATATAATCCATGAAATGTATCCTAGAACCATCTATATTTTTAATAAACAATATTGGAGCACCCTATGTTGAAGTTCATGGATAAATGAAACCATTATCATGAAACACATGTAACCACTTTTTTGATTCCTGAAGATCAACATGATCCATTCGATAAGGGGGTTTTGAATTTTTCATTGCATCAAGAACTAAATTAATATTAAATTTAACTTCATGGTCACGTATTAAATAGGATAAATCATCAGGAAAATTATCATGGTATTAATTTAACATTGGCACGTCATTCATCTAAACATTTACCTTTTCTCAAAATATTTAAAAGATAATTTCAATTCCAATTTTTTAACAATTTTTCAGCTTCCTGAAATGTTATAAATTGTATGGGAACATTCTTGAATTCAATCTATACTATTTTTGAAAAATATAATTTAAATCTATTATCAATCATAGTATGGTAAATAAAAATCCAATCCATACCATGAATAACAACACAATATACTAAAGGTGAAAAACAAGGTTTGCAGGTAATTTCCTTGTATAGAAAACAAAAATAATATTCATATAATTCCCCTTTTCCTTAACATTTCTACAGAGTGTTTTCATCATAGGTTTTAATTTCATTCCTTGATGTGAACAATCAAATTTAATAAAAACATTCATATAAATAAATGAATTAGTGAACCTAATATTGACGAAGATATTTGAAAAATATGAGTAAACCAACAAAGAACCAGAAACTATTTCACTGTAAGGACCAACATCTATTGCTATAGTCCTCAAGGATTTCACTACACCATTTTCATTGTATTATGGATGATACACATCATTCAGATATTTCATTGGGAATATATTTATATAATAAAAAATTTCACAAAATTTAAAACAAATTATAGTTTTCATATCATAATTAATTATAAGATAATTTTCATTACAATCTCGGTCCCTATATAAAAATATACAAAATAAAAAAAACTTCTTACTTTTTTAGGGCACTCTCTAGGGTGATTTTTACCAAATTTCTGCAAAACTAGAAACTAAATATTCTTACCGTCTGATTTTTTGAATTATTATTACATATTTCGTTCTATTTTTTACTTTTCCATATGATTGTTGTCAAAGTAAACATGATCATCAGTGAACACAATTTCTACAGACTTAACACACCGAACTAGTTTCTCAGAGATTCTGAATTCATGGGATGCAATATAAATTTGTTATCCAGATTTCAATCATGAGTAAAAGTGATAGATTTTTCTATTCAGATCCTGAATAATATTTGGATCATAATACAAGAATCATGTGATTTTTTATTCATACACGACTACTAAATTATCAAAATTTTGTTTAAATTCAAGGAATTTTATTCAATTCTATTTCTAACCATCTTAGGAAAATATATTTCATGGTGAAAGATTCTAAAATTTATCCCCTTCAAAGGAATCTATATCCTTTCTATCTTAGATATTTTAGACCACTAGCCACCAATAGTAATTTTAACTGTTAAAAGGGTAAATAACATGAATAATATTTTGATTATATGAACACTATATATTATTGAATATATTTTCAAGAGATTTAATTCATCATTCAATTAAAACTAAGTTAGAAGATCTAATGAAATCAGGAAGGTGTTGCCTCGTATAATATTCCATTATCATTAAGTTCTATTATGGTAGTTTTTCATTCTATCTTATATATATTCCACCATATCTTATTGAATTAATCATCTGAACAATTACTATAAACAATTGATTGGTTCTAATCCCTACCATTCTATTTTGTAGATATAAAATGATATCTCCATCTTGGTGACATGCTTATTCATCTTTCATATTTCATCAATAAGAAAATATTCTATGTAGACATATCATAGATGAGAAAACAAAGTAATTTTTAAATACTATATCATTTCAAAATAACAGTAGAGTAAAAATATATGTTTAGTGTCCTATTAACATCATAACAACACCTAAATTTTTTTAAATCGATTTCTAATACCAACTATAATGTCCCAACATTAAAACATTAAATAACCATTTGTTTTAGTAAAGAACATACTTTCATTCAAATTGAGGATCTCTTCAGGTATTAAGTTTTATGGAATTAGGACATAATACATAAATAACTTAATACATTAATACAATGAGGTTAATAGGAACACAATATCCATTTTTTAAAAAATAATACATTTTAAAAATAAAACATTGATTCTTTTTTATAAAATTATTCATAACATCAAACTTGAATTCGTTCTTTCTATTATGCATACTTTTACACTATAAATATTTTTAAACATTAGATGAGAAAAAAATATTACTTAGGGATATAAAAAGATGAAAATAAAAAATTAGAACATAAATACATATAATTATATGAAATAGTTTCTATAAAGATAAACCATTCACCTATAATGTATCATATATATTATTATGAAAAACATGAGATTTTGATACAACAAAAAAAATTTAAAAAAACCATAAAGGTAATTGGGGGAATTAATTATGTAATACTGTAACCCTAATGAATACCTTATGATTTTTATCCATAATTGATACCTTAAAATGTAGCCCTCATGACTACCTTATGCTGTAACCAACGCAGTTACAATTAGAGTAACTATTTGGACGATCATCAAATTAAACATACCCAATGCATTAGAGGTAGATATAGGTCACACCATTCATAATAAACAATTTCAAATAAAAATAACATATTCCTAAAATAATATCAATTTCATAAAAAAATCCATTTTAATTTTTTTCAAAATAGTAATTAAAAAATGGATTTTCTATGAAAATTTTCATTCATATACCATAACGTTGAAGCGATAAATAATAAAATTACAGGTATTTTTATAATTACAATAAATCCACATAGCAAAACATAATATATGAAACACTAATATCATATATAACCTTATCTTTTCAAAAATAAATATAGTAGAAGGTTCAACCAATGAATGGAAATTGGGTTAAAAACTCCATTACCTCAGGATAGTCTTACTTAAAATATGGTCAAAAAATTAAAAAAATTGTTTATAGAGGGTTATTTAATTTTTAAAGAAAAATAAATATTCTTATAACACCTTAAATGATGATATTATAACATTTTTCACCCATTTTATAACAATATATAGTTATTTTAATTGTTTTGGTACGTTCTTTTCATGGTTTCTATGATCGGTCCTTTAAATATTTTCTAATCAGATAGAATAAAACCTCCATAGGTGGAATGAAATTTTATTTGCATGTTAAAAATTCATTAAATGATACCATATATAGTTTTTTCAAACATGATGTTTTTGGATTCCATAAATCATTAATAATAATGATTTAATTTATCTTTTTTAATTTATGAGATCATCACGATCATATGACATCACATTTAATACCATGAAAATATATTTCATCCATACTATTATATAAGTTATTATATGTATGAGAAATTACTCTATATTAATAATAATTGTTTTATGACCATATTTAAAGCTGGTAATGGAAAATGAAGGTGTATCGTCCATATGGTGGTAAATCGAAACATCATAGAAAATGTTGAATTTTTTTTTGAAATAAAGGGAATTTATGAGATATTTTTTGTGGAATATTCCATTAACAAAAGGACTAAATTATATATATGATATTATTGTTTACATAATTCAAATTATATGATAAGGATAATGCATAAGTGAAATATAATTTAAAAGTATAAAAATTATCTTACCTATTGAAGATTTATCCATGAGAACCTTCTCAAAGCTCCTGAAAGTGAAATTTTTATGAGGCCAAAATATCTACAGTGTGTAAATTGATGGAGAGAAGGGATATTGGAATAATTTTATCAAATAATATAGCTTATGGTGATGAAATATGTGAAAGAAAGAGCCCAATTATATAATTATGTTGAGGGGTAACTTAGGAATTACAAAAATTATTAAAATATAATAAATACATTTTAGGGTTTTTGTCATAAAAAAGTTCTTAAAAATTAGATTAATGTTTAGAAAAAATAATAACCCATTTTACCATATTAATTATTTCTGGGATTTTTAAATAATTTAATATCATATTTTATTCTGGAAGAATAATTACTATCAAATTACACACTATTCATAACTACGACAATAAAGACATCAAAACAACTTTTCAAATGGGAGTAAATTTTATTCAATTATATAAAATACATATCTTGTTAATCCAGGAAATTCATCAATTATAATATATATATAATTTTATAATTATTTTATTAATATTAATATCATTAAATTAAATTATTCATTAATAAAATAATTACTCAATCCTAATAGTTCAAACCATAATGTAATTATTTATTCCGTAAGATTTAAAAATGAAATTATATAAATATCATAATTTTATTCTACTTCCAATGATTAATATTTTTTTAATAACACTTCAGGAAAACCTTCTATTAAAATATTATACAAACTAAAATTTATAGTGTGAACAAATTGATTTATATTTGAATTAAATATTATAAAAGGGATTAATTCTCATCATATGGGTCAAAAATGTCCCAAATAAGAATCAAAAAATTATATTGGTTGGAATATTATTATATATATATTTTTATCAAATATTTGGGAAATTTAATAATTCTTATAATTTAAAAAAACTTATATATTTTTCGTATTCTTAAACGAGAACTGCATCAACATTACCATAGAATTAATGTTTATTATTTCATATATAACAATTAAAAATAAAATTTCCCCATAAAAACAAATAAATTATGTTCTAAATAATAATTTATATTTTCTACTAATGTATATTAACTTATATGCATGTCTAAAAAATTTCCTTAATTTGTCAAATTGGATTTTCATTGAATAAAATTCTATAAATGGATTAATACAATATAAATGTCTCAAAGTGGTCCTAAAATAGACCGGTGGATGATCATGGTCAAAAAACACACATAAAATAAATTTAATTCTTGTTTTAGGGTAATTATATAATTCTGATAATATTATTTTTACCACTAATTATAAGATTTACCCTACACTTTGGTGAAAAAATGTTAATGTTACTAATCATGAAATAAATAATGTGGTTCCTATTAGACCAAAAAATTTATAATAAATACATCCTTTTATGTACATTTTTAAAATATAAATTAACATAAATAGTTAAAATTAATATCAAATTATTCAGGTTAACGGATCTAGAATCGACTTTTTTAATGTAAAATGTTTAAAATATCATGATTTGTTTATATCAAATTTCAATGTGAAATTTATTAAAATTACCTAAATTGGATTCAATTATAATAAAATGATATAATTATAATATAAAACCAACTTTATTAATAATATAATAGTATAAATAATTTAGATGAAAAATATGTTTTTAACTAAAATTTAGTACTTTTTACTATTCATTAGAAATTAAATTATTTTCAGAAAATTCCAACATATTCATAAAAAGATAATTTTGAAATTTTGAATTGAAATATTTAATTAATTTTTTCAAACTAATATTATATTTTTAAAAAAATAATGTTGTAAATAAATAACCACATAATTGATTATTTATTTTAAGAAGTACATGACATAATTAATTTAACCATTTAATTCAAGAATAGTAGTATATATAAATACAAAATATTCTCTAAGAACAAGGTTTTTACAACTCATTGAAAAATTATGACATTGATAAAATAATTTTCTTGATACCTAATGTTTTATATAATGTTATTCAATATTAGGACATACGATCCAAATGATTACTACAATAGTAAGGGTTTTCTAGTCTCTCTTATATTATTGGGAGGCATATGAAAATTCAACACTCATTTCGTTCTTGTATATTTTTTACTTCCAATTTTAAATTTTATATCATTAATATTATTATTATTATATTTAATGTTTCATTTTATTTTATTCTTTTTTTGTTCTGGTAATTAAAAATATTTTTAATGATTTAAGGGATATCTTTTATCACGTTTATTTAAGGATTCAATATGAAAATTGAACACTCGTTTATTTTTTGTGGTGTATAAACTACCCTTGTGACATGTTATGTGTAAAATAATTCTATATTAATGATTTTGAATGTTTTAATTTAATTTTTTATTTATTACTGCATATAATCCATAATATTACTAAAGAAGTAATGGATTTACATCTCCCATTTTACATCTATGACACTCATTCTATATACACCAGCTATTTATTATATTTGGTATACATAATACCTATGAATATATTTTATGGTTCATCTGATGGTAATTATATTTATTTATATATCCATTGTAGGATCTCCATTTAATGGGGTATACTGTTCTGGTGTTAACAATGTTGAAAGGGGTTTCTGTCACAAGTTTCCTCCCATGATACATATGTTATGTTATGAACCTATATTTTATTAAGAGGTGTATATACAAGACCAAATATATGTAATATGATTAATATAATTTTTCTCTTGGTATTTTCTATTTCATTTAACATTAAAATTTCATGGGGTTTTTGATTCAATGTTACAAATTTGGTAAGGGAGTTATGTTATAGTCTCATCATTCATCTTGATTCCTCATGATTATGTTTTTGATGATAAAATCATATGAACCATCTATCAAGAAACATATGATACATCCTCCAATATGTTTATGTAATTTGAATACATGTTTTCCCTTAATTTTCATATCAATATGCACTCATTTTATCAATTTAATGTTTCTGTGAAAAATTTAATTTATTTCCTCACTCAGTTAAATAACATTTTTACTCCAAAAAATAACATCTCTATTTTATGGTATGAAAACCTTTAATTATTAATATTATGTACATAATGTATATGGGAGATGTTTGGGAGAGTTTGTAGAAAATTTAATGTGTGTTTTAGAATTATCTATATTTTCATGATTGGTGTACAATTTGTATAAAGAATTAAATACATATTGAAATCCATGAACAATGGGATGTGAGAAAAGTAGAAGATGCATGAGAGATGGATGGTTTGTCCAAACCGTATCGATGTCTAGTAGAAACAATGCATTATGAAAAAATTGATTTGGTTATTTTGAGGCAGGGTCTTCAGCAGAGTAGGGTCACGATTTTGAGACATCATTGGATGATGGTATGAGGTATATCCTTAAGGTAATGGATAACACATGGTTTGTAAAATTATTTTCCATCCCTGTGACTGAAACGTGTACATTTAAAACCAAGATCCTTAAAATTTGGATCTAGGCTGGCTTAAGCTTTTGGCCCATCGTTTTATCTCATATGTGGCCCCAATATGGTATTTTATCTCTCAAAGGTCAGAGATGGTTCTACCATTAATCTGGTGGTGATTCAAATGTGTCCCCTGGTGATTAGATGTTGATTCCTGACAATAACTGATCATTCATAATCGTTATTGTTGTGTTTCGTAGATCTAATTCTCCCTCTATCTCTCACTATTTCTTATATCTACACCCACTACGATAAAATATTTGGGTATAAATTCTAAAAATATCTATATTTGATATTGTTCTCGATAGGCTAATAGATATAAGGCAGGTTCAAGACGATTCAATATGATTTTTTGTTGTTTTTCAGGTTGTTTATTGTTTTCTAAAAAACACTTGTGGTATGTGGCATCAATCGTGACTCCTCTATTTTTGAACATGATTTCATAGATTAAAATTGATTTCATTGATATAAATTAATTTTATATTTTGTGTTAAATTATTTTTAATAACCAATTGAGTGATAGTTTGTGGATATTGGGTACTTTGGTGTGTTATTGTATAGTTTTTTTAACATGATTCTAAAATAATTATTTCAAAATAATTGTTGACTTTTCCGTTGGAATAGGGGATTTATATTAAAATGATGATTCTATATTAAAATGGATTAAACATAGTTTGATTCTTATGAGTTTTTAATGTTTCAATGCTTTGTGTTTGTATACATTGAGAGGAATAAGGGCATTAAGTATCTCTACTAAAAAGATGGAACAAAAATGTGTGTGAAGTACCCCATCAAAGTGGTCCATTAATTTTCATCATAGTCGAAGGATGTATTACCACTTGTGAGTATACATGGGTCCATGGTTTTATTGTTTGGTATGATATATGGTTGTGTGTAGAGAAAAGGATAATTCCAAAATGTAATGATAATTGAATTAAAAAATTGTTTATCTGATTACCATGGAAGAATGTTTTATAATACCTTTAGTTTATATTTTCATGTAAAATTCTTAATAAATTATTTAATATTAATTTATTTATATAAATGTTACTATCATGTTCTATCCATGTAAAGTAAGTAGGGAATTCATTATGGAAAACCTATTCAGTTTTATTACTCACCCATGCTTTGGATCATTGGTTCTTTTGCAGATATCATCTATAGGGACATGGGAAAATGTAAAGTATCAAACATCTTTAAAACTACATCCTAACACATGGGTTATTTGGTTATGTTGTATAATTGTGATTGTAGATCTTAGAGACTTGTGGATATCATTGAGTGTTGTTATTTTTTATTACACTATTTAACTTGGTGTTGTCATGTTCTATTTTTGAAAATGATTTTAGTATGAATTCAATAAATGAATTTCAGTGTTGATATTCAATGTTATCATGCATCATATAGTGGTCTTTTTGTTTAATAAATATTTGGTTTATGTTTTTATTATTAAATGGTAAATCTTACCCCACATGTATTATAACCCATGGACATTTTTTTGTCATACTTTGGCGTCTTGTGGATTTCTCTTATGGCCATGTAAAACCCTTTCACCCTCTCACAAAATGATAAGGGGTAGTATGTTACAAATGGTATATTTTTTTATCAGTCCAAAAAGTCTGTATGGAGAAGCGGAATCATATTTTTCCTTTCATTTTAAAACAAATGGTCTTCAGTTTCTCGGTATTGGAGTCGATAGTCAATCATGTTTATTCAATTTTTTGGGTTGGTTAGAGAAGTATGACTATAGGGATGTAAAATTTAGAGTATAAAATAACCTAGATAACCTTTTTATGGTGACCAACAAGTTACCAGAGTGGTGAGTACAAAATTATATTGGATACACTTATTTATTTTGAAATCTCATTGTAATGGGTTTAGCTAATGAGAGGAGCATTACACACAATAAGGGAATGACATCCCACTATGATTTTATACATCATTTTGAGTAATTATTTATGATAAGGTGAAAACGTGTTGATTTTTAAAAAAAAATTAATGTTTTTTCAATTGAATGATTTTGAAAAAGTTCATGGTTGTGGTATTTTTGAAATTATTTGATTTTCAAAAATAATGATAATCTTTTCAAAAATGATTGAACATGAAAAATGAGGATTTTGGATATTAGTGTTGTTGTTGTAGATTTTGTAAAATTTACAATTTTTATGCCTTTAGTTCTAGAGAGTGGGACTAAAGGTATTTTTTTATTTAGAAAATGGAACCTAGTTGGAAATATAGTGACCAACTGAAAGAAGATGTGGAAAATGTGGTTCCACCTAAACTAGAGGTGAACCAATAGCTATTTTAGAGTATCATCTACCAGATTTAGGATGAAGACACATGGAATCAAAGTATTGAACTATAGAAAGTGGAGCATACATTTCAATTCCATAACCTAAATCCAATAATCTTCTCGGGTGATTCTGAAGCTGAAAAGACATAGGTGTAGTAGAATAGAATTAATTGTATCATTGATTTCATCAACACGCCAGGGGAACTGAACGTCAAAATGTCCACGTATATGTTCGCGGATCTTTAATGATAGTGGTGGGATATATTGGTACATTCCAAACAAGATCGTGAACTTAGTTATAAGGATTTTTATGAATTGTTCAATAAACAATTCTATCCCCACACATTCATGATTCAGATAATGAAATACTTTTTCATCATCAATAAGGAAAACCACTACGTCACCAAGTATACAACTAAATTTATAAATTTAGTATGATTCTTCCACATGGTTATAGATAGTGAATGCCTAAAGGAACACATATTTGAATCAGTGCTAAAGATATAGATTCTCACAAAAATAAATGTGATATGTATTACTGACTATGTACAGATGGTGAAATAGAAATAATGGATAAAAGACACATATCATGAGCTATGAGAAGAGGATTTATGGTGATACCCATGGGAAATTGTGGGAACTCTAATATTGGGAGAAAGAAGAAGATGGAAATCTACTTCCATGGTAGGAGTGTGAATCTGAATCAGACGACTAGATCAAGGAACCATATTAAATTACCCATTAGAAATATAAGCTATTTCCTATGTGGTTCTCATAACCACATAAAGTAATTGTTTACAATACAACCTAGATCATGCCACAATTAAAATAAGATGCAGCATATCCAGCGCTATTACTGTTGAGCTCAAAATTAAGGTGTTTGGAACAGTTCTCAGGTGTTATAGACATCATATGTTTCATTGGAATGTGGAAAAAAACTAATATCATCAACATAACATATCTAATCAGGTTGCTTCTAGTATTACCATTACTCCCCATTCAGGGTAACCGGAATGGGGATATAAAAAAATGTGTAGCTATGATGAAATTATATGTAGCTGAGAATATGATAATTGATGACCATGATGGACCATCTATGGTGAGAGTTAAGATTCTTTTGAATTCTATCATTATAAAACTTATATATTATACAGGTGCATCATATTTATTTATCACTTCTCCTAATGTTTATTCTCTAATTTTAAAACTTAAGATGATGTCTTCTGCTATATAACTTCAAACACCTATTGGGGAATGAAAATGTAAAGCCATTATGTGTAGAACATGTTGTATAACTATTTTTGGAGATGAGTTGAAATGTGATTTTTCTGTGGTGTAAATGGATTTATATGATATAATAATGGGTATGTATTAGTTAAAAATGTTCACAGATCAAATAGAATGTTATAGTAGGACAGTTAGACTCAAGACTATGTTTGTTGTTAGACATCTCTTTAAAGGAGTGGTGGATGAAGGTACAGGTACAATAGGCTTATTATAAGTATAAGTTTGATTGATATCCTACTAAATTATTGATATGAAAATGTAATCGATGGATGATATCAAGAATAGATGTTTTCTTATATTGGGGTACTGGTTTCCAGATTTGTTTGAAGAAAACATATTTGGGATACCACTAGTATGAGGAGCGGATTTTATTATTGGTCTCCTCCATAGGACCAGTCTGTTCCCAATTCAAACATATTCAATGGATATAATGAAATTAAGGGAACTGATGTGAAATTGGATGAATGAGAATGCAATGGTATCACTTATCTACTCACATCTCTCTATGAAACATCATTCTTGTTCTTGATTAAACAAGATGTAACTCTAAGGCTATGTATATATTATGAAAATAATAACCAGTTAAATATAATGAATAGATATCAAAATCCATGAATTGGTGATATTTTACATCAATTGAGGGGAGCATAGTGTCTCTATAAGATTTACATGTGATTATGATGTTACCTATTAAGAGTTAAGGAGGATGATTTTCTAAAAATCTATTTCATAGGTTGAAATTACACTTATTATTATGTGGTAATGACTTTTGGACTTATGAATTCACCATTAGTGTTTATTGAATTTATGATACATATGTTTCAATGCATCTATATTATTTTTTTAGGGTGTTTATCGAGGTCATCTTTGCGTATTCATGGACAAGGGATGAGCATGAGAAACAATTGGGGATAAGGCTGGAAATCGTGAGAGAACACAATTTTAAGAAAAAATTTCAATGTTTTTATATATTTTTAGTATAGTTTCATGGCCATATAATTTTAAAAAGAGGTGTTTCTTTTGATCCAAAAAATAGAGACGATTTTATCTTGTGGAAACCACTAATGAATGACTTTGGGATATAGAGTTTTCTTAGAATAGCTGGTTATTACAGTTGCATTGTGTTTTATTTTCACTTCTATATTCACCAATAAAATCATTAAAAAATAATAATATTGTATTATAATGGAGTGACTAATACCAGATATATTTTCAATATTTGACGTTTCAGCTAGCATTTAAACTGATATTGATTTTTCACAAATCCGGACAAGGGGAAGTGGTGTATTATGATTCTATAGGGTCTGGTTTGTGGTGTGTTCTCTTCAAATAATACCATGTTGTATCCTATAGCTCAATGAAGTTATAGGTGAAAGATAACAAATACCAATAAATGATTTTGAGTTACTTACAGTTTTACATGCTATGAAAAACTAGTATTACTATCTCTTAGGTGATAAAGTTTCTACTTGCATGAATCAAAATTATAATGATTAATATTTTCTGACAAATGAATTAAAATTTTATTAAGAACATATTGATGGTGTGTCTCAAAATATTTGACATAAAATGGATGTATACATCAGGTAATGCATATTCATTGGATGATGCATTAAAAAGAAATTATTATGCCCAGTTGGAAAAAAAAGGGACATATGAGTGGAAGCCGATTCCAGTCTTGGCTGAAATTCTTGTGGAATGTATGGAATAAGGTATTGATGCAGGGTTCATTATAGTTTTGATTTTTCATTATTTGATAATGATGGGAAAAGGGGAATATACATGTGATGTAGAATGTGTTTCAATGAGGTCAAAAATCAATTGTTGGGAGACCATTGATATCTTGAGGATGGATGAGAGTTCATTTTTGTGGTTTTGGTATTGCATTGTTGTACCTAGGACTTTTTAAGAGAAATTTCTTCAGGCTTACCACCATTTGAGATAGGCTATCGATCATAGAATATAAAATTATTATATAGTATTGAATGTAATTTTTTTTTGGATTTCCATGAAACGGACGGTGTCTTACTATGTT
The DNA here is from genome assembly GCA_963277665.1 of Viscum album. NCBI lineage: Eukaryota > Viridiplantae > Streptophyta > Magnoliopsida > Santalales > Viscaceae > Viscum > Viscum album. The sequence goes on from OY728157.1 coordinate 1,726,881,721, forward strand.
TCCAAATGCTTTACATGTCAGTAAGTTAAGGTGGAAAAAAAGAGAACTATAAGTATGATATAATCTCTACCAATCCCAGTGTGGAAATGGGAGAATATAACTATGGATTTTGTAACAGGTCTCCCAATAATGGATTAGAAACAAGAGTTCATATGATTGATTATGGATCATCTTGAAAATTAGAAACGTTTCATCCTTATTTATGAATCTAATACAGTGGAGGATCTTTCCAAAATATATATTCGAGAAGTGGTAATGGGACATGGAATACCAGTTTTGAATGTCTCACATATAGATATGATATTTACCTACCATTTTTGACAATATTTATTGAATTTCAAAGGAAATAAATTGACAGTGAGTGTTGTGTATCATGATCAAAAGAAATGTTAATCTGATTGGATGATAATATTTTTAGAGGACTTGTTCTGGGCCTCTATAAAGAATTTTGGTCACTCCTGATATGATCATGATCAATTAGTGGATTTATTATATAACAAAAAATACCAGACCATGTTATATATGGTTTTGTTTGAGGCATTATATGGGAATCCTTATTGTTCTCCACTTTGACTAGCGGAAACAGGTGAGACATCACTAGTTGCATCATGACTTTTCCATGAAACAATAGATAATATTTAGTTGATCATGAAACAGGTGGATACTTCTCAGAGTCATCACAAATTGTATGTGGATCATTGTCGATGGCGGTTTTCATTTAAAATTAGTAATCATGTGTCCCTGAAGATTTATCCGAGGCTTGTACATTGACATTTTGGGATGTAGGGATAGTTATCTCCTTGATACATAGGCCCTTCTGAGATTCTTGAACAAAAGTGATAGGTGTCATTTTAGATGTAATTAAAAGTACATTTCAATGTGGTGGAGAATATTTTCCATGTATCTCAGTTGAAAATAAATCAACCTAATCTTAACTATGTGATCAAATTGTATCACATTAACCTATTTTGGTATGATTCTTCATTTCATATCCTGATGCATATTTTAGATAGGCAGGAGATATTCATTCATTGTAAAAGGAACACTCTAGGATTTCTTTTGTATAAATATGGTCAAATACAAGAATATAATTGGAAACAAGAGAAGGAAATTAATGAGAAATGGAAAAAACTCTTTCATTAATTTTATGGTTTTTTACATTCAGTGGAATGATATACCAATGACGGGAAGAATGTGGCACCAGTTATTTATAGTAAGTAACCATTATTTGTGCTTTTTATGAATATATTATATAAGGGTGATGTTTTTATTATTATGGAGAAATTCAAAAGTGTTTTTATGGATTTTATGTCAGTTCATGAGTAGTAAAAAGTTTGTAGAAACAATGAAATAATGGTTTCAAACCCTGAATAATGAGAGAGTGAAAAAACAGAAGGGGCATCAGTGATGTATAGTTTTTCCAAACAATGCAGCTTTGTACTAGACACCATGGATTAAAAAAAATGGATTTGGACATTTTGAGGTAGGGGCTTCAGTACAATTGGTGCACATTTTTGAGACCATGTGATATGACCATATGAGGGTAGTTGTTATGGTAGATGATAACACACAATTTTAATATGGTTTTTCTAAACATGAAACTAAAACATTCATAGTTAAAATCAAGATCCATAAAAGATGATCTAGTTTGGATAAAGCTTTTGACAGATCCTTTTTTCATTTATGTGGCCCTAAAATGGGATTTGTGTCTCTCAAATGTCATGGAGGGCTTTTCCATTGATTGATATGTGATCCTAATGCTTATGTTGGTGATTACAATTAGATTCCTCCTAGTAAGTCATTGTTATTCATCATTCATGTTGTTTTCCATAGATCTACTTCTACATATCCTATGATTTGATAGGTATACACCCATTGTGGGTTTTTCTATTTTTATAGATTTTAAATATGTTTAGATTTTGTGTTTTTGATTATTGGGGAAGATATATATGGTGTGTTAGGGGACATTTATCCTGATTTTGTGATTTTTTCATGTTTTTTATCATTTTCTCCAAAACCCTCAAGTTTGGTGGTTTCACTCTCATTTACACTATTTTAAAAATAAAGGATTAGTTTAAAATTGATTTCTTTGATGGAAATTGATTATTAATTTTCATTTAAATGTATGTTAAAACCCTTTTGAGTGATATTTTGTAGAAATTGGGTATATTGGTGTGTTGTTGGACAGTGGTTTCAATAACATGAATTTAAAATTATAACATTATAATAATTTTTTGATTTGATGGATGGAAAAATTGTTTTTACTTTAACGAATGATGCATTATTAAAATGGTTTTAACACACTTTGTTTCGAATGATTATGTAATTTTTTTAGGGAGTTTGTTCATATTTATTAGGTTGGAAAGGGGTGGGCATTACCCCAATAAAATGGTTGGGATAGATATGGGCATAATGTACACCTGTAAAAGTGGTCCACTATGTGATTGATTATGGGAAGGATGACACACCACTCATGAAAATATGGAGGTCCATGTTTTTCATGCACTTTTGGATGTATGGTTGTGTATAAATGAAGGTATTATACCAAAATGGAATTGTAAATAATTTAAATAGTTTATTCTGTGCTTTCGTTCGAAAAATACTGTTTAATGGATTTTGTTTATTGATAATAATTGTTTTAGGAGTAGTTTTATATAAATTTATTTATATAAATTTTAGTAACATGTTCTATCCTAGTTTACTATTTATGGAAGTCATTGGGGGAAACCAATAGTGTTTTAGTACTCACCTTTACCTTTTCACTTTGGTTCTTTTGTAGAAGTCATATATTAGGACATCGGAAATGGTAATGTATCACATGTATTTATCACTGCATTGTGATAACTGGGCTATTTGTTAATCTTCAGTAATTGGGCTTGTGGATCTTGGAGTTGTGTGGCTAACATGCAATGTTTTTATTTTTTCTACAGCTGTTTACATTGATATTATTGTTTATGGTGTGTAACTTGACTTGAGTATGTTTTTTATAAATTAAATGTTGAATTTTCATTCAATTTTATCATGCATCATATTGGGTTTGTTCAGTTAAATATTGTTAGTTTAGTGATTTATTTCTTAAATAGAAAATTGTACCCCAAATGTTTTAAAAACCTTATGAATTTATTTATAACCATTTTCATCCTTCGGATGTCGCTAAAGGCAATATATTGCTCTTATACCCTCTCAAGCCAATGAAAAATGGTGGAATATTACGAAAAACATATTTTCTTAAAAAATTTCTAAAATGCCTTTAAGATTCTTAAAATTAGTAATTAAATAAATTTTTTCAATTTTTAAAATTTTTTAAAATATTTTTGAATGCAATCATCATGTTAATTTCAATACAATTCCCATTTTTATTTTACCAAAATTGTAAAAGAATTATTTTTTCAATATGTACGACATACAATTTTTTTTTCATCGTGACTTTTATTTTGTTTGATAGATTATATATATATATATATATATATTCAATTTTATTTTCCAAAATTTGGATTAAAACAAAATTATGGATTGAATTTTTTTTATCATAATCTAAATTTAATTTTATCCATGAAATGATTTAGACTTTTTCTAAAGCCTCCATTATAATATTTCAAGGTAGTTATCAATAATAATGTATTCGAAAAATTTATATGTTTTAATAAAATTTCTTCAACATCAAAATGATATTTTTTTCATGAATTGATTTAAATTAGTATTAAATATTACTTTCTAAATTATCATGTTTATTTTAGAATAAATTGTTTTTGAAAAATATAACTATTTTAAAAAATTAATTTAAAATGTTAGATTATTTTTTACTATGGGAATGTTTTAAATGATTTTTAAAATTTCTATGATATATTTTCAATGTAATTATAAATTAAAATTATTTTAAAAATGTTTTCTGTATTAAATTTTTTTTTTCAGAGTAGAAATGTAATTCCCCTCATGAAATATAATAAATTATTTTTAAGGAATCCACTATCTATTTTCTTTAAAAAAAGTATTTTTAAAATTTTTTATGTTTCAAAAAGTTATCTAAATAAGAAATTATATTTTCCTTTACAAATAATTTTTAATTTTTACTATATATTCCATTATATAATATCATTTAGATATTCATAGGAAATGATTTAAAAAATATGATTTGAATTTTTAGTTTGGAATAATTATTTTCAATGAAAGGATATTTTGAAAAACAAATTTTCCATGTGGTCTATCAAATTCATTTCCCTTATTGGACGACACTCAATGATGATAATTATGAAATTATGGGGATTTGATTCAAGGAATAAATTTTTATTTATTCTTTATATGGTTTATTTATATTATGGAATGATTTTTTTGAAACATATTTTTTATATTGTGTTGATACTAGGATAAAATGTGTATAAAACCCACATCTTTCAATGGGTTATGTTATTGTGATTTATTGTAATTATTATGAAACCTATCTATTTTCCATAAGTTATGATATGCTGAAATGATTATCAAATACATTTAATTTCATGGTTTATTATATGAAGACTATTTTATGATATTGTCTATCACATACATAATATTATCATTATCTGATCAGTGGGAAATATATCTCCTTTTGATGCATTGGATAATGATTTATTTCTCATGAGACAAAATTGACTGGAAAGGGGAATGAACACATACCATAAAGTGAATTATTCCACTTTTATGGTATTGGGAGGGAACCTTGACTACTTGTATGGTTTATGGAGTGAATCAATTCCACTACCATAAATGTACCTATGAGCCTTTGGAAATTTTTAAATTATTTTCTATGCTTATTTTTAGGAAACAATAATAGGATTTATGCCCATATTATCATCTTGTAGATCATGATCAATGATTTCATAATGATTCATGTCTTGTTAACATCTAATAATGATGTGTGATTCCGGGTTTTTTCTTAGATATTTTAGTGTTTCTTTTCAAATGTTATGGTAATGTTTTCCTAACATAATGAAAATGTTTTGTTTATTTATTTTCTTTATTTTCCAATTTTACGAATCCAAGATCACGGTTTATTATATTTCATTTCCATACGTTATAATGAAATAATTTATATGCGGAATGTTTTTCAAGACTACTAAAGGGGATGTTAATTATTGGATATGTTGTAGATCATCGACCAAAATTGTAGAATATATACATACTCTTCAAATACACTAAACTATTATAACCCTCATTAATATGTCTCTGTAATTTATTAATTATTCCTATAAACAGATATAAAATGATATATATTAGAAGGTTGTATCATTACTTTTAGTATCAAAGGAATGGTATAGTTATCCTTCTAAATAGTATAATAAAATATTTTCAAAAACTAAAATGATATGATGGATGATGACCATATGGATGATTCAATTTATAATAAAATGTAAAATAATTTTAGTAAAGTGAATATTGAGTGGTTTCGATGATATTAAATCCATTTTAGGATAAATAAAATGGATTTGGCTACAACACATACATACCTAGGTGTAATATATCCAAACATAGAATAATGTGATGGACTCGATTATCATCAAGCACATGACATTGGGCCTTACCGAACTCATAATTTTTCATTCCCATGGGTATTCAGTTGATATATTCAAAAACACATTAAAATACATTATGAAGTATTTGACTAATGGCCAGTAATGTCCTTAGTTAAGCACATGTTGGCATATATTTAAAATAAGGTTTCGCAATGTAGACATTCTGTTAGAATTTTTTTGATTCTATTGTTTACCACTACGATTATATTCTATCACACTATGATTATTAAGAGAGTTTCAATATCTGTAACTATAAGGAATCATGTTAATATATATTTTTATGGACAATTCTGTGACTATATGAAATCACATTTGACTATGTCCAGAGAAGAAGATTTTGTGATCATTGCTATTCATATATCATGATGTAATAATAAAAAAATGAAGATCAATGATATTACTAAATTTTAAAACAATAGGAATATTAACATTATTTAATTTTCATATGGTTACAAACACCGAGGAAAGAAGATTCAACATCATTCATGAAAAGAATGTGGTAGGATGATCCTATAATATTATCTAAAATTGCGGGGAAGATATTTTCTATTAAAAAATTTACATCATGGAGTGACAATATGTTTAGGAGTTCTATTTTATATATGTGTTTAACATTGACATTGTTGTATTAAATGGTATAAAATTCATGAATTTTGGATGAATTTTAAAATATGAAAAATTCTAAATACATTTTTTACTACATCATATGTGATTCAAAGATGATGTAATCCCACATGGTTAGAAATCACATGAGATTATAACTATTTGGGTTCACATTAATCAATAATACTCATTTTATTGATATGAAATAGAATAATAATGATTAAAATAACGTTAAATCCCTCATCTCCCTCACTATATATACCACCCTCATTCCCCTATTCATGCCACACCTATCAAGACTGGATGATTAACATTATATTTCCCAATACTACTCACAAGATGCTTCCCAATTTCTAGGACTTGTCGGTCTCACCAAGGAGAGTAAACCAATGGCCTTAAGAAGGATCTTAACCAGAATAGTTCAAGAGGTAAACATCCTCTTTTGTTATTGTTCTATTCTTTTCATTTTATTTTCTATTCTTCTTATTTCCTCACCTAAACCTAAAAAAGATAAATGAGTGATCAATTATCTTACATTATCTTGATTTCATCATGTTTATGGAAGATTTAATATTATAATTCTTCTCCTATCCCATTTTTTCAAGAAATTAAAACATTATTCATGATGTTTTGATTTACCGATATCATAGAGGATGTGATTTCAATTTATTTTACATCCTTAATAACAGGTCATCAAACCATTATTATATTTAAATGAGATTATTATTTATCTATAATATAATATATAAGGTTATGGAATCATTTTGTACACATGTTATTAATTTATTAAATGAAATGAGTTTATTACGATCAATGAATTTCCAAAATGACCTATTGAAATATCAATAATGTTATAACTTATGGATCATCCTCATGTATGATTTGAAAAAGATAAATGTTGTAATTTATAGTTCTGTAAATTTATAAATAAAATTATATTCCAATTCTGTATTTACACTTCCAATCGACAAGAATATCCCTCATGAACCGATCATGGAAATCCTATAAAAAACACAACCAAAACAATGGATGGAAAAAAATACTAACAATTAAAGGGAGAAGTGATGTAATGAAATTATCATATAATGAATTATAAATATGAATAGGCTTCTTTATGATATTATTAACACTCTTTTAACCGTTATACATGACGTTTAAAACAGATTTAAGTAAGACAATCCCGAGGTAAGGGAATTCATAAATCGATTTCTATTCCTTGGGATAACATTCTACGTCATTATTTATGTGTTAATAAATTTTTTTTTGTGATAAATTTTGTTTATATAATTTTTTATTATATGTATATATAGTATATATACATATTATATCAACTATAATATGTATCACATCACTTATATGAAATTTTTATGGGATATTCTTTTAAAAACGCATTTTAAAAATATTGCTTTACGAAATTCAGAGTTAATGTTTTATGAAATTATTCAGGTTGTATGATTTTGTTATGGTTCTTTATCATTGTTTATGAGGATGGTTGGGACCTATATCTCCCAACAATGCATTGGGTATGTGTATGTTGGATTTTGGATATATGGTTACTCCATGTGTAGGTGTGATGTTTACACCATAAGGTAGCCGTGAGGGTTATATTTCAAGGTATCCATGAGCATTACCAATCATAAAGAATCCATGATGGTTACAAGACTATGTTGGTAATGTCACAATATACCTTTTTAGTTCTATTTATGTTCCATATGATTTATTTAAATATAATGGAAATATCATCTTTCAAAAAAAAATTTATATGGGTAACATTATGTATGTTTTTGAAAATCAATTCAGATGTTACATGTATTCCTGGATGAATGTTTTCATTCCTTCCTTTTATATCCATTTATAATATTTTTGTGCTCATGCCATGTTTATAAATGATTGTCACATGTCATAAGGATGTATAAGAAAGTGAAGGACGACATGTTAAATGTTATGAATATTTGTTAAAGAAAACATGATTTATTTAAAAAGTTTTATATTTTGGAATAAATTGATACTATTTTTGTGGTATATTTTCTTTTTGAATGTGAAATATTATATATGTATTATTTAAAAATTATCTAAAACACTAATCAATAAAATATACTCAATTTTAATGGAAATTATTTCATGACTAAAATATAAGAATATATAATGTAATAAGTTCACGTACTTATAGTTGGTATTAAAGGATGGTTTGGATAATATTTAGGGTTATTATGATCTTAAAGTAATACCATAAATTATTTTAACTCTATAGTTATTTTTAAGTGATATATAATTTAAATATTACCATGTTTATTTTACTAAGATATGATTGTTTTGAATGGGTTTCCGAAGAAGAAATTGGGAACCAAAAGATGAGAGGCACCAACAGAAAAATATCATTATGAAACTATAGCCCGAAATGGTATGGATTATAATAGATAAGTTTTTCATGGAAATGGATTAGATAAAAAAAAGAAATAAATGGTGGTGGAATCCATGTAGGAGACTATCTAGAGGTACCAGAACATAACCTAATGATATTGGAACATTTTATGAGACAACACCATCATTCATTCGATGTATATTCTAACATAGTAGCCGTTGGAGGATGGATTAAGGCCATTGAAATGATATTCAATGTTATGGGTTTCTCAGATAATAATATGGTAAGTCTTTCCATTTATCATTTCAGGGTGAAGTTAATCAGTGGTGGTGAATGGTAAAAAATATCAAGGATAGAGAGGAGATTTATACCTTAGAGTGGGATGAATATTATTGTAATTTCACTGAAATATTTTCCTAAGGTGGTGTGACATAGGATGGATTATAAATTCCATGAATTTTAGAAAAAATAAAGAAGATATTGTTGATTTTTATAAAGAAAACTACACTCGAATGGTGAGGTATTCTGCAAATCATATTCAGGATATTGATTGAAAAATGAACAGCTTTTACTTTGGTTTAATGCTTTGGTATAAAATAAAATTTTCTTCTCATGAATTCTAACGTTATGATATACATGTCTGATGTGTTGAGATGGTTGATATGGGGTTCTCATATGATCAAATTCATATTGAAAATAATGAGAATAAGAAGTCAGGATGGCACATGATGGGTAAGAATCACCCCAAGAAATGTGATGGTAAGAAATTCCAGTTTGTAGTTTGTGAAAAGTGTGCCAAAAGTCACTTTGGGGAATGCCTTACCAAAAAAATGAAGTGTTTTCGATGTAGAATGTTTGGATATATATCATGAAATTTTAATTAAATTGATCATAATACTAATCATGAAAAGAAAACTATTATGTGTTTCAAATGTGCAGAGATGGGTCATTATGAAAATATCTTCCCAAAGAGAGATCCGAATAAGGAAAATATATATGGACTATAATAATAAATATGTAGAAATATCCATTATGACAATGCTATCAAAAATTGATCCATCTAATGATGTTGTATCTGGTACCAAGTCTATTTACTCAGATTTTTGTAAAGCTTTTTCTAAACAGGGTATGCACATTCCATTAATTCTAACGAATTTTCATGTTAATTCAAAATATCACCTCAATAAATGTGACCAAAAAATATTTTTTAAAAACCAGGGTGGAATATTACAGCAAAGAGGTATTATAGGAATAATTCTAATGTGTTCTATGGATGAAATATATCTAAAAACCTTGTTTTTTCCTTAATAGAGTATTATGTCATTCTGGGAATATATTAGATTTTTGTTTATCATACTATGATTGACTCTAGAGAAAAATAAGTTGTTTTTTAGAATGATTTTCAATTTGTATACAAGAACAAACCCATACAATTGATAAAATACCAGGATAGTGAAATATATTGAAATATGGAAATGAAATTTATCATGATCATATTGTTGAAAACAAGGAACTATTCAGATTAAAGAGTGGTAGTGGGAAATTAATATATTTTTGGGTTTCTTAATGCCTTAAGTGGTGTTGTACCTGACCAACATGTCGAATTCAAAATTGATTTAGTTTTGGAAGCTAATACAACTTCAAAACCATCATATCAAATGGATAAAATGGAACTTAATGAATTTAAAAATCATTTTAACTAGTTTCTTGATAAAGGACTCATTCATCATAGAACTTCATGATGGTGTTTTTCTATTTTTTCATTAAAAATAATGATTGTTTTAGAAGCCATTGAATTGACTATATAACCTTTAATAACATCACTACTAAAAATAGATATCATTTCCCTCATATAGATGACTTGGTTGATCATCTCTACATAGCTCATTACTTTTACATGAATTACATGAGATTTAGGATACCATCATATTAGGGTGAAGGGGGTTGAAATCCCAAAAACATCATTTCATACAAGATATTAGAATTCTGATTTTGTTGTAATGTCGATTGGGTTAACTAATGAACCAATAGTAATCATGGATCAAATGAATAAAATATTTCATGAGTTTATGGATATGTTTTTTGTTGTGTTTGTTGATGAAATTTTGGTATTTTCTAAAAATAAAGAGCAGTATAAAAAATATACATGGTTTGTTTCGAAATTCATAAAAGAAAAAAATCTATATGGAAAATTCCAAAAGTGTGATTCTTAGTTGCATCAATTTTTTTTTCATGGGGAAATTGTAATTCAAGATGGAATAATAGTTAATCCTTACAATGAAAATGTTTTTCATGACTTTCCATGATATCAAAATGTTATAGATGTTTTTAGTTTTATTGCATAATCTATTTATTACCAAAGGTTTCTTAAAAACCATCCCTGAATATCTATCCAGCTATCTATATTAAAGCTAAAAGTGTTTAAACTTATTTCGATAGAATAATGTGATGTTTGTTTTTGTGAACAAAAGAAGAGATTGTTGAATACACTTGTTTGGCCTTACATTCCCTAAATGGCGAGTTTTTCATCTATAGTGATGCTACATGGAAGGGACTTGGTTGTGTTTTCTTGTTGGAGATTAGATAATTTTTAATGCATCAAGAAAACTAAATACATACTAATAAATTTATTCCACACATGATTTGGAATTGGTAGCTGTTATTTTTGTTTCAAAATTTGGAGGCGTAACTTATATGAACCCAATTGTCAAATATATACTGTCCATAAAATTCTAAAGAATATATTCACTCAGAAAGAATTAAACATGAGAAATATTAGATGTCCTGAAATGAAAAAGGATTAATATTTCATGATCAATTACCGTCTGCAAATAAAAAACAATGTGGTGTATTCCATTAAATTAATACATCATTCATCATTCATCATGTTACCTTTGGATCATGATCCCTTGAATAATGAATTTTTAAATGTTGGATTATATCTTATTAGTGATTGAAATATGTATTTTTTGTTTTAGGATTTAATGTAGTCATCAATATGAATAAAAATTAATAAACCATAGAAAAAAGACCATGAGCTACAGACAAATGTAGAATTGTATAAAATGAATAAGTTTCTAGAATTTATCCTTGAGAAAGATTGCGCTTTTTAGATTTGGTAAATGGTTGTGTGTGACTCAGGATTATATGTTGAAAAATATTTTTTGTATGATGATCATTGTTCTCCATTTTCAATTCTTCTTGGTCGTACTATGATATACAGAGACCTCCGAGAGTATTACTGGTGGGGTGGAATGAAAAAAGATATTAATGATTTTAAAAAGAAATCTTTTACATGTCAAGAGGATAAATTAGAGTGTATGTTACCAATTGTGTTGCTTTAGTATTTTCCACTACCATAGTGGAAATGAGATATTGTATGCATGGACTTTGTGGGGGGACTACCAAAGTCATCCTGAGGTGACAATGTGATTTCTATTATTGTTGATAGACTGACTAAATCTGCACATTTTCATTCTATTTTTGATAAAATAATATTAGATCATCATTCTCAAATATGAAATTAAGATATTTTCAGGTCATATATAGTTACTCATTCCATTGTATCTGATCAGTATACTAGGATAACATCTAACTTTTTTAAGGAACTTTATAATTTGTTGGGCCCTGAATTAAATTTTGGAATAACATTTCATCTGCAATCATATTGGTAGTCTGAAAAAATGATTATGACATTATATTATATTCTTCAAGATTGTTCAATGGACTAATAGGGATGTTTGGATCATCATTTTTCCTTTTTTGAGTTGTCTTATAATAATAGTTTTCATTCTGTTAAATAGATGACATCTTTTTATGCATTGTATGTGAAGTGCTGTAGAACTTCATCTTTTTGGGATGAAGTCGGGGAAAAGATATTAATGGGACCAGAATTATTATGGGATATGGTTGAGAAAGTGAAGATTATCGAGCAACACATGATCATAGCTCAGAGAAGGATGAAAAGTTATGCATACAACAGGAGGAAAGACTTTTCTTTGAAGATATGTGATTATATATTTATTGGAATCTCACCATGGAAAAGTGTTAGGTGATTTCGAAAGAAAGTAATTCTAAGTCCACGGTTCTTTGGATCTTATGAAATTTTTGAGAAAGTGGTTCTAGATTCCTTCCAAGTAGCATTTCCTCTGAGTATATCATGGGCAGATAATTTTTTTCATGCTTAACTGTTTATAATATATGTGGAAGATTCATCTCATATTTTGATCATAGATGTAGTTCAGCTCGAAGAGAACATTTAATAAGAAGAGAAACCGATTCATATTTTCTATCAAAGAAATCAAGTATTGTAGAATAAGGTAATCCACTAGGTAATGGTTTTTTTGGAGAAACCATGTGGTTAAAGTAGATAAAATAGCAATCTGAAAATTCTATGTGGGAATGTTATTCTCAATTATTTAAGAAGTAATGAAAATTATGAGGTTCAAAATTTCAGAAAGGTGGGGATAATGTAACAGCCCTTGTTTTTAAAAATAAAATGTAATGAATGAAACATTGTTTTATGTAGATACTTATAAGTACTCTTTAAACATATTTTTTCTATTTTATATTTTGAATTTCTAAATACGGTCTTCTATGGTAGTGATTAGAAAGTTATTGGGAGACTGATAGAACCAACTTGTTTTTTTGGTAAATAGTGATTTACAATTTTGAATAGTAATACAAATAGTAATATGTCACTTATAAATAGTAAACCATATTATTATTCTATTTTATTAAGGATATAAAATAAGAAGATATTGATGAAATTTTCAAGGTGTTAAAAAATTAGTTATAGATTTCAAATAGTTATTTTTGAATAAATTATGATTTTATTAAAAATTTAAATTAATAATATGTAGATAATTATTTTCAAAAAATGAAGATCATATTTTAATTCTACATATCAGCAAATGGTTTGGGTGAATTTGTTGTTATTTTTCATAAATTTTTTAATTTTTTATGAATATTAAATTATGGAAAAAATGATAAATGCTAAATACATGTTTTACTATACCGTAGGTGATGCAAGGATGATGTATATCCACTTGTTTTTAACTCCCATGAAATTATTACAATTTGTGTCACAAGAATCAAGACTATTCTTAGTCTAGAGAATAAATATTATAATAATGATTAAAATAATGTAAAATCCCTCCTCTCCTCCATTATAAATACCACCCTCATTCCCCTCTTCCTCCCACACCTTTTAGGCCTTGATTCTTGCATATGTACCACCCAATAATCTTCCCAAGACCATTACACATATCCAAGACCTGTTGGTCACACCAAAAGGCAAAATACAAGGGCATTAAGATGGATTTCAAGGATAATAGATCATGTGGTAAACATCCCCTTTTTTCTTTATTTTTTCCATTTTTTTCTATTATTCTTCATTTCCCCTCCACTTATCCAAGAGGAATGAATGATCTAGTATCTTAAATATTCTATATTTCATTATGATTATGAAATATTAAATATTATTATTCTTCTCTTCTCCCACATATTTAAGACATTAAAACATCATATGTGATGTTTAAATTTACTAACATCATGAATGATGTGATTTCAATTTCCTTAACATCCATCAAGACTGATATGGAAAACCTCTTTTTTTATGAAGAATGTTATTTATGTATTATATCTTATGTAATGTTATGGAATAATTTTGTACACATGTTATTAATTTCTAAAAAAAAGTGTTTTTTTTGATCAATGAATCTCCATAATCACCTAAATAAATATCGAAAATGTTTTAACGTACGAATCATCCTCATTTATAAATTCAAAACGGTAAATTTTATAATATATAATTCTGATATTTTTTAAATACAACTCAATTTCAATTATGGATTTTCACTTCTACTCGATAAGAATATCCACCATGAACTGATCATGGGAATCATATAAAAAACCCAAAACAATAGATGGAAAAAACCACTAATAATTAAACACATAATTGATGTAATAAAATGATCATATATAGTATTATAAACATGAATGTGTTTCATTGAGATATTAATAACACTCTTTTAACAAATATATAAGAGGTTTAAAGAATTTTATCTTTGAAAAACTATAGTTAAAACAATTTTTAACCCAATATCCATTCATTAGGATAACATTGTACTACATTATTTATGTAGTATTAAAATTTTTCATGTAATGTTTTTTTTTTGAAATTATGTTTAATTATGTGTATTTATAGAATATACATATCCCATCAACTATATTAATTATAATTTAATTAAATGATATTTTATAGGGGTTTTCTTTTAAAAAATCTTTTAAAAATTTTATTTTATGAAATTCAAAATGAAATGTTTTTATGAAATTATTCATCTTGTATGATTGTGATCGGGTTCTTGAAAAAAATTTCCGATGAAGGGTGGGACATATATCTACTTAAAAATTCATTGGGTATGTTTATGTTGGTTTTCTGTCATATGGTTACTCAATGTGTAATTGTGATAGTTACACTATATGTTAGTCATGAGGATTACATTGTAAGGTAGTCATGTGGGTTACAAATCATATGGTAACCATGATTTTTAAAGTAATATATAAGTAATTCCCTAAGATACATTTACATTTCTATTTATTTACTATATGTTTTTTGAAAAAACTCATGGAAATATCATGTTTCAAAAGGAATTTTTTTTGGGAAACAATTATCCATTTTTTAATATGATTTTAGACGTTACAAGTATTCATGGAATAATGTTTTCATTCCTTCCTTTTGTATCCCTAGTGAGAATTATTTTCTTATACCATGTTTTAAATTATTTTCACATGTTATCAAAATGTGTTAGAAGAAGTAATCCATGTGAATTGTTTTGATGATTTCTCGAGAAAAATATTTTATTTAAAACGTTTAATTTTTTGGAAGAAATGGATTCTATTTGTGTGTTATTTATAATATTTGAATGTGGAATGTTATGTATATATTATATCCCAATTATCTAAAATAGTAAATATGAAAAGTCCCTTTATTTTAATGGAAATTATTTCTTAATAGAAATTCAAGATTATGTAATGTTATTTGGTCGGGTACTTATATGTAATAGATTCAATAATTGTACCACAGAAGAATGAGTATTAGTATAATGATATATCAATTGAGATTAACTATTGTGTACTGAATGTTCTACGAAAAGATACCACTCACCTGTTAAATTTTTCTTGATAATAAATCCATCTTGAGAACAATAGGTGGGAACCTATGGATTGAATCATTCATAATTATTTTAAATTTTCAGAACTAAATTTTATAACTTCGAGGTTTAGTTAACTATTATTTTTGGTAGAATGTAACACCATGTGATTTTTCAAAATATATCATTTTAAATAAATTTAATTTTCTTAATATTTAATGTCACATGGAAACCTATGATTAGATTTAATTACAAAAATAATGATTATAGATTGTTTTATAAATAATATTTATTATGTATTTTATTACTTTCAACACTGAGTTTATTATGTTATAAAGACCATGTTGAGTTTCAACGAAACATGACATACAATTAAGACATTATTATTAAATTTTGTCATTATAACATTGATTTTAGAATGGTGGTCATGAATAATATTAACTAAATATTAAAAATACATTTAATAAGAAGGAATATATAGTTATTTCATTGGTGTCCATTAAATTAGATATGTATATAATAACCATTTGAAAATAAAGGAAATATTTTTCCAAGTTTTTTTCTCATAAAATATTTTATCGCAATAAAATAAATAAATAAATTATTAAATCAAATTTTTTTATCATTTATCTTAAGTTGTCTCTATAAAATAAATATTAATAAATAAAATATTAAGACTATAACTATAATTTTTTTTTTAAAAAAAATTGTCAGATTTTGATCCCTCAATTAAAAATTATTATTTTACAAATTTATAAAATTTATATTCAAAATGATTTTATTTTTATAAATAAAAATTTTATACGAGTAATTAGGTTAATTCATTTCAATTTTATATAAAGATCCTTTTTTCAATGAACAGTTTAAAATATTTGTATTTACTATTAATTTTCACTACCTTAAAAAAATTAAAATCATAAAAATTGTTTTAAGAAGGTTTTAATGAGACAATTTTTTCAATAATATATCTATTAATAAAATTTATGTTATTTAATCTATTTAATTTTCTATGTTTTTATAATTTATTTTGTAAGTTGTGATCATTTTCTCTTTGAAAACAGTATTCGTATAGAAATTATGAGATTAATTTTAAAGTAAATTTTTTCACTTATGTAAATTTAACATTGAAAAAATGATTAAATATTTGGAATAATCAGTATTTATTATATTTAATAAGGTCAAAATATTATATTTAGAAAATTTAGTACTAATAAATTGATAAAAAAATATTAACTACAGCTGAGGTAAACATTGGTTTATCATAGGGTTAATGTAATAAAGAAACCAATTAAAAATGACCTAAATCATATAAAAACCTAATAAAATGGCCTAATATAGAAAATATATATTATAAGAAGTATAATGATCCTTTTCAGTTAATTTTTTCATGATAATAACGGTGGTAAATACTTTTCTTTTCAAATATTAATATTGTGCCACTCAACTCACTCTTAAAAGGCCACCCCTTCCCACTCTTATTTACACATACATAAAATATTTTCTAATAAAATTACTACACATATAAAATCATTATTATCCTAATATCATCCTAAATTATGTTTTCTGAAATACAACATAATAACAATTTTTTTGCAAACCAAAAGAACTTTTTCGAAGAAAATGTACTATCCTAAATCAAGAATTTGTTTTAATTTATTCCTCCACAATCATAAATTTTTATTAATCCAATTTTTATTAAAATAATTTTAAAATGATCATATTTATTAGAAGCTAATATTATATTTTAATCTACAACCATCAACACCCCCATAATATCCGATATGAAATAATCAATTATGTATATAGTGGACTACCACCTCATGAAACGATGTTATATATCTTCCATCACACATTATCACTGATTTATATGTTGATGGATTTATATTTATATGTCATATTTACAATATTATTATTCGTTTTAAATTATTATTTCATATATACCTATATACCTTTAGTTATATTGGAATATGATAACAGATCTCATGTGTATGGGGACTACTAACTCATAAAGGTATTAGTTTCATTAATTCATTTCAAAAAGGGAAATAAGGATGTATTAATGAGAATATGAAATATATATATATATATATATATATATATTTGAAAGAATATTATTCAATAATGGTAATATATTACAAACCATTATTCTAATATGTAATTGAACAATATGGAAACAATTTGTATCCGTACATACACATAGTGTGTCCATGAATGTTTTATTGAATTTCCTATGTATAAAACACTATATATTTGTATAAACACCTATAATATGAATACATTTGACATATATACCAACAGTAACATTCAAGAGTGTATTTACCAATATCATATTAATATGAAAAAAATATAAAACAAAATATATGTGATAAAGAAAGTATGTATTCACCGAATGAGACATTATCATTGAATTGTTAATAAAATTGTAATAATAGGTCATAATTGAATCATATATATAATGATTTATATATTTATTGTTATGTAATATATATTTATAATAAATATTTATATATTATATATATTTTTTGAATTTGAACAAATGATGTCGACACATTAGGTATAGGATTTGTAGCCTCTCTCTTATTTCTTGGAGACATGTGTAAATTCACATGCCATTTATTTTTTATGGTTTATAAACAACACCATTTAAATTATATATCATGAATCAAATTAATTTAAATATATATATTGGTTTATTTAATTATATAAATTATTGGGTCTTATGAAATGAAATATTACAATAGTAGTAATGGATTACTAGTCCCCCTTTCATTACTATTGTATGTATTAAAATTCATCATTATTTTATTAAGTGTGGTGCATACACTTCCCCTTTGACATGTTTTATTAATAATAAAATTAATTTAATTATATATAGTGTATGATTTTTTGAAAAATACTGATTG
Source organism: Viscum album (assembly GCA_963277665.1). Classification (NCBI taxonomy): domain Eukaryota; kingdom Viridiplantae; phylum Streptophyta; class Magnoliopsida; order Santalales; family Viscaceae; genus Viscum; species Viscum album. The sequence goes on from OY728157.1 coordinate 1,726,900,289, forward strand.
GGGTTTAGGATCAAAATTAATACAAAACTATTAAGGGATTTATAATCTCTCTTTTAATATTTGGAGTCATGAAAATTCACCAATCATTTTTTTTGTGTATATGTTTCACCTTGGAAATTTAATATATTTAATAAAATTATTTTCATTATATTTAATGTTTAATTTTATTTTATTATTTCATGAGGCTTACAGTATAATATATTACAAAAGATGTAAGGGATATTTGAATCTCTATTAATTTTTGTGAGATACATGTCATATTCAAAACTTATTTGTAAGACCCCAAGCATACATGGTACGTTTCTCTTTGAATAATACAATAGTGTGTGATGTACGCAACACCGAGTTCAAGCGTACCACGACCTATCAAACTACCCATTTAAAAACTAGTTATGAATATTAATAACCACATTTTCAATTTTATATATATCCCATATAATTTTAACATTCATATTTTGTGTTTCTTAAAATAATAGAAGGACAAATTCAATTTTTCAGATAATATAAGATTTTTTTTTAAAAAATGTAGTTTTTCAGCCTTTTAATGAAGAATGCTCATTAAATATAATATTTGACAAATTTATATGTTAAATTTGATGAAATTAAAATACTTTTTAAAATTGCGATATAAAAATTTATTTTTGGATTATTTTTCGGTACTTTTCTAATAACATTAATATTTTGATGAATAGATAAAAACAAATAATTTAAATTTAAAATAACTTTTTTAATCGAAATAATTTATATTGATTGATTATACATTTTAGTGGTTTTAATGTGTCATTAGATTATATTTTTATAATTTAATATAATTTATTGTATTGTATGTAATTTCCCATTTATATGGTACAGAAGCACATGTTAATATTCTGATAGTTTTTACTTCATAAAGACTTGTTTTTTGGATTTTAACAACAAGAATTAATTTTAAATTAATTTATGAAACTTCTGTGTTTCGAATTTGAAAAAATGGATTCAATATTTGTAATCATTTGGTCCAAATTGTACAAAAAGTTAAAATTTATTTTTAGACATTATGAATAGTCACTTCAGTAAATATTTTATTTACCATGACTAAATGGTAAATCCGGTAAAAAAGTAACAAAATAATATTATAATAATATTAAAAATACCCAAACACGTGTCCTAACAATATTGGATGATACATCTTTTAACATGGGCATCCATGAGTCTATTTTGGGACCCCGTGGTGTCACATTGGTGTGATAATGACATTTTATATTAATTAATTTAAATTAAAGGAAAAAATTTAATAAGCATGTATCTTTTAGTAAATCATTTGTTATATGTGGTAATATAATTTATCTCTTCGAATATAATTATTCATTTAAAATCTAAATTTTTTCATATATCATGATATTTTAGTTATATTTTGTAGAGATAAAATAAATATATTCATTTATGACATAATAATGATGAAATATTTTCCATGTTAATGAGAGAATCAAATAAATGGTATTATAAATATTAAAATAAATATAGTTTGAATGTTTTCATTCCATAAAAAAAATTTCTAGGAGAAAATGACATGATAGGTTTTCTTAAATAATTTTTTTTTCGAAGAGTAAATATTTTATAAATTTCACAAAAACAATAAAAAATAATGTCAAAATTGACATAAATGAGTTTTTAAAACAATTATAATTATATTAATAGTATTAATATTCATCAAACTCTAAGGATGAAAAAAATACATTAAATAATAATAGATATATCATTAAATAAACACTTGGGGTTCTCTTCTCATTTTATTATAAGTTTATAAACCATTATTTAAAACAATACAAGAATACATGGTAAAAGTTAAAGTATTAAACTAAGAGCTTAAAATAAAAAATATGGTAAATATGGTGATCTAAACATTTAAAAAAATATTGGTTGAGAGGGATTCTGCCGAACCCCACCTTATATATGATATAAATTATATTGGATCCATTAGAAACCAAAATTTATTTTATAATAAAATAATATTTCAATCTTTTCATAAAATGACTCTTACCTCTCTTATAAAATGGTACGTCCCATTCTCTCCAAATCACACCGCCAAAACAATTTTTATCGGTCAAACTCTACTCAAATATCCTCCCAACAAATCTCAATTATACCTAGAGTCCATACATTGATCATAATGCTAACTTATGGTTCATTTTAAATAAAATCAAAAGTAATCACAGAAAGAAGAGGTAATTATTTCATCACCTCTTTCAATGTTCTTTTCTTCTTCCAGTTCCACATTATTTGTAGTATCCTTAACAAAATAAAAACTCTAGTAACTTCTAAATACTATGTTGTAATTACAAGTCTAATACATCTATATTAAAAAATATATATATCCTATGAATTAAAAAGTATCCATACATGCAAACGTATGACTTACCGTCTCCACATTGTGGTGTACTTTGTTATTCAATAGTACATTATTTGAATGGGTATAATAATTATTATAATTGATATAAATAATAAATATAAAATTTTATTGATTATATATATATATTATATATCATACACATACATATGATTTTACCATCTATAGAATGATATTGTCGCTCGTGGGTACATAGAGATTATTGTCACCATTAACGCGAAGATATTTATTACCCATCGAAAACATTCAAGAATAAATATCATTTTATTATTAAAAATAATGATTATGAACTTAATATAATTCTAGATATTAATCCATTAAATCCTATCCATAACAAATTTTACTTACGTAACAAAACATATAATTGAAAATGTAGCAGTTAACACCCAAAACAATGATAGAACTAAAATATTATAAACAAAACATTATTAGAAGATCAAATATAATATCTTATTTATGTATATGGTTCTTGAATAATTTAATAACCATTATTTAATAATTATACAAGAGGTTAAGGTAGCCTCTACGAAGGAAAAGTACAAGGTAAGGGTTAATTTTACAATCAATTTATTTATCTGAGGTTTTTTATACATAAGTATATACTAGAACTTCATTATCATCCACACCCGGGTTTTTTAAAAATTTATTTCAAAACATTATTTCAATAACCATAATATGGGTTAAAATCATTTATACGCTTTTTTGAATTGTTATAAAATGTGTTGAAAGGAATGGTTCTGTCATTCTCCAAACAAGGTACGTTATGGATTTTTTAATGAATTATGGTAAAAATGTTTTTTTAACTTTTAAAACGGGTGCTACTATTTTCCTCTGTTATAACACCTTTGATGCTCACCTTACAATAATATTAGAATATTTTCAAAATAAATGTTTTCTTTTACAATTATGTAACTTTAAAATGATTTCAAAATTAAAATAGATATTTCTCTTAAATAGTTTTCATTTCATCTATATGAACCTCCTTTAATAGATTTTATATTTGTTTGAGGTAGATTTATTATGATAAAATCTTCCACATTGTATTGATGTTTTTTTGATATGTTTGACTATGGATGTGTTATTTTTATAACATTAATGGCTTCTGGTTAATGTATTATCATTTTGTATGATATATTTAATACGAATTCTTATGTTATGTTTCAAACTTTACATATGTTGAATGCATTATACTTAGTAAGTGATAGGTGGAGCCTGCTATATCTCATCGATGCATCGATAAGCATCATGATAAAACTAGTGCCTTGGCATAAGGCCTTCTAATAATCTTATTTTTATTCTTGGAATTAGGCCTTCACAATGTGGTTATAAGGTCAAACATTAAGCATTCAATCATTATGAAATTAACTATTGATATTAAATGTGATTATTCGACAAGTATAATATCCTTGTGAATACATAAATGGAATTTTTTGATTCACCTTTTCCATAAAATTTTTAAGTTTATGTTTAAAAGTCCTGTGTTTTAAAATTATGCATTGTCGTATATTTTTATGCTTATTTATTATAGTTTTCCATATATTGTTATCCTTATTAAGAATTAGAGCTCACCCCTTTCTTATTTTTTATTTTTCCCCAGATGTGAAGATGTATGTTATGAATAACTTACAGGGATGGCCGAAGGGTATGATTGTATTAAAAATAGGACACAATGTGGTTATATTTATTTGATTATGTTATGTAAAACTTATGTATATATCTAGTACATCCAAGGATACTAAACTGACTGGTCTTTCATGAAAGTATTCTTTATATCCTCTCAATGTTATGAAATAATGCACTGACTATGGTAACATTGTTCGGGGCATTACATTTGGTATGAGAGGAAGCTTAGTACAAACCTTGGAAGCTAGATTTAGAAAAACACAGATAAGTTAACAGTACCCTAAGATAGATTTTTATGATTAGTATAGATGGAATTCAAATAATTTTTTTAATATAGAGATATTGGGATTTTTCTTTTAAATAAATCCCTATCTAGATATGAGCTGGTATTGGTGGCTCTGGAATAGATGTAGGTAGGATTGAAAACACAGAGAATGAGTTTTTGGTTTGACCCGGGGTATCCTAGTACATGACAACGGGCCGGGATGCACTCTTTGTTATGACACTCCCAGGGGGGATATTATTAGTATAATTTAAATTTTTGTTACAAAAAATTATGAATGATTTATTAGTAAATACATTTTAAATAATTTTTTTTTCTGATTATGGATTATATCTATAAATTGTTCAATTTATGTTATGTGTACTTCATTTTTGGAATTATGTATTGTGATTCATTAGCTAATCTAGTGTATACCATTGATAAAAAATGGCACCTAGTGGAAGGAATGGTAACTGTATCAACACATATAATCCATGTAGGGATTTCCCTCCTACTCAAGATAACTATAGTAGAGCTGGTGATCCACCCAGTGTTGATCAACTTATAACCATATTGGGACAACTCACTCTGGTTATGAAGAATAACCTTACCCATATATAGTACCCTGATCCACAATGTGATGAATAAATGCAGTATTTATTCCTGAGGTAGTAACCACAATAAATAAATGGTACTACAAATTAATTTGTAGATGAGTAATGGACATGTTCCATATAGAAAATATTTCAACATTTAGGGTGTAGTGAAAGGGAAAATGTGGTCACAACAGTTTATCACCTCATATGAGATGCATATCAATTGTGGTAATTAATTAAAAACATAAAGTAAGATGAAGAAGTATCAAATATTGATTAGAGTGAGTATAAATATATTTTTGTAGAAAAATACTTTCCTCTTGACCATCGAACTGATATGGTAAGACAATTTCTCACTCTAAGGGAAATAGAGGATGAGAATGTTGAAAAGTATGAGGCTAAAATTACTAGGATAGCAAGGCATGTAGCCGATTATATATGTAACACAGGGAGTAATATTGATCGATTCTTCAATGGGTTAAAACTATTTCTCTGTCGATCATTAGTCTCACAATTTTTCTCATCGTATGAACATATAGTCTCATGTGCTATCAAGACTATAAAATAATTCTATAAGTCTAATGACATTAATGTGATGAAATATAAGAATAAAACGGTGATGAAGGATATAGATAATGGGAAAAGGGAATGAATTAGTTTCCCTTATGTGTAAATTTTCCGAAGAAACATCTGGTCACTTGGCTAAAACGAATTATAGTTTGTTACAAATATTAAGAAAATGGTCACCATGCTCGTGATTGTAAGGGAATGAATGAGACTATCAATGTTTAATGATAAAATTGTAGAAAAATGGGGGATTATGAAAATTAATGTCCAAATCACCAAGGAAAATACCACAGAAAATGCCAAGATGTTGTTGTTACTATAGTTGAAGTGGAATAATTAATATATTAGAGTTTTTGGATTCAATAATTATATTTTTGTTATAAGAACAATGTGATATTTATAGGGATTGCATTGTAATAATTTTTTTTTCATTATTATTTTAATATGATGAAGGTAATCATATATTCAGTATGTGACAATAAGATAAACATTATGTTGTTTGGGTAATCTGATGTTAAATTGATTTTAAAATTTATAGACCTTTTAGTGGGAGTATGAAAAGATGTATTTTGGATAAATATAAGAGTTGGAATGGATTAAGTTGAAAATTGGATATTATTTTTATATATTAAAATATTTCTTAATATTATAACTATATTGTTATAAAAAGGACAACCTGGATGTTGGGCGACAACTCGTCATGTCTGACAAGGCCGCGAGACTTGAACCTACAACCAAAGGGAGAAAATGGTGCATCGCCTACTGCTAGCCTACATGATTTCATGGTTTTTATAATATAGTATCTTCTATATGATTTAATAGATTAACTATATATTCTTTTTTTGTTACATTATTCGATTAGAATAAATATATTTATTTCAAAGTTCTATTAACTTTTGGAGTGAAAGATGAGTTTTTGTTTGAAATTAGTTAAAGGATGTAACTATACATGTCAAGTATTATTTTTTACATATTATTTTAATAAATTAATTGTTAAACATTAGAGAAATGGTTATAAAAAAATTATCCTAGTACCTTATGTTTTGTTGAACTGACAATATATTAAATCATAATAGATTTCATGCATAGAGGCCCTCAATTTTCCAATTATATGTTAGTGATTGATTATCTCAATAACTCACTATAAATATTTATGTTTTAAATCCAATTATTATAACCATCAATATTATATAATTGTAAATCCTCATTTGGTGTGACTTTTTCATTTCCATTTCTCTGTTATTAAGAATAAATTTTATTAACCATATTTCATATGTGGGTTTCCATAAAGTTAATTTTTATTTTAATAGTCTTTTATTTTCAAAGATAAATTCAAATTGCGAGGAAAAAATTTATTGATGGATGGATGGATGTAAACCCCAATATTCCAAGATGCGTTTCTCTTTTAATAATACCATAGCGTGCGATGTATGCAACACCGAGCTCAAGCGCACAACAAGATATCAAACAATCCATTTATAATGTTGTTAAGAATGTTAATAACCACATTTTGAATTTCATATACAACACATGTAATTTTAATATTAATATTTTTATATTAGACATAATACAAGGAAAAATACAAATTTTCAGATAAAAGAAATATTTTTTTTCAAAAATGTAGTATTCACAATTTTATTGATGAATCCATTTTAAATCCAATATATGACACTTTTTTATATTAAATATGATGAAATTAAATTAATATTTTTAATTGGGAAATAAAAATAAAGTTTGGATAATTAGTTTTAATTTTTCTGATAACTTTTTTATTTTGATGAATTATGAAAAACACAAAATTTTAATTAAATACCAAATTTATAATCAAAATAATTTTTAGTGTTAAATTATATAGTTGATTGGTTTTAAAGTATAATTATATTATAATTATATCATCTAATATAATGTAGTTCATTGTAAGTAATTTCACATTTAAAATGTATATAAACACATGTCAATCTTTTGATAGTTTTTAATTCTCAGAAACATGCTATTTGATTTTAACAAGAAGAATTAATTTTAAATTATTTTATTCAACATATGTGTTTCGAATTTTGAAAAATGGATTCCATATTACGATTCATTAGGTTCAAATGGTTTAAATAGGTAACTAATATTTATAGAAATTAATAATACTTACATCAATAAATAATTTATTTACCATGGTTAAACGGTAAATCTAATTAATAATAGTAATAATTAATATTAAAACAATATTAAAATTACCCTAACACATTTCCTAACACTATTTCATAATACATTATTGTACATGAACGTTCTTGGGTCAGTTTTGGGACCCCCATGGAGGAACTTGTGAGTGATAATGACATTTTATATTAATTAATTTAAAGTAAAGACAAAAATAACATAAGCATTTATCTTTCTGTAAAAACAATTATATGGGTATGTCCTAAATCATGATATTATATTTTTATTTTTTCGACATCAAATACATATATTTATTTATTACACAACAATGATGCATTTTTTTTGTTATTAATGAATGAGTCAAATAAATGATATTATAAATATTAATATAAATATAATTTTAATGTTTTGTTTCCATACATTAATTTTATTGGTGAATATGATATGTTAGGGTTTATTAAATAATTTTTCTTCTAAGTGATAATGTTCTTATTACATTCACAAAAACAAAATTCTAAATATTGTCAAAATTGAAATAAATTAGTTTTTAAAACAAATAATATATTATTTATTGTTATAACATTCATAAAAATATAAGGTTTGGCAAAAGGAATTATAAAATAATATATATATCATTAATTAACAACATTAGGTTATGTTTAATTTTTAACGTATGTTTATTAACCATTTAGTATAATAACACCAGAAGACATGGTAAATGTTAAACTATTAAACTGTGAGTAAAAACTGAAAGATAAGTTTAATATGTTGTCTTTAACATATCTAAACATTTGGGTTAAGATAATTTATAACCAAAACCACCATAGACTCAATAAAAATCTTTTTTTATCCATTACAAACCGAAAATGATTTTATAATAAATTAATATTTCAATCTTTTCCAAAAATGACCCTCATGTCTTTTATAAAAGGGTGCTTCCACATCTCTCAATATCAGACCTCCAGAGTCATTTGGATTAGAAAAACCACACTAAAATCACCTCCCAACTACCCTTACTTCAACCTAGTGTCCTTAATTTTATCATAAATCCAACCTATGGATCACTTTTGATCATATCAAAAGGAATCACCCAAATAATAAGTAATTATTTCATCACCTTTATCAATGTTCTTTAACTTCTTCCACTTACTATTTCTTTGTTGTTTCCATACCAAAATAATAACTCCAAAACCTTATACATACTGTGATGATATTATCAATATGGTACATCTATATTCATTATTTTATACATAATATGAATGATAAAATCACCGTATGTGCCTACGTACAGCTTATCGTCTCCACATCGTGGTGTAGTTTGTTATTAAAAAAATCATTATTTTGATGGGTATAATAATGTGTATAATTATTGCAAATAATAATTATAACATGTTAATGATTCTGTATATATTACATATCATTCATTACATTTTATTTTATCATCAATTGAATGATATTATAACTTGTGCGTACGTACGGATTACTGTCTCCACTAATACGATGAGATTCATTCCCCATCGAACCTTTTCATGAATAAATTTCATTTCATGATTAAATATAACTTTGAAAAACATAATATAATTCTATATATGAATCAATTAAATCATATACATAAAAAATATGACTTTCTCAACAATATATTTAAAGGGAAATGAATTAGTTAACACTTGAAACAATGATACTACTAAAATATTAATAATAAAACAATATTAAAATATCATATATAATATTATATTTATATATATGGTTCTTGAATAATTTAATAATAATTATATAGATATTATACAGTAGGTTAACATACCCTCAACCAAGGAAATGTACTAGGTAAGAGTTAATTTTACAATATCATTATTTATCCGAGTTTGTTTATACTTATGTATCTACCGGGACATCTTTATCATCCATATCCATGATTCTTAAAAATAAATTTCAAAACATTTTTACTATTTCCAATAATATAAGATAAAATAATTTATATCCTTGAATGATTATTTATTAATTTTTTTAATGTAATCTTTTTTTCATTTTAAAAACAAGTTACTTTATGTACTTTTCAACGAATTAAGGTAAGAATGTTTTTTAACTTATATGAAGGGTGAAGATATTTTCCAATGTTATATCACCTTCGAAGCTTCCCCTAAAAGCTTATATGAATATTTTCCAACTAAATGTTTTATTTTATAATTATTTTACATTCAGATGTTTTCAATATATAAATAGATATTTATCTCAAATAGTTTTGTTTTTATATATGTCAAAATCCTTTGATGAATTTTACACTTGTTTGAAGTTTATTTATTATGATACAATCGTTCATCTTGTATTGAAAGTTTTGTGATATTTTTGACTGTGTAAGTGTTATTTTTATACAATTATTGTCTGTTGGTTAAAGTATTAACATTATGTATTCTAGTTTTAAAAAAAATGGTTATGTTAAGTTTCAACCTTTTCACATGAGGAATGCATTGGACATAGTATGTAATGGTTGGTGACCACTATAGCTCCTTGATGCATTGGTAGGTCTCATGAGACAAACTAGTGTCTTGGCATATGGCCTTTAAAAAATAATATTTGTAGTCATGGAATGAGGCCTTGACTATGTGGTTATGATGTTCGAAGTTATATATTCCATCATTAAGAAATTTTCTATTGATATTACATGTGATTATTTGACTAGTATAATATTAATGCGAATAATTAAATGTAATTGTTTGATTTGCCTTTTCATTATTATGTCGATGTTTAATTTTAAAATTCTGGTGTTTTATTCATATTCAACACCTTAAATGTTTATTGTTTTTTATGATAGTTGTGGCTATATTGTTATCCTTACAGATTATTTGAAGTCACCCATTTCTTATGTTTTATTTTTCCCAGGATGCGAAGAGGTGTATTATAAATAACCTACAGGGATATGCCATAGGATATGAGTGTGGTCAAAATGGGGACACAATGATTTTTTCTTTAATTCATGATGCAATGTAAAATATATTCATGCATCTAGTACTATCAAGGATAATAAACTAATCTGTATTTCGGGACATGATTCCTTGCATCATGCCAATGTTATGTAATAATTCACCAATTATGGGTAAATGGGATCGGGACGTTACATTATTTATTTTATGTGGTATATATAATATTCATTGAATTATTTTGGGATTCTTATCCTGATAAATGTTGGTATTTACAAATTTTTTCTGTTTTTATTTTCATATGGGATATGGTACAAATTTTATAAAAGTGGAAAGGTATTTTTTTCTCAATTATACTCCCCTTAGACATATTATATGTTTTAAAAATATATTATTTAATGAGATGAATATAAATCACCATAAATATGTAACATCTTAAATTTATTTAATTAATTATATTTTAAATTTAATATTAGATTATTATAAATTGGGTATTATTTTTCAAAATAAACGTAGTGGTAAGAGTTTTATCTTACAATGTAATCATTTTTTGGGATCCCCCATAATATTAATTGTACATATAAATTATTATGATGTATATATCAAGTAAATTATGAAAACTATTCTCTTCTATTTATGTAATGATAAAATGTTTCTCCCATTATTTTCATCTTTGATTGTACTAATGATTCCAATAGAAAATTTTAGGAAAATTTATATTTATTTCTCTCTATGGCCGAAATCTGTTTTCCATCCATAAACATGGTTTAAAAATTGTTTTCACATTTCTTTAGTATTTTCAAAATTATTTATTATATACATTTTTACCCAAGTTATATTGTCAAAAATATTTTTTAATAAAATCATCATCCAATTTTCCATGAAATTCACTTTTGGAATTTACAAAATATGTGACCCGAATAATTATTTAAATTTGTACATAATGAAAAATATTTCATACCATAATTACCATTATTATATTTAAATATTACTTTCTCTATTTTATATATTTTTCCAAAATAAATTATTATTTTATTTTATATATTTTAAAATTAATTTTTAGTTCATAAATGTTATTTTCATTTATAAATTTCTTATATATTGTTTAGTTATTCTTTAATATGATTTCAAGATTTTTATTAAATCAAATGAATTATAGGAATGTATTAATTATATAATTTTTTTTCATAGTATAAAAATTATATTCCTAAAAACAATTTTTATTTATTTTTAATGCATAAATAATATTTTTCCAATTTTATTTTAAAATAAAAATATTTTCAAAATGTTTTATGTATAAAAAATTATTTTTAAATGTAAAAGGTTATTTAAATCAAGAAAATTTTAAAATTATATTTAAATATGTATAATTGTTCAAGGTTATTTAAAATAAAAATTATTTTCAAAATGAATTAATTTTTAAAAATATTTTTAAAAATAAAAAATATTATTCTCCATAAAAAATATTTTAAAAGATTTTTAACGAATATTTTAGTTGATTTGATTGATTTTTAAAGGAATGGTATTTTGATTTCATTTTATGTTTAATAAATTATTTTGTAATTGGGAAATCTAATTTATTCAATAAATGTTTTAGATTATTTTTAATCATTCTATTATAATATTCCAATGCCTTTTTTAATAAAAATGATATCCAAAACATTGTTTTAATTTTTTTCTGTAAAAGTAGGTTTTCAATAGAATTATATGTTTCTCTATAAATATTACATGCCTTCATAAAATATCATTATCAATATAATATCAAATAATTTGTTTCAATATATTCTTATTTGTGTATGATTCATGGATACCAATTTTATTAATTATATAGATGATTTATGTTTTTACGATAATATGTTAATATAAAATATTTCTCTTCCACATGGAATATAATGATAAAGTTATTTTAATGTCTAGTTTTATTCACCATTTATTCGATGAAAGTATGATGAAATGATTTTTAATCTTGTCTCTTTTCAAAAGATTTTGATTTGATGAAGCATATAAGAAACCAATTTCATACCATGTGATATGATATGGTGAATGTAATATGATATTATGGCACACATATTTATGATTTTCATTATATGATTGGAGTGTATATATCTTCATATAATGATATTGGTAAATCTTTATATCTCGTGAATTATACATGAATGGAATGAAAACTGATCATGATTAAAAAGTGGACTTGTTATGCTATGATAGTCTTTGGAGTGATCATTGACTATTTTGAAGGATTATAGTGTAAAAACATTACACTATGATATATTTAGAAGTAATCCTTAAAATCCATGGAATGGATTTTCCATACTTATTTGTATGCAGGAATTCCACGTCTTATCCTAATGTTATGCCCTCATTTCAGAAGTTCTTTGATTTCATTATGATAAATTTCATTTCAACTAACAATATTTCTTCCATGAACCACGATTTAGTTCATCGATATATTTATTATGTTCCTTAATTTTTTATAGGATTATATACACATATGAAAATATTATGTTTACATATTTCGACAGTTTACCATTACTGTGAGTCTATGATCACCCCCATTTTTATTTTTTTCATCACGATGTTATGATAAAGCATTTTATCTAGGGTATGTTTGTGAAGAGTACTGAAGGGGAAGCTCCTTGTGGATTATAATCAATATAATCAGCAAAAATTAATGATATTGTACTTATTATAAAAATATACTAAACTATTATATTATTAAATAGTGTGTTTGTAGATATATAATTAATATTCATAAAAAATATTTAATATTTATTTATAAAAATATTAGTGATTTAAGGTATCCCCAATATTTATTCCCTTTTCATTTAATTCTAAATCTAATTTTTAAAAATTATGTTCGTTTAAAGGGTTTATTTATTTTGGAAAGATGATAATGGGTGTAGTTTTATTTTATTCCCATGTATTGTGGATATTATTTTTTATATTCATTTTGATTCCTTTAGAAAATAATATTTGGGATATAAAATTAGTTTTATTTTATTTCTATGATTTATGTTTTCTACTACCAAAAAGGTGTTTTTTAAGAAATAATTGGTCTTTATACCAAATAATCATATTTTATTATACGGTGTATTTAAATGGTTAATTTAAGAAGAATTTTGTTTTTTTGATGGATTGATAATTGAAATTTTATTAAATGGTAATATTGTGAATAATTTTTTGATATTATAGGATTATATCCTTGTTATGGTATAATATTTTTTGTTTTATAGATATTTGTCAAAAAAAATGTTTTTTTAAATATAGGTAATTTTAAAAAAATTGTCTAACATAAATTTCTTCATATTTGTGGTTCATTAAATAATGTGTTTGGTAAATTTTCATTGATTATTTTTTTTGGTGTTTGTGTTGGGTTCTACATTATAATGAATTGTTTGACTTGATATTCAATGTGTGATGAACCTATTATTCATGTTGTCTATAAATTTTTTCTAAAAAAACATTACAGTCAAGGGGGAATATCATGTTCAATGGAACAATCATAAAAATGATTCTTTTTAAAAAAAATTAAATGGTGACTCCTAGTATTTTCCTCTACCCAAACTCTAAATATAGTGGTGTAAAACTAATAATCCCACTATTGGATAATTTTAGGGAAATGTTGAATCTTTTTTCTCTTAACTGAATAATTAATCATGGTTTAAATGAGGTAATTAATTATATTTTATTGGGAATTCAATTATCCCAATGCTCATGAATCTATAGGGTTTATGTCCATTATTACCATATCTAATAGACCTTGTCAACATTAGTAGTGAATCACAGTTTCTCTCCGCCTTCATGAAAACACATTTTAGGAAGAATTAAAGTTTTTTTCATGATTAATATCTAAAGGTAGTAAAGGAATATAAATACATTGACCTCATGGGTATTTATAATATTTTTTAGTCATATGAGGAGTGTTCTATGTAATATGCACTTTTGTATGTTTCTCACCTAATATTTTAAAATATAGTTACAATAATGATATAAATTTTAAGGTATTTAATTACCCCTAATGGAATAATTCATTACCAAGGTTGTTATGAGATATTAAAATGATGAACATGAAAATAAAATGTTTGTACACATGTTTCTGAGGAAAAGCCAATGGTTTGGTGGCACCCTTACAATAGTTAGCCAATAGGAATATATACTACCAAAAGAGATGGGAACGTTAGTTGAGTAGGGACATTATTCAAAGGAGAAGATGAGGTATCTTTTTTGATTCCAATATGTGGCACATAGTCATTCCAGGTGTCTTTTAGAATGATCCATCATTTTTAATAATTATGGACATTAGGGTCACATAAACATTTTCTATAAATATGTTTCAGAAAGGGAATAAATCATGTTCATTTGATATCACTATAATTATCTTTTTGGGGGATATTTTATGTCTTGTTTAAGTTCATTATGTATTCTCTTAAGTGGGAAATGGTTTGTATTTTCTATGAGTAGATTCAATATTTTTTAATGGATTTTCTATTGGCCTCTTATATTTATCCTTTTGGATTATCTATTTTAATGGATGTTATATATCATTCCGGAATAATTATTCTGTTTGTGTATTATTACACCTTTATAGAATAAAAAAAATTTATTTATATCATCATGATTGAGTTTTTATCCTTTAGAATCCTCTTGGTTTTGCCTTTAGGGATTGATATCCATCAATATGTTATGGATGGCCTTCGTTTTGATTGTTTTTTGGGACTTTTAATGTGACATATATGATGTTTTGAGATCTTCCACATTAAATTTGTATACGACTCAACTATATATTCTGTTGATTAGGATTGAGTTTAATCTAGTTGAAATGGGAAGTTATAAGATTTGATAATTTATTTGATGAGATCCCTAGTGGATATTTACTCTTTCGGGGAATCCAAGGATAAAATTAAGTACCTTCCTGATGTATTATTCTTTATAAATTACATATATTATTTTTGTTTGGATATATTTTCATTCGATAATGAGGATGAATTTTATTTTAAAAATAATATTATGGGTTGATTATGTTTTCCATTTTTGTATAATACAAACTTATTTTAATTTTTTGTGGATAATGGATAAGAGTTTCTACTTTTGGTTTCATAGGATTTTATATGTTGTGAATAATTATCCTTATAAAAACATTTTTGAAGTGTTTTTTAATGGTGGGAATTATTATGATAGGTCAGTGATTCCTCTCATGGGTTTATTCCATTGTGTTCTTGTCAGTAATATTTTAGAAAACTATTATTAAACATGGAGAATCATTATTAAAAATAAATAGTTATGTTTATTTTCAATTTTTTTGATTTAATTCATGATTTATTATTCTTGTGTGATTTATCTACAGTTATGTAATGATTCAACCTCATTATTGGTTGTGAAATTTATTTGGATTACATTGGTGTCTCTGAGTGGTCTGGAGACTCTCTATAGACAATAATAAATATAGAATGGGAAATTGTGACATCATATTATTCATTATATTATAAATACATTTTCATTATTATTTCTATTTATTAATAGGTAAGATATTTCCTTATATTTATTGAGTATACATGTAGTCGAACCTATTATTGGTAGTCCATTGTTCTTCTAGTGAGAACAACAATATAACTAATTTCTTCTATAGTGCCTACAAGTTTTTTAATGTTTCCACTAGATAGTATTCCTTTCTTTACCAACATACCATTGTATATGGATGTGGATAAATATTTTCTTCAATATTAATATGCTATTATATTAGTCTCCACTATCACTCAGTTGGTACTGGTATAGGAATCAATATTTTTAATGTAGTTATTTCATAGGTTGTTATGACATTGGATACTAGTTTTGAAAAGAAAGATGTGTAATTTAACCCAAAACCTATATACATGTCTCCCTTTATTTTCCATAAATCTTACCACAACCCATATGACCATTTAAATCCAAATTTATTGATATAGTTCTTCAATTTTCAATTACTGGATGATAGAATTGACATTTTTTGTAGTGTCATCAGATTATAGTGTATAACTCCTCATTGAATTTCATCACCCTTATAACTCCTAATTAAATATCCATACATACTAGTACATATGTGGGATTCATTGGTAAGGACAATTTTTATATGTTATTATGTTATTTGGAACCTTCTATTTTATATTCACGTTCATTTTCCCTTATTTAGTTATCTACCATAATAGAAGAGGAATTTTAGATTATATATTGTGGGATCCTATATATACTTAGGTAGTATTTTATATGAATTATATTTTTCCTATGATTCTTTTGATTATTATGTTCTTTAAATAATTTTATTATAAATGGAAATTCATTATTTTGTCATTTTAACACATCAGTGTTCCATTTTCTATAAAATATATTCTTTTCATGAATTTCATTATCAATGAATTAGATTATTTGTTTTAATAATAGTTTGATTGTTTTAAAATCATGGTTGAATTTGGTTTAAAAATTGAATAATAATATTACTAATGAAGATGATTTTATTTTAAAAAGATATTTCTGTATGGATAAATACACGTTTAATGGAATTATAAATTGAAATGATTTAGATTACATTATGATGTGATTTGTTTTTAAAATATTAGTTAAAATCATATTAAATCCACTTATAGTATAGATTTGATTCTCATGTTCATTTCATATGTCTCTTCGGGATTATTATGATGTTAATTTATTTTTTGTGAATTTTCATTATGGGACTCTTATATTTCCTTTCCCTTGATGAAATTTTCTTAGTAGAACTATTGATTTGTTTTGAATGATTGAACTTATAACTAGGAATGATATTTATTGTGATGGTGGTAAATATTCAATATAAACTATGAAATGTGGATTATTCAAGATTATATTTTTCTGGATCCCTATTACAATCCAGGTTTCATATAATGTTACTAAAAATTATTGATTTTTCATGGGAAACATGGTATCTAGATGAGATTCCAATATATTTTTTCACTAGTTGGATTACAACCTGAATAATGATCAAATTGATGTTATTGTTGTACTCATGGTGACGTTGCATAAGGAAGCAGTTGTGTAGGGAGTATAGAGCTTTTATTGGGTTGAAATTTCATATTCTAGTAGTTATTCATGATAGTTGGTTTGTATTTATTGTGATATCTAGTAAAATACGTAGGATTTACCCACCACATATGTCCCTTGAAGATATAATATTATAACATAAAGTATGACTATAAATCCTTATTCATTAATTACAATGTGGGTTTCCAAATTTTACTACCTTTCTTAATATATATGATTTTTTATATGAAACACCTTCTTTTGTATTTTATCTCCCTAAATATATTGTATTTCTTTTATTGTATGGTGATAACAAATTATTTCATTGAGATTAGTTATGTTATCTATTGAAATTACTTTCAATTAATTTATAATAAATTCGGATTTGTTTAAAAATAATCTACCATGTAAGATCATTAATTTCATCAATGTATTAGAAATGTAAGAAATATAGGTCCACAAAACGTATATTTCTAAAAACATGTTTTTATTTATTATTATTTGATGTATAAGGTGTTTAATTTTTTAATTTCATTATATTTAATGAAAATTTTTCCATATTTGTTTTATAAACTATCATATATGAATTCCTTATATAATTTATTGAATAACTTAGTGTGATCATAGATGTATATTTTTACCACAAACCTGATATATGCCTCATGTTAAATGAAAAATTCATGAATATTTAGAAGATTCATAGTTTTTCAACATGATTCCTTAATTGGTTCAAGATTTGGTATCCATGGGATGGAATTTAGGGATATGGAGAGTAGTTGTGGACTGTCATGTGATGTGTTGTAGCATTTTCTATTTCCATTAATGTCATTTGTGGTTATGTATGTTGTCTCTTAGTTTAGCCTTCCCATATATTTGGATGTATGGTTTAAATTTTTTTTCTTACAATAAGTTATCTAATATGATGACATCATTAGTATGGTAAAATAATTCCAAAATTATTCCTCTTGATTCCTAGGTTCTTATGACTAACCCATGGCAACTAGGAACACCCATCAGTCATTTCCATGGGCTGGCTTGAATATCAGATTTTTATATATCATGTTTCCTTTAGATAGATGGAATAAACATTTATATTGATTATATATTTTTAATTATTTATGTCTTTATATTTTGAGTTATGAATATTTCATAATAATATAAGAACCACCTTGGTTATTGGAAGTATATTACTACCAAAATAAATGTTATATGTATGATGCAATTAAAATGGAAATTATAAGTATATGGGTGATCTTGTTACATTCAATGAGGGATTATTTCATTGGAGTGGTTTTAAATTGGATATTAGTGGACATTAATTCACATGTTATAGTTTGAAAAACTGTTTGAGTTATTTCTAATAATAATATTCCTTTAGGAATTTAATTTCGAAAAGTTGGATGGAAGAGGTTGTATTTAAGGATACCTTAAATATATATATGTAAGTTATACTCATCTTATTAAAATAGTATAAAAATATGTTTCATAAAATGTAATTAATAATTTAATAATTTTGAGAATAGTGAAAGATATTGGGTTCATTTATGATAATTTTTCTCTGTGAATAATAGATTTGAATGTCTTTTACTATATATTATTTTTATGTATTTTTTTTGAGATAACATATTCAGTTTGACGAATTAGTGTTACATGGAGTATTTTGGATCATGAATATAGTATATATATGTGGATTCTACCTAATATTTTTTCACAAATTGTTATCATTTAGTGATAATCGTGTAATACTTATTGAATACTAATACATAATGTTATGATGAAGGATTAATTTATTGTCCTTTTTAATAGAAATATATAGAGGGTGAAAATTAAATATTCATAATTACGTATTATCATAAATGAAATTTTTATAATTATAATGAAATTATTAGGAAATATATCCACTATATCCATACTAATGTAATATTAAATTAAAATTAAATTAGAGCGATTGATGTTTTTTTGTAGTGATTTTACGAAATTCTAGATTTATATGAATAATTTTAAAAATTGGAGTACTAGTGTAATATTATCAAATATAGAAACTTTAATTAATGTATAATGGTGAATATAATAATATAACATAATTTTAAATGTTTTATATGTTTTGAATATTGAAATTCATCAATGTTAATGAATGCCTAATAGTAATCATGAAAATTTTAAGATAAACATTATGTAGAGGTAAAATAAATTCAATATGTTCGGAAAAATATAATATTATCTCATAATGGGCAGTAAAAAAATCACATTCACACTAAGATGTAAAATATTAATTCAATTTATATTACAATGCAATCATAGTGGTACTATAATGGTAAATCATAATTTTTTATAATAAAATTAGAAAATGTAGCTAGGGAATAGTGAGATTCATATGCTAATTTGGTTTTTTTATAATGTATTTATTTGAGAATTTCACAAAATAATTAATTGTGATATGAGAATCATTAGTGAATAATCATTTCCAAATTTTTTTTTCAGGCCATTTAGGATGTTACTAAAATGAAATGGCATATTTTTTTATTACTAGGGAAATAGTTTCAACATTACAACCATGTTTTTAAGGAATATAAAGAATCATTATCACTATGATCTGATGGGATACAAATTAATCCATTGTGAAATATGTATATTGTATATATATTTTATATATATTTTAATAAATGATAATCTAATTTTCAAAATATTATTAAATGTTAAATTATTTGACTAGAATTAAATAATAATTTTATAAGAGATATGATTCCCAAAAAAATTTAATCCATAATCAAATAAGAAAAAAAATATAATCTATATATACAATATATAATAATAAAGAGATATGATATATGTAAGAAAAATATGATACATAATGTTGATCAATATATTTTTTATCGAATAAATAATGGGATAAAAATAATATTGTGATATTTTATTAAACTGTTTTCTCAAAAAAAAACTAAAGAGGAATGGAACTACTATGATGTATGATTTTGTGATTAAAAAAATATTAAGTAGGAAGATGAATAAATAATAAACATTCTTATAATTCATTGAACCTAATTATAGATGGAGTTGGGTTTTAATGATTCAATCATAAAATATCTCCATATCATGTTATTTTATGTATATAAGAGGTAGACACATTTAATGTATCATATAAAGGAGTTATATTTGACGTATCTTTACTAATAGGTATATAAAAATCAATGTTACAGATCATACTTCAAGGTGGTTCATATTTCCAAATTTGGTTTCACATTGCACATCATTACTATAAAACAATTGATTTTACTAATACAAAATGTGTTATTAATACATTATTATTGAATAGTGGTCAATAAATTATTGAAAATGGAATTCATTTTTTATCTTACAAGAAATGGTTTTTGTAGATTAAATGATAATATATTTTATTGTTTGACATCTATATATTTAAATTAAAAAATAAATATTGTGGCATTATAAATGAAATTCATTCTTCTAAAGTTACTTAATCATCGATATAAAATTTAATTTATGGAATATGATTTAATTATTTAAAGTAATGAATTATGGATAAAAAATTTTGATCCGTAATTTTTTGGGAAATTTAAATTCAATGTGAACTAAAAAATATGGTAAGAGTTCATATAATCTAATATAGATTCGTAAAATAATTGATGCAAGTATCAAGCGTGTGATCTTATCCGGTTCAATCACCATATGATATAATATTTGAATATAGTGGTTATATATAATTTGGGGGATCATTAGTAAATTCATGCATGGGATATGATAATAATTGACAATAATCATTGTAGAATTTGGGAGGATTAGTAATAGGATGATCATTATGGGAGGTAACAACTTAACATATACAAGAAATGATTTTTAAGGAGGGAACCCTATAGTTTTAAAGAATTTTTTCATAAACGATGTTATGGATTTTAGGGATAAAAATTCTACTTGATTGAGAAATTGTGAATCATGTTCTTGTTAACAAGGATCACAGAATGTCTGAAATGAGCTAGAGCAAGATGTGGACCTCCCTATTCATGCTGATTGATACATTTTCTATCCCACTTTAAATTCTTCCCGATAATAAATTTATTTAATATTTTTATTTCAATCGTGTTTATTGACTAGACTATTTTGGGTAATTAGTTTGTGATGGATTTAAATTTTATATCATTTCTTATATTATAGATATTACAATATTTTTCATTTATTTATGTTCATTCAATTAAAAATATACAATAGTCAATGAGAATTATTATCATTAGAATTATTAATAAATTTCTAGATCATATAATAATAAAATATAGTAGTTATTTTTTTCAAATAATATCACTCTTGGATCAAAAAATGATTTCATTATATATAAGTTTGTCCCCCTAAATTTTTGAATGGATATTATATATGGTTGGAGTAAATTATGATTATATCACTCCTAGGTTTACGATTTGAAAAAATATCTTAAAAAACAACACATTCTATTTTTATCATAGTTTTTTAATGATGGAAAAATTTTCTATAATGAAATAGTATATCCTAGGACCTCCTCACTAGATGTTCCATGCATCCCTCCCAATCTATTATCACCCTTTGTAATTAAATTTGACTTATATATTATTTTACTCAGTAACATCACACACTAACCATTTCTAATACTATCAGACATTATTTATTTATGTGATTATTTTTATTCATTTTTTAATATCACAAAATACCTTCTCAATGGGCCGTACCCTAATATCTAGATATAGTAGTTCTATGGAGGAGATAAATAATTTATTTTTGAGTTGAGTGAAAATATCATCAATTTTTTTATTAATAGAGTGTTAATGTGTGGAAAATGAGGATTAAATTATTTGAATAATACTAATAACAAATTTGAATATATAAAAACACCAAAAAAATAATTCCATCATAAAAAATGAAAATAGAACTATTCAGCATCCAATGTACGTTCATGATTTCCCAATAATTGGAAAATAAAAACTATGAATTAAAATAAAAATTTTTAATCCTTGATAATATAAATCGATAATTATTTGAAATATATAAATTAGATATAGAATAAAATTGAAAATAATTTAAAAGTTTTCACTATCTTTTAAAATGAAAATTTCAATCCACCAGCAATTAGAAATGGAGTGATTTTTAGAATTATTGCAGGAGTGTTTCACCTACCTAAGGTTCCTAGAAATAAGTCATGTATTATAAAAAACCCTTGATTAAGATATTATGATGATAAATATTACCAAATTTATATTCATCAATTATATATGTTTTTACCTTTTATGTAATCTTTTTACATCATTAGGGAGTTATACAGTTGGATGTAATAGATACCACATACAAAGAAGAGTGAGGTGTAACTAAAACTGTTAGTTTTCCCATTTATATTAAATATGAGTAATGTATAATAGATAAAATTATAACATGATTTGATCCATGATACATGTGATTATTTTTTAACTCCTTTGTATTGAAATTATATTCATTAATATTGAGAAACAAAAGATGGTAAATTTACTAGTTTTACTCAGGATGGTTACGATTTGTTTTGTTAATTTAACTTTATATTAATGATTTTTCATATGAACTAAATGAATTATCATTTCCCGTCATAGATCATTATAGAAAAATTTTCCAATTTCCTCATTCCATGTCCTTAAACAGATTTATATCTTTACTCAATAGGTGGATTTTATCATCAATCTAATTCTGAAAAAATTATAATTTTCAACAATCTATCATTAAAATTAGATCATTATTGTTCAATTATAAGAAAAATATTTATGAAATTAAATAATACATTTCAATAATAAAATTTTCATGTTAATATTTATTATATAAAAAATAACACATACTCATTTGGGGAGAAATTCCAGCAGCATTGTATGTTTAGACAGTCAAATTCATGTCTCCATAATATTGATATTCTATTATAGATAGCATAAAATATCAATTTTTAAATATATAGTCCAAATAAGAATTCTAGGGATTATAAATTCTCAAATAACAAAACTTACGTCTATAGAAACCATAAACATTCTTCAGGGAATTAAATAATGATCTTTTGGCTAATTTCTCACCTTGAAATTTAGAAAAAATTTGCAAATTGGTTTCAAACCTAAAAAAGTGGTTCCCCATAGAAATATAGATGAATTAATGAATCTAATTATTATTAAAAATAACTATTGATAATATAAAGATAAGTTTTACAATAAATAATAAAAAGGATGATATAAAAATTAAAATTTAAAAATTATATTTCCAAATTAGCCAAATGGGTCGACTGTTAAATGTAAGATAAAATTGATAGTTACAATGGACAGTGGAAACAAATGTTAGGGATTAACTTATTGATATCACAACTAAAATAATAATTAAATATCATATATATGTCCACAATTATTATCAATCCACACCAAAGGAATGTATTTATTTAATATAAACAAATATAGTTCCCTTTGATACATTAAACATAGATAACAAAATTGAATTAACAATTAAAACTATTGTTTTAGTTAAAAATCTATGAAAAAGGAACTTAAAAATAAATAATAAATGGAAGAAGAATAATAAATATTAGAATGAGAGACTTAAATATTTGTAGAATATTTTATTCAAAATATCATGTTCTATAAAATAATAAATAAGAAGAAAAAAACCTAAATTTGTAAAATATATATATATATATATATTTAAGAATCATTAAATAAATATACCTTTTATTGAAGAATGAATTGAAGTAATATAAAACATTATGTCCATAAAAAAATATAAATTATAGAAAAAAATTATTCAGAGTATTTTTTTCCTATAATATAAAATATTACTGTGGTGATGTCTTATATAATTGGATGGCTTTTAAACATCAATACCATGGAAGTATTATCATCATATGTACACATAAGGATATTTTTATGATAAATTTTTTGGGAAACCATATTTTATGTATTAATTTTATAACATTTTTAGGTTTTAACACATTGATCATTGGTAATAACGCCATTACAATAATGTAATAATATTAGTATACCACTCCACTACTCTAAAAATTGATTTAATTTATAACTACCAAGATGGATTTATGATGTTATGAATAATTTCATGTTTTTTATTACAAGTCACATAGTCTAAAAATAGGTTATTATAATAATTTGTTGGACATTATTATCCATTAGATGAAATTTAGTTGATGTGTCAGAATTAAAATTTATTCTCGACATAGATTTAAAAAAATAACATTTTAAAAAAAAAACTAAGTAAACCAAATAATGTAATGTATATTGAAGATATGATACTTCAAATTATAGAAATATGTTCGTGATGATGACGATTTGTTTTTTAGGATGGAATATGACATAAATGGAATTCTAATATGAGAAAAAAGCTATAATGGAATCTACTATAGTCATTATGAAAAACCCTTATAGGAGTTTCTATTTGAGTTCATAGATCTCCTATATGATTTATCATTATAAAGAACTATAATCATAGAAATTAACTCAACATATAGTGATCAATTTAAATTATATCATAAACAAGAAAATTTGGATTTGTACAATAAAATCTATAATAGATATCATGAGGAACTTGAACCTCCTATGAGAATGTGTTTCCCTTATAGTAAACAACCCCCTTACTATATCATAAACCCATTACATATAAAATGTATATATATTTCAACATTTTTTTCTCTTATCTACCTATCATAATCACAACAAAGTTAGAATAATGTAATGTGAATTATTTTTTATACATTAATTTGATCTTTAATATTTTATTCCTTGATATATAACTAAAATTAGAAGAATATTTCATTTATAATATTTTAAGAATATATCGTTGGAGACAAAACACAATATAATTTTGTTGTCAAAATCATAATGAATATTCCTAACCAAATTTGTTTTCTAAATATGTTATAATACTACAAGATAATTGAATAATAATTCCCATTTCAGATAACCTGTTAGTTAGTATATTTCAGGTGGGATCTAAATTAATGGGAGAAATAGTTATTATAAAATAATTGAAGTCAAAAAATCAAAATTGGTAAGGAGGAGATGTTGGTATTATTTATAGAGTATAGAAAAAATAACTCACCAACTATGAATATGATTTTCCAAATATATTTAAAGAAAAAATTATTTAGAGGATTTATAGGGATTAGTTTTTCATATTTCATAACTGATATTCATGTTATAAAAAGATTTATATGTCCCATAATGATCAGTAAATGACCATTTTTATTGGATAATTTGGATCATTTTCTACCATTTAATACACTTTAACTTGTTTGGTTTTCCTTACAAAATTCAGATTCATATGAAGAAAATTATCTCTGATAAAAAGTTAGTATTGGTTAACAAATTCATTTATTATTTCTCTTGAGATAGATGTAAATTTTAAGGATATATAAAAATGTATAATTTTTTTGAATGATTCCAAGGAAGTATACCTTATTGTAAACTTGGAGAACTTTATATTTATGGGTATTTATGTTATTAAGATAGCATAGAAAAATAGTAATATTGGGGAAATATTCATAAATCTAATATTTACATGATTAAAAAACTACAAGTCTAATAAAATGATAAAAAATTTATAATATTCTTAGGTAATGATACATTGTTATAGTGCTTTTGCAATTTTTTTTATCAAATATCAATGGTTACCATTTTGATCATCATGTTATTGTCACGAATTTCTTTTTGATTAGTGTTTATATATTCAATCAACCAACATAAGTATAGACTCACATAATTGATAGTAAATACATCCCATGATTGGAAAAATCCATTTAATGTGATATACAATATTCGAATGATCCAAGTATCCTTTGATGTACTTATAATGGTTTCTTCTAATAATTCATTCCAAATAATAAATTTCATTCCATTAATATTATCTTAAACACATGATCTTTTTTCAAACACAATTGGAGTTAGTGGACTTCCTTGAACATATTTCATGATTTATTTACAAGCCTACACAACTCATGGATTTTTGGAGTCTTATAATAATCTATTATAAGTGTTAGATTTTATGAAATGGTTCTAGGAATCAAAAAGTAAAAAAAAACTGAATTTTATAAATGTATAATTTTGAGCGATATGGAATATACATTAATGAAAAATTTATATATTATAATGATAAATTATATAGTCCTATTATTCTAAAATATTTGAATTATTGGATTAGGTAGTTTAACTTATAAACAATCTATCAACAAGTATTTCAAAATTGATCAAAAACAATATCTTCTCCTAGTTTGGAGTGCTGAAGGAATATATCAATAATAATTAGACAAATTTGAAAAATTTAATTTTAAAGACATTATTATAACATTATGGTCTTATTAATATAATATACATATATTTCAAAATAAAAGTATATTTGATTCTCTACAAGATACAAAAAATTGAGCATAAATAAAGCATGTGATAATATTATGTTAAATATGATCATTATATTTTGTCTATTGAAATGGATAGAGTTTAAAAGAGTAATTATGTAATGAATATATTAATAAATTACAAAACCAAATTTTTTTAGTAATTATAAAGAAAAATTAACTCAATTTAGAGTGAAGTTATTTTACACGTCAAAAATAAGTTTTATTCAATAATTTTTTTTATTTTTACTAAAAAAATTATATATTTATTTTATATCTCTATTAGAAATTTTATTTTATAAAAATTGTATCATTTTTTAAACTACCATAATAATATTTTACAAAGGATAAATTTTGGGATTTTGTAGAAACAATTAATTTTTCTGTGAATTATAAAAAAAATCATTTTATTTGATACATACTTCTCCATTGAAGTATTATAAAAATAAAACATTGTATTAATATAAATTTAAATTTTTTTATTTTATCTTTTTACATAATATAATTATTTTAATCTTAATCGAAAATATTCTTATTTTTTTATAAAATTGTTTTTATTCATCATAATACATTATTGTTGAAAACTATTTTTCCATGAATTTTGAGATTATATTAAAGGTTATTTATATAGAATATTTTTTTAATTTAATAAAATTTATTCAATATTTCCTATTATAATGCGTAAATTTGGTAAATATGTCATCTATTTTTGGGAAATAATGAATAATAACCATTGTAAAAAAAATCTACTCTATGATGGTAAAACTGGTTATATAAGTTGAAAAAAATATATTATGCTTAAAATAATATATATAGTTTTCTATATTTCATTGTATAATTTTAATTTAACCACACATTTAAAAATTCAAAAATATTGATTTTTGGTGAATTTTTCTTAGAGGAAGACTATTATATTATTTTTTGTAATGAATAATTCCAAAATGTCTATTCTATGATATTAAGAAATCACATATATTCTGATGGTGATAAAAATAATAGATTTAATAGTATATAATGTTATATATCTAATATTATTAAATAATATTAATTACCATATATTATTTGTAATTTTTTGTGATTAATATTTTATCTTAAATACTTCTGTGGTGCTAACATAATACTTTTGTTGGTTGAAGAAAAATGATGTATATTATTTTAATAACTATAAATGAAATATTTTTTTATTTCAGGTTTTCCAACATCATATAGATATATATAACATACTTTTTAAATTTTTAATTATTATATTTGACATATAATACCATATGTATATTTTCTGACATATATTTTTTTTATATTTATCAAAATGTTTTCATTTTTATTTTATGATAAATAATATTTTATGAAATGATTTAAATCCCACAAAAACATATATTTTCCATATAATATGAATATAGTTGATCATATCAAAAAGTTTCATTTCATATGTCACTTTTACTTTTTTTTAATATGTTTTTGACCACAATGGTGTGAAAATTAAGTTGTAAAAGTCATTGTTATGAATATTAAGGAGGGGAGGGGGTTGTTACTATGATAAATTGGTGAAAATATATAAATAATTCATAAATGATATTATATGATATAATTTACAACAATATAAATTATATAATACATATATTTCAATTTAGTACTACTTCAATTCGAAACTTAATTTATATTAATTTAATATTATCATAAATTATATGGGTTCCCCGCCCATCACATATAAAAGGAAACCTAGAATCCTAGATTATTCTTACATCATGATCCACATATCTTTTAAATTTATTAGAAAATATTCTTAATTAAATTATAAATATTATATATTTTATTTCCTTTGTCAAATATTTTCCATAGGGTCTTCAATGGGAAATATAATAGGGTTATTCAAAAAGGATGTATTCATCATAATCAATGGAATAAATTTTACTTATAATTCTAACACCATAAATCAATTTTTAACCAATCAAATATAAAAATACTAGTTTATACAATATACTGAGATGATATTATATTAATTAATTTACCTTTTTCATCTGATTTTCCATCAAATGGTAAATAATATAATTTTCAGTGAATACATACAGTCCTCCGACAAAAAAAACACATGTATATTGATTCCAATATCCACTATTAATGAATATTTTTTTATGATGTATTTAATTTATATTTTTGATATTAATGACATAATTGTTAATCTCTAGTAATAATTTCCCATCTATCATCAAAAAATTTCAATTTCTACAAATAAAATAATCGCACATCTGTACATGTGAATAATAGTCACTATGTAAAGAGTACATCCCTTTTTTATAAAGAAACTATCATAGATTGTCATGGGATGATTTTAATATATACATTTTATGTTCTATAAATTATAATGAATCTAAAAAGATAATATTTTATTTTTATTTTTTATTTTCCATTCAATGAAATGTGAAATCATTTCACGTCTATATGTGTCAACATCCACTTGATGAAAATATGTATTTTTTTTACCGAATGGCATTTCATGTATGACACTAAAATAGTATATTAATTAAAAAATGATAATTATTAAATTATTATATATAATAGAACAATATACAATATAACCACATTCATTGTTTTAATGTCTTTTTTGCAATGATGTTCTGAACATCCTAACACCACCATATTAAGGCTTAACCTATTATGTATTTTAATATGGAAATCAAAAAATATGTAATAAATGGTTTGATCATATTTCAATAATCCAATAGTAGGTATTAATGAAATAAAATAGTTATTATATTATAATTATATATAAGTTAATGGGTATAAAAATAAAGTCTGGAATTGAGGGAAGGGGTATTGTAACTCGATTTCTATTCATTAGCTTATAACAATTACTCATCAAATAAGTAATGCAGTTATAATTGAAGAATTAAATATAATTTTATTTTATATTATCTTTTCTTATTTTCAATGTTTATATAAATATATTAGCATAATTATAACATGGATTTATTATCACTTTAAATGATACAATCATTATATTTGTTTTCATTTTATTAATATAATTATATATTGATTTGTTTCATATCAAGAAAAATGATTAATTTATATGGTATAATTTCTTCCATAAGAAATAATATTAAATATTATATCATATTATTCATGTTATTTGTAGATATTTAACATATAATTTTTAATGACGTTTTATTTTAAATTTTCTACTATTTTAAATATATCACGATACAATTATATATTATTTCAATATTATTTATTGCTTATCTTAATTTTGGGGAAATTATATCATATTAATATCATAAATAAAAAATCTAGTTTTATCTTAATGTTCTTCATATTTTTGACTCTGTTTCCATTCATTTTTAACTCTTTTGTACTAATGTAGATTAAAATAAAATTTTATAGAACATCATACAATACATTCATTTTGGTAATGTGTTTTTTGAAATACATAACCTTGTTGATTAATTTTTTTCCAAGAACACACGTTTATATGAGGATATTATTATATAATAAATTTATCAAATATATGTTTCTTTATACTCAAGGTTTTAAAATATATAATTTTTTCATTTTTGGATCATTGTACTTTTGGTTTTTACTATAAATTCAGAAAATGTATTTGTTTTAACATTTAATAAATTAATTTCATTTCATTATATCATAACTATTTTTTTAATTGTATAAATCATTTATATGTATCAATGGTTATATAAAATGAAAATAGTGATCTCATGGTTTTTGGAATTTTTTTATATGTTATGAAATTAAAATTATATCTTTTCACTCTACAATAAATTGTCTAATTTTTTATTTTAACGATATATTTATTCATTAAAATAATGTATTATTGATTTCATATCCTCCGATGTTATTGTCATAAAATGATACCATCCATATTATTTAACTATATAGAATAATTTTTTTTCATAGATAATTTCATGGATGTCATTTCCTTTCTATTAGTTATTGAATAAAAGAACAAATGTTACCTATTTTAAAGAGTGTTTTGATGAAAACTGAAATCTTATAATTTTTAGGTTTATTATATAGTACTTTTCAATATGTATAGATGTTTGATAGCTTTTTCAATTATAAAAAATATAGAGTTGATTAGGCTATCATCTATGAACAAGTTGTTACGTTATATCCATTGACAGGTGGGTCCTTATATTCCTATTATGCATTGGTTAGTGTGACAGAGTAATATATTATAAGAAATTACAAATAGATGAAAGAATTATTTATTGTATTGTAAAACATATAGATTATAGTGTTTTGGAATTTGTTTTTTTCTCCATAGAAAAGACGAATAAAACTATTTTATGGTATAACTAAAAGAATATTGGACTTATCTTGTTTAGTTGGTCTTTGAATAATTTCTTATGATCCATGTTATGACAAAAAAAATTTATACTTTTAATCTTTTATAATATTTACTTAAATAAATTATTATTTCAACATGTGTAATGATTATTGACTCAATTGTCTCTTATATTTTATTAATTCAGTATACCAAACATCCATTTTTATGTTATATTATTTTTAGAGAAGAAGTTTTATTATGTTATAGTCATGCACTTTGAAAATGTTATCATACCCATATGTTCTTCTTATGCTCATCAAGGATATTAATCTTTTAATTTTTATGTCTGTATTTAGAGGAAATTTAAGCTAATAATTATTTTGTTTATTTTGTACATGTAATTAAAAATGTTTATATTTGTTTTATGTATATAAGAGTGTCATTTGGATGATAATTATGACTATATGTTGAATATGAAAATAAGTGTATAGTGTAAAAATTATCAAATAAATACATGAGTATTGTTGTTTATGAATTTTTCCCAATTATCTAAAGATTTAAATATTAATGATCTATGGGAGTGTATATGATATAATATTCCACTTTAAAGTTGAATGTTATGATTGGATAAAATTCTTCAATTTTTATCGATATTGAATCCAAAAATTAAAGGATTTTTTGGTTAGCATCATATCCTAGAGTGTTGGTTAGGATCTATTATAGTTGGAATCATATTTGGGTTTTAGATAACATTAACGGTTAAGATGTAATCAAATGATGATAACTTAATATTTAAAGATACTATAATGGGTATACCATTTTATTGTTGGTTATATGTTAAATGAAAAAAACAACACTTTTTTGTAAATATTATTGAATTAATATATTTTTATTTTTGGAGGTGTTTTATTGAGTTGGGGTATTTGAAACCATTTGGATTTATGTGATGGATTATTTCAAAATAATTAAATTACATTTTTGTTGTTATAAGATGAATATTATGCGACATCCTTAAATTTTAAAACCCTAATTAGTGTTTTTTATTGATGTTAATTCATATATAGGTTTATTTTAATATGTAATTATTTATATTGATCCATGGATGTTATTATGGAAATTTTTTAGATAAAGATATTATTTATACATACTAATTACTATTAATTTTGTGTATCTTCCTTTCTTTAGCTGTTGAATTGTACTGTATTAAATATATGATAATTATCTTTTCATCCTTATATGAATCCTATGATGTTTTTACATTAAATTATCTATGAATAATAAATATTCATCATTGATACTCATATATTGTATTATGGGAAGAGATAGATGCGTATAACTATAAAAACACAAAACCATTGGATGAATTGTATTAATAAATTCAAAAAAAACTATGTGAGTATATTTTCTCAATGTTCATAGTAAGTATAATTAATTAATCCATCATAAATTCAATGTTTTATATTTTTCAATCTATTTCAATTATTTCATGGTCTACAATACCTCTTAATAATTCATGATTTCTTGGTCATTACATTACTCATTTTTTCACTATTTATATCTCCACATCAATATTTAGAATTTAGATTTCTAATTTGTTTCTATATTTTCATATCCATATTTTGTTCACCATTATGGAATCCTATTCAAGTGTTATTCTAGATGTATTTCATATTTCATTTTTACTATTTTTAAAATTATGATTTATTAATCTATTTTATGATATAAGATTCAAAAAATGAATTAATTATTACTAAAAAATTTAATATAATTTTAATGATTAATTGTTTTGATTCAATTTATTTATTTTAAGGTAATAAGGATGTTCCATGATATTTTTAATGAGTAATATCTTTGAAAAAATAATGAAAGGAAACACCAACCATAAAATAACAATGATATAATCTTATTTTAATAATGAAAAAAATAACATAACTATTTTATATGTAGGTATTAATAAGATTAAAATAGATATGAAATATATTTATAATATAATTTCTAAATAAAATTGTATTAACTAATACCTAAAAAATAAATTACAATTATTATTAATGTCAATTTACCATAAATAAGATTTGTTTTATCAATATTTTTTATTAGCATTTGTGGGAAAGTATAATAATTAATTTTTCCAAAATATATAATATATATTTTATAAATTTTATATTATTTTTTGTAAAAAAACTTTATCAAAATTATGTTATGGTGAAGTATTTGAATCTTAATCAAACTAAATATTTCCCTATAAATAGTGAAAAAATAATAATTTTATAGATATATTTCATTTCCATTGAACAATTAAAAAATTAAAATTTTGATATAAATAATTTTAAACTCATATATATTACATTTATATTAAAATAAATTCATTTAATATATATTGAATCTATCTTCTTCATAATTTTGGAATAAAAAATTGTGAATTGAAAATTATATTTTTCCGGAAAATTGTTTTTCATCCTCTTTTTATGGTTTATATTAAATATAATATATTATAATTAAAAGGGTTTATAATTAAAGTATGGATAAAATATTCTAAATAATTATTTCAAACTTTTGTAAATATTTGTGTTTCATTTTTTCTTAATGAATAGTTAACATGGTAAAATAGTTTTCACCATGGTCATGGTATGACGACCAAACTAGTTGAAAACTATGAATTTGGGATTCCAAACCTTTCATTGAAATTATTATATGTCATTTAATGACAATAAATTGACCACATCTGTAATATATTTTAATATATGGAATTTTGGTCTCATTTTGATTTGGTAAAAAGAATTATATTGTATTAAGGGAAGGAAATTTTAAAATTTTCCATCTCATTATTTTATTATCTATATTATTATTTTACATTTATAAAAGTATGAAATGTGTAGATATAAATGGTTAATTTCAATATTATTAATTTTCTTGTATGATTATTTTAAAAAATATAGTTTGAATATATTACCTTAAAATCATATGCATAGTCTACACTGTGCTTTTGCATTGAGTTTAAAATTCCAATATCTGATTTTAAAAACACGGAAGGAAATTTTTTTTATTCTTTTTTAGGGTAATAAAAATTATTATCTTATGATTATAATGTATAATTAATATATTAAAATTTTATATTTAAAATATGTTAATATCTTGATATTAAAGAAAATCAAATAATGTGACTATTCTTATAAATTACATTAATCATATTATTTTTTAAAAAATATTTTATTAAATGAATTATAATTAATTAAAACTATATTTTGTCTAGATTAAGTTGATAATGATTATACTATAACCTATATTCCACTTATATTTCACATATCTTGTTATAATAGCATTCACGACTCATAATCCGTAAAAGTATTATTATTAAGATTATCATTACAAAGGTTAATGAGGGGTTAATGCGAAGAGATATGAGATAAAACAGTACATAAACATTTATAAATTTTATCCAATGATATGATTTATAATTAAACATAAATTATTTTTTTATTTTTTTAATATTATAAATTTTAAAATGAAAATTAATTTATATTAATCAAACATTGAATGTAATTCCAAAGATGTCCCTCCACTCATGTATATAAGGAAACCAGATCTCTTATATTCCCCACAAGTCGTGATCCACTCATATTTATAAAATCCTAAAAAAACATATTCTATAAATCATTATGAGCACTAATGATGTTATCTTATTCTTTAAATACCATATATTTTGTTTATATAATGTGATAATTAAAGGATATTCTTCAATGAGAAGGTAATCATCATAACTAATTGTTTCCACATTAATTCTTCTTATATGTCATTGAATTTTTTTATAACCATCTCAATATAATACTATTAATATATTACATATAAAAAGATGTTAATGTATTAGTGTAATTATATTATTAATCTCAGTTTCCATCAAATGGGAATCAAAACCACCGTTCAAAAGTAAGTGAATTATACCACCTATAGAACTAATATATTTCATTTCTTATCACTATAATTCATA
The DNA here is from genome assembly GCA_963277665.1 of Viscum album. NCBI lineage: Eukaryota > Viridiplantae > Streptophyta > Magnoliopsida > Santalales > Viscaceae > Viscum > Viscum album. The sequence continues at coordinate 1,726,935,446 of OY728157.1, forward strand.
GATAATCATTATGATATTTTTGATGAATATATATGATATTAATGATATAATATGATTCTAAAAATATAGTATAACATTTATCCTTAAAACACATCAATAAAAATCGTATAGTAACGTGTGTTTACGTACAGACAATCATATCCATGAAGTGAGTTAGTTCATTTCTTAAAAATAATCAATAATGGATAATTATAGTGAAAAATACAATGAAATTATTTTATATATAAAAAATAAAATTATTTTGGATATATATTTTAAAAATTTTAATGTTTTTCATCGAATGCATGATCTCTCATGTGTACGTGCTGACAACCATGTTGTGAGCCGATATATATTTATTTTCATTACTTTATTTCATGGAATAATCCACTATTTTATTTGATGTATAGTTATTATAGTTATACACTTATTTTTTATACATATTGTATTTAATATTAAAATCATTTACAATAGTCCACCTATGAATTTCAATTGGCAATTACGAACTCATGGTCCTCAAAATAGTTGATATGGGATTAAGAAATGATGATATTAAATATGGAATTGAAATATTTGTACTAAATTATTTAATTTTAAGGGAATAAATATGGAAAAATCATAAAAAATAAACTAATTAATTTAACATTTATATAATGATGTTAATGAAAATATCTATAATGACTTGAATCGATGAAAGGGGTTTCTTAATAAAATTTCCATTATTTATGATACAATACTTCGTCATTGAAATTTTTAATCCACAGTTTTTTTATTAATATAAATTTTTTATGATATATTAATTATTTTTTATATGGATTTACATATGTACAATAAATAAATTCACTTATTAATTATCATTTTATATGTAATGATTTTTTCAAGGTAAATCATTTTCCAAATAACATTTCGTGACAGATGTATCATGTCTTGCACAATGATTAATTTTTTTATTGTAATCAATACACCATTAAAGTAATTCAGAATATTCAATTAGTTATTTTATAATATATAGATACATATCATATTTTTAAATTTAATTACATTTTCTTTGAATGGTACCATAGAGGTAAATTGTTAATTTCATGATATCATTAATTTGTTTTCATGTTTGGTGCTCAATGATACCTTTGGGAAATTATATGATTAAAATTTCTCGAACATCAACTCTATTATTCAAACTTGGTATGTTTTTTTTCTATTTTTTATGATTTCAATTATTTTTCTTCTCCTTGTTAAATTAAGAGATCAAAATAATGTTGTTATGGAAGAACCTAACTTATATTTTTTGGTCAAGAATCATTGATCTTCAATATCAATGATCATTAATTGTATTTCTAGAATATAATTTTATATAGTGTAATTACGGATAAATTTCATTTTAAACTATATTTTAAATTAAGTTCTATTATTTAAAAAATAATATTTTCAACATTTTTTCAAACATGATATGTTTGATTTATAAAAGACTTATGAATAATAACTTTGGTGTATCTTTTTCTAATTGAATTAATTTTATGAAATTCATTTCTATTATATTAATTAATGATTCCTTTAAAATTTTACATGGTTGTTTAAAAAAAATTATTGTCAATATTATTTAATTTTTATTAAATATTTTATTGAAGGAAAGTTATACTATTCATTTTTACAATAAAATTTCATAAATTTTATATTAATGTGAATGTGAAAGGATATTTTCATGGATCATATTCCCTTTCCATGATATAGTCAAGAACAAAAACACATATGACAATTTTAAATTGTCTAATATTGAAAATTAAAAGCAATTACTTGTTATATTAATTTTTTCTAAGACAATATTTGTAGTGAATATTGATGGGTGGCTATGTTGTAAACCTATGATAAGTGGGGTTTTTATATAACTATGAATCATCATGTTAACAGAAAATGTAAATGGTTTTCTGTTACCCATAAATGGATAATGAGAAAACTAATATATGTTAATCATAAAAGAATATATAGTTTACTGAATATATGTATCTCATAATAAATAATCACGTTAGAAATTATATGTTACTCCTAATGTTTTTTTGAATTATAATATTAAGGTGATTCCATGATGTAACTATGATGTTAAACATTATAACGATGCTTTTTTGTTCCCTTAATGATTTTGAATATATGATTTTCTAAAGATTTTTTAAACATTGATTTTATTTTGGACTCATCTATCTGTAAATTTTCTTAAATATTTTTCCCATATATAATTTTTATATCCCACATTTTCAGTGGCTTTAATTATCTTATGTTATTCTCATGATCTTGGAATATATTACCATGATGAAATTATTATCTCATGGTCATTGAGGATATTAAATTTTTAACAACTATATTTAAACTTATTGAGTATTTATGATCAGCTTTATTATGTTTATATTCCTCGTGATCAAAAAAATGATGATATGTATGTTATACAAAGATGGTTATGATGTGGGATATAAGTACCCTACCATAAAAAATTATATAATCTTGAGTTAAATAAAGAATTTACAATGAGTATATTTTTAGGATTAGAGTTTTATAGAATTAGGCAACAACTATTACATATCAAATTGAATATTACATATAGACACTAATACATAGTATCCATTTTTTAATAAAATGAATACTCTTAAAAAGAAACATGTATAATTCCAATATTTTGACAACATGACATTTCCTTGAACCCATCCTAAACTCTATTCCACAATATGTCCTGTGAAAAAAATTTAAAATCCCTTGTATGTGAAAAAAAGATTAGTAAGGGATACCCAAAAAATAAAAACAGTTATTTTATAAAAAAAACAAGTAAACCAGGAATATATTATCATTAGTAAAACATTTCACCTTTCCGAAGTAGTAAACACCCTTCACTAAATAAAAGATCAATTCTTTCACTTTTATAACCAAAATATTACCATAAACCCATATAAATCACACATAACATATAATGGTGTCTTTAGACATAAACATAATTATACGGAATTATCATAAGTTCGAATCCTATACAAATCACTAAATTTAATAGCTATATAGTCGGCTTCCATAACCATAACAATGAAGGTTATGACGTACCCACCAGTCCTAGTTTATCACGACACCACCCAGAATTTGTTTTATCTTGTAACCAACCATCAAATGTCCATATACCATTATAATTAATAATACATAAAAAAATCATGATGGAAAGATAAAATTTCCACATTGAAATAAACAAAATGATTTCACGATATAGGTGTAATCAATTCATTATCAAAACCATATTCATAACAATTTAAATCATTTAATAAAGAGATATTTGAATAAATGTGTCCCATACCACAATGATAATATTAAAGGTATAAACATTTTGAAACATTAATTTACATTTAAATAAATACCTAAAAGAAATTTGAAAACATTGACATTAATGAGAAATTTTTATAAGAATGAATATTTTATTATTTTAAAATGATGTTTTAGTGAAATAGTCATGTCACACTTGAGAAACACTTTACTAAAATTAATTAACGAATAAAATAAAATACAACTTATAATATCATGATAATAAGGATATTCATGATATAATATTTCAGAGAGTAGTATATACACCATATAAAAGTGAATTGGTGAATAACACAAATAAGTCTCAAGGGAATGTTAGATGAGATGAAATCCATTATAAAGACAGTATCCTTAGATTAAGGATAAATCAATTACATAATTATGTGTGACTAATATAAATATAATCAATATGATTGGATAATTAGGTTAAATCAATCAGAGTTCATTCACAAAATATATTTTAAAAACAAAACCCATAACATGGATGTTTAACTCAATGAATGGAAATTGAGTTTAGATTACCCATATCATGTTCATTTCAATGACTTAGGAAATTATAAATGGAGTGATTAGGTGAATCAAATGTTTATCCATACAAATAAGAGTGTAAATTACTATATAAATAAATTAATATTTTTTCGACACATAATCATGTAATAATGTAATCAATGAGGTATGTGTAAAACCCAATGAGTGGAAATTGGAATAAGAAATTCCCATACTTATTTGGTAACATACGAAACATACACCCCATGAAAGAAGGATCATAAAATTAAGAATTAAATTCAATTAATTAGTGTATATGACCGAGACAATACAATAATGGGAATTATATAAACCACATAAAAGAAAATAGTGGAAAATTTAGCGTGAATCTCATTGGAATAAAAAGTGACATGATAACCCCTTACCTCAAGTCCGACTTGTCTTGTATGTTCACTGTTATTACTGAATAATAAACTAATGATAATTTATATTTTTTTCAAGAACCATTTTTCAGGTTTAAATATTACTTTTATATCACTTATTATCTATATATATAAATTAGTTAATTATTTGAGTTAATATCATACATTTTATCGATGTTCGAAACATGAGTCAAAAATGAACTTTTTATAATTACAAATTGTCCATGTGGTAAAAATTATTTTTTCACAAGAATAATATTATTTATTTAAACATCATATATATCATATATATCAAGTATATATATTTATTTATGATAGTATATAACATTTAGATATAACAAATGAACTACACCGTTCATGGAGACGGTAAGTCATAAGTACGAATGAAGCCTACTTTCATTTTGATTTTGTAATTTAATGTATTGAAAAATTAATTATACATAGGTATATTATAATTACAGTATAACATAATAAATAATTTCATTAACTCAATCCTTTATATGTCCCATATATGGCATTAACAAGTCATATCACATTGAGGGGAGGTAGTTTAAACATTCTCAAACGAAATTATCATATTTATCAATTATGGAAACCATAACGGTATAATATAAATTAATAATAAATAATTAATGAGACAATATAAATATAATATATATCATATATAAATATAGTTATATCATAATGTCCACCATGATTGGTTGTTTTTGATATTTGAACAATCATCGTTTTGTGAGGTAGTAGTTCGCCGTCTACAAAAATTGTATGTTTGTATACATTAGATAGAGGTGTCTGGATGTTTAACAAAAATAAATATCATAATAAAAACCTAATATATTAAGGATACATTTTTCTATATAAAATAAATGAATAATGATATTTTAGCGTGTTAGAGAAGTAAAATAAAAGAAAACAACTTAAGAGAAGACATTACCTAAAAATCTATAACACCTTATGGTTTAAACAAAAAGTTTTACTTAAATTACTTTAATCCTAAGGTAAGGATTATATGAGGAAGCAAGGGATTTATAGAGATTAATTGGGTAGGTTTTGGACGATCCAAGTGGCTTGAGAAGTGTGAGGAATGGGTTAGAATTGGTGTCCTTTTATATGGGGGAGGAGGGCTCTATAGGAATGTTTGAAAATATTATTCTACTATATAATTATTTTTGGTTTCTAAAGGTCAAAAACTAATTATAGTCGAATATGAGATAACTATGGTTCGAAATAAAATCTTCAAAAAATTATTGGATAGGTCTTGGATATTGTTTTAATTTTTATAATCTTATTTATTTAAATCATTCATTAATGTGGTAAACACTACATCATTATTGTTTCATAAATAATTTTAATTATTTGATTTCTATAAATTAAAAAATTCCATTTTGAAGGAAATATTTTTATCTTTCTAATAATTATTTATAGTATAAATATAAAAATAGATTTATAACAGATATATGTTTGTTATTTTTGCCTTTAATATAAATCAATTAATATAAAGTGTCATTATCTCTCCCAAATGACTCCATGGGGATCCAAAATTGACCCATTGATGCCCACGGTCGGACATGGATCATCAAAAAGAATTATTACAAGTTTTTGGGTAATTTATTATAATTATAATATTATTTTTACCCTATTATACAAGATTTACCCTTTTACCATTGTAAATAAAATATTTAAATAAGTAAATATTCATAATGTATACAACTAAAAGTTACTTATTAACATAAATTGGACCTCCTTATTCAAAATATGTAATCCAGTTTTTCAAATTAAAATCACATAAGTGGCTTAAATTAATTTAAAATTATTTCGTGTTGTAAATACAAAAGCGTGTTTTGATGAAAAAATGACAATCAAATGATTGACAATTGTTTATGTCCAATTTCAAAGTGAAGTTAATTATAATGACCAAAATTTGATTAAATTGTAAAATTATAAATTAATTACACATTAAAACCATTTAAAAATATAATCTAACAATACATATAAATTAGATTAAATGATAGTTTTGAATTAAAATATAGTATTTTTCACTATTCATTAAAAATGATATTTTTCATGAAAATATCAAAAACTTACACAAACAACTTATTGATGATTCAATTTTAGATAAGAATTTTATTTATATATATATAACATATAAAAGTGACAAAACTATATTTGAAAAATGGTTTGAAATTAAAATGTGGTAAATCGACATTTTAATGAATATTAGAGTATTTATGCTTAAAATTGGATTCATCACATTTTAAGCCTCTAAAATTTATTGGATAAATGTAAAAATATTTATCAAACATATATAACAATATTTTAGTTATTTCTATTCATTCCCTCCAATGAAACTTGAAGGCATTAACTACAACTTAAATAAATAATATTATAATATTATTTCTCAGTATAACTCAACGTTGTGTGAAAGATAATTTAAAAAAATAAACTATTTCGTAACAGGAAATCCATATAATATAGAATCCAATTAAAGTAAAATTAATATTTAATTTATAAATATTAATAAATATGAAAATTTTTATATTATTTTTTTACCTGGGATGTTACATCCTACCCATCTTTTGGAAATTATGACCTTTCAATTTTAAAATTGGGATTGGAAACATTATTGAAAGAACCAATTGAAAAAGTGTAAGTAAAAATATCAAGTTAAAATAAATAACTATATGTACAAGGTTTACCCACGATAAACCATAATATGATTCCCTAAAAACATTAATATGGAGGAGAAACTAAGTGTCATGTTCTGATGGAGAGTGATAGAAAACATGATTAGTAGAATGTTAACCACCAGAAAATCTCAAACATTTGATGGGTTAAATAGTCATTGATTCACAATTTGGAAACGATAATGAGCAACATTTTTTTTAAGTTTCTTTTCCAAAAGTTAAGGATTTCTTTTTGATCTTAAATAAAAATATAAGTAAACATACTTACTTATCTTGTCAACTTTCATACATTACTAAATTCATAACACAAATTCAACTATTCTCTAATCGATGAGTATTCTAGATGACTTGGTCACACCGGAAGTGCTAGAATCAACATCTAGAGTATCACATAATCTACAAAATAGGAACTACATAACTCCCATATATTTAAAAAACATCCAAAACCATAAATTTTGTACCAGATTAAAAAATAGCCAATAATAATCATTTATAAAAAGAAATAATACTCTCAATACCCAAAGTTCAACAATAAATACCCAAATTTGAATAAAGACAATTCAATATACAATTTTCCTTAAAATCGTTCATTGTAATCCAAACTATGATTGAAACCCAATACGTAGAAGGATTTAATCACATATTCTTCCACAAAAAATATTAAAATTTATCTCCACATAAAATACACTATAATTAAAGTCTCGTACCTAAAATTAATTTACCTAATAACATATTATCTATGATAGATTAATCATTCCATTAACTAACCCAAAATGATTATAATTCCACAATAAAAACCTTGATTCTTCCAAAATAAATTTCCATTATTACTCCTCAACTAAAATCCCAAAATATACTATTTTCCATAGGCATATAGTGTTTCCAAAAAATATTGATCATATTCCCAACTAATATTTATCAAAAAATAACCAAATAATTTTCCAATATTAATGATATCAATTTGATAAAACATATGTTCCAAAAATAAACTCATGTTGGATCCAAAATATCTTTAAACTAGGTACTTCATGTAGGCTAGTGATATGTGATACATCCTTGTCGGCCTTCATTTGTGGGTTCGATTCCTGGGACCTTTCCACACGTGATAGGTTTTCACCCATCATACATGTTTATCTTTTTATAAAACCCATAAATAAACCTAACATGTTTTAACCTAAATAATTTTCTTATACCTATAATTTTTATCCCAATACATTAAGAACTCTACATCATATATATTATCCTTTTTTTCACTGCAATATGATAAAATAATACTTCTCCCAAAATCATGAATATCAAAAATTGATCATAGTGCCTATATGGTTTCTTCATTATCTTTATGGCAAAGGTAGAAGGTTCAGGCATTGCATCACTGATTTAGAGATCCTTCAAAATCATTTTTTCCATCATTCAAATACACCTTGTACAACGTGGGTCATATGAGTGTTCAAGGAAAAATACTTTTCAAAAATATGTATGAAATATAATTTCAAAAAATCTAATAAAACATGATTTTTATAAAACAATCGGACTGAGTTTGAGTTTCTCTTTCAATCGATGGTCCTCTTTAATTACCATAAGTATGTATTGATAGGATATATTGTAAAAAGAAAATTTTAATAGGTTTCGCAAAGGTCTCCTTCTTTATAAAATTTTTCAAAATCATAATATTCTTCAAAATCTTGTGATAAGGTCAAATATTTGAAAATACCTTTATAATATTTACCTTTCTTGAAAATATGAGAATATTGAAAAAATATGATTTGATTAAATAAAACCCATGATCCATGATGATATCGAGCAATAATTTAGGTGTTATATATCTCAAACAAATACTTATAAGTTATTTTTATGCTAGAAAATGTTTCACAATAATTTGAACATGACTTTGCAAAAATTATTGTAGTATGTACCCAAGAAGGGATACGAATTTCATTTGAGATCCTCCTCATTCAATTTGTAACACACATTATTTGATCTGAAAAATTTATATACAAGGATTTAACAAAAATAATTGACAAATGAACTAACTATGTGTTTAAAGAAGTCATCTAATCCATAAGGATGTCTAAACCGATATCTGATATTATCTATAATGCCCCAACCTTAAAATAGTATATAATCTTGAGTTAAATCAATAATTCAAATTGGGGATATTTTCTGATTTAGAGTTTTACAGGATTTAGCTATAACTAATACATATCTACTTGAATATTACATGTAGACACTACTACTCAATATCCATTTTTTCTTAAAATAAAAATCTTAAAAATAAACATGTCTAGTTCCACATTTTAGATATCATGAATTTTCCTTGATCCCACTGTTGACCATATTACACATTCTGTCTGGTGAAATTTTTTACAAAACATGGGATAAGAAAACAAAGCTCAGTAAGGGATACACAAAGAATAAAAACTGTTAGTTTTTCAAAATAACAACTAAAACCTGAATACATAATCATAAGTAATAATTTTCACCTTTATTAAGTAGTAAATACTCTTCACTAAATAAAATATAACTCTACACCCTTTTGGAACCAAACGATTATCATAAAACCCATAGAAAGCACATATAACATATAAATGTAACATGGGACATAAAAATACTTAGATTGGATAACCATACTGTTGACTTCCACACATATACCAAAATGGAATATCCATACGACTGACATAGATACACAATACATTGGAAGTAATAACGTATCCTCTTGTCTTGGTTTATCACAGCACCACCCATCATTTGGTTTATCACGTAACCACCTGTAAAATTTTTATGTACCATTATAAATAATAAAACAAAAAACAATCACGGAGAAAAGTAAACATTTCCACATTGCAATCACAATATATCATTTGATGATATTGACGTAATCAATGCTTCATGAAATCCATTTTCAAAACAATTCTAATCATTTAATGAAGTGAATTGTAAATCAAAGTGTCCCATACCACTTGGAAACTATTAAAGGTATTTACATTTTAAAATATTAATTTATATATAAATAAATCCTTAAAACCATTTTGAACACACGGACATTAATTACAAATATTTATAAGAATAGATCTTTAATGCTTTTAAAATGATTATTTAGTAAAATAGTCTTGTAACACTTGAGAATCACAAGAGTAAACACAATTCAAGAATAAAATAAAACAAATCATATAATATCATGAGAATAAGTATATTAATGATATAATATTTGAATGTTTAGTATATACACCATATAAAAGTGAATTGGTTCATAACAGAAATAAGTCTCAATGGATTGTAAATTGATACGAAATCCATTATAAAGACGGTATCCATAAAATAATGATAAATAAATTACATCATTATATGTAAAATATATAAATACACTCAATATTATTTGATATTTAGTGTAAATAAGTCAAAGGAAATTCAAACATGTTATATTAAAAAATAAACCAATGACTTAGATAGTCAACTCAATGAATGGAAATTGAGTTAAGATTTCCCTTATGAAATTCATATCAATCAGTTGAGAAATTATCAATGGAGTGATTATGTGTATAAAAATTATACCCACACATATAGATGTCGAAATTACTACATAAAATGATAAATAGTGATTCTACAAATATTATTGTAGTAAAATAATCCACGAAGTATGTGTAAAACCCAATAAAAAGTAAATTGAAATTACAAATTCCCTTACTGATTTGGTAACATATGAAACATACACCCCATGAATGAAGGATCATTCAATTATGATTTAAATACCCAAAAATTTACATATAATACAAAATAAATACAATCATGTTCAGTACATTCACCACTCAAAAGAAAATATTAGAAAATATAGCATGAATCTCATGTGAATAAAAAGTGAGTTTAAAACCACTTACCTCAAGTTCGATTTTTTTGGTATGTTACTTGTTATTAACGAATAATAAACCTATGTTGATTTATACATGATTAAGAATGTTTTTAATTTTTCTTTATTCTTTTTATATAACATATTATCTTTCCACAATAATTAGTTAATTATTTCGTTCATATCAGACATTTTTCCCATGTTCGGATCTTGAGTCAAGAAATGAACATGTTATAATATCAAATTGTCCATGTGGTCAAATATATATTATATCTAGAATCATATTAATGATTTTACTATCATATATATCAAATATATCTTGTATATATATATGTATTTATAATAGTACATAACATTTGGAGATAAGAAATAAAATGCACCATTCATGGAGACTATAAGTCGTATGCATGCACGAACACTACTTTCATTTCTATTTCATATATTAATTGATTGAAAAATTAATGATATGTAGGTATATTATAATGAAATTATAATTTCATATATAATTTCATTAACTCAATCCTTTATATGTCCCACATATGGCATGAATGAATCATACCACTTTGAAGGGGTGGTAGTCCGCACTTCTTCAAATGGAATTATCATATTTACCCATTATAGAAACCATAAAGGTATTATATAACTGAAAAATAAATAAGAAATATAGTATATACATATAATATATATCGAATATAAATAATTTTCTATCATAATGTCCTCCATGAGAGGCGGTTGGATATATTTGAACAATCATCGTTTTTTGAGATAGTAGTTCGTCGTCCATGGAAACAATATGTTCGTATCCATTAGACGGAGGTGTGTGATAGTTTAGTTCCAGTCCTTCTCATAACAACAATCTATTATTTTTTGGATACTGATGTTTCAAGAGAAGAAATTAATAAAGAGATTTTAGGGTGTTGGGAAAGTAAAATCAATGAATAGACTTTAAGATAAGTCATTACCTTTAAATCGGATAACTCCCTTTGGATTGAACCAAAAGGATTATATGAATTTCCTTTTGCCTAAGGGAAGGATTCTAGGAGGAATATAGGAATGTAGAGAGCTTAATTGGGTAGTGTTTGGATAATCCAAGGGTCTTGATATGTGTGAGGAATGGGATAGAAGTGGTGTTGTTTTATAAGGGGGAGGAGGGTATCTTTAGGAATGTTTGAAAATATTATTTTATTATATAATGAGTTTTAGTTTCTAAAGGTCAAAAACTTATTAAAGTAGAAGTAAAGATGATTATTCTTTGATGTAAAATCATCCAATAATAATTTAATAGCTTTTGGATATATTTTTTGTAATCATATTTATTTAAATCATTCAATAATGAGGTAAACACAACATCATTATAGAGTCATAAATAATTTTATTTATTTGATGTCTAAAAGTTATAATGAAAATTTCATGATGTAGTAAATATTTTTATCTTTATAATAAATATTTATAGTCAAAGTGATGACTTATATAAGACAATGTAAAAATTCATTTACAAAACGATATATGTTTATGTCATTTCGTTCTTTACATTAAATCAATTAAAATAAAGTCTCATTATCACTCCCAATTAGCTTCATGGGGTCCTAAAACTGACACAGGGATGACCATGGTGGAACCTATTTCAAACAATTGGATTATGAAACATGTTAGGGCAATTTATTAGTATTTTCATATTATTGGTTTACCCTTATTTACTATATTTACCTTATAACCATGGTAAATAAAATCATTAATGAAGTAAATATTCATAATATCTAATTTTTTTACCTATTTACATAATATGGACCTCTGGATTCCAAACATGGAATCCATTTTTCCAAATTCAAAACACAAATGTGGCTAAAATAAATTTATAATTAATTCTTGTTTTTAAGACAAAAAGATTTGTTAAGAAAAAAAATCAACAGATTGACACTTGTTTATGTCCAATTTTAAAGTTTAGTTACTTCCAATGAACAACATTGGATTAAATTGTAAATATATAACGTAATTAAAAATAAACCCATCTAAAAAGATAATCTATCCATATAAATAAATTTTATTAAAAGATAGTATTAAATTAAAATACAATATTTTTGACTCTTCATTAAAAAATGAACATTATTAGAAAAACACAAAAAAAATCACACAAAAGGAAATTTCGATGATCTGATTCTAAAGGAGAATTTTATTTTGAAAAATAGAACTAGTAAAAGTGAAAATAATAATTTAAAATGGTTCTCTATTGAAAGGCGGTAAATTGACCTTCTAAAAAAATTTAGATTATTTATGATTAAAGTTGGATTCATTCACACAATAAGCCTTTAAAATTTATTGTATAACTGTAAAAACATTTAGCAATCATATATAATCATATTGTTGTTATTTCTTTTCATTCCATACAATACAATGACTAGTCGTTAACTTCCATTTAAATTAGTAATATTATTATATTATTTTTCGGTATAACTCAACATTGTGTGAAACATAAGTTTTCAAATAAATTCATTGTTATTTATTATGTATTCCATCGAACATAGCATCCCATTTAATGTAAATTTTATATTTAATTTTTAAATATTAATAAATATGAAAATTTTCATTTTCCTTATTTACCTGGGATGTTACATGGGTGATGAGGAATAATTGGTATAGAATTTGAAAACTATGTATAGTGAGTGAAAATGTTATAATAAATACATGGGTATTATTATGTAATAATTTTACATAAGTATATTAAAGTTAAAATTTAAATGCCTAATGGTATGTAAGAGATGTGGTATTTCTATTTGATTTTGTATGTGTTGACTATATAAAATTCAGTAAAATTTATTAGATTAAAATAAAAAAATATATATTTGTTTATCACCAGATCCATTAGTTCTGGTTTGGGTAAATTATACTCACATAATTTGGGAATAATATTTTCCACATTATACGTGTTAAGATAATAATTTTAAATAATATATTAATAAAAAACTGGAGAAAATAGTGTCAAGATCTTGAAGTTTATAAACTGTTAAGATGGATGAATATATTTTGGCTTACATAACTGCTTTTAATTCCCATATAGTTATTTATAATTAATTAATTCTATTTTTACAACATTTCATCTACTTATAGTGTTGTTTAACACATCCTATTTCATAGTGACATGAATTGAATATGTTTTTAGTTAATATTGTGAATGATGGGTATTATAGATTATTGAATTGGATGAAATTAAAATTGGATTGTATAATAACACCTATATTTAATATATGAGAAAAAAAAACCATTAATCTACAATTCAATAAAATATTATTCCTAACTTCTAGAGAGTCTTTCCTTTAAATTATTTTATTAATAATTTTCTTTGTTAACTAAATACCATGTTTTCTTAATTCTTCATTATTTTGAGTGTATATTTCAATGTATTATTAAATTTATCATGAGAGGTGAATAAACCATTACTATAATACGTTTCAAATGTAATAAACTACATTAATTAAAAACAAAGGGGCTTGGTTGTTATCTAATTTTGTAATTGTGGATAATCCTATGAGTCTAGAAGAATACTATAAATAAATTTATTAATGGGAGTCAACCAATATTCTTTTTTTCATATCCTTGTATTAAAATAAATCATCTTGATTGTCTTACATGTGTGTTTGGTTCAATTTTATGTAAATATTGGACTTTTTGAAAAATTAATCATATGAAAATATTTTATTATAGTGGAATGTTTCGTCACTTCTCTTACATTGACCACATTCACTATCATGTTAATTATTTTATATTTTTCAATAACATCGTCCCTAATGTGGTCGATCTATCCATTTTATGGATTTAGTCCTCATACCATGTTTATTGGTTCGATGTCATGGTGTGATCGGTCCAGCACTTGTCAAATTTTCATGTAAATTTTATTTATGTGGTAGATGGATTCATTGAATGACTAAACATAATATGTTCCTCTAACAATCGATAAACATACCACACAACCCCCACTTTGAGTACATTTTTTATATGTGGCCTCTTGAAAATTTCACATGTATTTATATAGCCCCTTGGTTTTTAAATATATGGATGATCATTATTTCTTACATTTGATCTAACACTATTCAGGTTCTCAATTTTTGTCTAATAAAATTCATATACTCAGTTTTCAATTTTTATTACAGTCAATAATATTTTTCCATATAGTATCTTGTACCTATATTGTCAACTGACATGCCATAATAGGGTAAAACTAATTTTAAATGTTTTTCATCAGCATGACCATTTCTTTTTATGTAGAGTCATTTTGATATTAAATTATATTATTGATATTTCCCTTTATCTTATAATAATATTTTATAACATATACAGTTTTGAGTTTCATGGTGTCATGACCCCCTCCTACTAAATATTCCCCTCCTGAGATGGCAATTGTCAAAGGGAGATAATGACCCCCGAGTCCCACCTCCAGTAGGCCCCAGGTTGGCGACTAGCGCCAAGTGTATGAGTTTTCACAAATATGGGAGGCATTACCCTTTTTATTTTTAAGGATCGGGAAATAGGGAAAGTCAACCACCAAAAGGAAAAAGATCAAGTGTATAGAAATAAACCCAAACCATTCCAACATGCATGTTTAAACAATTTTATAACATGGTACAAGTACAAGAAAGCTAAAAGAACAATACCAAAAGAAAACAAAGGTACATCAACAGCAACAACTCTGACTGTCTGACAAGTAGGGTCCCGCAAGGCCCTGGTAGTCCTCCTGGAAACCTAAAAGTAAACGTAGGGTGAGCATACAAGTACACTCAGTAGGGAAACCTAAAGCTCTCGTGTATAAGTGGGGAGACATTCTAATGTCCCATGAGAACAACAGAAGAACCTAACAAGGAAATCTATCCACCCAACCTCACCAGCCACACTCACCCAAACACAATCACAACAGGTAGTAGTAGTATAAGAACAAGAGTATTGGGTACCCCGCACCATTTCCCATTGGTTAGCTGAACGTCCTGACGCTGTCACACTCTCGCCGTCCGCACACACTTGAGCCTCACCACCACGTATCCCACCTGCACACACCTGGGCCTCACAACCACGTATCATGCCCCCACACACATGGGCCTCACAACCACAACCACATCCTCGCCCGAAGACACCTGTGCCTCACTACCACAACCACATCCCCGCTCGAAGACACCTGGGCCTCATCCCGAAGATTCTTGGGAATAGTAATAGTAACAGAACTCTCTCCCGAAGACACCTGGGCCTGAAATCGAAACCTACCTGAAGAGTCTTAGGTGTAAGGTCGCCTCAAGCCATTATAGCCTATAAGCCTGCCCGAAGAGTCTTGGGCCTAACCACCCCAATCGAAACCTACCCGAAGAGTCTTGGGTGTAAGGTCACCTCAAGCCATCATAGCCTAGGGGAGAAATAGTAGGAAAGAGCTAGTAACTATGGAAAAACACCCTCTCCCATGAAATGGGAATGTTCAGCACTATGTGCTCAACATGGGTGCAGTGCGATAAAACACAAAAGATACAGATATATATATATAGCAACCACTCAGCCCAACCTATGGCTTCTAAAAAGAGAAACTGAGCACGTGCCTCTTCACTACTACCACGAAGCATGCACCCAATAAACAACCACAACCCCATTAAGGTTTTCACGTTTCAGTAGAAATTATCTTATTTAGTTCCTTAACTACTGGGAAACTATCCACAACCAACCACTTCAAACGTTCTTAAAACATATCCCTGCCATCCACAAAGCAAGTTAGGAAAACACAGCAACACGGCAAGTCCCTTCTTATTAACCAACCAACCCATTAATTATTATTTCTGTTTCATTACCACGCCCCATCATTCATTAACTCTTCCAAATTTATTATTTATTAAACACAACCCATAGTCCGTTCACATTTAAACCCATCCCTACGGCCCCGCTGCCAACCGCCATAACAACAACCACACCAAAACCACACATCATCATCCCTTTAATACCATTTATTGCAGCCCCACTTCCCATCACCATTAAAAATTCACACCTTCCCACAACCAAGTCAATCGCAGCACCGCTGCTCACCCAAACCACAACAGCCCACAAAACACCCCCAACACAAAGCCATGTAACTAAGGCAACATCCACATGTTCTTTATTACATTTTGATTAACCGGGGTGACCACACAAGGGTTCCAGATTTTCATTAAACATCCAACTTTATGTGATTAATCAATTTCCACATTCAACAAAGTTCCACTCACAAAAACAGTCTAGAAAGATAGGGAAACATTAAATTGCGCAAGCAAAGGCCCCCAATGAACCTGATTTTTAGTAGGCATAAGCCTATTCATTTCACAGTATCATATCACATGATATAAAAGGTAATGTAACAGCAATCACAAACATCCCATCCCCCGTTAAATAAGCCAGTTATTATCTTCATTAAACTAGTTCAAAAGTGTTTCACATAAACAAGAAAACACCCACCCCACATGATGCACAAATTAGAGAGAAGAAGGTAAAATCCCTACTGAGTATACTTTTATGCTCACCCTACGTTTACGTTCAGGATTCCAGGAGGACTACCAGGGTCGTGCGGGACCCTACTAGTCGGACAGTTGGAGTTGCTGTTGTTTCTGTACCTTTGTTTTCTTTTTGTATTGTACTTTGAGATTTATTTTACTTGTACCTTGTTATACAGTTGTTTAAACATGCATGTGGGAATGGTTTTGGTTTATTTCTATACACTTTCTCTTTTTCCTTTTGGTAGTTGACTTGTCCTATTTCCCGATCCTTAAAAATAAAAAGGGTAATGCCTCCCATATTTGTGAAAACTCATACCCTTGGTGCTAGTCACCAACCCGGTGCCTACTAGAGGCAGGACTCGAGGGTTCATTATCTCCCTTTCACCATTGCCATCTCAGGAGGGGCATCTTGGTGGGATGGGGTCATGATAGAATGGTATCAGAGGTGATGGTTGAGAGATATGATGGAGTCTGGATTAAGGCACAGTGAGGATGGCATGCGATGGTAGGGCAACAGTGTTAGTCAATCTTGGTGTGTGACATAGGCCAGGGAAGACCGGCTAGGTCACGGGATTTTAGGGCCCCCCATGATCCGATGAAAGGACTGTAATCCTACCGAACTACCATGTGAGACTACATTGATTGCAGGGTAGAGACCCTAAAGATGGTACATGCATCATCATGATTGTGTTTTACGTGATTTGGGTGTTCTGAGAAAGAAATTGAAATAAAATGATGAATAAAACCTTTAGTTTTTCCTTACTGCATGGGATTAGGCGATCCTTGTTTACCATACAGCTATGGCACCTGGACGTCGTCCCCGGGTGGCTCAGACGGCCGAGGCCCAACATATTCAGGCAGTCGATCAGTGGAGGATTGACCGAGAGGAGGAATATAGTCAGTGGTAGAATACACTCCGTTCTTTCCAGCGGCAGACCCTCAAGACGTACGAGGGTAGTACTTCGGATACGGAGACAGAGGGGTGGCTTGAGGATCTAGGGATTGGTTTCACCTTGATCCGTGCTCTGAGGGAGTACTGGGTTCCCCTAACAGTCAGTCAACTGAGTGGTGCGGTGTGACAATGGTGGATGCTCTACCTCGGAGAGAGGATAGAGGCAGTGGTTCCATGGGCTGACTTTGAGAATAAATTCCAAGAGTAATTCCTTTCTTCCATGATCAAGGTGGAGAAGTGGAAAGAGATACTCTCCCTTCAGCAGGGGAGTATGTTGGTACGAGAGTTGGGGATCGTGTTCAAGGATGTCCTGCGCTTTGCTCTGGATCTCTTTCCAGATGAGGAGTCTCGGGTGAGACGTTTGGAGGAGGCGCTTCGTCCTTCACTCTAGTATGTTGTCACCCCCTTCACCCTTCCAACATATGTAGTGGTGCAGAAGAAGGTAGAGGTCATAGAGACGATTCACTCACTAGGAGGTGCACTGCGAGAGGTGTTTCAGCCAGGTTCATCGAAGTTGAAGGTAGTCAGAAGCAGGTCTCCTGCGACAGGACCTTCCAAGTTCAGGCCAGTGGGGAGCAGGCCCTAGCAGTTCCAGTTCAGATCTTCGGGTCCTCGTCCCATTTCCACGAGGCTAGGACCGAGGTGTTTTTTCTTGTGGTGGTTTCAGGCACGTTCAGAGTCGGTGCCCGACCCGAGCCCCATATAGTGGTGGTGGGAAGGTTCAGCACCCACCGCAGCAACACCAGTTTCCAGTGAGGCCCTTCCAGCAGCAGCAGGACCATGCTCCTCTGAGGGCAGACATGGCGGCAGGAGGCCGACCTCAGGGACCTCGACCATGGTTTGGTCGGGGAAGTGGACGACATCAGAGAGGAAGAGGAGCTGGGTGTGGACAGTTTCACGCAGCAGAGTTGGCATCTGCAGTGGGACCAGATGTGGTACAAGGTACGATTTATTTGTTCAGCACTCTTGTTTCTGCTTTGTTCGATTCGGGAGCCTCGCACTCTTTTGTTCCACCTAGTCTAGCCCATTATTTGGGATTAGACGTAGAGAGACTTTCTGTTCCACTGGTACTGAGTACACCAGTTGGGGGCCAGACCAACGTATCTTGTGTTTGATGGTGATGTTGGATGACATTGGGACCACATCGATCTATTGGAGACCTTCTTCTGTTACAGATGCTGCCAAAAGATGTCCTCCGAGGCATCGACTGGTTGTTTTCTGTCAGTGCCATTATCTAATGCTTCCGGAGAAGAGTCGTGTTCTCCGACGTGGATGGGCGACGTGTATCTTTTGTTGGCGAGAGGAGCTATCAGGCAGGAAGCCATCATGTGGAGCCTCTCATTTCCATGTTGAGCGGGTTATCGGTGGTTCCAGCTGATACAGAGATGATGGATGTCCCAGAAGTTGTTGGGGAGTTCCTTGATGTTTTTCCTGAGGAGGTTGTGACTCTACCCCCTGATGAGACGTTGAATTTGGGATATACTTACAGCCTGGTGCCTGTCTGATTTCGATGGCCCCTTATCGAATGGCACCTTCGGAGTTGCAGGAGTTGCAGATTCAGATTGACGATCTGATGGAGAAGGGTTTTGTTCGACCTAGTGTGTCGCCATGGGGTGCTCCGGTTTTGTTCGTGAAGAAGACAGATGGTGGTCTCAGGCTATGCATAGACTACCAAAGGCTGAACCAGGTAACGGTCAAGAACCATTACCCCTTTTCAAGGATAGATGATCTCTTCGACCAGCTGAGGGGAGCATGTTGGTTTTCTATGATTGATCTACGATCGGGATATCATCAGCTAAGGGTGAAGGACAGCGACATCTCGAGGACAGCTTTCAGGTGCGGGTATGGGCACTTCGAGTTTGTAGTGATGCCTTTTGGAGTTACGAATGCACCAGCTATGTTCATGGGACTTATTAACTTTGTCTTCTGAGAGTTTCTAGACTGTTTCGTCATTGTGTTTGTCAATGAAATTCTGATCTACTCAAGATCAGAGGAGGATCACATTGAGCATATCCGGGAAGTCATGGAAGTCCTTCGACACCACTATCTTTATAGGAAATTGTCAAAGTGTAAGTTCTTGACACAAGAAGTACACTTCCTTGGGCACGTGGTGTCTCATCATGGAGTATCGGTGGACCCGTCGAAGGTGGAGTCAGTTGCTTCTTGGGAAGCACCCAAGAGTGTAGCAGAAGTTTGTAGTTTCCTGGGGTTGGCAGGTTACTATCGAAGGTTTGTTTCGGACTTCTCTCGAGTTGCTTCTCCATTGATAGCTTCGACTAGGAAGAACCAGGTATTCCTATTGAGTAATCAATGCCAGAATGCTTTTGAAAACCTGAAGGAGAAGCTAGTTAGTGCTCCCATTCTTAGGTTTCCAGAGGAGGGGTTGTTGTATGAAGTGTTTTTTGATGCTTCTGGCCTTGTTCTGGGGTGCGTGCTAATGCAGAAGAAGGGCGTGATTTGTTATGGGTCTAGGAAGTTGTGCCCTCACGAGCGTAATTATGCCACCCATGACCTGGAGCATGCAGCAGTAGTGTTCGCATTGAAGTTGTGGCGACATTACCTCTTTGGGGAGCACTTTGTGGTCTTCTCAGATCACATGAGCCTGCGTTATATCTTCTCCCAGCGTGACCAGAACTTACTGCAGCGGAGATGGGTCGAGTTTCTCCAAGACTATGAATTTGAGATCTCTTACACTTAAGGTAACTGAAACGTTGTGGCTAATGTCTTGAGCAGGAAGTCACATAAGGAAGTGGTTCAGGAATCCGCTGATGCTTGGAAGGCGATGGGAGAATTGGCTGCCCTGCACTTAGATGCAAGGGAAGAAGGTGTTAGAGGCTGTTTGTTCCAGATGATGGTGCAATCCTCCTTGTCGCAGAAGGTGGAAGAGTCTTAGTGGGGGGACTCCGATGCAGAGGTGATGCGGGATCGTGTCGATCAGGGGAATGCTCTAGATGGATGCTCAGAGGACAGCTGACATCGGATGCTTTTCCAGGGAAGGTTGTTTGTTCTGAAGGCAATGAGTGAGGGATTTCTCCGTGATTTCCATATCTCAGCCTTGGCGGTACATCCAGGAGTTTAAAAAATGTAACGAGGCCTGGGGGATCAGTTTTGGTGGCCTGGGGTGAAACGAGATGTGGCGGAGTTTGTGGGTAAGTGCCTAGTGTGTCATCAAGTGAAAGATGAACACCGTGTTCTCGGTGGTTTGTTTCATCCTTCTGATGTCCCCGAATGGAAGTGGGATGACATCTCAATGGACTTCGTCACAGGACTACCCAGATCTCAGGGTGCTTATGATGATATATGGGTAGTGGTGGATCGTCTGACGAAATCAGCTCACTTCTTAGAAATCAAGGAGTTTGGCCCGGTGAGTGCCTTAGCACAAGGGTACATAGATGAGGTGGTGTGTTTTCATGGAGTTACAAGGACTATCATCTCAGATCGGGATACTTGGTTTAACTCACGAGTCTGGTGGGGGTTACAGAATGCTTTTGGCACCCAGCTACGCCTTAGCACTGCTTTCCACCCCCAGACCGATGGGCAGACAAAGCAGACTATCCAGACGTTGGAGGACATGCTGCGAGCATGCGTTCTGGATTTCAGAGGATCATGGGTACGACACTTGCCTTTAGTAGAGTTTGCCTATAACAACAGCTTCCACTCTACTATTGGCATGGCACTGTTTAAGGCTTTGTATGGAATGCCATGTAGTTCACCAATTTGCTGGGCATAGGTTGGTGAGACAGGTTCTCTTGGGCCAGAGGTAGTACAGAGCACCACGGAGAAAGTCCAGCTTGTGCGTGAGAGGATGAAGGCGGCTCAGGACCGACAAAAGTCTTATGGTGATCTTCAGAGGAGGCCCTTGGAGTTCGAGGTGGGAGACCATGTGTTCTTGGAGGTTTCCCCTCGACGGGGGCAGTAGAGGTTTGGGAAAGGGAGCAAGCTCTCACCCAGGTTCATCAGACCTTTTGAGGTGTTGAGGCGAGTTGGCGAGGTGGCATATCAGCTGGCCCTGCCACCTTAGATGGAGAAAGTCCATGACGTCTTCCACGTCTCCCAGCTTTATTGGTACATACACGATGACTCTCACGATATCGACTAGGGAGAGTTAGATATGGGAGACGACGCGACCTTCGAGGAGCGACCAGTCAGAATCGAGGATAGCAAAGAGAAGGTGCTCTGTGGACGAACCATTCCCTTGGTTCGTGTGTTGTGGAGGCATGGTTGTCTCGAGGAGAGCACTTGGGAGCGGGAGACCCAGATGTGCGCTCAGTACCCGGAGTTTTTTTGACTTGTGTTTTTCCCTTGTTCTTATGAACTTTGTGTTGATGTTGTACTCCCTGCCCTTGTTATATGGAATACTTGGCTTGTCAGTTGTGAGACATTTTGTTTCTTTGTTCCTCGGTAATGTGTAACAGTCCGGATGTGTGGGAAAGGGAAAAACATGAACCTTAATCGAGACGCATTAATGTGGATGTGATTGAACCTGTGCATGAGAGTCAGTGCCGCCTACAGCGGATAATATCTCGACATAGGTGAAGGAATTTCCCAAACCCACGTGTTCGGGCAGTGTGTTGGTTGTGTGGTGTTGGGGTTAGTGCGAGTTAAAAATTCCTAATGTGTGAAAGTGGGAAGACCCAATTCTTAATCGAGAAGCATTAATGAGGATGTGATTAAACCCGTTCAGGCGAGTCAGTGCTGCCTAAAGAGGATAATATCTCGACATTGGAGAAGGAATTTCTAATACTTATGATTATGGTTGTTGGTTGGGTTCCTATTATAATGAGAACCCTAAGAGGTATCTTTTTTGGGTTCCTCTGGGTTGGTTTTTGAATTCTCGGGGACGACAATGTTTTTAGTGGTATCCGATGTAATGGCACGGACCTCTCCGGCCCTTTCCTTTGTCAAAAAGAAGTTCAAGAAGTGTTCTAGAGGGAAAAATATACTTTTTACACACTTTCAAGAATTTTGAAACTACACGTCGTGTAGTTTGAGTACACGCCATGTAACCCCTTGCCGGGTATACCCCGTGTTGTAGACTGTGTCCTTGCCGTGTGAAATAAATGGGTGCACGCCTTGTGACCAGTTCTACACGCTGTGTAGACCTTCCCCGCGTACGCGTTACCAGTCAATGGTCGTGTACCATGATGAAGTTGTTTCCTTACCGTGTGCAATAAATGAGTACACGCCGTGTGTCTAAACTACACATCGTGTAGTCCCTCCCCGCGTATGCGTTACCCTCAAACCGTGTGTTGACCAGTCATCAGCTGCGGAGCCGCGTTGGAGGCCGCGTGGAGACCGTGTGAAAACGGCCAAGTACACGCCGTGTACCATAAGTACACGCCATGTACTTTTTCTTTTCATGCCTATAAAGGGATGGTTCCCCTCCTCCTTTCAACTCACACCTCTCCTCCCCTCTCCTCTGAGCAATGCCCTCTTAAGAGACTCGAAGGATCTTTCTTCCATAACTTTTCCGTCTGAGCTCCGATTTACGATCCGTCAGTGGCCACGGGATCGTAACGACGTGGCAGAACTTCCGAGCCTGGGTCCGTTGTTTTTTTCTTCGGCCTTTTCTTTCCGACTTCCACCCGAGGATGTTCTGCTGGGACCCGATAGAAGGGACGGACGCTGACGGACGTCTTCTAAAGTTGATCCGGGGGAGCATTGTGACCAGAACCTGTTGAGGTAAGGATTTTAACTTCGTCTCTCTAATTTGTGCATCATGCAGGGTGGGTGTTCTCTTGTTTATGTGAAACACTTTTGAACCAGTTTAATGAAGATAATAACTGACTTATTTATCGGGGATGGGAAGTTAGTGATTGCTGTTACTTTACCTTTAATATCATGTGATATTATGCTGTAAAATGAATAGGCTTATGCCTACAAAAAATCACGATCGTTGGGGGCCTTTGCTTGCGCAATTAAATGATTCCCTATCTTTCTAGATCATTTTTGTGAGTGTAACTTTGTTGAATGTGGAAATTGGTTAATCACGTAAAGTTGGCTCTTTAATGAAAATCTGGAACCCTTGTGTGGTCACCCCGATTAAACAAAATGGAATAAAGAACATGTGGATGTTGTCTTGGTTACGTGGCTTTGTGTTGGGGGTGTCTTGTGGGCAGTTGTGGTATGGGTGAGCCGCGGGGATGCGGTTGACTTGGTTGTGGGAAGGTGTGAATGTTTAATGGTGATGGGTAGCGGGGCTGCAATAAATGGTATTCAAGGGATGATGATGTGTGGTTTCGGTGCGGTTATGGTTATGGCGGTTGGTAGCGGGGCCGCATGGATGGGTTTAAATTTGAACAGACTATGGGTTGTGTTTAATAAATAAAAAATTTGGAAGAGTTAATGAATGATGGGGCTTGGTAATGAAACAGAAATAATAATCAATGGGTTGGTTTGTTAATAAGAAGGGACTTGCCGTGTTGCTTTGTTTTCCTAACTTGCTTTGTAAATGGCAGGGATATGTTTTATGAACGTTCGAATTGGTTGGTTGTGGATAGTTTCCCAGTAGTTAAGGAACTAAATAAGCTAATTTCTGCTGAAACGTGAAAACCTTAATGGGGTTGGGGTTGTTTCTTGGGTGCATTCTTCGTGGTAGTAGTGTCGAGGCACGTGCTCAGTTTCTCTTTTTAGAATCCATAGGTTGGGCTGAGTGGTTGCTATATATATATATATCTTTATCTTTTGTGTTTTATCGCATCGCACCCATGATGAGAACATAGTGTCGAATAGTCCCATTTCATGGGTGAGGGTGTTTTCCCATAGTTACTAGCTCCTTCCTGCTCCTTCTCCCCTAGGTTGTGATGGCTTGAGGCGACCTTACACACAAGACTCTTCGGGTAGGTTTCGATTGGAGTGATTAGGCCCAAGACTCTTCGGGCAGGCTTATATGCTATAATGTCTTGAGGCGACCTTACACCTAAGACTCTTCGGGTAGGTTTCGATTTCAGGCCCAGATATCTTCGTGAGAGAGTTCTGTTACTATTATTGTTCCCAAGAATCTTCGTGATGAGTCCCAGGTGTCTTCGGGCGGGGATGTGGTTGTGGTTGTGAGGCCAAGGTGTGTGCAGGTGGGATACATGGTTGTGAGGCCTAGGTGTGTGCGGGCAGGATACATGGTGGTGAGGCCCAGGTGTGTGCGGGCGGAGAGAGTGTGATAGTTAGGACGTTTAGCTAACCAATGGGAAATGGTGCGGGGTACCCAATACTCTTGTTCTTATACTACTACTACCTGTTGTGATTGTGTTTGGGTGAGTGTGGCTGGTGAGGTTGGGAGGATATATTTCCTTGTTAGGTTCTTCTGTTGTTCTCACGGGACATTAGGATGTCTCCCCACTTGTGTACGAGATCTTTAGGTTTCCCTACTGAGTATACTTGTATTCTCACCCTACGTTTACTTTCAGGTTTCCAGGAGGACTACCAGGGCCATGCGGGACCCTACTAGTCGAACAGTTGGAGTTGTTGCTGTTGCTGTACCTTTGTTTTCTTTTGGTATTGTACATTGAGATTTCTTGAACTTGTACCTTGTTATAAAATTGTTTAAATATGCATGTGGGAATGGTTTGGGTTTATTTCTATACACTTGATCTTTTTCCTTTTGGTGGTTGACTTGTCTTATTTCCTGATCCTTAAAAATAAAAAGGGTAATGTCTCCGATATTTGTGAAAACTCATACCCTTGGTGCTCGTCGCCAACCTGGGGCCTACTGGAGGCTGGACTCGGGGGTCATTATCTCCCTTTCACCATTTCCAGCTCAGGAGGGGCATCTTTGGTGGGAGGGGGTCGTGAGACATGGTTCATAGGTTATCCTTTTTAGAGTTAAATTATGCCTTATTTTTAATGGAAATGTGGTTCTAAATACATGATCTTAATGGATAAAACATTACAAAATAAACACCACTAGTTTCAGAATCATTTGGGAAATTAAAATTCATTATTATTATCATATATTATTCTAATGTATCCATAACTACCATTATAATGACTTTACTGAAGGAAAATTTTGACTTTAAAAATTTAATAAGCATGAATGAAAATTCTTTTTGAATTAGGGGATTTTTAATTTTAAATATAGCTAATAAATTATTTTTACTCAATGGAAATGTGAATTAATTATGTGAAGGTTCCTTATATTTTATCCCCAAATCGATTGAATCAATATCTCTATGATTGGGTGTTTATATTTATTTTATCAAAACTGTGGACATTGATTTTGATGAATATTGTAAATCATTCTTTAAAACATTAAAATGCCTTTGGATTCATAATATTATTTTATAATATATAAAATAATAAAAATTATAAATCTATGAGTAGTAAAAAAAATTTATTTATCCACTATTATGATATAAATAGTGTGATTTTTGATTATTGTCGTGATGATTTGATATTATTAGAGAATATATTACATGATCATTCTTGCCACCATGATTTGTGAATTATCACAACATTTTCCCCTTATATTATTCTTATTATTTTTTAATGATCCAACATGTTATTATTCATTATTTTTTGAAAATATTGGTGTAAAATTACACAAAGTTATATTAATTGATCGTAACCATGCATAATTTTTTACACATTCAACCCCCAAATTAATTTTTATATTTCTTCTTCTTGAGTTTAAATTTAACTAAACTGTGGGAATAATATTTTATAAAAATTAACTTAAATGTTAATTTTTTAACAGTGAGGTTATTAAACATTCTTGATTTCAAACCAATTTATTTTTGGATCACATTTATATTATGCATATGAAATTTTATATCAATATCAAGAAATTTTGTTTTATATTTATAAAAAAATTTATTTATAACATTTTGAATCGAATTTGAAAATTTTATTCTATTCATTAAAATGGTTTGTAAAATGAAAATGAAAACCCTGTATGAACTTATTTATCTTAATACATTATCATTGTATGGGTCTTCTATTGTATACGTTCTAGTAATTTATTCCTAGTAATAAATTTTATGTCAGTATTATTGTGATTTCTTAAATATTTGTGTCTATTCACCATTAGGTATATAAATGATTTAATGTTTCATTTGATTAAATTTTAATTTATATTTAATCCTCTGGAATGAATTTATCAATATTTTTTTTAAGAAAACCCAACTCTATAAAAATCGACATGTTATAATGAAATAAAATTACTTTTCTCTATAAAAGAGTATATGAGGAGAGCCGCTTCCAAAATCCTACCCATATATAAATATACCTTTTCACAATTGAATTTATTTCTATCCATATATTTTTTAAAATGGATCCTTCATGAGGATAAGTATTATAGTTTTAAGGAATGTGATGTGGAAATATTTGGATATATTTTTACACATCTTAACTGAGTATTATTTTCTTTTTTTAGAAAAAATAGTACTTTAAATAGTCTAATGTATAATAATGTCCATTCTATTATTAAATATTAAATTCATGAAATATCTAGATAAAAAGTGGTGTATTGTTGATAAAATGACAATATGTTATTTGGAATTCATATTTTATTGGAAAATATTCGTTTTCTATCATTGATACTGAAATTTATTCATCTTAAATTCGATATCATCCTATATAAATATTAAATCATGTAATAGATTTATATTTAGCAAATTTTATACATAAACATATAACCTACTAAGCCATAATTTACTAATTGGTAAATTGACATTGAATGTCGATATGATATTTAAAAATAATTATTTCATATATTCACATATATATTATATAAGAATGTTTAAGGTCAAATAAATCCTTGGATATTTTCATAGTCCATCACAATATGCTATAATAGATTCATGTGGGTTTACTATAGTATTATGGTGTCATTTTTTCTGTCATGATAGGATCGTGATGGTAAGTGACGTGATCATTATGTGAAATTAAAATAGACATACATGAGATAGATGCCTAATAGATCAAGCATAGGAATATCTTTAATAAATAATTTTTAATGAAGGAAATTATTAATTTACAAAAGGATTAATATCATTGAAGAGTGTAATTTTAGGGAAACACACTCTATAATATCAACAGATCGTAAATATATTGCTCAAAACTAAATTGAAAGTATCATCCATTAGAATCAAGTGCTAGAGGTAGATCTTCATGATATATAATATACCTCTTCCTCAATATTATAACTTTATATTATTTATTTTAATGAAATTATTTAATAAATGAAATTAAATAATTTTAATAACCTATACTATTTTGGGGAATGATATTTATATTTTTATATATTTTCCTTATTTTTAGTTGTACATACTTTAATATCTCTATATTATTCATTATTTTATGTGGTTTCAATTTCAAAACATTAAGTGTAATTGAGGAATGGTCAAAATAATATACAATGAAAATATTCAATTCATCCGATAATCTATCTTAAAATTAATTTCCCCTTGGTTGTAAGACCCCATGATCAAATAAACAGATTCCCAGTGAATCTTATTCAAGCCATTTTATGAATGAACAAACTCTATATTTAGGAAACTATAAAATTATATCAATCACATCTTAGCTATTTGACAGAACTATCCAACCACTTTTATCTAGTTTTTATGTTTTTTCGTAAGCTTGATTGAGTAGAAAAAATTATATAAACCATCCAGTCATGTTCTTTTTTGACATTACTTAATTTTATTGATTACCTGTCAATTTTTTGGAACACATATCATTTTATAAAAAAAATATTATTTTACTCACCCACCTACTATTTTCAAAATTGTTATTACATTAAATCCTTATTGATTGTTGACTATAATGCAATTATTTATAATAAAAAACACACAATAACATCCCTATAAAAGTGAACCGATTCACAAACAATAATTGTTTTCTATTGGACATAAATAATTTTTTTGAGTTTATTAAAAATATTTTTTGTGGTAAAATAAGAATATTATATATGACAACCTTCATGCTGGTGATTGCATTGTATTTAGTTTGTTGAAATAATATGCTTCCATTGATATACCCATTCTTGTTTATTCTTTTACTAACATAAAATGTGATGTATGTCCATAGAATAACAACCACTACATATTGGTGAGAAAAATATCAATCATACATGGGAAAAATGTTACCATATACAATGATAATTTATTATTGACATTATTGCATATAATAAATGCGTGTTAATTAGTTTTTAGAGTAATAATTATAGTTAAATTCACTGAATATGAATATAGATACATATTTGAAACATATTTATTTGATTATAAGTCATAAAAACTAATTCCTTCCCAAGTGTTGCTCACATCCCAACCAATTATAATATTTGGTGTTAGTGTATATTTCATGCCTCTAATTAAATTATCTAAAATCAAATCATATGAATATATGATGATCTGAGTTTTAATATCAAAAATATTTATATATTTCTACTTTCAAAAAATCATGTGATATCAATATTATTGAAAACATAATTGAGTTTTATTATAATATATCGATGAACATGAGGAGGACAGATGCAATGAAATTTAGAATATCATTGTTAAGGAATGAATAACATGATGAATCTATATGAACCAAAGGTAAAAATAGTTTAGATAATCATATAATATCTATTGGTTAGAACTATATTACTGTAGAATTTGATGAAAAGATATCTCACTTATTCATTGAGTGAATTTTTTAAAAAAATTTGTAATACTGAAGATGAAGAATATGTATATATGGATTAATCTATAAGTGGGAATATATATAATATTCTTTCCATAGTTATTTCCATTATTAATATGATGAATAGAAAATTGATTTTTTAAATATTTTCCCATATAAGAAAAAAACAAAAATGGGAATGATAAAATTATTATAATTTCACAGGATGAATAAATTAGTTTTTTAATGAATATGTTTTATAGATTAAAAAACTGTAACAAATATTTGTGTAAATATTAGATGTTTATTAAAAGAGATAATTGAGTTTTATGATTTTTTTCAAAATTTAATGAAATATATTGAATGAATTGTTCTAATTTATGTCACCAACTCCAAAAATTTAGGATCGATAAGAATTATAAATTATGATTTTTAAGAAAGGATATCATAATTTTAGAATGACTAGATTAATAAAATACCTCACGTTTATTTTTATGCACATAGTATTTATAATCTGAACTCTAAATATTGTTATCCAGATAATTAAAAGTAATATAAATGAAATTATATGGAACTCTCCCTATCAATACACATGTCATTAGTAATGCTATAAAATACCATCCAACCATCTTGATGAAGACGTAGCTAGCATAAAAATACTTAATGTACCAATATTTTTTATTAATGTAAAATTTTCATGGAAATTTATCTTGTGTAATGAAATTTCTGCACATCATAATTGAACTAAATATGGAAATGATATTTATTTCAATTGAGTAAAATTATCCTTACCATATTTTTTTGTGAACCCAAAATGAAAACATCAGTCATCTCATTGATCACATGTACATCATAATTAGAAAAGGGGAATTATTATTTTATATGGATAGTCAGATGGGTCTCACTCTATACTATTCATCTTTCCTAGCATTGAAGGTCACCATTCAACTGAAAAGGTGGTTCCCCACATTTATATACTAATTTATTATCAACAATAATTTGGTTTAAAATGAATTTATTGTTATGGGTGTGGAACTTTATATATTATTTTTATCCTGAAATAAGTTGGTGAGTTTAACTCATCAAGATATAGTGTCTTTTTTCATTGAAATGATAATGATCAAATGAAAATAAATATTTGGGAAATTTTTTTTTGGAAGCAATAAATACATCCAATGATTATATTTTTCCTATTTTATTTAAATGAAATATAATTTCCAACTGATAATTCAATCCACAAATGTGTTGTGTAGATAATCTCTTATTTTCGTAACTATAAAAAAAATTAAACAGATTTGGAGGATAAAATTTTCATAGAAGTTGAGTGGATATTTTTTTTATATTTGTTCTGAAGGAAATTTGGATATCATCACCAATATGGGAGCATTCATGAAATTAATCCCATATTTTTTCTATAGTGAGTTTTCTTCCACAAGTGATCC
Source organism: Viscum album (assembly GCA_963277665.1). Taxonomy (NCBI): domain Eukaryota; kingdom Viridiplantae; phylum Streptophyta; class Magnoliopsida; order Santalales; family Viscaceae; genus Viscum; species Viscum album. Next base: position 1,726,966,668 of record OY728157.1, read on the forward strand.
AATAACACAGATAACATTCATGTTTGTGGTTTTATCAAACATTGGGTTTATCCACAATGACGTGTATCACATATTCCTGAATAATTGTATTTAAAATATTAAAATCATGTTTCATTGGGTGTTTAATGTCAGGAATCACCTTTTATATAGTAGATATATTATATATATCCATAGGTTTTCATATGATGAAAAATTTATTATCACAATAATATAGACATCATATGAAAAATATTTGTGGTGTGATAGATACATCTACATTAATGGTTGAAAATAATTTGAATCCTAGAATTATCTCATAGAATAAGGATTGATGGGTGTATCATGCATAGTCATTTGGAGAGTTTACCCTCCAAAACATCGACTAATATTTTATTTTATTATCACATAGAGTGTAATATGGGGGTCTTTTTATTAGTTTTACAAACTATAAATATTTGGTAACTACTATATTTGATGATGAATTAATTTATTCTCCATTAGCATGATTACTTATAGATGTACCATTTTTATTTGGTCCATCCCCTACTTCATATATTAATACTAAATATTGTTAATCACGAAATTTATATTATTAATACATTGAGTGAGGTTAATCAATCATCAAATTACCTTTTGGAGAAATGTGATACCTCTCTTAATCATTTTTTTCTTCACCCTATTCCAATTAAATAGATTATAGGACTATTCTGATTTAAAAATCCTTTTGTCTTCATTATATTATAACACTTTAAACTATACAAGAGGATATTTTTTGTTCTTAATAATAATTTATTCATTAAACTAGTTAATCAATAAAATCCAGAAGATGGAGGAATATTTGAAATGTCATCCTAAAAAGGTTTTTATAGTAACATGTGAAATTTCTATCATGAACGAATAATTAGATATTAATGATTATATGATTAAATATCTTAATATTACCTTAAATAAATAATTTAAAATGCATTATGATCACATTGATAAGGCTATAAAATAACATGAAGGCCAAATGAACAATGTGGTTGAAGATAAAAACATCCCATATTTTAATATTATTCACCTTGATGTTATATTGAAAATTATATAATTATTTCAACTTGATTCATGAAAAACTAATGAAAGAAGAGATTCCACCACACATACTTCAGATATAGTTCAATGTATAAAAATACTTCTAACTTATCGAAATAACAACTCTACATAATATTTAAAAAATATATATTATCAATTAAAATGTTACCATAAAATACAATAACACTAATTTCTATTAATTAAAAAATGAAAATAATTATGGAAGAAAATATATGAGTCGCTTTTTTGTGGATGTGATTAAGTGTGGTATAATTTTTCCCTAAATAAACCACATTATATAATAAAACTTTTAAAAATTCAATTAATGAAATATTATATCTCAAGAGAATTAATCAAGGATTATTGGCTACTACTTGAAATCTTTGTGGTGTAAGGACAAGGCTATTTCTTGATAAAATAAAAGTTCAACTCAAGGTAGATAAAGTAAGAATATAACTTGTGGTAGAAACACTATGATGATGGAAATTATACAAAATAAGAATAAAAATAATTTTTTCTCAAATTGATATCATGTTATTGAAAAATTCTTTGAAAGTAATAAAAATGAGTCATTTTTTATATAATTAATGTTATAATAAATGAATCATATTCGTAAATAGTATAATATAAAATACAACAACAAAATAAGCTAATCAATAAAATATGTGATAATTCCTTGTTTAATGTTAAAAAATTATTATTCAGGTATATAAATATAATTTGGCCAAAAAGAGTACCTATCCAATGAAAAAGTATTTATTCTATTTTTTAGGAGTATATATCATGGAATCATGAAAATAATCCATATTTTCTAGTATTAATGAATGAAAACAGAATAAATATTAGGATTCAATAAAATATATATACGTGATTATTTTTTAATGGGATGCATTTTTAATAAACCATAAGGAAGTTCCAATAATAAAGACTATGATAGTAAATAATTATTCTTAATTTGGAATACCCTATATGAAATTGATATATAGATATAGTAATCAAAATAAATTTAATATCTAAAGAGAAAACATTCCATATGAAGATGAAATTTAATATAATGAGATGTTTTCAAGATGTGGTGACCAACGACCTCATGAAAATATATGTGAAAAGTTAAATAATGATAGAAACAAATATGAGGATTACATGATCATATTACTATATGAAGAAGATGTATTTATAATGTAAAATATTGACCCAAGATGATCATGTGCATTGATAAATGATGTGGATAAATATATTCCCCAAGTATATGTTTCTAAAAACCCATACATCCAATTTAATGAACCCAAACATTGTCACCTGTAGTATGTGAGAAAATTATTTCATGGTAATTTTAATAATAAATATTACAATCCCCATATGTGTGTTCATAAGATCTCAAGTGACTAATTACAAAAAAAATTACTTTTCATAATGAAAAATTTCAACATGTGATCTAAAATAGATATTATTTCGTGCAAAAAAACGTTATCATGCAATATATTCCACATTATTACCTTGGGGAAATTGGAAATAAATTTAAATAGTGAGATAAAATTCTATATATGGGATAACATACATGGGAATAATACATTTAAAAAGAAATTTAATGGGAATATATCAACAAATAAATCCATTATGATGATTAAATATATATAAAATACCTCGTTTATGGAAAATAAAATAAATATGTAAATGATAACAATATACTGTTAATTTTTTGAATGTTTCATTTCAAAAATAATAAATTTATCATGGTTGGAAATTTCCAAGACTTTATACATAAAGTGTAATGATTCTCCAATAGCTGAATCATATATGTCGAATGCGGCCTATTGAGAAATTGTGGTCCTGTATAATTCTATGCCCAATCCATTATATAGAATCCCATTCTTTAATTTATATACTAAATGTATATTCAATACATTTTTATAATGATCAGCATTATAATATATACAAAAAAATATAATTGAAGATTATCATCTAATATTATTTTATATCTAATAAAGCAGTTTACAATCATGAAAATAGTTTTACCCTTTAAAATAAAACATAATGATATATTTTTTTCTTTCCCTTGATTCATATAATAAGAAAAAATGAATTCTAAAATACTAAATCACACAGATAAGTAATGAATAAAAAATTAATGTTATTTTATATATGAAAAAAATATAATGTTTATCGTTTTTAGGAAATGAGTTTATTTTAATAAAAAAAATGGAGACCACTCTAGATAGAAAAAATTTGTAAATTAGTGAAAATATATTGAAATATGTCATTATATTTTGAAAACATCATGTAAATCATCCAACTATTATCCTCTTGGATTGTAAAACTAGGTTTGTAGTTTGGTCCATGAGTTGAATAGAATGTTATGACTGAAATACTGCTTACAAAAAAATTAGGGATGTTTCTATAGGGTTAATATATTCCAGACCCTATATCCATGTGTTTTTGTCAAAACAAATATTTCATTTCTTGTAAAACCATAGACACAAACTATACCAATATTTTATGATCATTCTACGGGTCTGGTTTAGGATGATCATTACAATATATTATAAATATTTTAAATTTTTGGGGAATGGTAATTACTCGATTCCAATATAATAATTAATTTATATTAATGAATAAAAATAACATTTATCATTATAATGAATATTGACATGTAAGATTTAAAAAATTACACTCCATAAGAAGTTATAAATTATTACACTTCTTGGAAGATTCATATTATTTTTTATATGCACTATTGTAACATATAAAATTATCATAGAGAGTAAGGATATATAATATGTTAGGGATTTAATGATCATTGGTTTTTTGTGTAGTGGAATGGGAGAATGGGGGTAATTTATTTAAACGAGTGGTAGTTTTTTATTAATTTTGATATAAATATATTCAGAATATCTGTTGTTGAAAATCCTAAATAGGGGTCCAAACCATTGTTCTAGATTATAGTTTTTTGAATTTCAGATACGATTTTTTATTTTTTTCAATATTTTAGAATTGATTTAATTTATTATATATTACATTTTCAATGAGAATATAACTATTCAATGAAATAATTTTAAAATAATAATTTACATATACAGATTTAGAATGTTATATATTAGCATAAAAAATCAGTTTAATAAATGAAAAGAAAAAATAGATATGAAAGAACTTATTTAGTGTAATATATTCTATTTTAGTACTTATTAAATCATTTTTAGATCGTAATCTTTCCCAAATATTTAGCTGCATGGCTATCATATTAAAATAATCTATAAAAAATGTTACAATATTAGAAAATTAGGAATGATATTCAATAGAATAAATTTTGACACCCTAATTACAAATATGAAATCAATTTTTTAAAAATAACCATATAATTATTAACATTTTATTTTTTGCATAGTAATTATATATATGATAAAAATATGCTATCATAGTAATACCAATTTCAATTTTAAAAAATATTATACTTATATTTATTTATTACCTCTAGGTACATAACTAATTATCCATCTACATGATTCAAAATGTTATGGTATGAAATGTTCTTATATTTATGTGGGGTTTCAAAAAAAATTCCTTCTGGTGAGTTCTACTAACATGATTTTTCCCATATAAAAATTATCATAATACATCGATATTCATGTTCAATATTGGATTGGTCATGGTAGGATGCTAGTGAAGCTACATCAATCCCCGAATATGATAAATGAACATCATTGAGTATTTTCCTAGATGTTGAGGTCATGGATAAACCCTTTTATAATAATTATCTATCATTTTTACACATACTATAAAATAATATTATCTTTTAATTTTAATGGTAGTTGAAAATGATCATAAAGACCATAAGAAACAAAGACTAACTATCAAAATACATAATACTCATTGTACATAATAGTAGTAATGATCAAAATATTTTCACTCAGCATCCTATAAATTCATATAATTCAATAAATTGAATAAAAACTCTAATTTTCAGTTCTTTTATTATGGGTATTTTGTGGCGTGAAATAAAGTTTTTTCTAACATTATTATCATAACCATGATTTTATTTGGGATATTTGACCTAAGTGACATCTAAATTAAAATATTATTATTAGTTGTAATTTAATGTTCATTATTAGTTTTAGATGAATAATTTAACTTTTATTTATAATTTTTAATATTATATATTACAATAAAATATGATTATTCATGGTAATATTTTATGCATATTAGATTATCCCCATATACAAATACCATTAAATTTTTTTAATCAAACCAAAACCAATTTATGATGGTCCACTATAAATTCATCTTATGAATCCTATTATTACATATATAAAAGTTTATTTTTAAAAATTATATTATTAAATGAGTCATTATATTTCTAAAATAGTCACTCTCATGTATATAATAGGAATCAACTCTTCATTATATTAATTCATATAATTAGATGTAACATGATTCAGTATCCTAAAATGTGGGGGTTAGTGAATATCATTCCTTAGAAGTGATATATAGAAGACGTGGCGAAATTTTAATTGGTTGGTTTGAATGGAAAATTGATATTCTACAATCACCAGTCAATAAATAATATACCATTGTATATGATTTCATTATTTTACCTATATAATAAATGCTTCAAAAAATGACATATAAGGTAATACATGGGATCCTACTTGTAATTCAATATCCCTTAATTGGATTTTATGATTACTTTTCTATATATATGAGCTACCCTAATATGATTCAATATAATTCCTAACTTTTTTTGTTTCTTCAAATCATTAAAAACTAAATAAATTCATTTCTCATTATTTATCCCAAATTTTTGGAGTGTTGTATCAAATTATACAAAATGAATCATACCAATTCATTCAAATGTCGGTGTGAAAATATTTAATCTACAAAAACTTTGCTAATGGAACATACATATCGAAACATCTCGGGTAGTGAGGGAATCATGTACATAGCATATCATTCGATGTTTGTTTATTCATTTTAGGATAACTATCCATTTTTTTGTGATATGTTAGATAGTGATTAAGCTATGTATATATATACTTCTTGATGTCTTGTAATAAAATATTGCCATTGGGGCATGACTAGATAATATAGATAAGGGTGTTCTAAGAAGTAATTCAACATAATTTACATGAAACAGTTGAAAAATTATAGAGGGAAGTCATCACAAAATTGAAGGAAATGATAATACGTTGTATGATGGTCCAAAATGACACATATTATAATATTCCCATTATATGTTTTAGGAACCCTAATACTATTATCTATATATATTATCCAACATCCACCTTGTTATTGGTAATGATATCATAGTATCATTGGGATGTTGTCGTTCGTCCATTATAAGTGTAACATCGTAGTTTCATATACCGCCTAGAGGAACCCAATACCCGGTCAGTCACATGTCCTCAATCCAATTTCCCCGAATTCCAGAGGATGCCAACTAATAAATGAGGGCCTTTGTTGTGATAGTTGGTAAACTATGCCCTCATTGGCAGTGTAACATAGTGGATGTAAATCAGATATACAATAGCCGAAGCGGTAATGATAACATACTGTAGTAAAATACGAGAGACTATATGTAATAACAACTAGAGCACATATATACAATGAGTCATGGTACATATGTCTAGAAAAATGGCCAAATATGTCACAATGTAGAATAAAATAATAATCCAAAGTACAATGAAAATCATGTAAACAACTCCTCAGCATCGCAAGCCACGGCTTGGTCCCATGCTCTCCAGCTCTACTACAATCATGTACATAAAGTATAATGGCTCTTGCCCTTATCTATACATGCAACGATATAATCTCATTCGGCCCAATAGCATAAACCAAACCGGGTTTCAGACTAAATCCTAGTAGACAACCACCAAAATATCTATGATTATTAGTCAGGGATTATATAATTGGTAATAAGTAAAAGGAAGCAGTAAACAAGGAAGTACTCAGTAGTAAAAATCCAGAGTTCAGTTGCATTCAATTCCATATATCATGAAACAACTAATCAAAGATGGTAACCCTCTGGGGAGTAATCATAGCCTAACCCATCTGGTTCAACCAAACAACGGAAGAAAGCAGCTAAACACAACAGAAACCCTCTGGGATGTACTCATATCCTCACCCCTCTAGATCAACCAATCTTGTAAAATAAACCCTCTGGGATGTACACACATTCTAACCCCTATGGTTCAGCTTAAGCGTAGACTCTCTAAGGAATCACTCACCATCAATTCCTCTTATATACTCGTATCGGTAACTAAAGGCACATTGGGGAACCCCTTACGTCCCATTACCATTGTGGCATGCATCAGGGAACTATATACACTCTAAGGAAGCACATAAGTCAATTACCCCTATGGTCTTGTATAATAATAGTAAGATAGACACTCTGGAGAATCCCATACGTCCATTCTCCCACTGGTCTACCACAACGGGTTCTCATGGCCCTATGTAAGTCAAAAAGTATATCAAATTGTATCGGACAATGTACACCTCAATAAATACTTAGATAATAGTATACAACATAATATAATGTCATAAATACAATCACTACAACCTACAACACTAGGAATGGGAAACATGTTAGGTAGCCTAACAATCTATGTAGGACCAAACATTCATAAACAAAACATGCATGGGAAAACACTTCCAAAGCCTAACATGAAATCCTACTCACATTCAATTAACCACTACATAAGCATACAAGCATTGTAGGAAATTGACATGGCTAAAAAAGTAAACACGCAATACCCTGATCATGTGTATTGGGAACCTTTTTACATATAACTCAAATACAATTTATGGAAAGGCACAAACCACCTACCTTGGTGATGTAGGATCTCTATATGTGAACCTGAAGCTTTTAATCTCCCATGAACACTGTAGATCTATGAAAACGTTCAAAACTTTCAACTAAATATATCATGATAAGGAAGAGGAATTAAGAAACGATGCTCTAGATGAAGGAAGACCATACCGAGGTGATTCCAACATAATCGATGACGTTCGAATCAGAGATAAGATGCTCGAATGGGGGCCCGGGGAATGATCACAGCCATATGATCTATCTCGGACGAACTAAAACTATAAAGAGACGGTTTTGTCCGTCATACGTGACTGTAGTACGTTTAATGAGGGAGAAAAAAGAAAGTACATGGCTTGTACATTTTATGTACATGGTGAGTACTATCCCTTACCAAGCACCGCTTTAGGCGGCATTTACATCACTACAGACAGTCGTGTTCATGGATCCTACATGGCCAACACACTGCTACCATTGGAAACAGAGTTCTTGGAATGTACTCATAATGTACAAGTCATGTAAATCAAAAATTTCTGGAAAAAACATTTTTTTTCTCAAAAACACCTGAAAAAGAAAAAAATACCTGAAAAGAAGATCCTGGTTCTTACAAACTTTCCCCCTTAATGAAATTCTTCCTTGAATTTTCCTAGAAAGTTGGTGTAGAAGAAGAAAACTAGAAATTCTCCATCCACTATGTTCATACATCGATCTCCCTCTCCCAAGTCCCATTATGTACTTGCCTATTCTACCATAGCACTCGTACTATAGGATCATAATGGCCATGAATAGCTTTTGCACTTAGATCAACAATTTGGATAAGATGCTCCTCAAACGAGGAATCCACCACTAACTCAACCTTCTTGATTTGAAAAACATGATATGGTTCTGAGAAGTAATGGTGGTGTTGAGAAATGTGGAAGAGATTGTCCATAGATCGGTACTACTGAGGTAAGTCCATCTGATAAGAATCCGGCCCAACCCTTTCCAACACCTCAAACGGCCCGGCGTACCTCGACAAAAACATACCATGTCTCCTAATCCTCCATGGTCCCAACCTGTGTGTGACACATAGGAAAACCTAATCTTTGACCTCAAACTCCAAAGGTCATCTCTGTTGATCAGCATTAGACTTTGGTCGAGACTATGCAATAGCCGTCATCTTTCAAATAAACACTATCTGCTTTGTGGTCTCTTGGAAAAGATGAGGTCCTAGCATAGTTTCCTATCTTGCATCTACCCAACATAAGGGTGATCGTCATGGCCTACCGTATAAATCCTCATAAGTATCCATCTGAATTATTTCTAGAAAACTATATTTTTAGGGAAAATCAACAAGAGGTGTGTGCTTCTCCCAAGAACCTCCAAAATGAAGGATGCATGTTCGAAACATGACCTCAAGCACCAGAATTGTACGCTCTAACTGGCCATCGGTCTGGGGGTGGTAAGTTGTACTCAAGAGTCCATGTGTACTCAAAGCCTTCTGTAATCCAATCCGGACATGAGAAGTAAAACAGACATCCCTGTCTGAAACAATGGAGTGTGGAAATCAATGTAATCATATAATCTCTCGGATGTACAACCTTCCCAGCTCATCCGCACTGAAGGTATCCTTGATCATCTAAAAGTGAGAAACCTTCATGAGTTTTCTAATGAAAACCATTAATGGATTATTACCTCGAGGTGATCTCAGTAAACCTATCACAAAATACATCACAACATCATTCAACTTCATCTTGAGAATGGATAAGTATTGTAAACACCCTTCTGGTCGCTGATGCTCTGCCATCACCTACTGAGAGGTTGAACACCTCATGAAGAAACCAAAAACATCTCTCTTCATACCTGGCCACCAATACTGATTCTGTAGATCATGATACATCTTGGTGACACCATGATGAACTTCCCAAACAAAGGAATGAAAGTCCCACATCATCTCCTCGTGAATTTCTTCTGACATCCACACATTTCCATTAAAATGAAAGATCTCATCCTCGCTTATGGACCATCCTAGAATAGGGTCTTCTTCTGAAAAATTATCTCACATGACTAGGCCTTCTGAATTTGATAGCTGCCACATTTTCACTCGATCAGGTAGAGTTTATGTAACAACCACAGAAGAAAGAAATGGCATCCCCTATAAGTCATGAACCTCAAAATGCATCTTAGAGAATAGATAAATAACCTTCCACTCAATAATGGCATCCAAAATTACCTGTATCAAAGTCCTCCTGCTCAGCTCAATAGCTACTTTGTTTCCATTCCCCTGCGTATTGGCAATCTCAAAATCAAATTTTTGAAGGTACTCTACCCACCTTCACTATATCAAATTTAGGTCACACTGAGTGAAGATATACTTGAGCGTTCTGTGGCCAGTGAAAACCAAAAAATTCTCTCTGATAAGATAATGTCTCCAATATCATAATGCTTGATCAATTGCTTCCAAATCAAGATCGTGTGTCTGGTAATTCCTCTCATGTTTCCTCAACTACCGAGAACCGTATGCAACAACTCATTCTCCCTGCTTATGAAAAAATCCCTGCCTGATACCTGAATCATCACAGTAAACAATATAGCTCTTTCCCAGCTCTGGAAATACAAGTATCTGTGCTGAAGTCAACATCCCTTTTAGCTCCTGAATGGCAGACTTAGAAGAATCTTCCCACCAGAACATTTCACCCTTTTTAGTGACGCTCGCCAGTGGCACTGGTAAGCCTGAGATGTCTTGTATGAATCATATGTAATATGCATCCAGCCCATGAAAAACATTGTACCTCAAAGAAGTTCTTCCGCTGCTCCAAGGAAAATACTACTCCCACATTCTATAGGTCAACTGTTACTCCTATCTCTGAGATAACATAAACCATAAAATGAATTTGGTATTTCCAAAAGGGGATTTTTGTGATCATATCATATTCTGATTCTATCTTAGTGTACTCAAAATGATCTCAATAAGGGTAGCATGGTCATTTAAATTGAGAGAGTACAATAGGATATCGTCCAAGAACACAACAACAAAATAATAAAATATGGATGGAACACTAGATTCATCAGTGCCATGAAGACTGTAGGGGCATTCGTGAGACAGAACGGCAAACCCACATTATCATAGAGATCATACAAATTCTGGAAGGCTGTAAGAGGTACACCTGATTATCTAACATCCAAATGATGATAATCAGACCTAAAATAAATCTTAGAGAACACACGGGCTCCTCAAATCTGATCAAAGAGATCAACTATCATTGGATTGGGATATCTATTATTGACTATTAACTGGTTCAGCTTCTAATAGTCCACAGAAAGTCTGAGGTTACTGTCCGCCTTATTCACAAATAGAACAGGTAAACCCTAGGGAGAAGTACTGGGTCAGATGAAACACTTTTCCTAAAAATCCTCCAACATCTTAATGACCTCCTGTAACTCTGGTGTAGCCATCCTATAAGGAGGAATGTACAACAACACTACTCCTAGATCATGTTCAATAGAATAGTCTAGCTAGCGCTCTATAAGAAAACCTGAAATGTCCTCTGGAAAATAGTCCCTAAAACGATCCACCACTGGATTAATGTCAATCTTAAAAGACCCCTGGTCATTGAGATGTAGACAAGCGATATGGGCTATAATTCCTCACATCCCATGATACTCGGGTCCCGATCTACTCACCTAGTCATCCCATTCTCACTAATGAAGAAACGATTCGCCTTTTGGTGATGTGAAACTCGCCCTATGGTGACAACAATTGACTACAGTCTGGAAGGGAACTAACAAGTCCATTTCAAGAATAACTTCGTAACCTGTCATCTATAAGACATAATGTTCCCATAAGAATTGACACCAACAGTCCTCGAGTGGGAACTCCTTGCACTGAAGTACACTAACCATTCTAGTCCACAACAGAGTGTCTAGCATCAAGATATCTATAGAAGAATAGATACATAGCTCAAGGCTCTCCACAACCTCAATAGACATAATGCTTTTATATTTCCATGTATAGAAAAGTGCATAAGATAAAACTGAGGAAAGTGGATCATACATCGAACTGTAGAGGGTCTGGGATCCTGCTCGTGTTGGGTTTGCTCTACTACAATAGTCTGACCTGTACTACGGCCCTGCAACCCTGTCTGACCACTCTATGCTTATCAAACTTGTTATTGGTGAAAGCCTAGAAAATGACTACCATGGTTGTGACCTCTACCTCAGCTTGAACAGCAAGAGGAACTATAGTTCCCAACCTAGTGAGAAACTGGTGTCACTTCTCCTCAACGAGGAGGCAATGAAGAACCCTTTTCACTAGTGGATGATGTGAAGATGTAAAAAAATCAGTGAAGATTACCTATCTTGCCTCAGGATCGGCACTCTACTAGGTCTCTTGGGAAATGTGGACTCATATGCCCACTCTTCCTGCACTGATAGCATACAACCTGGCTACCATAATATGTCTCTCACCCCCACGGATCTCCACACAAAGACTCTCTACTGCGCTTCTTGTTGTCAGTAGGAGGGATACTAAGTCTAGATGTCA